>CAUJRU010000118.1:0-1200000 GCA_963277665.1 Viscum album
CCCCACGGCGTGGAGACAATATTACGTACGTACGCACGCACGATGATTTTTTTCCGTATGATCGATAGAAGGTGAAATGGGGTTGTTTAATATTTATAATAACATATCAGTATATTATTGATACTGATGTTATTACTTTATAATGAAACAACTAATGAAGAAGAATTTGAAGAAGAAAGAAAACTTGAAAGAATCGGTAGAAGAGATTACCTCTCCTCGACACACCACCTTTAAACTTCTTATTAGGGAAATAGAGATGGTCTTTTGAGAAGTCTAGAACCTCTATGATATAAATAGATAGGTTGAGAAGAGTAATTGTCAGGGGTTGTCCAAGATTCAAGGCTCAAAAGGGTGTGAAGAGAAGAGGGAAGGGGTGCCCTTTTATAAGGGAGGAGAGGGGAACCTTTGGAAAAAAATAAAATATTAATTTATAATAAAGTCATATTCAGTTTATAATAGCTCCAAATTGATTTATTTTTAAGATAAGGTGGGGATTGGTCGAAATCCTCTAAACCAATAGGTTTTAGGAAAGTGTTGGTCACTATTTTATTCATATTATTTAGATTTAACTCTAAGTTAGATAAGTTAACTTTTACCGTGTCTTTTTGTTTTCTTACACTATATGGTTAATAAACTTACTATAAAAAGCCAAAAGAACCCCAAGTGGTTCATTATTAATATATATATCCTTATTTAAGTCTTTGGGCTAAACCTTATATTTTTATAAATAAAATTACAATTAATAATATAATATTTTAAAAAAAAACTATTTTATGTCAATTTTGATAGTATTTGGTACTTGATTTTTGTGAAACTTACAACAGAATGATTAGTTCAAAAAAAGTTACTTATATCACTACTAACATGTCATATTAACCTATAAAATTAGTTTAATTCATAAAAAGTATAAAATTACAGTTATTTGGGTATTTATAACATCAATTATGTTAATATTTCATTAATAAGGTAATTACTGCATCATCATTGTGTCATAAATAAATTAAATTATTTAAAGTATAAAAATTGTAAATAGAATACCATTATTTAGGAAATATTTTTAACTATCTAATGAATATTTATAGTCTAATTTATCTTATGTATAACCATATATTAAAAATGTTTTAGTTATTAAACTTTGATATTACCTATTTTAATTCTTCTTTAAATAAAATAATAATAAATGTCCTAATCTAATCCAAGTGGACCTAAAGAGTAATATTTTATACATAAGGATGTTTTTGGTCGAATTAAACTTTTCCAATAGAATTAAGACTTGTGTTAGGGTAATAATAATATCATTTTTACCCTTAATTACCCTATTTACTTTTAACCATGGTAAATAAAAATAAAAAGTTACTATTCACCAAAAAAAATTTATCTTACTGAACCACATTTTACTCCTTCATATTAATTGTGTCTCTCAGATTTTCAAAATTCCACTCACAGAAGCGGTAAATTATGTTTTATGTAAATTTTCAAACTCTCCTAGGATGTGGGTTAAAGACGGTGAAAAGTTCAATAAAATTTTCATATGTCTAAAATTATTATAAAATGAATCCAATTAATTACATTGAACTTATATATGTATTTTGTATAAATTTTGACCTAAAATAAATTTAAATAAAATAAATAATTATTTATATAAAAAGTCGGGTTTTAAATAGTAACCCAGTGTTTTCACTATTCATCAAAAATTGTATGTTTTCAGAAAAATACCAAAATTTCACCCTAGGCTAATTTCAATATTTCGAATCCAAAAATGAATTGCATTTTGGAAAATAAAATTTCAAAAAGTGGATATTACTATTCATATTTCCTAGTGTATATAACATATCGTTGTTTAGTGAAACTCGGTATTTCGTACAACATACGCTATCGTGGAAGGTTGTGATGGAATGTAATGCGAGCCATGTTAGGGACGTGTGTAGTGCAAGCTCTTTTTGGTGTAGCATACAACACAGGATATTGATGAAATTAAAAGGAACATTTTTCATAAAATCTCAGGGTGTTACATTCTACCCCCCCTTAAAATGAATTTCGCCCTCGAAATTCATCGGGGTTATAAATGGATTACTACTCGAATGTTTTAATAGAAACCCACATCATAAAAAAGAATACCAAAATGTATCTTTAAAAACTAAAGTATAAAACAAAACATTTACCCAAATTAACGAATCACTGGGTTTCCACATAGGAGAACATTGGTGAAAATATGGATATGGAAGAGAAATCTAACCATCATGTTCTCATAGAGAGTGGTAGAGAACATGGCTATGAAAAAGACAACAATCACAAAGCCAGAAATTTTTGATGATCTAAGGTACCATCTAATTCATCGGATATAAGGGAACTAAGATGAAATTTTTGGTTTTCAAGATGATTTCCCTAATGTTGAAGAATTTGAATTAGAAGAAATACTTACTTCATTTCGGTATAATCTCACAGTTGTTCGTGCCATGAACAATTTCCACATCATCTCTTAATGAAATGAAGTTGAATTTTTCATTCATGAAGTGTTTGCAGATCATGTCACAGAATGATGGGTCATTCCATATGTCTCAAACAAAAGGTTAGAAAACGTTATCAAGTATACATAAGTCTATCTATGGTGAGGTTAATCATATATGATTCCAAAAATGGACTTATACTTCATCTATCATACTGCTTATTAAAACTAGTTTCTACTAACCAGGGACTTCCTGTAGGCTAGTGGTAGGAAATAATGGCATGTCACACTTTGGTTGTGGGTTCGATTCCCACAGCCTTGTCCGACGTGATGGGTTGTCGCCTGTCCCGCAGGTTGTCCCTTTTTCTAAAAATACATTATAATAACATTCCTGCAATAAAATAGAAAATGTTCTAGCCTTAAACAATACTATCTTATGTATAACTTAATTTATTCCAGCCATTAGGATTATCCAAAATATTTCTGTCCAAGCTCATAGTATAAAGAAAACAATTACTAGAAATGTCATCTACCGAACATGTGAATACCATCATTTATCCCCCGTATATCATACGATATATCTTTTCAGTCACATTCCAAACATTTGAATATCTTAATCATGTATTCTCTTGAACCATAGTGAAAACATTAATGCTGTCACAAGATAACTTTTTCCATATACCAAACTCCCAAAAATTCTATATACTCAAACCATGATATCACTTTTTCCTTATATTAGTCATGAGATCATTAATAGTATCAACCATTTCATTATCACTTTATCCATTCAATATGTGCATATTAGGTGCTTTCCAAAAAATATCTGAATACTCTTTCATGGTTACCAGTACCATTCAATGTATACTTTCAAAACTCAAGAGAAGGAAACAGTGTAACAAACCTTAGATTTTTCATTATTCCATAGTACCATACATTATTCTTGATTACACTGCCTTCTTAAACAACTAACTGAGCTTCATCATTTCTTCCATCTCATATATCATTTGTAGTCTCTTCATCATCATCCACATAAATACTACCCATATGACCATGCTGATTTTGTTTATGAGATTTTCCCGTAGGGAATTGGTTTTCATAATGCTCGTACATTACACATTTAAAACACTTAACTGTTGTTGATGTCTTAGAAATGCCATTCTCCTTTTCCATGGTGTTAACTGAACCTTTTCCTTTATAATTACTATCTTTGTGTCCTTCTTTTACACACCCAAATCATCTTTCAGTTCCTTTGAAATATTCTCTCGGATTCCTCTTCCCACATGATTTAAATGAGGGAAATTGAACTTTATTTCCTCTATGATCATCATGAAACTCCAACTTTCTCTTATTAACTGAGTCGGGAAACTTACCAAAGTTGAGATTATTGATCATATTACGATATTTCTTATTATGCATAATAACTATATGTGGACTTCCATATCCAATTTCATTTGGGTTCTCATGTAGAATATCATTCCATTGTCCATCATATCCACCATTATCGTGAATCTTCCTGTTTCCAGTCATTTTCTAAAACCCAAAAAGAATAGTGTGAGAGCCCAAAATCATAATCAAGGGGGAGTAACTTCAATATCAAACATATTAGGTTTAATTCTAATATTGTTACCATAATTCTAGGAATATAACCTATACTTATACTTAACCTTAGGCACATCCCTCGACATAACATAGAAATATCTCTAGGGATCTCACTAAAGTTCTCGCATCCTAGTTTCCAAAGGTTGACTAATCTAAACCTCTGATACCAACTGTAGAGAACCAAAGCTTTATTTACATGGACATTACATTACTTTTGCAGAATACTTAATACATTACAATAAAAGACACCAAAGGACCGTAATAGTTTAGTGTCTTCGAAAACTCGGAATATAATCTTCTAATCATTGTGAAAGATCTTCAACATCTCCCATAAAGATATTCCCCTTTTATTTTCTTACCTAAAACATTTCTTTAAATCCTGGGGAAAAGATAAATTGAAAAAGGGTGATATCAAATCCCCAGTATGGGTAAACATAGAAAACATAAAACAATCGATAAACATTTGAAAGCAAAAACTTGAATATAAAATCTAAACATCAAAATCTTGAGCAAAGCCATGAATCTAGGAAGTACGTAAGGAATATATCGTAAGGGAACATCTATCATGATAAAATATCATGGGAATAAAACATGTAATTGTGGAAAAATATTAATCACAAGATATGATTTCCATAGTAACCAAGACATTGCTGCCAAGACCATCTTAGTGGACAAAGTACCTTTCTGAATCGAGTTCACTCCCCATTTCAGTCCGGTATCACTGAACCGGATTAACTTACTGTTCCAGCCATGTCTATCTCATGAGATATAAATCTTTACCCAATGCATTGGAGGGAGATATAGTTCTCACCCATCTCATAATGATACCATTCTTATGTGTGCCACAAGATCATAAATCATACATCATAGCACAACCCAGGTAATAAAATGGGATTCTTAAACATCATGAAATCATAACATAATCAATATAATATAAAAGGAAATCATTAAAATAATTCCATAATAACATAATCAAATTAATTTAAGAATAGGTATAGAAACAGAACCCTATATTATCTTATATGGAAAATAGTTTGGATGAAACACTTGAACTCCATTCTTGAGGAAAATATCTTTTCTACTTCAAAATCATTTTCTTTTCACAAAATGCAATGCAACTTTAAAAGAAAAGGATTTTGTTGAAAATATTCATGAAATCATGTAGAGTAATCTTTATGAAAATAAGGTGTTATAATACCATACAAAACTGTTCATGCCATATATGCTAAAACAATATTCTCCTCATACTGTTGTCGGAAAAGTCAAAAAGTACCATGTATGGTAAACAAGAGACAGATTCCTTCGATAACACAAAGTAAAAATCAAATAGGGGAAAAAATGACTTTAAACATACATGTAAGAGTATTAAACACTTTATGAATACATTTTTTTGGACATGGATGAAAAATATAACCCCAGTATATACTTATGAATAAACAATCTCGAATAAAAATGAGATTGGAAAAGTTATCCCTTACCTTAGGTCCGATATTATTCTTATGTAACACCCCGAGCTTCCACGATACGCTTCTCATTCAAGAATGTAATAGCTTGCATTGTACGCAACTTCGAGTTCTAAAACACCGCGACTAATCAAAGTAGCCATTATGAATAGCAATAACCACTTTTTAAAATTATAGAAATTTTATATTTTAAAATGGGATTCATTTTTGTATTTGTAATATCGAAATTATCCCAAGTTGAATTTTTTGTACTTTTCTGAGAACTTCCAATTTTTTATGAATAGTGAAAATTACTTAAAAACAACTTTTTTAATCAAAATGATTTATAGTGATAAATTATACTATTTAGTGGTTTTAAAGTATAATTAGAATATATTTTTACCATTTTATCCAATGGTGGTCATTAGAATTAATTTAACATTGAAATTGGACATAAACAATTGCCAATCTTTTGATATAAATTGTTTCTTAAAAACACGCTATTTGTTGTAACAGCGGGAATTAATTATAAAATTAATTAATTCAACTTATATGTTTGGAATTTTGTTAAATAGACATCATTTTTGAATTCAGAATATCAATTATAGCTTAGGGTGAAATTTTGGCCTTGTTCCGGAAAACTTCAATTTTTGATGAATAGTGAAACCACTAAGTGGTAGTTAAATAACTGATTTTTCGTTTAAATGAAATATTACCACTTCTGTGATTTTATTTTCAAAACTCCGACATACATGGTTGTCATTATGAAGTAAAATGTGGTTCAATGAGATTAAAATAATGTTTGGTGAATAGTAACTTTTAAGTTCTTAATTGCGATTAGAGGTAATTAGTGTAGTTTAAGGTAAAAATAATGTTTTAATAATATGAGATGAGCTTGACACTTGTCCTACTCCTATTGGATGAGTCATGGCCGACCACGACAACCCATGGGTCAACTTGGGGACCCCATGGATCCACTTTGGTTGGAAAATGACATTAATATATATTTATTTAATGTTAAAATTAAATTGACACAAACATGAGTTGTTCTACTAAAACAGTTTTAAGTGGGGTTACACAAGTCAACATTTTGACTATGAATATTCATTAGAAATCTAAGAAGATTTCCTACATCATAGTATTTTTTTTATAATTTTTAGACATTAAATAAATTAAATTATTTATCACATCATGATGATGCAGCGATGACCTCATTATTTAACGATTTAAATAATATGGAAAGATAATGTAAAATCCAATGCGTACACTTTTCAAAAACCTATTGGATGAGTATATTTCGAACCCTTATCATCTTATACTCGAATTATATAAGTGTGGGACCTCTAAAATCCGAAACTCATTTTATAATAAAGTGACTTTTCTTTACTTTCCAAGAGTGCCCCTCCTCTCCACTTATAAAAGGCCCCCACCTATCCCACCTAATTTACACTTTCAAGCCATTGGATCAGCCAAAC
Organism: Viscum album; assembly: GCA_963277665.1. Lineage (NCBI taxonomy): Eukaryota > Viridiplantae > Streptophyta > Magnoliopsida > Santalales > Viscaceae > Viscum > Viscum album. The sequence continues at coordinate 6,963 of CAUJRU010000118.1, forward strand.
TCTGCCCAAATACTCTCCCAAATTTTCCCTCTTACTCATAGAAGCCTCACTTTGGGCAGAACTCTTCCCAAGGAAGCCTTTGGCTCAAATCAAAAAGAGTTACCCTATTTTGAGGTAATGTCTTCTCTAATGTTGTTTTGTTTTATTTTTCTTATCCAACCCCCTAAAATCTTTTTATTAATTTCTTTTGTAACAACACCAGTATCCTAATTATACTAGGAGGTTGTTATAATAAGGATTCGAGCTACACTTACACACACCTACATCTAATGGTTAAAGAACATACAGTTTATGTGGATGGCGAATTTCTGCCTCACAAAACGATGATTGTTTAACACTCATATAACACCATAAAAGGTGGCCATTAAGATGTCACTATTTTTATATATGATATATAATATGAATATGTTTTACTTATGCTTCTGTATTTCTCATCTATGGCATACTTTATGATTTCCATTATGGGTAAAACGTGATAATTTCATTTTAGGAAGTGCGGACTACCGCCCCCTCAAAGTGATTTGAATCGTTAATGCCATATGTGGGATGTATAAAGGATGGAGTAAATGGTATTATACACTATATTATACTGGAATTATATTATACATTTATATCATTATAATTTCGTTCCATTAAATATGAAATTGAAATGAAAGTAGCGTTCATGCGTACGTACGGCTTACCGTCTCCATGAATGGTGCATTTCATTTCTTACCTCTAAATGTTACGTAATATTATAAATGAATGTATATACTGTATATATAAGATATATATGACATCGAAATCATGAATATAATTCTGGAGATAATGGATATTCTACCACATAAACAACTTGTAATTATAAGAAGTTTATTGTTGACTCAAGTACCAAAGATCGACAAAACGACCGTTATTAACTTAAATAATTACATAATGTTCATATCATTGTAAAAAGTGATATAATAAGGATAATGAAATTGAAAATGGTTCTTAATAAGGTATATATTAACTCTAGTTTATTATTCATGAGGTTAAAGAACGGTTGAGTCAAGTCAGACACGAGGTAAGAGAATTTCATAACCCGACTTCCATTCATTGGGTTAATCTCCTACTTTCAAATTATGTCATGATATTATTATGTCGTATATTGTATATATACTTTATTTATGTGTACATATAGTGAATACACATAATAGATATATTTTATTTAAAAATGGTCTTTTTAAGGGACTTCGTCTCAATCTCCATTCATTGAGGCATATTTGTTTTATACACAAATTTCTTTTATACAGTGTATAAACCCCTTTGACATTTTATGTTTATTCAAAAGGAATATTTTTATACAAAGCGTTTTACTAAATGACAAAAAGGGAATGTTTTTCTTTCCATACATATGCGGCGACAACGACTTCCCCACCGCCGTGACCATTATTTGATTTTCGGCTTCCTCTACAAGCCATCATTTTTTTTGATGAAAAATAAATACAAAGTTTTAACTTTCTTTTATTTTGGTATTGAAAATGGTTTTGAAAGACTTTTTATTATATCAATGTGTTGTATTGATATCTTGTGATTGAAATGTGGAAATTTTATGTTTCCTTTATGCATGTTTTATGTGATACGATTATGTTATGGTTTATGATATGTTTAAACCTATTCATATGAGGAATGTATTGGACTTAATAAGTGACGGGTGGAGCCCGCTATAGCTCCTTGATGCATCGGTAGGTCTCATGAGACAACTAGACGTGGAATTGGCCGAGGCCCTTTCCCCATTTGATTTGTGATTTTGGCCGAGGTCTTAATCATTTTAGACGTCTTGGACGAGGCCTTGACAAAATGTTTCAGAATGTCTGGAATTATGCATTCCATCATTATGAAAGTGGTTATTGATATTGCTTGTGATTATTTGACCAGTATAATATCCATGTGAAGAAGTAAATGGAATTATCTCATTTTACTTTTTCCATATTATGTTGATGTTCATGTTTAAAAGGCTTTTGTTTTAGTTATACATTGCCTTAAATGTTTATGTTTATTTATGAAAGATTCGGCAATATTGTTATCCTTACTGAGCATCTGAGCTCACCCCTTTCAATGTTTTAATATTTTCCAGGATATGAAGAAGTATTTTATGAATGACCTGCAGGGATAGTCAGAAAGGGATATGAGTGTGGACTATGAAGACCATGTTATTGTAGTTTGTTTACTTTTTGATGTAATGAAAGACTTATGAATGTATCTAATGTTTCCAAGGCTACTAAACTAATAGGTCTTTCGATACTTGATCTTTTGTGATCATGCCAATGTTACGAAGTAATGCACCGACTCTGGGTAGCTGGGGTCGGGGCGTTACAGTGGGTATCAGAGGCAGTTGAGTACTAACCTTGGAAGCTAGATTTAGATAAACTCTGATTAGAGAACATAGCCCAAAGATAGTCTTTGAGGATTAGTATAGAAGAACTTCCTAGAATTTTGTTATTGTAGAGATTTTGTGAGTTTTCCGAGCAATACATCCCTGTATGGATACGAGTAGGTAGAGGTAGCTCTGGAACAGATGTACCTAGGGGTAAAACCTGAAAACACCGCTTTGAGCTAGACTCGAACGGGAACTGGTGCACGACAACGGGCCTTGCTGCACTCTTGGTTACGACACTCCCGGGGGATATGCTTATGATAATTCCCAATTTCTTTACAAACCACTATGAACGGTTATGAGTATATACTTCCTCAAATAAAACCTTTTTATGATTATGGATTATATCCATAAATAGTTCAATTTATGTTAAGTGTTTTACAAGTATGGATTTATGTATTTTGATTCATAAACTAATCTAGTTTATGCCATTGTTTAGAAATGGTGCCTAGTGGAAGGAATGGAAACCGTATCAATGCACGCACTCCGTATAGGGATTGCCCTCCTGCTCAAGATAATTATGGTGGAGCGAGTGATACAACTGGTGCTGATCAGCTTCTCACCGTATTGGGACAACTCACGCAGGTTATGAATAATAACCTTACTCGTATGGAGCACCCTGATCCGCAACGTGGAGGATCAATGCTAGACCGTTTCATGAGGCAACAACCACCAACCTTCAATGGGAGTACAAATCCTATAGTAGCTGAGCAATGGATAAATTCCTTAGAGAAAATATTCCATGCCTTGGGGAGTAGTGAAAGGGAGAAAGTTTTCATGGTAGTTTACCGCCTCACTAAAGATGTCGATCAATGGTGGTCACTAATTTAAAATACAAAGGAAGATGATGACATATCGAATTTGGAATGGAGGGAGTTCAAAGATCTTTTCCTAGAAAAATACTATCCTCGTGACCATTGAGCAGATATGGAAAGGAAATTTCTGAGTCTGAGGCAGAAGGAGGATGACAATGTCGCAATGTATGAGGCTAACTTTACACGGTTGTCCAGGTATGCTGCAGATTATATATGTAACCCAAGAGGTAAGATTGATCGTTTCTTTAATGGGTTAAAACCATTTCATCGTATAGCTTTAGTATCACAATCTTTCTCAACATACGAAGATATTGTCTCATGTGCTATCAAGACAGAAAAGGAATTCTCTAAGTCTTATGACAACAAAGTAAAGAAAGAGAAGAAGAGAACGGTGGAACAAGAGACAGATAAAGGGAAAAAGGGAAATAAAGATTTTCCATTATGTGATAATTGTGGGTAGAATCACCCTGGTACTTGCCTAAAAGGAATGGGAGTTTGTTATAAATGTGGAGAAAAGGGTCGCCAGGCTCGTGATTGCAAGGGAAAGAAAGAGGCTATCAAAGTTGAATGCTACAATTGTAGAGAAATGGGTCATTATGAAAATGAATGTCCTAAGCGTCAGGGAAACTTACCTTAGAAAAGGCCAAGGGATCAAGGACAATCTTATTCTGTTACTACAGTTGAAGCAGAATAACTAATGTATTGGTTCTTTTGGACTCATGGATTATATTCTGGTTATTAGAATAATGTGATATATATATATGGATTGTACTGTAGTACTTGTTGATTTCAGTAAGGTTTTAATATGATGAAGGTAATTATATTTTTAGTATGTGACAATAGGATAAACTTTACTTTGTTTGGGGAATCTGATAAATTGATTTTGGAATTGAGAGACCTTTTAGAGAAAGTCTGGATAGAGGTATTTTGGATAACTATAATGGTTGGAGTGGATTAAGTTGATCTTTGGATAGTATTGTTTAAGGTTAAAAAATTTATGAAGATTATTTTTGGAATATTATGATACTATATTTTTAGGAAAAGGACAACCTGCAGGGTGGGGCATAACCCGTCGCGTCGGACAAAGCTGGAGGAATCGAACCCACAATCATAGTGCGACATGCCTTTATTTCCTACCACTAGCCTACAGGAAGTCCCTAGTTGTTACAAAATAATTTTACTAATCTAAATGGTATGTGTTAACATTTGTAACCTTATACAATTAGGATAAATAGAATATTTTTGAGTTCCGTTACCATTTGGAGTAAAAGATGGGTTTGTGGTAAAAATTTATTAACGAATGAAAGTATACATAACAAGTATGTATATTCCCTTATGTTCTTAGTAAATCTCCTAAATAAATTCCTCAACATTATAAAAGGTAACTTAAAACAAAAATGTTGTCGGTTAACTTTTCCAACTGGGGATTCAATGACCGTTTAACCAATCACAAGTTTGTGATTTTCTTGTAGTTAAACTTTCTCCTAATCCTATTTTCTATAACTCTCCATCAGACCTTGATGGTTTGTTTCTCCTCCATATCCATATTTTCATAGAATCCTAGAATGGGCTATATTGGGTGACCTTTGTACTTATCTTGCTTTCTTTTAATGTTATATATTTATTAACCTTATTTCCGATGTGGGTTTTCCTCAAAGGTATTTTCTCTTTTCAACCTTTTATTTTCAAAGAAAAATTTCAAATTGCGAGGACGCAATTTATTGAAGGAGGGGAGAATGTAACACCCCGAGATTCCACGATACGCTTCTCATTAAATAATGCAATAGCTTGCATTGTACGCAACTTCGAGTTCTAAAACACCGCGACTAATCAAAGTAGCTGTTATGAATAGTAATAACCAATTTTTAAATTTATAGAAATTTTATATTTTAAAATGGGCTTCATTTTTGTATTCGTAATATCGAAATTATCCAAAGTTGAATTTTGTGTAATTTTCTGAGAACTTCCAATTTTTTATGAATAGTGAAAATTACTTAAAAACAACTTTTTTAATCAAAATAATTTATAGTGATAAATTATAATATTTAGTGGTTTTAAAGTATAATTAGAATATATTTTTACCATTTTATCCAATGGTGGTCATTAGAATTAATTTAACATTAAAATTGGACATAAACAATTGCCAATTTTTTGATATAAATTGTTTCTTAAAAACACGCTATTTGTTGTAACAACGGGAATTAATTATAAAATTAAATAATGCAACTTATATGTTTGGAATTTTGTAAAATAGAAATCATTTTTGAATTCGGAATATCAATTATAGCTTAGGGTGAAATTTTGGCCTTGTTCTGAAAAACATCAATTTTTGATGAATAGTGAAACCACTAAGTGGTAGTTAAATAACTGATTTTTCGTTTAAATGAAATATTACCACTTCTGGGATTTTATTTTCAAAACTCCGACATACATGGTTGTCATTAAGAAGTAAAATGTGGTTCAATGAGATTAAAATAATTTTTGATGAATAGTAAATTTTAAGTTCTTAATCGCGATTAGAGGTAATTAGTGTAGTTTAAGGTAAAAATAATGTTTTAATAATATGAGATGAGATTGACACTTGTCCTACTCCTATTGGATGAGTCATGGCCGACCAAGACAACCCATGGGTCAACTTGGGGACCCCATGGAGCCACTTTGGTTGGAAAATGACATTAATATATATTTATTTAATGTTAAAATTAAATTGACACAAACATGAGTTGGTCTACTAAAACAGTTTTAAGTGGGGTTACACAAGTCCAAGTTTTGACTATAAATATTCATTAGAAATCTAAAAATATTTCCTACATCATAGTTTTTTTATAATGATTAGACATTAAATAAATTAAATTATTTATGACATCATGATGATGCAGCGATGACCTCATTATTTAACGATTTAAATAAAATGGAAAGATAATGTAAAATCCAATGCATACACTTGTCAAAAACCTATTGTATGAGTAGATTTAGAACCCTTATCATCTTATCCTCTAATTATATAAGTGTGGGACCTCTAAAATCCTAAACACATTTTATAATAAAGTGACTTTTCTTTACTTTCCAAGAGTGCCCCTCCTCTCCACTTATAAAAGGCCCCCACCTCTCCAACCTCATTTACACTTTCAAGCCATTTGGCTCGGCCAAACTCTGCCCAAATACTCTCCCAACTTCCCCCTCTTACTCCTAGAAGCCTCACTTTGGGCATAACTCTTCCCAAGGAAGCCTTTGGCTCAAATCAAAAAGAGTTACCCGATTTTGAGGTAATGACTTCTCTAATGTTGTTTTGTTTTATTTTTATTCTCCAACCCCCTAAACTCTTTTTATTCATTTCTTTTGTAACAAAAACAGTATCCTCAATATACTAGGATGTTTTTATAAGAAGGATTCGAGCTACACTTACACACAACTACATCTAATGGTTAAAGAACATACGGTTTCTGTGGATGGCGAATTTCTGCCTCACGAAACGATGATTGTTTAACACTCATATAACACCTTCAAAGGTGGCCATTAAGATGTCACTATTTTTATATATGATATATAATATGTTTATGTTTTACTTATGCTTCTGTATTTCTCATTTATGTCATACTTTATGATTTCCATTATGGGTAAAACGAGATAATTTCATTTTAGGAAGTGCGGACTACCGCCCCCTCAAAGTGATTTGAATTGTTAATGCCATATGTGGGATGTATAAAGGATGGAGTAAATGGTATTATACACTATATTATACTGTAATTATATTATACATTTATATCATTATGATTTCGTTCCATTAAATATGAAATTGAAATGAAAGTAGCGTTCATGCGTACGTACGGATTACCGTCTCCATGAACGGTGCATTTCATTTCTTACCTCTAAATGTTACGTAATATTATAAATGAATGTATATACTGGATATATAAGATATCTATGACATCTATATCATGAATATAATTCTGGAGATAATGGATATTCTACCACATAAACAACTTGTAATTATAAGAAGTTTATTGTTGACTCAAGTACCAAAGATCGACAAAACGACCGTTATTAACTTAAATAATTACATAATGTTCATATCATTGTAATAAGTGATATAATAAGGATAATGAAATTTAAAATGGTTCTTAATAAGGTATATATTAACTCTATTTTATTATTCAGGAGGTTAAATAACGGTTGAGTCAAGTCAGACACGAGGTAAGGGAATTTCATAACCCGACTTCCATTCTTTGGGTTAATCTCCTACATTCAAATTATGTCATGATATTATTATGTCGTATATTGTATTTATACTTTCTTTATGTGTACACATAGTGAATACACATAATAGATATATTTTATTTAAAAATGATCTTTTTAAGGGACTTCGTATCAATCACCATTCATTGAGGCATATTTTGTTTTATACACAAATTTCTTTTGTACAGCGTATAAACCCCTTTGAAATTTTATGTTTATTCAAAAGGAATCTTTTTATACGAAGAGTTTTACTAAATGAAAAAAAGGGAATGTTTTTCTTTCCGTACATATGTGGCGACAACGACTTCTCCGCCGCCGTGACCATTATTTGATTTTCGGCTTCCTCTACAAGCCATCATTTTTTTGATGAAAAATAAATACAAAGTTTTAACTTTATTTTATTTTGGTATTGAAAATTGTTTTGAAAGACTTTTTTATTATATCAATGTGTTGTATTGATATATTGTGATTGAAATGTGGAAATGTTATGTTTCCTTTATGCATGTTTTATGTGATACGATTATGTTATGGTTTATTATATGTTTAAACCTATTCATATGAGGAATGTATTGGACTTAATAAGTGACGGGTGGAGCCCGCTATAGCTCCTCGATGCATTAGTAGGTCTCATGAGACAACTAGACGTGGAATTGGCTGAGGCCCTTTCCCCATTTGATTTGTGATTTTGGCCGAGGCCTTGATCATTTTAGACGTCTTGGCCGAGGCCTTGACAAAATGTTTCAGAATGTCTGGAATTATGCATTCCATCATTATGAAAGTGGTTATTGATATTGCATGTGATTATTTGACCAGTATAATATCCATGTGAAGAAGTAAATGGCATTATCTCATTTTACTTTTTCCATATTATGTTGATGTTTAAGTTTAAAAGGATTTTGTTTTAGTTATACATTGCCTTAAATGTTTATGTTTATTTATGAAAGCTTCCGCAGTATTGTTATCCTTACTGAGCATCTGAGCTCACCCCTTTCAATGTTTTAATATTTTCCAGGATATGAAGAAGTATTTTATGAATGAACTGCAGGGATAGTCAGAAAGGGATATGAGTGTGGACTATGAAGACCATCTTATTGTTGTTTGTTTACTTTTTGATGTAATGAAAGACTTATGAATGTATCTAGTGTTTCCAAGGCTACTAAACTAATCGGTCTTTCGAGACTTGTTCTTTTGTGATCATGCCAATGTTACGAAGTAATGCACCGACTCTGGGTAGCTGGGGTCGGGGTGTTACATCTTACGTATCCAAACCTCCTGTATAATGATTTAAATAATGTCATTTACTTATTACAGAATCATATTCATTGTTATTATACCATATATGGTTCACTTATGACTTTATATTACCCATTCTTTTGTAAATTCCATGTTGAAGCAGCGTTTTGGGTAAAATAGTTTTATTTATTGTACTTTTTTGGACTTGTTCTTCTTGATATTATTATTACTTATATCATGAATTACTTCCTTACAGAATGTAAATCATGATTTATATATCATATATATTCAATATATATATATATATAATTGATAGATGGATGAAATGAAATACACCATTCATGGAGACGGTAGGCCGTACGTACGCATGAATGTTGTTTTCCTTTCCTTATGTACATAAATTAAGTAGCTTCATTATGTCATATATTTCATTATTATTCCTTGTATATACTTTATAATCATTGTTGAATGTTTAACATGGAGAATGAATCTCATCGCGTTGTGGAGACGGTAATCCGTACGTACGCACGAGCGATGATATCGTTCCCATAATTATTGAATGAAATTGAAGTGGATGATATAATACCTCAGAATAAGTATGATGTTATAATAACCATATATAGTTATTCTCTACACCATTATACCTATCCATGTAAGGTGGTGGTGGAAAAAATGATTACACCACGGCATAGTGATGGTATTCCGTATGTACACATGCGCGGTGATTTTTTTTTCGTAGGATGTATAGAAGGTCAAATGGATTTGTTTCATATTTATAATAACATATCATTATATTAGTGATACTGATCTTATTACTTTATAATGAAAAAACTAAATAATAAGAAGTTGAAGAATAAAGAAAACATGAAAGAATCGGTAGAAGAGATTATCTCTTCCTCGGCACACCTCTTCTAAAATTCTTCTTAGGGAACTAGAGTTGGTCTTTTGGGAAGACCAGAACCACTATAATATAACTATTTTGGTTGAGAAGAGGAATTTTCTGGGTTTGGCTGAGCTTCAATGCTCAAAATGGTGTGAAGAGAAGAGGGAAGGGGTGCCCTTTTATAAGGGAGGAGAGGGGCACCTTTGGAGAAACATAAAATATTAATTTATAATAAAGTCATATTCGGTTTATAATAGCTCCAAATTGATTTATTTTGAAGCTAAGGTGGGGATGGGTCTATGCCCTCTCAACCAATAGTTTTTAGACATTTTTAGGTTAATATTTTATCCTTATCATTTAGATTTAACTCTAAGTTAAATAATATAACTGTTACAATGCCTTTTTGTTTTCATACACTATATGGTTATTAAACATACTATAACAATCCAAAAGAACCCCAAGTGGATCATTATTAATATATATATCCTTATCTATGTCATTTTTCCGAACCTTAGATTTTTAGAAATAAAATAACAATTAATAATATAATATTTGTTTTAAAAACTATTTTATGTCAATTTTGACACTATTTGGTACTTCATTTTTGTGAAACTTATAATAGCATGATTAGTTAGAAAAAATATAATTAAATCAATAATAACATGTCATATTAACTTAAAAAAGTATTGGAATTAATAAAAAGTCTAAATTTACATTTATTTTGGTATTTATAACATCAATTATGTTAATATTTCATTAATAAGGTAATTACTACATCATCATTGTGTCATAAATAAATTAACATATTTAATGTCTAAAAATTATAAATAAAATAACATTGTGTAGGAAATATTATTATCTTTCTAATTAATATTTATAGTCGAATTTATCTTATGTATCACCCTATATTAAAAAAATTTGTTATCAAACATTGATTTTAACTTCTTTAATTCATCTTTAAATAAAATAATGATAAATGTCCTAATCTAATCCAATAGACCTAAAGGGTAATATTTTATTCCTAAGGTTGGTTGTAATACCCCAATATTTCATAGTGTGTTATTTCTTCAAAATAATTCAATAACTTGCACTACACGCAACACCGAGTTAAAGCGCACCATGACTTACCAAACTAGCCGTTTTGAATAGTAATACCTACTTTATGAAATTATATAAATTCTATCTCTCAAAATGGACTTCATTTTTGGATTATTAATATCAAAATTATCCTAGGGTGAAATTTCGGTAATTTTCGGATAACTTTAATATTTTGATGAATAGTGAAAATTACTAAATTTTAATTAAAAACAACTTTTTTAGTAAAAATAATTAATTGTGATACATTCTGAATTTGATTGGTTTTAAAGTATATTTATAATATATTTTTACCATTTAATATAAAGTTGGTCATTGGAAAAAATTTTACAATTAAACCGGACATAAACAAGTGTCAATCATTTGATAGTTATTATCTCTTAAAAATACGCTATTTGTTGTGACAGCGGGAATTAATTAAAAAATTAATTAATGAAACTTATATTTTTGGATTTTTTTAAAATAAAAATCAATTTTGAATTCGGAAAATCAATTATAGCTTAGGGTGAAATTTTGGCATTGTTCTGAAAAACTTCAATTTTTAATGAATAGTGAAAATACTAAGTGGTAGTTAAAAAACTGAATTTTTTCATAAAACATAATTTTACCACTTTTGTGAATGGAATTTTGAAAATCCGAGAGACACGGTTAATATCAAGAAGTAATATGTGGTTCAATGAGATGAAAATAATGTTTGGTGAATAGTAACTTTTAACTTTTGTTTACCACAGATAAAAGTAAATAGTGTAATTAAAGGTAAAAATGATATTAATATTACCATAACACATGCCCTAATTCTATTGGACAAGTGTATCTCGACAAAAAACAACCTTAGGAATAAAATATTATCATTTAGGTCCACTTGGATTAGATTAGGACATTTATTATTATTTAATTCAAAGAAGAGTTAAAAGAGTTAAAATCAAAGTTTATTTACTAAAACATTTTTAATATAGGGTTATACATAAGATAAATTCGATTTTAAATATTCTTTAGAAGGATAATAAGATTTCATACATAATTATCTTTTATTTATAATTTTTACACATTAAATAATTCAATTTATTTATGACACAATGATGATGCAATAATTACTATAATAGTGAACATTTAAAATAATTGATATTATAAACACCCAAATAAATATAATTTGAGACTTTAAATGAATTAAAATAATTTTATAGGATAATATTACATATTAGGATTTATTTAATAAACTTTTTTAGAAGTAATCATTCTGTTATGAGTTTCAAAAAAATCAACTATTGAATAGTGTGAAAATTGACATAAAAGAGTTTTTAAAACAAATATTATATTATTAATTGATATTAAATTCCTAAAAATCTAAGGTTAGGCCAAGAGACTTATATCATGATAGGTGTATCATTAATGGACAAATGTTGGGTCTCTTGGATGTATATAGTATGTTTATTAACCATATAATATAAAAATACAAAGAGACATTGTAAAAGTGAAACTAATTAACTTAGAGCTAATACTTAATGATAAGGTTAATATAAGTACCCAAACCTGTCTAAATTCTATTGCATGAGTGGTTTTCGACCCATCCCCACCTTAAAATTTAAATAATACACTTTAGAGCCATTAGAAATCGAATATAAATTTATTATAAATTAATATTTCTAGCTTTTCCAAAGGAGCCCCTCACCCCTCTTATAAAAGGGAACTCTCCCTTCTCATTAAATAACACCTTAAAAGACTTTTGGTTCGGCCAAAATCTGCCCCAATACTCTCCCAACTTCCCTCACTACAACCTAGAAGCCTTAGTTTGAACGAAAAGCCAACCTAATGGGCCCTTTTGATCAAATCCAAAGGAAGAACCTGAAGAAGAGGTAATGATTTCACCACCCTTTTCCAAGTTCTTTTCTTCTTCCACTTCTTCTTCCTTTGTTATTACCATTATAAAATAATAACTCTAGTATCATATATATACTGTGATGTTATTATAAATATGGTACAACCATATTCATTATTCTAACCAACCTTTGAATAACATGTCACCATACGTGCGTACGTACGGCTAACCGTCTCCACGCCGTGGTGTAATTGTTATTCAATATATTATTATTTGGATGGGTATAATAATGATCTGTAAATCATGTAAATAATAAATATAACATGTTAATTATTCAGTATATATGATATACCATCCATTTATATATTATTTTAATATCAAAATAATGATATTGTCGCTCGTGCGTACGTACGGACTACCGTCTCCATGAACGCGATGTGATTCATTCTCCATCATATCCATTCAAGTATAATTATCATTTGACGATTTAAAAATAATTCTGAAGGACTTTATATCATTCTGTATATGAATAATATACAACCTATCCATGACAAACATGGCTTATGTAACAAAACATATAAAAGAAAACGAGTAAGTTAACACCCGAAACAACGATAATAATAAGATATTATTAACAAAGCAATGTTAAAAGATCATATATAATATCATATGAATATATATCATCCTTGTATAATTTAATAAAAATTATTTCAATATTATACAGGAGGTTAAACTACCCCAAACAAGGAAACGTACAAGGTAAGGGTTTATTTTACAATCTCTTCATTATCTGAGATTGTTTATATGTAATATTCTACTGAGATCTCTTTATCATCCACTTCCATGTTTCTCAAAAATGTATTTAAAAACCTTTTTACTATTTACAAGAATATGGGTTAAAGTCATTTATACCCTTGTTTGAATTCTTATAAGTGGTTTATAAAGGAATCTTTCCGTCGTTTTCCAAACAAGGTTCTTTTTAACCTTTTTGACAGAATTAAGGTAAGAATGTTTTTTTTAACTTATACGGCGGGTACGGTTATTTTCCGCCGTTTTAAAATCGTCGAAGCTTCCCTTACAAGCTTATAAGAATATTTTCAAAGAAAATGTTTTATTTCATAAATATAAGACTCTTAAATTTTTTCAAAATAGAAAGATATATTTCTCTAAAAAGAGTTTTGATTTAATCTATGTCAACATCATTTGATGGATTTTACGCTTATTTGAAGTTGATTTATTATGATAAAAAACTTCTATATTGTATTGAAGGTTTTTTGATATGTTTGACTGTGGATGTGCTATTTTTATACCATTAATAGTTTATGGTGAAAGTATTGACATTTCGTATGCTAGTTTTAATACGAATGTTTATGTTATGTTTAAACCTTTTCATATGGGAATGCATTGGACTTAATATGTGACGGGTGGAGCCTGCTATAGCTCCTCGATGCATCGGTAGGTCTCATGAGACAAACTAGTTTCTTGGCACATGGCCTTGGAAAAATCTTATTTGTAGTCTTGGCACGAGGCCATGGCTATGTGGTTATGATAGTCTGTCATTATGCATTCCATCATTATGAAAGTGGTTATTGATATTGAATGTTATTATTCAATTAGTAGAATATCCATGTGAATAAGTAAATGGCATTATTTCATTTTACTTTTTCTATACTATGTTGAAGTTCAAGTTTAAAAGGCTTTTGTTTTAGTTATACATTGCCTTAAATGTTTATGCTTATTTTTGAATGTTTCCCCTATATTGTTACCCTTACTGGGCATTTGAGCTCACCCCTTTTCTATGATTTATTTTTCTTAGGAAGTGAAGAAGTAAGTTATGGATGACCTGCAAGGATTTTATGTGGGGATATGAGTGTGGAATATAGAGACTATGTTGTAGTAGTAGTTTTTCACTTTTTGATGTAATGTATAACTTTATGAATATATCTAGTGTTTCCAAGGCTACTAAACCAATCGGTCTTTTGATATTTGATCTTTCTTGTGATCATGACAATGTTATGTAATAATGCACCGACTCTAGGTAACTGGGGTCGGGGCGTTACAGTTGGTATCAAATGAAGTTATGTAAAAACCTTGGAAGCTATATTTAGATAAACTCTGATTAGAGCACATAGATTTAAGATTTACTTTGAGGATTAGTATAGAAGAACTTCCTAGAATTTTGGTATTGTTGAGATTTTGTGAGTTTTCCGAGAAATACATCCCTGTCTGGATACGAGCAGGTAGAGGCGGCTCTAGCACAGATGTACCTAGGGGTAAAACCCGAAAACACCGCTTTGATCTAGACTCGAACAGGAATTGGTGCACGAAAACGGGCCTTGCTGCATTCTTGGTTACGACACTCCCGGGGGATATGCTTAGGATAACTCTTATTTTCTTTACAAATCATTATGAAGGGTTTATGAGTATATACTTCCTCAAAGAAAACATTCTTATGATTATGGATTATATCCATAAATAGTTAAATTTATGTTAAGTGTTTTGTATGTATGGGATTATATATTTTGATTCATAAACTGATCTAGTTTATTCCATTGTATAGAAATGGTGCCCAGTAGAAGGAACGAGAACTCCAGCAATACACATGATCCAAAGAGAAAGAAGGATCATATCTTTCATGGTCTTAAGCCAGAATTTATAAGAGAAATAGTCTCACATGTATTATCATCATATGAAGAAATAATATCATGTGTTGATAAGATATGTAAAGATTTTACTAAGTCCTATGGCTTTGAAAGGATGTATGAGAAGAAAATGATGGAAGAGAGAAATATGGATAAAGTCAAGAGGGAAAAGAATAATTCTCCCATATTTGATAACTATGGGAAGAAACACCCTAGAACTTGCCTAAAAGGAATGAGAGTTTATTATAAGTGTGGAGGAAAAGGTCACAACGTATGTGACTGTAAGGGTAAGAAAATGGTTTCAAATATACAATGCTTCATTTGCAAGGAGTTTGGACACTACGTGAACCTATGTCCCAGTCATCAGACTATGCCGCAAATGATGCTATTGGATAATAATCATGTTATGATACTACCACAGATGAAGAGGAATTATTAGAGTTCCTATGTTGATTATGTCATTTGAGTGTTATATCAACAATGTACTTATTATAATAATTATGGAGTATATAAGGATTGTATTGCAGTACTATTTCAATAAGGATTTGAGATTGTGTGGAACAAAGAAAAGTGACTCAATAGCAGGATAAATTTTTTGAAAATATATGGTTGAGAGAATGATAAACCATAATATAGTTCTGATACCTAGGTAGTGATTTTGGAATAATACATGATTGATTTGGATAAATTATATTGGATATTCTTGACTACCTTGAAACTGATTAATGATTTGTATATTCCATCATTGTTGGGGTTTAAAACATTTTTGGATTGAAGGAGTATATCTAGTATTCTTTAAGGAATGAGGGATCATGAATGTAATCAATGAGGTTTTATGGTAATTCAGGATATTGCAGTGTTTTAAAAGAATACATGATGAAGGTGTTCACATGTTATTATGCGGAAAAAAGGATCTTTATTGTGTTTACCTTCCTTATAAATTTAGGATTGAAGTATTTTGGATAGTTCTAGTTTGGATTATTTCGTATTGCCATAAAAGGACAACCCGAAGGTCGGGCGGTAACCCGTCACGTCCGGCAAGGCCGCGAGACTTGAACCCACAACCGAAGGGCGACAAGGGTGTATCACCTACCACTAACCCACGTGATATCCTGGATGAAATAATGTCGTTTTTTAATGGTTCTTCTAGATGAATTATAAATTCATTTTTTAACCCTATACGAATAGTATAAATAGAATATTATTTTTAAGTTCTATTATATTTTAGAGTGAAAGATGAGTCTATGGTAGAAATTAGTTAATGGATGGAACTCTACTTGTCAAGAATATATTTTTCTTTTTCTCTTATTCTATGAATAAATTAATTCCTATACATTATTTAAGGAATCCTAAAACCAAAAATATGTTATCGTAATACCCTATGTTTTGTTGAACCGATGGTATTTCAAATCATCATAGATTAATGAATTTAATGACCTCAATTTTACACTTGTTTGTGATTGATGACCTCAATCACTACCTATACATATTTACGTATTTCCTCCAATTATATGTCTCTAATTTCCACCAATGTTCTCCTAATTGAAATCATAATTCGGTGGTGACCCTTTCATTTCTCTTTTCCTCGTATTAAGACTAAATTTTAGTAACCCAATTTCCGATGTGGGTTTTCCCACAAAGATATTTTTTATTTTCAACCTCTTATTTTCTAAGAACAATTTCAAATTGCGAGGATGAAATTTATTGAAGGAGGGGAGAATGTAACACCCCAAGATTTCATAGTGTGTTATTTCTTCAAAATAATTCAATAACGTGCACTACACGCAACACCGAGTTAAATCAAACCATGACTTACCAAACTTGCCGTTATGAATAGTAATACCTACATTTTGAAATTTTATAAATTCTATCTCTCAAAATGTACTTCATTTTTGGATTCGTAATATCAGAATTATCCTATGGTGAAATTTTGGTACTTTTCAGATAACTTTAATATTTTGATGAATAGGGAAAAATTCCTAAATTTTAATTAAAAACAACTTTTAGAGTCAAAATAATTAATAGTGATAAATTATGAATTTGAGTGGTTTTAAAGTATATTTATAATATATTTTTACCATTTAATATAATGTTGGTCATTAGACATAATTTTACAATTAAACCGGACATAAACAAGTGTCAATCTTTTGATAGTTTTTATCTCTTAAAAACACGCTATTTGTTGTGATAGCGGGAATTAATTAAAAAATTAATTAATGCAACTTATATTTTTGTATTTTTTTAAAATAGACATCATTTTTGAATTCGGAATATCAATTATAGCTTAGGGTGAAATTTTGGCATTGTTCTGAAAAACATCAATTTTTGATAAATAGTGAAACTACTAAGTGGTAGTTAAAAAACTGAATTTTTTCATAAAACATAATTTTACCGCTTTTGTGAATGGAATTTTGAAAATCCGAGAGACACGGTTAATATCAAGAAGTAAAATGTGGTTCAATGAGGTGAAAATATTTTTTGGTGAATAGTAACTTTTTTCTTTTATTTACCACAGTTAAAAGTAAATAGGGTAATTAATGTTAAAAATAATATAAATATTACCCTAACACATGTCCTAATTCTATTGGAAAAGTTTATCTCGACCAAGAACAACCTTAGAAATAATATATTATCATTTAGGTCCACTTGGATTAGATTAGGACATTTATTATTATTTAATTCAAAGAAGAGTTAAATGTGTTAAAATCAAAGTTTATTTACTAAAACATTTTTAATATAGGTATATATATAAGATAAATTCGATTTTAAAT
This sequence comes from Viscum album, assembly GCA_963277665.1. Lineage (NCBI taxonomy): Eukaryota > Viridiplantae > Streptophyta > Magnoliopsida > Santalales > Viscaceae > Viscum > Viscum album. The sequence continues at coordinate 24,849 of CAUJRU010000118.1, forward strand.
ATTAATTATAAATATAATAATATTTCCTACATAATGATGTTTTATTTATAATTTTTAGACATTAAATAATTTAATTTACTTATGACACAATGATGATGCAGTAATTACCATAATAGTTAAAATTTAAAATAATTTCTATTATAAATACCCAAATAAATATAATTTGAGACTTTTAATGAATTAAAATGGTTTTATAGGATAATATGAAATATTTGGATTGATTTAATTAAGGTTTTTCGAAGTAATCATTCTCTTATGAGTTTCAAAAAAATCAACTATTGAATAGTGTCAAAATTGACATAAAAGGGTTTTTAAAAAAATATTATATTATTAATTGATATTAAATTCCTAAAAATCTAAGGATCGGACAAGAGACTTATATCATGATAGGTGTATCATTAATGGACAACTTGTGGGTCGCTTGGATGTATATTGTATGTTTATTAACCATATAATATAAAAATACAAAGAGACAGTGTAAAAGTGAAACTAATTAACTTAGAGTTAATACTTAAAGATAAGGTTAATATAAGAACCCAAACCTGTCTAAATTCTATTGTTTGAGTGGTTTTAGACCCATCCCCACCTTAAAATTTAAATATTACACTTTGGAGCTATTAGAAATCGGATATGAATTTATTATAAATTAATATTTCTAGCTTTTCCAAAGGTGCCCCTCACCCCTCTTATAAAAGGGAAATCTCCCTTATCATTAACTCACACCTTCAAAGCCTTTTGGTTCGTCCAAACTCTGCACAAATACTCTCCCAACTTCCCTCACTACAACTTAGAGGCCTTATTTTGATCAGAAAGCCAACTTAAGGATCCCTTTTGATCAAATCAAAAGGAAGAACCTGAAGAAGAGGTAATGATTTCACCTCCCTTTTCCAAGTTCCTTTCTTCTACCACTTATTCTTACATTGTTATTACCATTCTAAAATAATAACTCCAGTATCATATATATACTGTTATGTTATTATAAATATGGTATAACCATATTCAGTATTCTATCCACCCTATGAATAACATGTCACCATACGTGTGTACGTACGACTTACCGTCTCCACGTCGTGGTGTAATTTTTATTCAATATATTATTATTTGGATGGGTATAATAATGATGTGTAACTCATGTAAATAATAAATATAACATGTTAATGATTCTGTATATATGATATACCATCCATTTATATATTATTTTAATATCAAAATAATGATATTGTCCCTCGTGCGTACGTACGGACTACCGTCTCCACGAACGCGATGAGATTCATTCTCCATCGTATCCATTCAAGTGTAATTATCATTTGATGATTTAAAAATAATGTTTAAGGACATGATATAATTCTGTATATGAATAATATACAACCTATCCATGACAAACATGTCTTATGTAACAAAATATATAAAAGAAAACGAGTAAGTTAACACCTGAAACGACGATAATACTAAGATATTATTAACAAAGCAATGTTAAAAGATCATATATAATATCATATGAATATATATGATTCTTGTATAATTTAATAAAAATTATTTCACTATTATACATGAGGTTAAACTACCCCACCCAAGAAAATGTACAAGGTAAGGGTTTATTTCACAATCTCTTCATTATCCAAGGTTGTTTATACGTAATAATATACTGGAATCTCTTTATCAACCACTTCCATGTTTCTCAAAAATGTATTTCAAAACATTTTTACTATTTACAAGAATATGGGTTAAATTCATTTATACCCTTGTTTGACTTTTTATAATAGGTTTATAAAGTAATATTTCCATCGTTTTCCAAACAAGTTGCTTTTTAACCTTTTTGACAGAATTAAGGTAAGAATGTTTTTTAACTTATAGGGCGGGTACGGTTATTTTCCGCCGTTATAAAATTGTCGAAGCTTCCCTTACAATCTTATAAGAATATTTTCAAGGAAAATGCTTTATTTCATAAATATAAGACTCTTAAATTATTTCAAAATAGAAAGAGATATTTCTATAAAAAGAGTTTTGATTTCATCTATGTCAACATCCTTTGATGGATTTTACGCTTATTTGAAGTTGATTTATTATGATACAAAACTTCTATATTGTATTGAAGGTTTTGTGATATGTTTGACTGTGGATGTTCTATTTTTATACCATTCATAGTTTATGGTGAAGGTATTGATATTTCGTATTCTAGTTTTAATACGAATGTTTAGGTTATGTTTAAACCTTTTCATATGGGAATGAATTGGACTTAATATGTAACGGGTGGAGCCCGCTATAGCTCCTCGATGCATCAGTAGGTATCATGAGACAAACTAGTGTCTTGGCATAAGGCCTTGGAAAAATATTATTTGTAGCCTTGGCACGAGGCCTTGGATATGTGGTTATGATAGTCTGACATTATGCATTCCATCATTATGAAAGTGGTTATTGATATTGCATGTGATTATTCTATTAGTAGAATATCCATGTCAATAAGTAAATGGAATTATTGAATTTACTTTTTCCATACAATTTTGAAGTTCAAGTTTAAAAGGCTTTTTTTTACTTATACATTGCCTTAAATGTTTATGCTTATTTTTGAACGTTTCCGCTATATTGTTATCCTTACTGGGCATTTGAGCTCACCCCTTTTCTATGTTTTATTTTTCCCAGGAAGTGAAGAAATAAGTTATGAATGACCTGTAGGGATTTTATGTCGGGATATGAGTGTGGAATATGGAGACTATGCTGTTGTAGTAGTTTTTCACTTTATGATATAATGTAAAACTTTATGAATATATCTAGTGTTTCCAAGGCTACTAAACCAATCGGTCTTTCGAGATTTGATCTTTCTTGTGATCATGCCAATGTTATGTAATAATTCACCGACTCTAGGTAACTGGGGTCGGGGCGTTACATTGGTTTTGGTCGAATTACACTTATTCAATAGAATTAGGGCATATTTTAGGGTAATAATATTATTATTTTTAGCCTTAATTACCCTATTTACTTTTAACCGTGGTAAATAAAAGTAAAAAGTTACTATTCACTTAAAATTATTTTTATCTTATTGAACCAAATTATACTCCTTGATATTAACTGTGTCACTTGAATTTTTGATATTCTACTCACAGAAGTGGTAAAATTATGTTTTATGTAAATTTTCAAACTCGCTGAGGTGGTGGGTAAAAGACGGTGAAATGTTCAATAAATTTTTATATGTATAAAATTATTATAAAATTACTCCAATGAATTACATTGAAATTATATAGGTATTATGTATCAATTTTGACCTAAAATAAATTTCAATTAAATATATAATTATTTATATAAAAAATCGGTTTTTAAATAGTAACCGAGTGTTTTCACTATTCATCAAAAAATGAATGTTTTAAGAAAAATAACAAAATTTTACCCTAGGCTAATTTCGATATTCCAAATCCGAAAATGAAGTCCATTTTGAAAAATAAAATTTCAAAAAGTGGGAATTACTATTCATAACACCTAGTTTATATAACATATAGTTGTTTGGTGAAACTCGGTATTGCGTAAAACATACGCTATCGTGGAAGGTTGCTATTGCATGTAAAGCAAGCCAAGTCAGGGACGTGTTTAGTGAAAGTTCATTTTGGTGTAGTGTAAAACACGGGACATTGATAAAATTAAAAAGAACATTTTTCATAAAATCTCGGGGTGTTACAAAGAAGTTATTGTATGTACACTGTGTGAAGGGTCACTGGGACAAACACTGCCCAAACCAGGCTCTCAAAGTCTGCCTAGTGTAGTGTCACCCCATCGTGAACCTAGAGAATCAAGCTCCACCATATGTTTGATGCTTCCTATAGAAGTCTAGTAGCATGGATCACCATGAGATCAGCTGGTGTTCCAACCAGTTGGAAGACTCTCACAATGAGCCCCAGCCAATCCTCAACCGCTTGTGGGTTCATCACACCCCCGAACCTGGGTGGCCTCTGGCGCTGGAACTTGTGTAACATGATCAAGAGGCATGAACCCTCTGATGTTGGGGCTAGTGTCATCGGTGTCCAAATGTGTAATGGCACCGCTAGTGCCTCTTCTGGTGACTCTACTGAAAGAGGGACCTAAACTGAGGCCTCATCGCTCGGTGGGCCATTATCACGTACTACACCTGCAACCCTAGATGGCTGTCTATGTGGAGGCATCCAGAAAAGAAACAGGTGTGCCATTTTCAAAAAGTTATACCTGGGAAGCTGACTCAAAATTATCACAAACAAAACATTTTGAAACACACACGCATTCAGTGTTTTTGTGAACTGAGTCAGAAATTAGAAGTCAGGGTGCTAGTCTATAGATATATTGGTCACTACACCAACACCGGATTCCCTAATCTGATAACCATACTCACTACACTTAACACTATTGCTGATAAAATACTAGAGTCCAATTTTCTATGGTAGAATCGACTCCTCAAATCCAATTTTTCAGGACTCGTCCCCCAGGCCCTATGCCGTGACTACCCCATTCTCACCTTCCATAGGCCAGGGGATGGTGACTAGCACCAAAGGAATATTCCCTAGAAATGGAAAGGAATTGCTTTTAAAACCTGTAAACCCATGCAACCTAGAACATAGCAAGATACGAACATGCATAAACAGTATAGTAGAAATGGTGTATACAGTAAGAAAAAGGGGCCAGAATACAAGCCCAACTGGAAAGTACAAGAAAACTGGAATGTACAAGTAAGCTGAACAGCTCCAGTGAACACCTGACAAGGATCCTACCTTAAGGGAAGGTACAACTCTCGAAAGGTCATCTCTGCAGTATGCCTCATCTAAGGTCCACCTCCGAGCGACCTCTAGTCCTGGTACTCTCATCCTCAGTTAGCGATGTCTGTCGTCTACACCAAAAATAACAAGGTGCGGCCATAGCCCGTGCAGGGATGAGTATATCGATACTCAGTAGGGACCTCGAGACCCTCAATGGGCACAGAAAATCCACAAAGGATAAACCACAAAGCATGTAATCAACTGAAATACCTAATTAGGTATATTCCCTTACATATACCTAAGTTATCAAGTATACCCATGTCAATCATGGGGAAACACAGGGTCCAACTCAATATCCCAATGCTCAACTATTCCACAAAGGAAGGAATACCATGATGTTAAGTACCAAAATGGTACGCCACACAGAAAAATATCATAAAGGTATCACCACGAAGGTAAGTACCATAAAGGAACACCAAACAGAAGATGACCACAATGGTATCATCATGGAGGTAAGTACCACAATGGTACGCCACACAGAAGATTAGAAAAAATGTACCACCATGAAGGTAATTAATTCAACGGTACGCCATACAGACGATTACCACAAAGTTAAAGACTCATGTCACACCAGGTATAACATAGGTATGGTAGTAAAGATGATTAGATATAAGTACTAATTCACCTTACTCTATTAAGAGGCTAACCCACATAGGGTCCTAAATCATCATACCCACAAAGGATCCTAGTACATCAGATTCATGTTGGATCATAGAGTAGTTCCACATGGATTCTTAGTGCGGATCCATGTGTGTCTCTAGAAGACAAAACCACAAATGATCCCAAAGCACAGACCCACATAGGATCCCTTTCTCAAGATACAACCAGCTATAGTGTTCTCGTAGTAAGCTCGCTAGTTTCTGGGAGGTTCCACTTTATAACTCATAGGTTGAGTACTTCAAAAATCAAAAATTCCCATGAATAATTATCACAAAGGACATCCATGTAAAAGGGGTCTCAATGCAACAGACATTGCTTCAATCGGAGGCTTGATCAGTATGTTATTAGCCTTTTAGTCCTGACGGCCCGGTTAGATTCAAGTTCAATCCAACCAGGCCGTAAACTAGATTTATCAAGTACACAAGTGGGGTAAACCAAAAGGATCTTCTGGATCCAAGGTTTCTGGAACCTTAAACGGTTCATAATATTGAAACTCGTAGCTCATGATATGGCCGAATGAACGAAAACAGGTCAATGTGGGTCCGGGTTTGGGTCCGACCCGGTCAGACCGACCCAGCCCAATCCAGCCAGGGCTGACTCGACTTGGTTCGGGATGACCTGGCCCGACCTGGGTCCAGCCCTGGATCCAACCTAGCCCGCTTGTGTGGCCTGACCTAATGGGCGGCCTATGGTGCGGCGGCCCACAGTGCGGTCCGCTAGGGGGGTCCGCTTATCTCCCCGGATGGACGGATCTACAGCCTTCCCCGCGCGGCACGGTCATGGTTTTCACCATAAATGGTAGCCGGCGACGAGCTAGTCGTGCCTCGCCTCGCTGCCGCAGCACAGGGACGCGGCTCTTCTCCACCGGGGCAGAACAGTCACGCGCCCCGCCCCTTCGTGCGGCTGTCCGATGGGCTGAGGCTCTTCTCTGGGTGCGCAGTCACACCGCCAACTTCGTCACGGCTAGCCTCTAGTCCCGAGTACCATTGGTTTTAGTCACTGCTACTATTCTCCATCCTCTATCGCGAATAACACATCATACACCACAATGATTTGCCGAGTGGTCAGGCCATGTTTGTTTGGCCTGCACCCTCTGCGTTAGAATGCTAGCAAGTGGAAATATTGTACATTAATAAAGGGGGTCGATAGGAATGGTGTAAGGGGGTATAAATCAATAACAAAACCTACCTCAATGTTTTATTTATGTCAGTGAGGATAGATGGACAGTTTTCGGTTTGTTGTCGTTGATGACGTTCCTCACTGGAGAGGGTGTTCTTCGTTGGAGAGTGCGTTCTTCGTTAGATAACACATTTTTCATTGGAGGAATAATTTCTCCAAGTTATACCTTTTTTCCATCCAATACACCCAAATGTAAAGATGAGCCAATATAATAGCTTTGTCAAATTAATGTTGACATATTTTAATAATTGACACAATTAATTGGCACAATTTATTGTATTGCTTTGGAACATTTATTTGGAAGAATTTATTGTATTGTGTTGGAACAATTAAATGGAAGAATTCCAAGAGACATCCCCACATTAAATATGGGTTCAGGTGGCCCCCACCACTAGAATTCAATTTGGGGGTTTTCTAGTTCGGGTGGTCCCCACCACCACGAATCCAAATTGGGGGTTAAAATAAAATAAATGGTGTTCTCTTATTTTATTTTTATTTCAACGAAAAACATGAAATCTAATATTCACCCTCCACCAACTACAGTCAAGGTGAAGGTCTCGTTAAGTGAGTACCTACGCTGTGAGTTCAATGGTGTCCTGGGATTTCAATTCGAAGAACAATTTTAAAAGTTACAAAAACTCCATCGCACGTTTATTGAATGTAGATGAAAAAAAGTATATAAATTCATTACGGGTACACCAGGCCTTGGAATCACGCACCGTCAATTTTTCACGGACTTGTAATATTCCCATATAATTAAAAAATTTACATGGAAAAATCTGGGTCATTACATAGCATTAGCTGAAGGTGATAGAGGATGACATCCTGAAAACAATTTTTCATACTAGATATGGGAATTATGAATTTATTGTTATGTCATTTTGGCTAACTAATGAACCTGCTTTATTCATGAATCTTATGAATATAATATTTTAGGAGTTCTTGGATAATGTTTTGGTTGTGTTTATTGATGAAATTTTGGAATTTTCTAAGTGTAAAAAGGATCATGAAAAACATATAAGAATTGTTTTTCAAACTTTTAAGGAAATGAAACTATATGAAAAATTTAGAAAGCCTGCTTTTTTTTGCTACAACTTATTTCTATTATTGGGAACATTTTAAATAAGGATGGTATAATAGTAGATCATACCAAAACAAGATTGGTAGATGAATTTCCAAGACCCACAAATGTTATGTAGATTCATAGATTTATTGGATCAAAAGGTTATTACCGACAATTTGTAAAACATTGTGCAAGATTATATAGCCTGCTAATTAGGTTAATGAAAAAAGGGGTTAAATTTATATGGACAGAATAATGTGATGTTTGTTTTCAGGAATTGAAGAAGATATTGTTGAATGGTATAGTTTTTTCCTTGACTTGAACTAATGGTGAGTTTTTCATCTATAGTGAGGCTTCATTGAAGGGGCATGGTTGTGTTCTAATGTACAAGGATTAGGTAAATTTTTATGCTTTAAGAGAATTAAATCCTAACCAGTTAAATTATCAGACCCATGATTTTGAATAGGCATATGTGGGTTTTTATTTGAAAATTAAGTGTCATCATTTATATGTATCCAAATATAAAATATATACAAACCATAAAATGCTAAATTATTTATTCACTTGGAAGTAATTAATTTTGATGAAGAAGAAGATTTTATGAAATGATAAAACATTACGATTGAACAATCAATTTCCATCATGGAAAAGAAAACAATGTGGTAGATACCTTGAGTTGAAAGCATCATGAATCATTAACCATGTTATGTTTAGAACATGATCCCTTAATTAATGATTTGATGAGTTTTTTCTTAGAAAGTTTTTGTGTAGGAAATACCTCTATTTTGTTTCAGGTTTCAGTGTAGTCATCATTATCCGATAGAATAGAGCAATCTCATAAGGAAGACCACGACCTATAGAAAAAGGTATAATTGGTAAATATGGGAATGCTTCCAAAATATATCCTTGATAAAGATTCTATTTTAGGATTTGGTAAAAGGTTTTGTGTTCCTTGTGAATCTAAGTTGAAGAATGATTTGTTTTGTGAAGAATATAGTTCTCCATTTTTAGTTCATCCTGGAATTAATAATATGTACAGAGCCCCTCAAGAATATTATTGGTGGGATGGGACGAAAAGAGATATTACATATTTTACAATAAATTTTTGATATATCAATAGGTTAAAGATGAGTGTAAGTTACCAAAGGAGATTCTTTATCCTTTTAAAGATCCACAGTGGAAATCGGATAATATATCCATGGACAATGTGGTGGGACAAACTAAGGCTTCTCTAGGTAGCAATGCGATTTCAGTTATTATTGATCGGTTGAAAAAATCTGCAGATTTTCATTATAATTGATATATAATAACATTGGATCATCATTTTCGACTGCACCTCATAGAGATATTTGGTTACATGGAGTTCATCTTTCCATTGTATCTGATCGGGATCCTAGGTTTATTACTAATTTTTGGAAAGGCCTTCAAAACTCATTGGGCACATAATTTAATTTTAGTACGTATTTTCATCCACAATCAGATGGGTAGTAAGAATAAATGATTCAAACTATGGAGGATATGATTTGAGCATGTTCAATGGACTATTAGGGAAGTTAAGATCAACATCTCTTTTTAGTTATGTATTATTATAATAATATTTTTCATTCAAGTATACCGATGGCACCATTTTAGGCATCATATGGGAAGCAGTGTTGATCTCCATATTTTTAGGAAGAATTCAGTTAAATGAAGTTGATGGGAACAAAATTAGAAGAGGAAGTTTCTAAGAAAGTGAAGATGATCTAGCAGCACGTGAGGATAGCATAGACCTGATAGAAAAGTTATGTAGATAAAAAAAGTAAAGGCTTCTCTTTCGAGGTAGTTGTCCATGATTTCCTTAAAATCTCTCCTTGTAAATGTGTGATACGTTTTGGTATGAAAGGAATGCTAAGTCCATAGTTTATCTGTCCTTTTGAGATTTTGTAGAATGATGGAAAAATTTCATACTGATTTCATTTTCCTCCAAGTTTGTCTTAAGTACCCAATTTTTTTATTGTTTAGATGTTTTGAAAGTATGTTCCATATTCAAATCGTGTTTTGAGCACAAAAGCAGTTCACTAAGAAGAGAACAGTTCTTATGAAGAGAAACCAGATCAAATTTTTGATCAAAGGGAACAAGTATTAAAGAATAAGGTAATCCACCATGTAAAGGATTTTTGGAGAAACCATGTGGTTGAATAAGAAACATGGGAGTCTGAAAATGATATTAGGGAAAGGTACCCACACTTTATTAATATGTAAATAAAATTGAGAGGATGCAATTTCCAGATGGTGGGGATAATGTAACAACCCAAGGTTTTCAAAATTAAATTTAAATTCATGAATCTTTGTTTTATGTATATATTTATGACTAGATATTAGACATAATTTTTCCACTTATGTGTTTTGAATTTCAAGAAATGATCATCAACAACTATGATCAGTAAGTTATTTGGAGTCTGACAGAACCAACTTGTTTTTTGAGGAATAGTTACACACCCTTATGAATAGTCATATGAATAGTAATATAACCCTTATGTATAGAAAATATTATTTTTTTCTTTGGGATATAAGATAATGATATGTCGATTAATGTTTTAGGAGTTACTCTACAAGGAAAAGGAATCCACTACCATTCTCTTTTTCACAATTTCATTTTATGTATTCTTTTTAATTTCTATTGGATTATATTGGGATATGTCATTCCATATCCCCCTTATATTTCATATTACTTAATAATGATGATAGAAAAATTTTATCTCATCAAAATATTTAATGAAAATTTAAGCAACGTCGTTAGGCTGCCAAATTTTCGTAAGGGATTTCTAAGATTTTATTTTATTTTAAAATTCATTTAATTTATTTTTCATTCCTCACATTCCCTTATCCAAGAGGCATAAATGATAAAATATCATAGGTATTATTTATTTCATTATTTTTATGGATGAATCAACATTATATTCCTTCTCATATTCCTCTTATTCATGAAATTAAAACATCATATGTGATGTGTTGATTTACCAACATCGTGGAGGATGTGATTTCAATTTCTTTTACATCCTACAATACTGGTCATGAAATCATTTTTATGGATGAAATAGCATAAAATTTATGTATTATAACTTATATAAGTTTATTGAATCATTTTTTCACATGTTATTAATTTAAAAGACCAAATGAGGTCTTTACAATCAAATAAATTCCAAAATGACCTAATCAAATATCAATAATGCTTGAACTTATGAATCATCCTCAAGTCATAATAAAAAATGGAAAAGGTATAATTTTTCGTTTTGGAAACATTTAAATAATAATTCATTCCAGTTGTATAGTTTTACTTCCAATCTATAGGAATATCAATCATGAACCTATCTTGGAAATCATGTAATGAATGCACCTAATGAAATTTACTAAACAAAATAAAAACAATTACAAGGATAAATGATATAATTAAATGATAATATAAGGTATTATAAACATTAATATGTTTCTTTAATAAATTATTAAAACTCCTTTAACCATTATATATGGAGATTAAAACATGTTTTACCTAAGACAAATCCGAGGTAAGGGAATTATTTACCTGATTTTTATTTTTTGGGTTAAACTTCTACTTCATTATTTATGTTGTATTAAACTTTTCTGTGTGGTTAACCTTGTTTATATTATGATCAATTTTATGTGTCTATATTTTATATAAATATTCAATTAACTATATTAAGTCTTTGATGAATTATATGATATTTATAAGGGACGTTCGTTAAAAAATTCCCCTTTTAAAATTTTATTTTATGAAATTCAGAAGGAATATTTTTATGGAATTGTTTATGTTATATGATTATGTTCTTGATCATGGGAATTGTTTATGATGAAGGGTGGGACATATATCTCCCTCAAATGCATTAGGTATGTGTATGTTAGAGGGCATCCATTTGGTTAGTCCATGTGTAACTGTGATGGTTACACAAATTGTAAGGTAGTCGTGAGGGTTACAAATTATAAGGTAGTTGAGTGGGTTATAAGATTATGAATGTAAGGATCTAAGAAAACATTACGGTTCTATTTTTTTGTGGGAATCTTGTGGAAATATCATGTTTTGAAATGTATGTATATATTGGTGACAATTATACCTTTTTAAAATGATTTCATACGTTACAAGTATTCGTGGAATAATGTGCTTATTCCATCTTTTTATATCTCTTATTGATAATTTTTTTCTCATATCATGTTTTTAAATGATTATAATAGGTTATAAGAATGTTTATGACAATAAAGGAATCCAAGATAAACGTTTTATTAGTTTTCAATGATATAATGTTCTATTTGAAAAGTTTTCCATTTTTCTTCAAATGAATACCGTTTTTATAAATTCCACTCTGTAATAATGTTTAATATTATGAATGTATTATGTCCCAATAATAAAAATATCTAAACATGAAAAAATTATCAATTTAAAATAATGTTATTTCTTGACTAAATTAAAATTTATTTTATGTAATATGGTCTGGTCCTTATAAAAATGATTTTCAACATAGTCAAGGAATCACTTCCACGGTCGTCTTAGTAGAATGGGTTCACTCCCCAAACCATATTAGTAGTCATGGTTCACCCCAATTGTCATATTAGTTGAATGATATCACTCCTCATACTGTCTTGGTAGTCCTGGTATACTCCCATGGCTATCTTAGTAGTCAAGGTTCACTACCAAGACAATCTTATCATATCTCATGACATATAAATCTTTGTCTAATGCTTTGGAATGATATATTGGTCCCACCCATCTCATAATGAAATCATAAAAACATGGGTTCCCAAATAACATAAAATCATTCACCATATTAGTATTCATGGAATGAAATTGGTTTCATAAACATCATTCAATCATAAACAAAAATCATTATTAGAAAAGAATAAGAATGGTAGCATTAAATCACATCCCCATTAAAATATTTGTATCATAAAATAATGTTATCCTAGATGAAAAATAACTTTGAGAGAACTCTTGAAAAAAAAATTCCTACAAGAAATATGTATTCTATTTGAAAATATTTTATTTACATGAATATTCTTTCAATTTTTGAAAAAAACATTTTCATTGAAAATATCCTTTTAATCTGGTAAGGTTATCTTTAAAGAAAATAAGGTTTCATGAAAGTGTATAAACACATTCATGTCATATATGTAAATAAAATATTTTCTTTATTTTTTTTCTTCAGAAAGTCCAAAAGTACCTTTTTAGAAAAAAAATTCAAAACATTCCTTCTAGATTGTTTAATAAAAATCAACACACTGGTAAAAATGAATTTATCCAATTTCATAAGAATGGTAAAAATATTTCGGAAATTTTTTTTAAAAATCTTGTTCTTGGAAGAAAAATATTTCCCAACATATACTGATATATAAGTAATCATGACAATAATGGGATGGTGGAATTAACCCTTTCCTTTTTGGATGATTCCCTCTATATGTGTGTGAAACTCCTCTTCCTCGACAATCTACTTTAATATGTCCTCTTAGGGACATTAGAATTGGTCTTCTGATAATACAAACATCTAACGAATTTTTCTAGGGTTGTTTATAATGGAAATAAGTATGGGATGGTCATGATGGAAGGATCAATGTGGTGTGAGGATGTGATGGAGGAGGATCCCTTTTATAATTGAGGTGAGGGAATCTTTTGGGAATCCTCCAAATATTAAAATATAATAGATCTATTATAGATAAAAACATCAAAATGAGATTTAATTGAATGGGTCATAACATTTTTGACCATACAATAATCCCTTTATGATTATTTATCATTTTTTGAGATTTTTAAATAATTTAGTTAGTGAAAAATTCAAAAAAATATCTTTACATTAAAATTTGGTACTATTCAATTAATTTGTCTTTAAATACAAGAAAAAAGTAGGAATTAGAATTTAATATTTTCACATATCAATAATATATCTTATGGATATGTAAAATTCACCTGAGAATTTAATTCATAAAAAATATATCCAGATTAATATTATTAAAATCTATTATTTCATTTTTTGGTTAATTAACTAAATACTAATTTAACATTAATGACGCATATAAGTTAATCATATAATTTATAAAAATTTAAAATAAAATTATATAGATAAATTAATTTAATTATGATCATAATATAAAATTAGATTCATTAGGATCTTGAATTTGTCCCTATGGGAACACATAAATAATTTTATATACAGGAGAGTGATATTATGTAACTATCCTTGAATTTAAATGAAATAAAATTTATTTTCATTGACTAGTGTACAGTAAAAAAACTCTAGTTATATCAAAAGGTGATAATGAGGAATCCTCTTCATCTAATAATTTTTGGACAATTTTTTATTTTATTTTAAACCATGTAATATTTTATTTACCGTTAATTAATATACTGTAATTTTAATTTGTCGTAGCAACATTTTAAATATTAATACTTTATAAATTATTCCATAAATGGGGTTAATTTTCCATAAATAGAAAATTTATGACATTTTAGACTTTATAATAATCTCTTTTTATAATTGTATGTTTATATTATTTTTAATTAGTTTAATAAAATATTTTTTATTAAATATCATTATTTCCAATTTTGACACTATTCGCTACATTATCTTTAAATAAAATCCCAACATAAAAATACAATAAAAAACCATTTAAGACACTACTGAAATGTAATAGTCACTTATAAAATTCATTTAGTTCCTTAATTAACCAAAAATATATTTATTTTAATATAATTTATTTTATCCTTTTATTTGTTACCTAATTACTATTTCACCATTATGTCCCCAGTTATATTAGTAATTTTACGAATAAAAATTATAAATAAGATATCATTATATAGATAAAAATTTAATATATCAATTTACTATTTATAGTTACATTTATCAATTATATAACCCTTTATTAAAAAATTTATATTTATCAAAAATAAGACTATGACATATTTAACTTATCCTTAAATAAATTATAATAAACTTCATATTATTACCAAATTGGTATAAAAATGTTAGAATTTCGTCCTAAGGTTGATTCTAGTTGAAACCCTCTTATCCAATAAAATAATGAAATGTTTAATCATAATTTTATAATATTATAGTATTATTTTTACCTTTAATTATCTAATTTACCCTTAACCATTGTAAATAAAAATTTACTAAATTTACTATTAATAATATTGAAAATATTAATTCAATCCCATTAGACTATAAATATATTACATATTAATACCATGTATTTCTATTTTTCTAAATTCAACTCACAGAAGCTTAAAATTTAAATTCAACACTAATCCTATAGACATGAAGAGAATGCGGATTAAAAGAATGTTCAAATGTTCAATATGTTTTTATATGTAATTTCAATATATAAATGATTAGAATGACATAAATTGGAATACAAAATTTATAATTATTATATATTTAATTAAAAATAATTATTATTTATAATAATTATTTTAATGAGAACTATTTTTTTAAATACATTGAAATATTTTTTACTACTCATCAAAGTATGAAACATCTTCTAAAAATAATAATAATTTAACCTATGTTAATATTGACATTAAAAATAAAAAAATGATGTTTATATTTTCAAATTAAATTTCTAAGAGTGTATACAATTAGATTATTATTTTTCACAAGAGGATATAAAAATTTGTTCAATAAAGAAAACGGTATTTCTAAACATATAAAGACATTACCAAAAATTATACATTTCATAATAAATATGTATTTTTTATGTAAAAACACTTGAATTTTTTTTATTAATATTTATATTACTATGTTTAATGTCCAGGTTATCACTATCTCATTTAAATAATTATATTATTAAATTGTTGTTTCGAAGAAACTCAATTGTTCATGTAACACAATCCAAGTCAGTGTTTCATGTAGTGAAAGCGTAACTTGGTGTTTTGTATAACATAATACAAAAACATTATTTTTTAAATCTATATTACGTTTCATTTAAATTTAAAATTATCAAAAACACATTAATTAGAAATATGTAAATCCACAAAATATTGGGTTGTTACATTCTACCCCCCCTGAAAATGAATTTCCCCTTCGAAATTCATATGGGTTATTAATGATTTAATATTTGAATGTACCTTTCATAGAAACCCACATCATAAAAATTAATAATAAAACAACCATTAAAAAAAGAATGCTGGAACCATAAAAATTACACAAATATTCTCATAAATACATCCCAAATATGATAAAATAGTTGGAAAGTGAAAAGTTATACTTGTAATAGAAATCTAACCACCATGTTCTGATGAAGTGTGATAGATAAAAAGGGTTGGAGAATGTTAACAATTATAATTTCACACATCTGTGAGGACCTATGGGACAATATTATTCATCGAAAGAAAATATATTATTGTAAAATTTAAGTATTTAAGATCATTTTTCTTAATGATAATAAATTTTAAAGAAAATATATACTTATATTATTTCAGGAAAGACTCACCCTTTATTGTTCCTTGATCCACTACACCTCATTCTCCAAAAAGTAAGTTGATTTATTTTCTTTCCTGATGAACTAAAAAATCATGACATCCATGATATATCATCCCATCTTTCATCAGATATCATCAATAGAAAGTTGTTAGAACAATTTTTACAATATGCATAAATCCTAATGTGGTGAGATGATACATTAATGACACAAGATTCATCCATTATGTAACATAAAATTTCCATAAATTGTTAACCTAATAACCCTTCCAAAAGATGAAAATTCAACACTTCATAATGAAATTACCAAAATAATGCTAGAATTGACCCCCATATATCACAATTTATTTCTTTGTTGTCACATTACAAACATTTTAATACCCTCATCTAATATTCTCTCGAAACATGGTAAAAACAAGATTTATCATAATTTATTTGGTAAAAAATTATTGTTTTCATATTCCAAATATTACTGGATATGTTACGTAAATCCAAAAAATATTCATCTTCAACTATGATAACATAGAATTATTTATCAAAAAATATTTTTTCAGCTATGTGGTAATCAATACCCTATAATTTACTTAATCATATCTAGCATATCATTATCCAAACATCATTATATTGACATCAGAATGAAATTAAGGGTTAACTTCCCTTAATATAAATATCACTATTCATAAAATCACATTTCTAGTCTTTCAAAACCATTCAACATATTCTTGTAAATCCTTAGAAAAAACACAAAATTGACAATTCTTATATAGTTCAACATTCATAATTCTAAAATTGAATACATAAATACATCAGTCCTTCCAGTTTAATGATTGGAATACTATAGGTACTTCTTTGGTTTATGAGTAATTTTATAGGTTATGGATTTGATTTAAGTAAATGATGTGTTCTTTATAGATATCAAAGTAAACTCCATGACATTTTTTCACTCTATGACACTTTTCACGCACAAATAACATCATCCCTTACATTTGAGGTATTCCTAAAGGTTATTTTTATATTATTCATGACATGTACGAAGATTAATATTTTATCCTCTATGTTCTTTAACATGGAAACATTTATCAAATTTCATATTACTCTTATTCTATATTTTAGATGAATCACCAAAGATTACATTGTTAATAATATATTACGTTAGATGATTCCAAATACTTTCATTATCATTAACTCTAGTGAACATCTTGCTTGAATTCTCATCAGAAAATTTTCTATCACATTCAACATTAATATACTTCCTTTTGGTTCTCATAATTGACAAAAATAAAATGTGTATAGTAAGAAATAATTATCATAGTGAGGAACCAAATAATAATTAAAAACCACTAATATGATGTCTAAATTATCACACCTTATTTAATCAATGAAACATTTGTTTTTCATAGGTTATTAATAGAAAACTTATATTTAAAGAATTCATTATCGTTCAAGAGGTGTTTGTGAATTTCAAAAGCATATCCCTCTGTTGTATCAAAATAGGTCTCCGGTAAGCCCCATTTTCATATACCAAGATACGCTCGTGACTAGATTGACTCACCTTTTAGGAGTTATTACCCTTCGGTTCATCTATACCAGAATCGCATCCCCTAATAGTATCCAAAAGGGATATATATATAGGAAACATGTATCTATATCCTTTACCGAAATTCCCTGGCATTTTCCCATACTTTTCGTCATTATTTGACTTATCTGTAGAGACATCCGTAGAAATATCCTTAGACACCCTATGAATCTCACTAATGTTTTCCCATCCTAGTTTTGAACGGTTGACTAAACCTCTTCTCTAATACCAACTACATCGACTCCAGTTTTGTGTATATTAACATTACATCACTTTTTCAGAATACATAATACATTACACAAACCCATTCCAAAATACTATATTAGTTTAGTTACATTGGAAACATGGACACATTATTCAAATTTGGTGAATTATCTTCAACATCTCCCATAATATTCATAAACTATAGTACCCCTAACTAAAACCATTCATTATAACATGGGGAAAAGAAAACATATGAAAATGGATTATCTTAGATGCCCAATAAGGGTATATATTGGAGACATGTAAACATAATAATGTGTATAAGATTATTAGAACAATATCATTAAAACAGAATATGATACCATGTGTATCAATGGTAAAAAATAGAAATCATGGAATAAATATTTATTGTTAATAAAACATGAATCATATTAAATAAAGAACATAATATATGAAATAATAACATAGTAATAAGACATGAAACTTTTGTAGACACATAACAATATAAAATTATTTCCATAGTAGTCAAATAATCACCGCCATGGCCATATTAGTACTGTGGATTCACTCCCTATACCGTCTTGGAAGTCCGGGTTCACTCCCATGATCATCTCAGCAGTATGAGTTCACTCCACATACCATTTAGGTAGCCATTGTTCACTACCATGACCATCTTAGTTGTCAATGTTCTCTCCCAATACCATATTAGTCTATCTCATGTGATATAAATATTCTTTCAATGCATTGGAAGGAGAGATAGGTCCCACTCATCTCATAAAGAACTCAGAAAAACACGTGTTCCACAAAAACACAAATCATTCATCATATAATTACCCATAGAAGGAAATGGGTTTCATAAACATCATTCAAACATAAATATAATGAATTATTAGATAGAATAATTATGGAATCATTGAATCATATCCCTAGTAAAACATAGGTAAAATCAAATAATGATATCTTAGATGGATAATAATTTTAAGAGAACTCTTGAAAAAATTTCTTGAGGAAAATATCATTTATTATTTGAAAACATTTTCATTACTTGAAATGATGCCTGCTTTTAAAAGAAAACATATTCATAAAAAATAACCTGGCGAGTTTGTAAAGAAAGATTCATGTTAATAAATATAAAAGAAATCATAAACATATTATCATGTATATAAGTTTAAAAAAATTCTCATACATTTTTTAGAAAAGTAAAAAAGTACCTTTTTTGGGAAATGAAAAAAATACTCCATCCAAACCATTTAATAAAAAGACATACATTGATAAAAATGAATACAAACAATTGTATAAGAATAGTAAAAATATTTTTGAATATATTTTTAAGAATCATGGGAATTGAAGATAAAATTTCCCATCAGATACTGCTGTTTAAACAATCCAAGTAATAATGATATTGTGAAATTAATCATTACCTTAGGTATGATTCCCTCTATATGTGTCTGAAATTCATCACCTTCGATGATCATCCTCTATATCTCCTATTAGAGACACTAGAGTTGGTATTTTGATATGACCAAAACATCTATAATGTTACTAGTGAAGTTTAAAAGAGAAAAGGGTTGGGGATGGATGAGATTTAAGGCTCAAAGTGTTGTGAAGATGTGAGGTAGGATATGACTATTTATACTTGAGGTGAGGGGAACTTCTAGAAAATCCCAAAATGTTAAAATATAATAAGACTACTCTATATCCAAAATCATCCAAAATATATATACCTAAATGGGGTGTTATATTTTCAACCATATACTATACACTTGGTGTGATTATTTATAATTTCTAGTGATTTTTAAAAAATTTATCGATTCAATAAAATATCATTATTTATAAATTTGATACAATTCATTTAATTTGGATTTCAATACATCAAGACAAACTCATAATTCAAATCTATGTGTTTCAAACATATATAAAATTCATTAGACAACTTAATTCATCCAAATTATAACAAAATTAATAGTTTTAAAATTATTTATTTTATTTTTCTATTTTTTAATTAAATAAATTTTTAACATTGGAAAATAATTTAAGGTAATTATATAATTTCTAAAAATTCAAAATAAAACTATATAATTAATTTTTTTAATTATGATGAAAATAGACAATTATATTCATTTATAGGTTCATTGTTTTCTAATGTAGATTCATAAATGATATTAAATATAATAGACTGACATTTTTTAACTATCATTGACTTTAAATGATATAAAAGTTATATTGATTTAATAGTGTCCATTTAAAAAATCTAATTCTTTCTGAAGGTGAAAATTTTCTAATAATATTCATCCAGTAATTTTGTTGGAAAGCATTGGTTTTATTTAAACCTTATCAATTTTTCACTTAATTAATCAATTGTAATTTTAATTATGGTAATGACATTTAAAATACTAAGTGGTTATAAATTTATAAATATATGAGGTTAATTGTCCATAAATAGAATATTTAGGAAATTTTCAAACTCATAATAATCTATTTAAATTGGTTTAATTATTTTTATGATTATTAATTAATTTAATAAAATATTATTTTTATAAAATATCAATAATGTTAATTTTTACAATATTCACTACTTTTACTTTAATTCAAATCCAAACGAAAAGATACATCGGAAAAAAACAATTTAATACACTCTTATACTAACATATTCACTTATGAAATTTGTGTTGTAACTTAATTAATTAAATTTATATTTATTTAAATATTCTTAATATCATTTATCTGATGCGGTTTTTAATAAAACAATTACTCTATTATCACTGTGTCACCATTTATTTTAATTACTTTATCACTAAAAATTATAAATAAATTATCAAGATGTAGATAAACATTTTATATTTCAAATTTATATTTATAGTTGAATTTATCTTCTGTATAACCCTATATTAAAAAAATAATTTTATTTCAATATGAGAAGTAAATTTTTAACTTTTCTTTCAATAAAATATAATAAGTTTCATATTCATACCCAAATATCTGAAGTAATTAATATTTCATAATAAGGTTGATTTTAGTCTAAAATCATATATCAAATGAAATTAAGTCAAGTGTTATGGTAATTTGTTAATGTTATAATATTATTTTTACCTATATTTATCCAATTTATTGTTAACCGTGTTTAAAAAAATATACTAAAGTTAATATTCATAATATCTAAAATATTAGGTCGATTATATTATACTCTAAATATCATACTAATTACAACTATGTATTCCTAATTTTCATCATTCAATTTACATAAGCATAAAAATTATGTTTAATGTTAATGCCACAGACATGGTGATAAGGTAGGTAAAATGACTATTCAATATGTTTTTATATCTAATTTCAATATAAAGAAGATTATAATGAACTAAATTGAATTAATATATATATATATATATATATATATATATATTTGAGCTATTGTTACATAAAAATCAATTTAAATTATAATAATTATTTCAATGAAAATGTAATTTTTAACTACACTGCATTATTTTTTAGAATTCATAAAATAGTAAAACTTCTCTATAAAGTACTAAAAATTAATTGTAAGTAAATTTTGGAAATAAAAATTTAAAAAATAATGTTTATTTAATAAAATTAATTTTATAATAGTGTCTCGTATTATTTTTATTATTATTCATAGAAGGATATAAAAAAGTAGTTCCTTTAAAAAATAGTATTTCTAAACATAGAAATAATTTACCAAGAATGATAAATTTCATTATAAATACGTTATTACTACTCATATTACTATTTTTAATTCCAATGTTATAACTATCTCATATTAAGAATTAAAATCGTTAAATGTTGTTTCACAGAAACTCAGTGTTTCATAAAGTGTAATCCAAGTCGGTACTGCATATAGTGAAATCCTAACATGGGTTTGATTATAATATAATCCAAAATTATAGTTTTTATAATCTATATTCAGTGTCATGTATAGTGAAAAATATAAAAAAGATTAGTTTATTTTGAAAAAAATCACAAATGCATCAGGTGGTACGCCTTAAGTATTTTTTACACCACATTAATTCATTTATCTCCAAAAACCAAACAAAAATACATCCCCTATATCATTATATTTATTCTAGATGTGATGTCCTTCTAAAAAGACCATTCCTTGGGTCCTTAAGAGGAGATAAAAATAAATTATTTTGATTAATTAGTTATCAACCCAACTTATCACTTTCTTTTAAAAATTTATCTTTTACCTCCTATATATATTTATGGTATTTATCATAAATTAATATATTAAATATCCTAAAAGTACCAATTTTTTTTTTAATTATGAAACCACAATTATCAACCCTCTTCTCTGTGAAATGAGAATTAATAGCATTTGTTCTACTTTCGTGGTGGCACATTTATGGATTGTTCAGAAATGAAACGATGAGGATCATCACCCATCCCATTTTCCAAAGAGACGAGCTCTTTCCAAATTAACCATTCCTTTGTTGCGGCTTGTTCAGTGTCATTATACATTAAAAAAGGGTTAACTAACCATGTGGGTAACTATTGGTCCCAACAGGTGATTGTGTTGGGGTCAAGCCCTCCTACAATCAGTCTTTCTCGGATATAACATCCTTGGATTGTAACCAACTAGTTTATCCGTGGAGCCAAGATCCACCAAAAACCCTAGTATCCATGATTCGTGGACCTGGTTTCCAAAGGAAGGCTCTCATCGGCTGGCGATTTGGACAATGACACTTAACGACTCCATTGGTCGAGAGGATGGGAGGTCAGGATCACCGCACCCTTCTAGGTGAGGATTGTTTCTTGTCTTGGGACCCTCTTATAGATTTAATTCAGGTTATTATGTTCATGAATCCTTGGTTCATTCCTGAAGAGTGTGTCCATGGGCTTCCCTTAGGTTGCAAGATCATCGTGAGCATGTATATGTTTGATGCAACAGAGGTGATACTGATATATACATATTGTACGGTGCTCTGGAATTTATCATCATCTTGGGGGGACGAATGGTGACTTGATGTTAGGATTGGGCCCACAAGGAGGGCTTTCTACGTATCCTCGGGAGAGAAATCAGAACCCACATAGTTCGTAATGTGTACGGATTACACATGGAAACATCTCATTTGACGGGACATGATCGGGTTGACCCTTTTTGAATGGGCACCATTTTGAGATCGGGCCTTTTGGCAGGCGTCCTACGTATCCTGGTCTAGTCCGGAATTATAGTTTGCTTATTTTAGAAAGTGTGGGTCTTATGCATGGAAGTTGACTATCTGACACACACGATTGGGTGGACCCTTTATGGGAGGGCACCTTTTATATCATGTTCTCTCTGGTAGGCTTCATACATATCCGGATCAATTCAGGAATCATAATTCTCATACTTCAGAAGGTGTTATGATTTTGTAATCCTAAAAAACCTCTATGCCAATGTGATTCATTCTCGGTGTAATAAACAAGAGGATTTTAATGATTCAACAATGCACATGCCTCCTTCCCTGTTAGTAGGGGAGAGAGAGCCCATGGAGGAAGGTGCCGGGGTGACTGTGGGTGAGGGCGCAAATCGATGAACCCTTTGATGTGGAATGGAATTAAAGGTCACACAACCATGCCTCAGAATATTGGGGACTTACCTCAGTTGGAGGGCCCTAGAGCACATTATGGGAAGGGGATGAGTTTCGTCATTACCAACAGGGGGAGTAAACATAACAACTTTGACTGATCACTGTTCATCATTGAATAGAAAAAAATTGATCACCTATAATCCTGAGAACATGGTGGTTCATGTTAATATCCCAATGTTAGACTCAAGGTTACCATGGGAATGTTGCCATACAGGCATTCACAAAGCCTGTACCATAGTTTATTGGGCCTTCATTACATCGCTTACCATGGGTATATAGACTCAATGGGACATGTTGATGTTCCTGATGTCTAGATCATAGAGTTCAGAGGCGTTGGAGAAATCTTATGCCTAGTTTTGGAGGACTTGTTAGTCGGGGGATCATGGAGGACTACATGGAAATTGAGGGATGATGTTGGAACTGGAAGACATAATACCTGAAAACACCTTGTTCTACCTATTAGTTTCTCAGGAAGGATGGGGATGGATCTGTATACCATGGTAGTATGTGGGCAGGAGGTACATCCATGTACCAACGTGGTACATGGGAATGGGTCTCGCCAACTGTGTACTAAAGTGGCATGCGGTTCACTATTCGACTTTTTCTTATACCTGCGTACCAATTGGGTACGTGAAACTAGGTTCATTTCATGTTGTGGTACACTACGTGTAGAGCCATACTGAAATAGGGTCATGGGGTTACCATTCATGGGAAATTAATCTGTGATAAGTCATTGGTTAATATTTTACCCATTGGGTTTGCGATTCAATTTTTATTATTCAATTCCCCCATTTTATGGTTCTCGACTAGTTGTACCTATGGAGGAAGTGGTTCTAGGTTCATGTGTTTCCTATGAAATAAGACAGATGTCTGAGTGAATCCCTTGAGTCTCCCTCAAGCCTTCATCACTCATCACTCTCCCTATTTATCTTCTTCTTTTTTATTTACAATGTTCTCCTTTTATAGAGCATCATAGTGATTGTATCTACTAGGCTTGTAGCACTATTTGTTTTGTCCCATTAAAGCAATAATCTGACCTGCAGAAGACTCTGTCTAATAGGGTTTTCATAGGCTTCGGTTCAAGAAAATGGTTCGTAGAACCTTGCTCATCCGCTTAATCTGCAAAATGTAGGGTTCGCGGGATGGTCCGTTGACTGTCTTTCATGCAGGACTTCTTTGGTTGACACGGTTCATGGGTTGCCTTTCCTGAAAGTCATCACTCTATAGGCTAGTAGTTTGAGGACTATCCTGCATACCTAGATGTTTTTGATCCATATTCATTTCATACCTTTCCCAGTGATGGTACGCATGCCACTCGAAAACTTGAATTCATCATGTTCATTCAATGAAATACAACTTAATTTGAGTTCATTCACCTTGATAGATTTATATAAGTTACTGATTCCTTCTGCAAAGAGATTGCGGGGGTATTTCTTCTCCTTAGAGTAATTTTCAGGACCCCAGAAATTCCCCCCTTTGGAATGTTGCCCATTCAGAATAAATAGGGGAGTATTCTGATATAGAAGCAGTTCTGAACTGAAATGGTTCGTGGTAGAATTGGTTGACCCGATAAGAGGGGACCACACCTATATATAGGGGCCCATGTCATTTTCATTTTACAGTTTCTCATGATAAAAATTGCTCCTGATTTCCTAGCCTCTTCCATTCTCGCATACCATTACCCTTGAGAAAACCGTATTAGTGAACTGCTCTACATATTCCGTGAACCGATTTCATCTACATTTCCCTGTCTGCTTACAACATTTTCGTTTCCGTGAATGGGACTGTGGAAATTTAAAACATAAAATCTAAAATCTGTGTGGAATAATTCCATATGGTGGACTTATTCACATAACAAACATGGATCAGCCAACCGAATCTCAATAACTATTACTAAGTACTTACATTTTAATCAATATCTTCTGAATGTGAACTTAATCGAGGCAGAAATTAGTGGTTACTACTGTCCGTAGACCGTTGTATTAAATAGACAATGGTTCTCGGGCCTGTGCATCATGGTCATTCCATGTACCATGGATGTACATGGTGAATGGCATCTCTGTTCCATAGTTATAGCTGGATCAGCTTTCGTGTGTCATGCCATGTGCAGAAGGATCTTTCAACATAACGCTATTTGGAATTGTATGCGGAGCCTTTTTTAAAATGTTTTATTTCCTCCATTCATTTTTGTTTTGTTTTGTTTTTTATAGAATTTACCAACAATGTTTATCATACTAACTTCCCAATAGATTCTAGTTCTTCCTTGGTAGGATACAATGGATGACTCAAAGTCTCCTAATAGACCGAGGATGATTAAGGCCACCTTGGTGATGAATAGAAATGATCATCTTCAAACCCACATCATTCCTCGTGACAGCTTTATTATCATCTTTTTAATTCTAGAACTTATACCTTACCTGTTATCCATACTGTTTCCACTTTACGACTTTCTTCTTCCCGCCGACATGTCTCTACCATTTCCTGACCCTAACATCCCTTTCATTCTTTTAGATGCACCATGAGATCATGATCATGCCAACATGTCCCTAACTGGAGAATTCCTCACCACTCTTATTATGGAAAATGATTTCATATTCTGAGGTTCGGCATGGACTCTGGATAACCATAGGTTCCACAATGGTGTCCCGAGACTAGACATCCAATAATGCCAATTTATTATCATCATCTCTCGAGAATATTTTTGAGGCGGTTGGAGCACCTTGTGGGATTTTTTGGGCCAGAGGATGTTTTGCTGATCAGTTGGCCTGGCCATTCTGTGTGCATCACCCATGTCTGGAGTCCCCTGACCAACTGGAGGCGGTGGTATTGCACCAGGAAGCATGGGTGTCTTAGTTTGCAATCTTCTATCTAGGAGAAATCCTTATGGAATTGCTGAGACGCCAATGATTGACCACTAACACATATCACATACTGCATATAGAGGCAGGGATTAGTCTATGATAAATCTACCATCTTGGAGGTATAACTTTCCTTGAAGAGATTCATGAATCATTTCTCCTAGAAGCCGCCACATGGAATGACACTAATCAAGTTTCTCCATTGACAAAGAGCTTACTAGTCCTGGCATCAGGATCACTAGATCATAACCTGGAGGCATGTTCCCTCATCCCATTTGAAGCATGGATAAGGTTATTCTTGAATATGAATAGGCCTTAGTCGAAGGTGCGCCATAGTTGAACACACCCAACCCATCAGTCTCGCCAAAATTTAGGGTCATATTGTAATACCCTAGATGTTGGGTGGTATGCCACATGGTGATATGAGATTTGGCACAAAATGTCACCCATGCATAGGTTAGATGGTTTCTTCAACATGTTCTTAGGTTTATGGATCCTACCATCCTGTGATGTATACACCGGGGTTAGGGAATGAACAATGATTATGGGGGCCACACTAGTGGAGGGTCGACCCTTTATTTGGTCCCTTCCTACCCTTGCCTAGCTTTAATAATTTTTGGGACTGATTCTGGAAGGCATGTCTATGCATCGTCTTAGAAGACCGTTCAAATTCCAGTACGGGTGGGTGGTTGAACATTTCCCTTATTATGAATATTGACATACATCACGGGTTCCCCATTCTGACTTTCTTCGAGCCCTTATCAGTATTTATGTTGTTCATCCAATAAATATGACTGTTATCAATGTGGTCAGGCTTTTGAATAATGCTTCTCATTTCTCGTTTGCACCACATCCTAACCCTCATGGATCATTGAGTGGTGAAAGGGCGCTTCCATGGAGGAATGTTCATAGCTCATCAATCTTCGGGATGGGATGATCATCTCCCTTGTAGACCGAGTAGTAATTTATGAAACATACCTCTCCTACTAGTTTTCCATGCAGTTTAGATTCCTTCAACTAACTACACTGCTTCCATTTTTTCGACTAAGGGGAGAATCTCATCCTATGGTTCTCCATCAATTGTGGATTATAATGATGCATGAAGGTGTTTCTAGAGATATTAACATTCCTAACACAACAGTGCTCACCATCCTATCATTGGAGTATGCCCAACTATGGGTCGATTGTTACCACGCGGGGATGCTGAAAGAACAAGTTCTGTGGGTACAAAAACCGTTTACCATTTTCTGTCCCATTCTTGCCCCAACAACAATGACACACATTCCTTTTATTGTGAGAATTGAAATAGTTACACATTTTTATTTTGTCCATTCGGTAACCAAGATTGATACTCCTACTTCTCTTGCACTTGTGGTAATAAGGTGATCAGTCCATCATCAAAAGCATATGGGAGGTGTTTCATCAATACAACCTATTTCAGTGGAGAGCGATTCAGACTACTCCCCTCCTGCGTATATTTCCCAATATCATAATGAGATTGACACCCGCTGAGTATCACCAATCATCTTAGAGTCCACAGTTAGTCCTCCACATCGGGCTCTAGTGGATGGGACATCTGAGGGAAAATAGAGTCTCTTGCATTGGGTGACTACCCTTTGGTCCCTCTCCACTCCTATGGTAATGCTTCCCGCATACAAATTTTTAGCAGTAGGGGAGGATCGATATGTCAGTGCTATAGCGAGACACCTGGCAGTACGCAAAGACGCATAGAGCTAGTAATGTTGTCATTTGGCGGAGACACCCTTAGCCAATTTCTCTGACGAGGGTGAAATTTTTCAGAGGTTATTTACGGAGCATTGTTCTAGTAGCTTTGATTATCCTCACCTTCACATCCTTATTAACCTAATAGGAAAATTCTGAGAAGTCCAAGCCTCCTGTGAGGACATGCTGGCCAGGATTAATTCATCCCATCACCATGTTGAAACCTTCCGAGATATTTCGGAAGAATTTGATCATCTAACGACTGAGGAGGTGAAGTCACATGATTTGAGGGTGGCACGAGAGGAGGAGCTGCATGAGTGCGAAGCCAGTGCAACCAGGTTGAGGCAGAAACTATCCTCTTCACGTACCAATTATGAATTCATCCATGAGAAAGGGTGGGGCCTTAAAGTTGTTCTTTCATGGGTGAATCTGATAGTCAATGTCGAAACAAAGGAAAGAAATTCATTGGAACATACCATAAACAATACATAGAAACCCCTCTCCGTCCTTTGGGAAAGGGATAATTGGGTCCTGTTGTAGTTCTGTCCAAAATTACAGCATGTACCCTCCACCGTTTTTTCTCTGGAAGGACTTTGAATTTGAAATGTTCCACAATTTTATCTAAACCCAATGAAACAGATTTTTCTTTTAAACATCTCTTATATGACCTTTCCTATCAACATCTTTTCAATCAAGTGTTAATTTTAAACAATGACTTGAAATCCGTAAACTAAGACAACCAAATCAAGAACTAATTTATTCATGAGCCAAGGGACTCGGCGAGCATTGTTCTACAATTGCTAAAGTTGAATGGAATACCTCACAAACATTAATGTCTTTTTAATTATCACCCTGATTTTTACCTAAGCCTTCTTAACACAGGCTTATCGGCCATATATTGGCTTTTTTTTAGTTCTCATTTTGTTGGATTTCGAGATAATAATATTTGTGCATTTTCTGATGAATCAATGAATTTTTTTAGCGAACTGATACACGAATATTACCCAGATGTGCCTTTGGCGTATTTTCCCTCTATAGATTATAGCACCTTTTTTTCTGTGAGTTCATAGTTCTTCCAATCAAACATATTAATGATGTTTTAGGTCAAACACCTTGGAATAAACTTAATTGGGTAGGGCTAGACTCAAGATCGTTAGTTGAGAATGTACTAATATCCTTCATAAATGGATTAGGGAGTTTTCTTGACCCTAGATTGGTGGATTTTGTACATTCATGAGGCTCCAGAACTACTTTAGGAGTACATAGGTAGAAAATGACTCTACTAGAGAAAAATTTACTTTTGATTGATGGCCATTTTTGTGGGAGACATATGCAGAGCAATGAGGGCATGATGTTTACAACCAATCAAAGGTGTCCCCAGGACACTGGACTTCCATTTCTGATGGCCTCGTGGGATTTTCCACATTTTGGATTTATCATGATGTTGGGAGCCACGATAGGTGGCTGGCATGAGTAGTGTTGTCTGAGAACGTTAGGAACTTTCATTTCAGCCTTGAGTGAGGAACTATTCCCACATATTTCTTACTTGTGTGTGAGAGAGCTGGTGAATAGTTAGTTCAACAAAGAGTCCCCCCTTTTATTTTTTATGATAAAGGATTTTGGGAAGAAGAAGGTACATAATCCGTCATCCCGGAGTTTTCCAAAACTAGGTGTGTGACAAGATGTGAATATCATTTGAGCATACAGATGCTGGAAATGACTCTCCTCGGGATGAATTTTACTTTCCGTGAATACCATTTTTGTGGGAGACATATGCAGAGCCATCAGGGAATGATATGAATAGTCATGAAAACGTGTTGACATGAAACTGGCCTTCCGCCTCCGATGGCCTTAGAGATAGTGAAGATTGGGAACTTTTTGAATAGAGTGTGTGACCTTCAACTAGGGGTTCCTCTAATCACAAAAGTAGTCTTTTTATCTGAACTTCTTCAGGAAAACCCGAAAATGAGTGGGGATTCTCTTCCTTTTTATGCGGATCAACTTCGTGCATGTAGATGAGATATCTTTAGAAACCTAAAAAGTTACTGAAGATGAACATGGCCCATATGTTCTAATATATTCAGTCTATGTGAAAGGAGTAAAATGTAAACCATTACTTTGAGGTCCCTTGAATCATGAGGGATAAAATGAGTCATTGAATCCCTTGGGTGTACTATGAGAGGAGAGGAGTCTCATAAGGATGAATTTTCCTTTGATTGACGACCATTTTTTAGGGGACTTATGCAGAGCCACTGGGGAGTGATATGCATACTCGATCAAAGGTGTCTGCAGGACACTATCCATCCACCCCAGATAGCCTTGGAGGGTTATGAGGATTCAAGATCTCTCAAAGCACGACATTTGGAATATGGAATGATTATATCCGGACATATTGGAGACATTTGGACTGTGACTTACTCATGTATTGGTGCCCCTTACGTAGATCTGAACCATACACATGGTGAGGTATTTGTCCTATCATTGGGATACACTATCATATAACATCACATGGCTAGGAAATCGGGTTCCTCTTGAGGGATGAAACAATGACATTCCTTTTAGGGTAGTTCTTGGAAGGACCAAGTTCCTAGGCAGTTTTTCTATAATATCAGGGTGAATCTCTTACTAACATTCCTAATCCCATGTGAGATATGCTCGGAGTGAGAAACAAGTGATCACAAGGGTTCCATGTCACCGTCTAAGAATAGTGAATTCAACATTAGTGGGGAATTTTTCGCTATCACCACTATCTTACAGTTTAACGTCGTACGGTGAGGATGATTTTCTCCATGTAGTTTTACGTTGTGCGCTGATGATGATTTTGGATTTTCAGTTTAACATTGTGTGATGTGGAATGTTTTTTCCGTACAGTTTAACATCATTCGGTGATAATGATTTTTCCCTTGCAATTTAATGTCGTGCGGTGATGATTATTTTGGCCTTCGAGAGGTCTTTAAAAGTATCAGGTTAATCACAGTTAGGGTGTTCTCGCATTCCTTATATGTGAGTGATGATAAAATGTGTAAACCATATTCTTGGGGTGACTTCAATTAAGATAGATGACATGGGGCTTGGAAGCCATCGGGAATACTGATGTATGAGAGGACTCTCCTGGGGACAAATTTTTCATTGATTGACGACAGTTTTTGTGGGTGACATATGCAGAGCCACCGCGAATGACGTTTATAGTCAATCAAAGGTGTCCGAAGGATGCTAGCCTTCCACTCCAGATGGACATCGATGATTGTGAGGATCTAAGTTTTCCTGATGTATGGAATGTGACAAATGGGAAAGGTGTGCTTGAGAATGTGAGAATAACCAGACCATGATTAACCATGACCTTCGTGGAGCATCCACAGAGGTCCGACACTATGCATACGGGAAAAGGGAATTTTATTCTAGTGGATGGGATAGGATGTCGAATATGAGCGTCACTACATTTCTTGTGATGGAAGGAATCAAGACACACATAGTTTTAGGTGTTCCCTTCAAACGTTTTTTTGATGTATTGGGGACACTTGAGGGAATTTTGGTTATACTTGTTATGGGTGCCAGACCTACCATACGCCCCTATGGTTTATTTGCATAAGATAATCCCTACCACTGATCCTATGCTCACATGAATTATACTTGATGTGATAATACAAGGAGTGGTAAGAGAGTCTCTTTCACAAGTCCAAGGCGACAGAGAAAATGATGGGAGTATTTTCATTTTCTATCCAGGTGGGGATGGGCCAGGATTGAAGATTGAGGCATTGCTAAGTATCCTATGAGGGAAAGAATCAATCCCTACATAGTTTTGTGTGTACATTATACCATTTTGGCATTGTCCAATGGGTAGGGGCACTTTGATTCTACCCATCAATGCAGTCAAGTCTACCATGTTACCCCATTGTTGACCTTTGTAAGAGAATATCTATCTCCATTCCTAAGATCATGAGATTTGTAATCAATGTGAAAAAACATGGACTTAATGGTTTCCATTACAAATATGGGTAGATAGGGGGAGTGATGGATCATTTGGGGGGGGGGGGTTGGGCTAGGCTCGATGGTCGAGGCATCTCTATGTATCTTAAAAGTTCAGAAATCAAGCCGCATAAAGTTTGGTGTGAGATGGTGCAGTTTATTGTAATGCGATTAGGAAACATTATGCTGTGTATTTTAACTTATTTTGGTGAAGACATGTTGCTTATATTTTAACATCATGTGTAAAGTATGATGACTCATATTTATTTTATTAGAGTTTGGAACATGATATGGAATCATTTTTAACTCATAGTTTAAGGTCATAGTGTTTGGACCATGATATGTTGGTATTGTTTATGCATTTTTACTCATGTTTTAATGTCTTATAGATCAGAACCTGGTATGGGATGCATTCTTTATGACTCATAGTTTAGGTTTGTAGAGCTCACACCTTAATATTGAGGTAATTTTAGTTTAATTTCATGTTGCATAGACTAATACCGTATAGTTTAACGTCATGTGGCCAGGATGATGACTCATTGTTTAAAGTCATAGAGCTTGGACCATGACATCAGAGAAATCCACTATGAATCATAGTTTAGGGTCATAGGTCGAGGACTTATGCTTATGGGTGACCTAACTAATAGTTTAGGGTCATTGAGTTCAAACCATTAAATGGGGGCATTTTTATGCGATGTATTTATTCTAGAACATCCTATTTGTGGGAGTAGTGATGAGCTCTCCGTCTATTGATATCAGGGAGTATGATCCGTTGGAATAGACCCTATGCATCACATATGGTCCTTCCCACCTTGGTTCAATCTTTGGGGGCTCCATCCCTAGTATCATCAGGGTTCGGAGGACTAACACAATTTCTCCATCAAGGAATGAATGATGGAAAACTACTTTGTTGAATGCTTATTCAATACAATTTTCATAGATTTTCAAATAGTGAAATGTGTGAAACATTTTTTAATCTAACTGCTCCAATTCATCAAATTGTCATTGAGATTTCCCACTCCTCGACAGTTGATCACAAATTCCCACATGAAGTGACGACACTTGAATTTCAATTGGTATCACTCCTTCTACTCGATATACTAGTGATTACAGGGTTTCCTGAGTGGCAGTGCTGGTCGTGGTTCAGTTACCCCACAGATCACAACAGAGCTTATCTGGCCACAATTTCTTATCCTTGTCAACCATATTTTGAATAATGTTGAACAATACCTTGTCTAAAGCCTCTATCTACCCAGTGGTCACTGCGTGGTAGCGGGATGACCAGTTGGCTTTGATTCCATATTCCTGGTAAAATTTATCTAGATAAACCGAGCCTATGTTGGTTCCGTTTTCCGTCAGTACTATATGAGGGACACCAAATCTACTGATGATGTTTTCAATCACAAATTTGATGATGTTTTTCACCCCAACATACTTAAGGGGTATGGATTCATCCCATTTAGAAAATATGTGAGTTTTTGTGAGTATGAACTTGAATTTTCTGGCTGTTATAGGAGGATATGGTCCCACAACATCCACCCCCTAAGTGACGAATGGCCAATTGTACTTAGTCATGTAAAGAAACTCTGGTGAAAGTGTATGAAAATAGTATGAACATGGCATTAATGACCCTTCTTAGTGAATATAGAGAAATCTTGTATCCTCATGGGCTAGTAATAACTAAGGCACTTGATTTGGTGAGAGAGCATGTTTGCTGACTGGTGTACTCCACAAGCTCTGATGTGCACTTCTTTCATGACGACAACAATCTATTCTCCATAAATTCACCTGAGAAATACTTTTTCAAGGCATCAATTGTAGAGAACCTTTTATTGGTTCACCCCACTGTATAGGGAAAAATTGATTGCCTGTCTTCAAACCTTCTCCCTATCAGCCCTAACTAGTGGGATTTCCCTGTTCTGAAGGTAATTTGGGATGGGTGTCATCCAACCGGTGGTATGAAAATAAATCTTAGGAATGGGGATAATTTCATAAAGTTCCTCTATCTTTTTCGGGATGAATGGATAGACCATCCGACGATGAGAAATTCTAATGATTGTTTCATCACATTCAGGATCAGACAAGGTCATGGCTACATTTTCTAAAGCGGCGGCTTGAGAATTTTATGATCGAGGGACATGGGTCAGTGTTGGTTCTGATGGGAATTATTCCATCAGTGCTCGAACATGGTTCATCAAATCCAATACTTCTTTCTTGATAGCATAGTCCTTGTTGACATGTTTGATGACTACCCCTGAATCACATTTTATTTTTAGGTGTTTTTCTTGAACCTGGAGTTACAATTATAGGCTTGTAATAAGGGCCTAATACTAAGATTCATTGTTTGTACTCCCTTACTAAGGTAGGAAAGAGTAATTCAAGTTGTCCTTTTAGGGAGATACGAGTATGACACCCAGCCCAACATTGTTGCACTTGGGATCCTCCATCCTTTTCGCTGTTTGGCTTCGGGAAGCACTGTACGCATACATCTCCCACATATGGGGGTTCCCCTAGATGGAAAACACCTCTTCATCCATAAGATTGGTATCCAACGGTGTCGTTTCTTCCAAGGGGTTCATGACCATGATTTTTGCTAACTCTTTGTCTTTGATGGACATCTGGGGCACATATCATTTGTCAAACAATTGCGGGATGACCTCCCATCATGATAGAAGCCCATTTAGCATGGGACAGTTGAGGATATACATGAGTGGGTTGCACCAGGATAACAAGTGGTCCTCATGGGGCTATAGGTAATTCCTATGCATTTGAACTACGAAGACCAGTGCTAGGAAATGCTTTTCAATCTTTGAATACTGAGATTCAATGTATATCATTGTCTGACGGAGGTAGTATAGGATTTTCACAGTACTGGCATCATTTTAATGTGTGAGGAAGGTACTTAATGATTTTTCTAGGGAACAGATGTATAAAATGAGCGGTCTCCCCACACCAAACGACATGAGAACCATAAGGCTTAAGAGATATATTTTGAGGTTGTCAAATGCTTCATTAAAATCATTATCTCATTCATAGATAACTCCTTTCTTCATGATCATGGTGAAAGATAAATATTTACCTTCTAGGATGTCTACGAAGCACTAAATGTAGGAGAGATACCCCTAGAGACCTCACAGCTCGGTGCAGTTACATGGTGGGGACATTCCAGGAGTGGATTTCATCATCTTAGGGCTGAATTCGATGCCACGATGGAATACTATGATGAAGATAAATATTCCTAAGGTAATGCCAAAGGCACATATTACGAGATTCAACATTAAAATGTGTTGTCTCGCTTTTATAAAGATAGCTTCATGGTTGGTCAGGTGGTTCAAACGCTATCATGACTTAACCACCAGGTCATCAACATAACACTCGATGAATTTTCCCAAAAATGGAATGAAGATGAGATGCATGGTGCGCTAATATATGGTGCCGACATTCTTTAGTAAAAAGGGATTTACATTAAAATAGAACACTCCCTAAGGGGTCCTAAAAGTGGTAGCTTCTTTATTACCTTGGTCCATCTTGATTTGATTGTATCCAGAATGGCCATCCATGAAGTATAGGGCTTCGTATCTATTTCTTGCATTGATGCACAATCCTGTGATCAGGACAGGGAAGTCACTATTTGGGGAATTCCAATTAATATCCCAGAAGTTAATGAAAATTTATATCTATCTATTCTTCTATTTTACAGGGACTATGTTGGCCAACCAAATCAGATATTGGACCTCAAGTATGATGTTGGAATTGATTAGTTTGTCAACTCCAGCCTCTATTTTGGAAGCATGCGTCAGGTGGTTCCAACTAGATGCATGTTTATATCCCTAGTGATCTTCTGGTAAGCCCATATGATGGGTGGCGACTTCAGGATCGAGGCCTGGCATCTCCATGTAATTCTAGGAGAACACGTCTCGATTATTCTTTATGAAGTAGGTATATACCTCCTTTTCCTCAACAGGCATGGATAAAATAATTAATGTGAGCCATGTGTCATTTTCATATCCCATATTTATCTCGTTATGTTCATTGATGGTGGTGGAAACACCTTTTTCAAACGTAGGATGGGAATATTTGGGGTCTTCTTCCACTTCTTCTTCTTCATTATCTTCGTCATCTTCCCCTTACGATGAAGAAAGTATTTTTTGATAAATTACCCAATATTTGAAGATGACCTATCTTTTTCCATAGTGTGAGAGGAAAGGGTAGTTTGATGTCCCCAGGATGGACTGAGATCCACTTTGACAAGGCTTTTCATGATAACATGGAATTCTGCCTGTTATTCTAGGTCTTTGGACTTGGTTGTCATAACAAAGACCATAAAAACAACTGATTCTGTATCCAAGATTATAATTACACATTCAACATGGTCGATTGGTATTATGTAGTCCTCACCAAGATGCTGGAAGGGTTTGGTGGGAGCCATCCCCAGTCTATTTGGGGCGTTGACCAAATCAATGTCGTCGGTCGAAAGACATTTTTATTCTAACTCATAGAACCCCGCGTCTATGTCATTTCACGCACAGAACTCAAATGATGATTAATCAGTGTGAAAAATCCCATTTTTTTCTTTTATTTGAATCTTAAAAATAATAACGTTAAGAGGATGGAATTGCGGCATGCCGATACAACCAAGACCTCCCTAAAAAACATTGAATTTTGTACTTTTCCGCACCACTAGGAACATTGAACCTGATATGAGATATTTGAGCCACGTTTTATGCTTGATTTTTCCCAATTGTTTCTGATCACTTTTTCATATCCCCACTTGGAAATGATTGGAAAGAGGTTAGATAAAATAATAAAGGTAAATCACAGGCTGATATACCTGTGACCTCCGAAAAGAAATGATAATTTTGGGTTTAAAAAAAAATCCCTTTACCCCCTTCGTAGATAAATCTTGGGGAGAATTAGTAGAAGAGGATGAATCCCTCCTCATGGAAAATGGCATGGATAATGAAATAGATGAAATGATCATTGATACCTATCATGATCATCACACCAATGACATTAGTGAGAATAGAGTCACTCAATCACCTGCTCATATGTTGAAACCAAAGGAAATTGTTTTATGTGAAATAGTTCACACTAAAGCTGTGTGCAGGAATAAGGATGTTTCTGATCATACTATCCATGTTGAAGAGAACATGGTATTTTGTTTTCCCAATACCTCAATCTTGGAGAATAGGACCATTCAGAAAGATATTTCCAATTTTCTACCTTATAAAACCATTTAGAATGATTTGGGCAATCACAAACCTGTCCTTATCACTCTTGATAGAATATCCTCCCATGTCACTTGATATTTTGATGCTACAGTTGTAGTTGAACATCAAGGTAACAAGTGCAATAATGCTAAAGTGGGTACTGGAACACTCCCTCCTATTTCTTTTGATAACTCTCAATGGTAAAATGATATTTTTTGTTTCTAGATATCCCGTATAAAATTTCTTCTAATTCTATCGATAATAGTTCTGTTTCAGACCCGCATGTTCCTGATTTAATGTTATCCACTTCTTCAACGGTTAATATGCATGACACACCTCACAAAGTTGATTCCAGGCATATGGATTTTTATGATGTTTTAGACCCTCTTGTTTTTAATCAAGGAGAATCTTTCAGAACAAATCCTGTTACCCTGGAGGCTTCTCTTGATTTGGTTTTAGTGAAAAAAATTAACCCGGGTTTAGTGATTCATAAGCTGAATATTTTTGACAAATCACCTAAACACACAGTGAACCGACCTGCACTTCAATATTCACATAATAATCCCCCTGCTCCTATGAAATATTCAGTTAGTGTAGTGAGTAGTATTACTTCTCCTAGATCTAATATTAACCCCCAAGACGAAAAATCCATTCCAAACTCGTCTCAAGAGGTCAGAAGATCATAGAGGAGGAAAGACTTAGGAAAAACAAAAAATGGGGGTTCTAACCCAAAACTCAAGTCAAAATGAATCTTCCATTTTAGAATTGTCAGGGTATTGAAAACTATGACACTATGATTTTCCTTAAATGGCTTTTGACAATACATAAGCCTAAATTTTTTGATATATCAGAACCTAATGTTAATTTCACTTCTAAATATATGAACGTCTTCTCTCTCAATTATATTTTTCAAGGATCCTGTAAGGATGTTTCCTCAGCTGATTATATGTGGATTTTTTATCACACATCTCTCTAGAATATAAATATTATCAATAGTTCTGAACAATAGTTTACTTTTGATTTCTATTTGAGACATTTAACACACTTTTTGCAAGATGATATATGAAAAAATAGATACCATGAAAGAATAACCATCTGGCATTATATTTCAATATTGGCTAATAACATTCATGAACCTTGGGTTGTGATGGGAGACATTAATTCCATTCTCACCTCCAGTGAAAAAAATGGTCCCTCTCACCTATCAATATCTTCAAGAGAGTTTTGGGCTTCTATTGAAGACAACAATCCGGTGGAGGTTAACCTCACTGGTGTGAAATACACATTGTACTGAAGACACTATAACAAAGTTGTTTCTAGTAAATTGGATAGAGATTATGTTAATATAGAGACTCTTGATAAATGGGACACCATCTCTAGATTCACCCTCCTGAGGTTAAACTCATATCAGCACCCTATTCTGGGAAATCATCTCATTATGAACCATAAATCCACTCTCCCCTTTATATTTAACAATGCTTGGTCTAAAAACCCAGATTTTGTTTCTTTTATCAAAAATATTTGGGAAACAATGAATCATAAATAGGATACTTTTTCCTTTATCCTCAAACTAAAAACATTAAAACAATCCCTTAATGGCAGGTGTAGAAATAAAAGTAAACAGATTGACATAGATATTTCTTCTCTGGAAAAAGATCTTGTACATTTGAAAACTCACAATTCAAATTTTGATTTAAACCTCGATCCTCAACCGAAAATAAGTATTTCCTAGAAACTCAACTCTCTTCTCACTTTCAAAGACAACATGCACAAGAATATTTTCAAATCAAAATGGCTCTCTGATGGTGACAGGAAAACCAAATTCTATAACTCGCTTCAAAGAGTTAATGAGACACCCCACCTCTTACTAAACTTTTACATGATGATTTGCATATTGACCTAGAGGAGGCCATTTCCAACCATGTTGTCTCTTACTGTCATAGTATTTTTAATGTTCTAGATACTTCTATCGAACTTTATACTGATATCATCATGTTAATGGTTTATGAGATTGACAACACGTTTCTCTTAAGAAATCCTTTAGATTATGAAATTAGAGATACTGTTTTTAGTCTAAAGCCTGATAGTGCTCCCGACCCTGATGGATTTAATAATGGTTTCATTCAACATCACTAGTATGTCACTGACATGGATGTGTGCAAACTTGTTAGGTCCTTCTTTTCTAATAGCTTCATCCCTAATGGCCTCAAAGAACAATTTCTTACTTTAATCCCCAAAGTTATAAATGCCTCTTAGATACAACAATTTTGGCCTATTTCCCTAATAAACACTCTCTATGAAATCATTTCCAGGATTTTTACTAATAGACATACCCCAATAGGCAATAAAATTGTTTCTTGGAATCAATGTGGTTTTATAAACGGTAGGTTAATTCACGACTGCATTTGCCTTGCCTCCGAATACTCTAATAGCCTAATCGAAACTACTAGGGGAGGTAATGTTGCTATAACAAAAGATATTATAAAAAAATTTTATACTATAGATTGGAGTTTTATTTTCTATGTTTTGAAAAGAATTGGATTTAATGACACCTTTGTTATGAGAATAAAAATCTTGTTTAAATCTACCTATATTTCCATTTTGGTTAAGGTATCTGCAACCAGCTATTTCAAATGCACCAAAGGAGTCAGAAAAGGAGACCCTCTCTTGGCCATCCTTTTTTGTCATTGATAAAGATTATCTTAGTATATTTCCCACACATCTTGTCAATCAAGAAAACATAAGACTATCCAGGCTGCCGGAAATGTCAATGTCCCTACTCATCATCTATATGTCGATGATATCATCTTGTTTCTTCATGGTGATCAAATGAATATTCATGTTCTTAAAAATGATCTTGATCATTATGAAGCAGTTTCTGGTCAGGCTATTTCTTGGAACAAGTCACATATTTTCTTTGGAAATAATTTCTCCCCACATAGAAAAGCCTTTATCAGCAACTATCCTGAAATTAAAGAAGGTATCTTCCCATTCACTTACTTGGGGGTCCAATGTTTTCTGGAAGAACCAAATCCAACTACTTTGCCAGCATTGTTGAGAAAATTATTAATCATCTTTCTAATTGGAAAGGTAAATCGCTCTCCATGGCAGCTAGAATCTGTCTGGTCAAATTGAACATTGTCTCAAAAATGGTATATTCTCTTATGATCAATAAATGGACAATCAGTATTTTTTAAAAAATTAATACCTACATTAAAAACATTATCTGGATGGGAAGTGTCCTCGAAAGGAAATTTGTCACAATTCCTTGGACAACCTGTTGCAAACCATTAAATATGGGGGGTATTGGTATTAAAAATTTAAAACTTTTTAATGGTTCTCTTTAGGAAAGACATACTTGGAGATTAATTAATAGAAACTCAAATTATATTGACTTCCTCAAGAATATATTTCTCACCAAACTTAATAAAGGGAAATTAAATTACATTACTTCTTTGATCTTCCCTCCATTGGGATTTCATTCCAACACATTATGGAAAATTATAGATGGATGGTTAAAGCTAACTCCAACATGAATTTCTTAGTTGATAATTGGACTGGTTCTCTGATAATTTCCATGTTACCTCCTAAATCACCTCATGATAATACAACGTACACTATTAAAGATGTTATTCACTCTCATTAGAATAAGCTCCCTGATAAAATTTCTCAAATCATTGATAACAAACCCTATACTAGCTCTGATGACATTATTTTTTGGGAACTAGCCTCAAATGGCATCCTTGACTCAAAATATTTCTATAAGAAAAATTTATTTTGAACTGTATCTATCTTTCAATGGTTGAATAAATTTAATAAGTCTTGGATCAAGACAACCAGGCTCACTCGCTTTTGGTATATTGCTCACAACAGTTTTCCCACTGAGGTTTTCCTACAAACATTTGGTATCCAACTCTACTCTAAATGTCACTTATGTAATCAATATAGGAAATATACTAACAATATTTTTATTTCATGTGCTACATCCTCTACTCTATGGAATTATATTTTTGACATTTTTGTCTGTAGGTGGTTTTTTCCTGACTCAATCTGCTATCTCTTAAAGAAATGTGATGATCAAAAGGAATCTTAACAAATCAAAAATGATTTCCTCTCCACCGTTGTTGAACTCCTGCATGTTATCTGGTATAATAGAAATTATATCCTCCATAATAAATTCTCATTAAATCTTAATGCAGAAAAATCTAGAATCCTCATTGCGGTTTGAGAGGCTTCTTCGATTCAAAAGGCCCACTACAACAACTCTGTTAGTGATCTAGAGATTCTGCGCAGACATCGTGTTGATGGCCTCTATCGACAACCCAAATGCACCTTTTAAGTGTTATGGATACGTCTGATGCCAGGATGGATCAAAGTGAATGTTGATGGTTCTCTAAAGGGAGATCTAGGTCCTGTAGGATGCAATGCGATTTCTCGAGATTTTTCTGGCCGGTGTCAGAATTGTTTCATTGGAAGATGTTGTATCATCTCATCTCTGGAAGCTGAAATGATGAGTGTAATTCATTCCATCAATTTTTTTATTCAAAAGTGCTGGAGGAAGCTCTGGATCGAAAGTGATTCGACCACCATTTTACAGGAAATCTTGAAGTGTGTGATCCACCTATCTTGGCCTCTTACCACCCTTTGGACGAAGTGTCTGGATTAACTCTTAGAGATTAATTAAATTCCCACTCACACATTTCATGAAGAGATCACTATTAAGTATTACATTTCCAATAAATGTATTCACCAGGATTTGACTTGGATGAATGACCTTCCACCTAATTTATTTCAACTTTTAGACAAGGATGGTAAAAAAACATCCTTCCATCGTCTTCTGTTACCTTGTTGTTTTTTATTTTCAACAAAATGTGCCTTGGTCTTTGACCAAA
Organism: Viscum album; assembly: GCA_963277665.1. Classification (NCBI taxonomy): domain Eukaryota; kingdom Viridiplantae; phylum Streptophyta; class Magnoliopsida; order Santalales; family Viscaceae; genus Viscum; species Viscum album. Next base: position 66,995 of record CAUJRU010000118.1, read on the forward strand.
GCACTACCCCCCTAAAAAATTAAGATCCTATAAACATCCATTATATTTATCTTTCCAAAGTCATATAAGGGTTTGATGTGCGCATGCATGATAGTGTATTCATCCTTGTATGTAAAGGATATGACGACATGAAATTATTAGAGATTGGTCTCTATTCGATAGTCTTCATCTGCTATTTCATTAGCCTCATACTCCTGTAGACTTAGTAACGTTTCAATGAGTGCCTCCCTATGATCGGTGGATGAACTTAACACGTCTATGATTGAGTGCTTTGCGGGTATTGAAGCCAGCTAATTTAAAATGTTATAATTTTTCTCTAAAGATCAGCACTTCCCAGCTCTGGGATTCTCTTTTAGAGTCACTTTAGGGTTTTGAGTTTTGGACGTAGATGGTTCGGCCACTATAGTAGTGGCTGGCAGTGCTGCAGTCCTTTCCACGTTTGGCCAGACTGGCTTACCTGTATATCACGAGCAGCTTGGTGCTAGTTCTTCCCCGGATGGATACTGCAAGATAACTGGGCATGGATTTCATCTAAAGGGGGCGAAGGATCACTCCGTTTCTCATTTCATCTACCAGTGGGTCCTTCCATAATTTTCTATGATGTTAAAAGTTTGACTTGTGGCATGGATGGGAATTTGACTCCTACCATGACCATGCCTTCCGGGAACCCTTCTGCCTCTGCGAATTTCCTTCAGCTCTCCAATTGGGAAAAGGGAATTTGGGATCGTGGTGATAGACATATTTAAAAAAGGGGTCCATAAAGTGAATGGAATTAATAGAGCTAAAGATTAGTTCTTGATCTGATATTTGTTCCTACCTGACTTCCTCCTTCTATTGGAATGATGTTAGAATGTTTCAACACTATCTTCAACAATGGTATTAGCTCATCTTCTTAATATTGGGTTCTGCCCTTTTTTCCTTTAGAGGATCGTAGGGACGAGGAGGATAGTTGTGCTATATTAAGAGCTTATGGGGGCACGGTAGGTTGTTTCAACTATTACGAGAGGTTGTTGTTGACTCAGTTGATGGTCTTCTAGGTCATCCAGTTTACTAACTTTTTATCCTTCTTGCTGGTGACTGTTTACCACTCTTTATCCTTTATTGAGTCGGAGGTGGAAATATACACTACTTGTGTTGGTGGGAGCCCAAACATGACTTGCCTGGAATCTACCATATATTGAAGCAGATCCTTGAAAAAAAAATAATTCTCAGATGGAGTTTCCTAGAATCCGGTGATATGAACAATAATTTGGGTGGTCATCATGACCCACATCAATGTCTCTCTTTGGCTCTGGCACCCGGAGAAAATTTCAATTCATGGATGCTATGAAATAGACACGAACTAGGCTGTATCTGAATGAATATGAATTATTTCTTTAATCAAAAAAATTTATTTCTTTTAGCACCTGATCACTCATCATTCCATGGTGGGTGTGGTTTTTGGCGTCCATGGGGTCCTACATGGATCAGTGGGGGCCTCACAACTGGGGTTGGTGCTGGGGGTGGCTTACACATGACATAATCCACTTCATCTTTTCCCATTTATTTCTCAGGGGATAGTGGGGAAACATGAAACTTATTATTGGTCCTTTCAAGGAGTTTTATATCCTTTGGTAAATGGAAGAGACATATCTAAGCCCACTAGTGTACTTCACTAGGATGAGCGGCATTCGCAATTCATCCTGATGGTTATCGATGCACATGTTGAGCATCTCATCATGGGGAGTGGCCAGTTTAAAGAATATGTTAGGCCTTTCTATCTGAAAATGATGTATGAGACTCTCTCATTCACTTGTTGCTTGTAGTTCATGATATCATTGACCATCATCTTTGACATCGTAGAACAGAACATGAAGAGAAACTGTCACTGGAGGTCCTACCATACTGTGATTTAATTAGATGGAAGGCTAGTGTACCATAAAAAAATCGTGCCCTATAGGGTTCATATAAATCATGTGGGTTTTACAACTTATTGCTACTCTGGAGTGCCAATCATGGGGTCACTGTAAGAGTTAAAATGCATCAAATGCTATTTTGGGTCCCCCAAGCAATTGAATACAAGGAATACCGGGTTATCGATGTTTAGTGATGGTGGAACATTGCTCACCCACTCATGGTAGGGTTTGCAATCTGGTTTTATCAGAGTGCACCGCCCCACCATGGATTCTAGTTAGGTTTTTAGCTACTCGATAGTGTATAAGATCCCTTCATGCATATCTTTTCTGACTTGAGATTGGGTTGGTGTGGGAGGGGACAAGATTTGGTGTGCCATCGCAACTAGTATTTGGGGAGGATGCCTAGCTGGGGGAATCATTTGTGGCTTTACCTAGGTATATTCCATCTTCCTTCCCAACGAGGGAAAATCATGATGTCCATCTATGGCCTGGTTGAACGACACTCCGAACATGGATTCATTCACTCAAATGAGTGCATGTAGTATGGGAACCTCTTCTGGGAAACCTTCTAACATTCTGTAGAGGGAAATATTCTAGTGGTATAACTCCCTCGATGTATCTTGACATTAATTCGTCTGATCTATTTCATTTCTTCATTTTGTTTGGCTAATCTTTCCTCGAGGGTGAGGGACACACTCTCATAGGGAAGAGGTGGAGGGTCGTAGAATACCTTGGATTTATTTTTCTCCTTGTTTGAGTATCATGAGGGAGGTAATGCATGATTGACTAAAGGGTCACCCTATTTTAGAACCGCCCAATAGTTTCAGGTATGCAAACCATTAGACTCAGTGTGGACTACCTCTAGGAGGGAACCATCTTCCATTACATCTTCTCCCCCAGTGTTATTTCCCATGAGATCCATGGAGTAGACGTTCACCTCAGTGAGGCATACCGCATTGGGGGGTGGGGTACCCAGTACTGAATGGTAGGAAGGATTTTTCAGCCTTTTATTAGACTTTCTCCTTCTATTATATGGTTTATTTCGGCCTTCTTGACAATGATTGACCATAAGAGAGATCTGTTCTGACCTCAAAACACGCCTTGGTCGCAGAGGTTGTGGACCATGAGAAGCGGTGTGTCGTGACCCACCTTCACCAAAAGGAGGGAAGGGTCAGCAGATTGTCAGACCCTTCATTCTTTATGTAGAAGGAGAGATAATGACCCCCGAGACCCGCCTTCGATAGGTCCCGGAGTGGCGACTAGCACCAAGGGTATAGAATCACACAAAAATGGAAGGCATTACCCCTTTTTGTTTTATAGGATCGGGAGATAAGATGATGGAACCCAACAACACCAAAACTAAAAAGAAAAGTAAAGCCAAAAGTAAACCATTCTCAGATGCATGTTTCAAAAGTAAATCCACAATGTACAAAATATGACCACAAAGGTAAGTACCAAAAGAAGAAAAACAGCAACTGCAACTTCCCCAAGGTCCGAGCTAGTACGGTCCTGCGCGATCCCCGAAGTCCTCCTAGAAACCTGAAAGAAGTTTTATATACGTAGGGTGAGAATACAAGTACACTCAGTAGGGAAAACCAAATACTCTCATGCACAAGTGGGGGAACGTACTAAAGTCCTGTGAGAAAAGGAGTAATCCAAACACCTATTAAGGTAAACTATCCACCCAAGCCTCACCAAGGAACACTCCCCAAATAACGCAAGTCAAGTAATATATACAATAAGATCACATCAATGTTTGGGTACCCCACGCAACTTTCCCACTGGTTATTGAGACATCCTACGCATCGAACCAATCCCGCCATTCTCACCGCAGTCCCACTGCCATACCCGCCCGCACACACCTGGGCCACAACCACACACAGTCCCACTGGTGAATCTCGCCTGCACACACCTGGGCCACAACTGTCACACGTAACCACGCCTACAAACACCTAGGCCAGAACAACCACCACCACGCCCGAAGACACCTGGGCTAGAAGATCCACTTCCACGACCAAAGACACCTAGGCCTCATCCCGAAGACACTTGGGAAACCACCTCACGCACACACCTGGCCAATCACCACACTACCCCGCCCGAAGGTTCTTGGGCTAATAATGGACCTCAGGACATCACAGCCTTTCATAAGATACTTGGCCTATCCGAGAAATGGAGTAGAAAAGGAGCTAATAACCAGCCACTAAGAGTAGTGTTGGTAAAAACACCCTCCCCCATGAAATGGGGGTGTTCGGCACTATGTTCTCAACATGGGTGGGGCGCGAATAAGAAACACAAAACTAAAATTATAGATATAGGTAACAAGAACTCACCCAATGTTTAGGTTTTCCTTCAGTCCTCCTAAAGAGCACAAACAATACTGTGTCCAAGTCACGACTCTCGCCATCAAAACCCATTTGTCCCATTCTTGTTTCATGTTCAGTAACAATTTTTAAACAAGTTTAAGCACTACTGGGAAACTAGTAAACATAGGCACAAGTCCAGGAAAGTAAACAGTCAAACATAAACCATAACACCCACACCTGGTTCTCTCATAAAGCTACATCAACTAAAGAGAACACTAAGTTACAACCCCATGCCCATCACCCAGGATAAAGAAGGGCTTCTAAACAAAAGGGGATGCCACCCCAATTCGTGATATAAAAAATGTAACCAACCGGTCTCAAAACTCACAAACACTGAATCCATAACAACAGGGGATCTCATCCCCGATTCCAAAACCATCGAGAGTATAAAAACAGGGGATCCCATCCCCTCCCACATCTCCAGAAATCATCCCATAAAATGAAACAACCAACCACTTCCACTGAAACAAAGCAGGGTCGTACCTATATTTTCAGAGTTAAAAGATTTTACACGCTCCATGATTTCAATTTCGCGTGCTTTAACCAGGGGTTATCACATAAGGATTGATCTTGGTGCTTCCAATTTATTCAGCAGGGTATACGTGATTAACCAATTTAATTTTCATAGAAGGAGTTTACAATTACAAAACTAGTCATTTAAAACACCTCCAAGGGTTCACTAATGCACAGACAACGACCACCAATGGCCTCGATTTTCAGAACTCGTAAGCCAACACAATTCAGAATGATGATCATAATATAAACGACATCAACGGTCATAGCCCCCCCTTCATTCTTTATAGAATCCGTTCATTATCATTATTTAGGTCTGGTTTATCCAATTCTACCGAAACAAAAGCGCGCCCACCCCGCATGATGCACAAAAGAGAGAGACGAAGGATAAGATTCTCTACTTGTTGATATACGATCGACACTTAGGCCGGGAACGGAACCTTACGGATAACGATGCTGCTCACCCGATGAACCAAAAGCTATTCATGAAAAGCCGCGATCTAGGAAAGAAGAAACCATGCCTAACCCTTTAGTTTATAAGGGTCGCGGACGGTTGAGATAAGAACGCGGAACCGCGTGAGGCGCGGGGTCATGGGTTGGCTACGCGGCCCCACTCATCATTAAGGGTGTCGGGTGGTTTAAACCGACTCATTAATTCATTAAGTAATTAATTAAAACTCTTATGTAGTTACGGGTCTTTAAAACACGATCAAACAGGTAAAAATAGGGTTTAAACCCCTAATTGCGCAAGAAGGAACACCACTGGAAAGAACCCAAGGGGGTAAGCCAGAGCCACCGGTGGGTGACGACTATCGGTAGGTGAAGGCCATCGGTAGGCAAAGGGCACCAGTCGGCCAAGGCCACCGGTAGGCCAAGGAGACCGGTAGGCCGAGGCTACCGGTAGGCCTGCTACCGCTAGGCTAAGGCTACCGATAGGCCTCCACCGCCGTGATTCCCAGACCAGAAAACCCAACACAGGATTTTCACAAAGTAAAGGATCCACACAAAACTCGGGCCGTTACATCAGATACCTCTTAAACGATTCCCGTACCTGAGAATAAAAACCAACTAGAAGGAAAGAGAGGGTCTAAACAACCACCTCAAAAGATAACTCTTCGGAGTGAACCCAAACACACATCCAACATACCATGCCAAGCTACCCAGGTATGTGGGTTGGGGAGTCTCCTCCCCCATGCCAAGATATTATCCACTTTGGGCGGCACTGACTCGCCCACAAGGGTTTAATCACATCCACCTTAATGCGTCTTGATTAGGGTTCAGGTTCTCTCCTCCCGCATAGCCAGGTCTTTTCAAACACATTCAGAGGAAGAAAACTAGTACATTTCATAGTCAACAAGGCAAAACGTTCTACCACAATAGGTACATCAAGGAACAAAACTCAAAACAACTCTGCGTACTGGGCAGACATATGTGCTTCCCTTTCCCACATACTCTCCTCAAGCTCACCATATCTCCACAACACACGAACCAAGGGAATGGTTCGCCAACGTAGCACTATATCCTTGCGATCCTCGATCATCACTGGTCTCTCCACAAAAGTCATGTCATCCTTGATGTCCAGATCACCCCAATCAAGGATGTGTGAATCGTCGTGCAGATACCGAAGGAGCTGGGACACATGGAAGACATCGTGTCTCATCAGTAGCGGTGGTGGTAACGCTAGCTGATAAGCTACTTCGCTGACCTGTCGCAACACATCGAAGGGTCCGATGAACCTGGGAGAAAGCTTATTCCCCTTGCCGAACCTCTGATGCCCACGCCGAGGGGAGACCTTAAAAAACACGCGGTCTTCAACCTCAAACTCCAAGGGCCTCCTCCTCGTATCATCATACAAATTCTATTGGTCCTGGGCCGCCTTCATCCTTTCCTATATGAGCTGAACCTTCTCTATCGTGCTCTGCACCACCTCCGGGCCAAGGATGCCTGCCTCTCCTACTTCGGTCCAACACACAGGCGAATGGAATGGCCTCCCGTACAAAGATTCAAACGGGGCCATACCGATGGTAGAGTGATAGCTATTATTGTAGGAAAACTCTACCAGGGGAAAGTATTCCACCCATGATCCCCATGAGTCCAGAACACATGCCCGCAGCATATCCTCCAAGGTCTGGATGGTGCGCTCTGTTTGTCTATCTGTCTGGGGATGGAAAGCAGTGCTAAGGCGTAACTGTGTGCCAAAAGCATGCTGCAATCCTTTCCAGACCCGTGAGGTAAACCATGCATCCCTAACGAATACTATATACCTCGGTACTCCAAGAAACCGCACCACCTCATCCACGTACTTTCATGCCAAATCATCCACAGTACTTGACTCCTTGATCACCAGAAAGTGGGCCGATTTCGTTAACTGGTCCACTACTACCCAGATGGAATCATATTCCCCTTGGACATTGGGAAGTACCGTGACGAAATCCATCAAGAAGTCATCCCACTTCCACTCAGGGACATCTAGAGACTACAGTAGCCCGACTGGAACTCGGTGTTCAGCCATCACCTGTTGACACACTAAGAACTTGGCCACAAACTCTGACACCGCTCGCTTAAACCTGGGCCACCAAAACTACCTCTTCAGTCCCTAGTACATCTTGGAAACTCCTGGGTGTACCGCAATGGGTGAGTTGTGGAACTCACTGAGAACCTTGCCGCGTATCGCCTCCAGAACGAACAACCTTCTCTGGAAAAGCATCTGGTTCTGACCATCCTCTCTCCATCCTTCTAGATCATTACCCTAGTCAACTCGGTCATGCATTACTTCTCACTATGGGTCTCCCCACTGAGACTCCTCCACTTTCTGAAATAGAGATTAATGCACTGTCATCTGATATAGGAAACCTCTACCACTATCCATCTTCGCATCCAGGTGTATGGCAGCCAACTCCTCCATCGCCTTCCAGGCATCTGCCGACTCTCGGACCGCATCCTTTTGCGTCCTCCTGACCAAGGCATCGGCCACTACATTGCCCTTATCCTTATTATAAGAGATCTCGAAGTCGTAATCTTGGAGGAACTCCACCCATCACCACTGTCATAAGTTTAGGTCCCGCTGGGAGAAGATATACCTCAAGGTTTTGGGATCCGTGAACACCACAAAGAGTTCTTCGATGAGGTAGTTCCTCCATAACTTTAGAGAAAAAACGTCCACTGAAAGCTCCAGGTCTTGGGTGGCGTAATTACGCTCATGAGGGAGTAGCTTCCTGGACCCATAAGAGATCACCCCTTGTTTCTACATCAAGACACATCCCAGGCCCTGTCCTGAAGCATCACATAATACATCATAAGCCACCCCTTATTATGGTAATCTTAGCACTGGGGAACTAACCAACTTCTCCTTTAGATAGATGAATGTTGACTCGCACTGCTCGCTCCACACGAAAACCTGGTCTTTCTTGGTAAGGGCTGTCAAAGGGGCTACTAATCAGGAAAAGTAGGGTACGAACCTCCAATAGTAACCCGCCAGCCCAAGGAAACTAAGGACCTCTGCCAAATTCCTGGGTGCTTCCCAAGAAATGACTGCCTCAACTTTTGACTGGTCCACCGCTACCCCCTGCTCAGACACCACGTGCCCGAGGAAGTGCACTTCTCGTGTCCAGAACGTGAATTTCGACAACTTCCCATAGAGCTGATGCTGTTAGAGGACCTCCAAAACTGTCCTCAGGTGCTCTGCATGGTCCTCCTCTGATCTCGAAAAGATCAAGATATCGTCGATGAACACAACCACAAACTGATCCAAGTACTCCCGGAAGATGGAGTTCATAAGGCCCATGAACACTGCTGGGGCGTTCGTAACACCGAAGGGAATGACTATGAACTCGAAGTGTCCATATCTGCACCTGAAGGACATCATCAGAATGTCTACCTCCTTCACTCTCAGCTGGTGATACCCAGACCGTAGGCCGATCTTCGAGAATCATCCTGACCCTTTCAGCTGGTCGGAAATATCGTCTATCCTCGGAAGAGGATAGAGATTTTTGATCGTCAACTGATTCAGCCTCCTGTAGTCTGTGCATAACCTGAGGGCATCATCTGCCTTCTTTTAGAAAAAGAATAGAGTGCCCCACTATGAAACACTCGGGTGAACATAACCCCTCTTCATCAGATCGTCAATTTGGATCCGCAACTCCCGCAGCTCTGAAGGTGATATCCGGTATGGAGCCATCGAGATCGGACGACCGCCGGGATGCAGGTCTATCCCGAACTTGATATCACATCAAGGGGCTAGAGTCGTCACCTTCTCAGGGAAGACGTCCATAAAACCACGAACGATCTCTGACACATCCAACATTTCATCATCTACCGACCCTACTGACAGCTCAGCTAACAAGGAGAGGAGGGGTTCCTATCGCCTGTCGCCCTTCTGATTCCTCCGCTCACTGGTGAAAACAACATGCCGGTGGCCCAAGTCTGAGAACATGAATCTTCTTCGGAAACAGTCGATGATGTCATACACCGAGAATAGTCACGATGCCCAAGATGAAATCGTATGGTTGTATCTATAGCAGAAGAAGATCCCTAACCAACTGATGTGGCCCTATCATCAGTCTGCATCCCCGACAAACAAACAACAAGTCGGTCTGACCTCTGTCTGGTGTGCTAAACACCAGGGGAACTGTAAGTCTCGCGACATCTAGAACCAAGGCACGAGCTAGATTGGGTGAAACAAAGGAGTGGGAAGCTTCGGTATCAAACAAGGCATAAACAAGGGTACTAAACAAACTGATCGTACCTCGAACAACATCCGGCCCTGCTGGAACTGCTGCCTCTATGGAATGAAACTCTCCACGCCCAGCTCCCCGGTCCCTCGGCTATTTGACACCTCCCCGACCACGCCCCGGTCGAGGTCCCTGAGGAGCGCCCTGAGGTCAGCCTACTCCTCCTACGCCTGCCCTTAGAGGAGCGGGAGCTCGCTGTCCCTGCTGCTGCTGCTGGAAAGGCCTGGCTGGAAGCTACTGCTGGGACAGGTGGTGGGGCTGTCTACCACCACTGTACTCTACTCGGTCCGGGAACTGACTCCAAAGATGTCCAGGGCTCCCACAGATAAAGCACCGCGGCATCAGGCCCGCAGGAAAAGGGTGAGGACCAGGGGATCGAAATTGAAACTGTTGTGGCCTACTCCCTGCGGGTCGGAACCTGGAGGCTCCTGACGCTGGAGGCCTGGTGCTGACGGCCTTCCCCTTCGATGGTCCCTGCTGGATCCCCTCTTGTGACACTCCTCCTAGAGCATTCATCCTCTCCACCACTTTTTCCTTCTTCTGTACCTCCAAGTACGTCGGAAGGGTAAAGGGGGTAACAACATACTGGAGGGAGGGTCGAAGCACCTCCTCCAAATGTCTTGCCCGAGACTCCTCATCAGGAAAGAGGTCCTGAGAAAAACGTAGGGGGTCCTTGAACTTGATCCCTAGCTCCCTCACAGATATACTCCCCAGCTGGAGGGAGAGTAGCTCATGTCTTTTTTCCTCCTTCATCGTCGAAGAGAGGAATTCCGCCCGGAACTCACTCTCGAAATTCTCCCAAGACACCTCAGCCTCTCTCCTCTCTCCCAGGTAAAGAATCCACCACTGACGTGCCGATCTTTGCATCTGGCTGATGGCCAGAGGAACCCAGTACTCGGTCGGGGCCCAAATCAGTCCGAAAGTTATCACTAGCTCCTCTAGCCAGCCTTCCGTCTTAAAGTCAGATGTGTTTCCCTCATACTTCTCGAGGGTATATTGCTGGAAGGCCTGGAGAGTCCTCTACCACTGGTCGTCCTCTTCTTCTCAGTCAGCTCTCTGCTGATCGACCAAGGTAGTCTGCGGGGCCTCGATCGTCTATACCACACGCGGTCGTCTTCCAGGTGCCATAGCTGCAAGGTAAACAAGGAATTCCCAATCCCAAGTAGTGAAAATTATTGTCTTTAAAACTTCATAAACTTTTTGTTTATTCTTAATTCCCAAAACACCCCAGAAACACGAGAAAACAAGTCATTATGATGCATGTACCTTTCCTATGGTCTCTACCCTACAATCAGCGTGGAATCACTTGGTCGTTCGGTAGGTCCAGAGTCCTTGCGTCGGATCACGGGGGGCCCTAAAATCCTGTGTCCTAGTCGGTCTTCCCTTGCCTAATTCACGCACCAAGGTCACCCAACACTGTTTCCTTACCATCCCATGCAATCCTCATTGTGCCTAACTCCAGACTCGACCCTATCTCTCAACCATCACCTTTGATATCATTCTATCATGACCCGCCTTCACCAAAAGGAGGGAAGGGTCATCAGATTGTCAGACCCTTCCTTCATTAAGTTGAATGGGATATAATGACCCCCAAGACCCTCCTTTGATAGGTTCCGGAGTGGTGACTAGAACCAAGGGTATATAAATCACACACAAATGGAAGTCATTACCCCTTTTTGTTTTATAGGATTAGGAGATAAGATAATGGAACCCAACAACACCAAAACTAAAAAGAAATGTAAAGCCAAAAGTAAACCATTCCCAGATGGATGTTTCAAAAGTAAAGCCACAAAGTACAAAAGATGAACACAAAGGTAAGTACCAAAAGAAGTAAAACAACAACTGCAACTACCCCATGGTCCGATCTAGTATGGTCCTGCATGATCCCCGAACACATCCTGGAAACTTGAAAGTAGTTTTATATACGTAGGGTGAGCATACAAGTACACTCAGTAGGGAAAACCAAAGACTCTCGTGGAGAAGTGGGGGAACGTACTAAAGTCCCGTGAGAAAAGGAGTAAGCCAAAAACCTATCAAGGTAAACTATCCACCCAAGCCTCACCAAGGCACACTCCCCAAATAACACAAGTCAAGTAATATATATAATTAGAGAACATCGATGTTTGGGTACCCCATGCCAGTTTTCCACTAGTTATTGAGACATACTATGCATCGAACCAATCCCGCCATTATCACCGTAGACCCACTACCACACCCGCCCGCACACACCTGGGCCACAACCAAACTCAGTCCCACTGCCGAATCTTGCCCACACACACCTGGGCCACAACTGTCACACGTAACCATGCCTGCAAACACCTAGGCCAGAACAACCACCACCACGCCCGAAGACACCTGGGCTAGAAGATCTACTGCCACGCCCGAAGACACCTGGGCCTCATCCCGAAGACACTTGAGAAACCACTTTCTGCACACACTTGGCCAATCACCACACTACCCCGCCCGAATGTTCTTGGGCTAATAATAGACCTCAAGCCATCACAGCCTGCCTGAAGATACTTGGGATATCCGGGAAAGGTAGCAGAAAAGGATCTAATAACGAGCCACTAAGAGTAGTGTTGGGAAAACACCCTCCCCCATGAAATGGGGGTGTTTGGCACTAAGTTCTCAACTTGGGTGGGGCATGAATAAGAAACACAAAACTAAAATTATAGATATAGGTAACAAGAACTCACCCAAAGTTTAGGTTTTCCTTCAGTCCTCCTAAAGAGCACAAACAGCACTGCGTCCAAGTCACAACCCTCACCAACAAAACCCCATTGTCCCATTATTGTTTCATGTTCAGTAACAATGTTTAAGAAAGTTTAATCACTACTTGGCAACTAGTAAACATAGGCACAGGTCCAGTAAATTAAATAGTCAAACATCAACCATAACACCCACACCCAGTTCTCTCGTAAAGCCGCATGAACTAAAGAGAACCCTAAGTTACAGCCCCATGCCCAACACTTGGGAGCAAGAAGTGCTTCTCAACAACAAGGGATCCCACCCCAATTTGTGATATAAACAAGGTAACCACCCGGTTTCAAAACTCACAAACACTGAATCCATAACAAAATGGGATCTCATCCCCGATTCCACAACCATCGAGAGTATAAAAATAGGGGATCCCCTCCCCTCCCACATCTCCAGCAATCAGCCCATAAAAGGAAATAACCAACCACTACCACCGACACAATGCATGGTCGTGACTTTATTTTCATATTTAAATGATTTTACACGCTCCATGATTTCAATTTTGTGTGCTTTAACCGGGGGTTATCACAGAAGGATTGATCCTGGTGCTTCCAATTTATTATGCCGGGTATACGTGATTAACCAATTTACTTTTCACAGCAGGAGTTTACAATTACAAAAAAATTCATTTAAAACATCACCAGGGGTTCATTAATGAACAGACAACAACCACCAACAGCCTCGATTTTCAGAACTCGTATGCCAACACAATTCAGAAAGATGATCATAATATAAATAACACCAACGGTCACAGCCCCCCCCTTAATTATTTATAGAATCCGTTCATTATCTTTATTTAGGTCTGGTTTATCCAATTCAACCGAAACAAAAGCACGCCCACCCCGCATGATGCACAAAAGAGAGAGACAAAGGAGAAAATTCCATACTTGATGATAGACGATCGACGCTTAGGCCGGGGGTGGAACCTTACAGATAATGATGCAGCTCGTCCGATGCACCAAAAGCTATTCGTGAAAAGCCGCGATCGAAGAAAGAAGAAACCATGGATAACCCTTTAGTTTATAAGGGCCGTGGACGGTTGAGATAAGAACACAGAACTACGTGAGGCGCGGGGTCGTGGGTTGGCCACAAGACCCCACTCATCATTAAGGGGGTCAAGTGGTTTAAACCGACTCATTAATTCATTAAGTATTTAATTAAAACTCTTATGGATTTTCGGGTCTTTTACACATGCTCAAACAGGTCAAAATAGGGTTTAAAACCCTAATTGCGCAAGAAGGAACGCCACTGGAATAAACCCGCGCGGGTAGGCTAGAGCCACCGGTGACTAAAGGCCACCGGTGGGTGATGGCTACCGGTAGGTGAAGGCGACTGGTAGGCCAAGGCCACCGGTAGGCCAAGGCGACCAGTAGGCGAAGGCCACCGGTAGGCCAAGGCCACCGGTAGGCCAAGGCGACCGGTCAGCCAAGGCCACCGGTAGGCCAAGGCTACCGGTTGGCCAAGGCCACCAGTAGGACAAGGCAAACCGGTAGGCCAAGGATATAGGTAGTCTTGCTACCGGTAGGCTAAGGCTACCGATAGGCCTACACCGCAGTGATTCCCAGACCAGAAAACCCAACATGAGATTTTCACAATGTAAAGGATCCCCACAAAACCCATGCCGTTACAGGGTGGAACGGGTATCTCCTATGTCCATCATTCTTCCTAGACGGTGGAAGACATATTTCCACCTTGAAGGGATTTGAGGTAAAAATTCCACCAACCCTATAGGCTGGGGTTGTTCCCATTCTCTTGTCGATGCGCTACAACCTGGATTTGTTGGTTTTATGGGGGGTTTTTTATTTGAAAATGCCCTAATCCCTAGGGGATGAGTTTGTTCCCATATCATGGCGGTAAACGCCGCTATTTCCACCATTTAAATTTCTTGTACTCTCACGCTGGTGTTGGCCGAGTGTAGTATTTGGGACTGCACATAGTCTACTGTATTTTGAAGACACAAGCACAACATGTTTGTTGTATTACCTTAGGTGGGAATCTTTCTGGAAGTTCCTGGTCACCAGACTCAGAAGCTTTTCAATTTCTTGATCTCTTTGGCCCTGATGCTTTTGAGACTTACTATGGTCCTGTGTTTGTTGATTATCCCATGTTAAATAAGCACATGTTTTGTTTTATTGTTTCCTCTAGGTGGTGACATTGCAGGAAGTCATTTCAATTGGGGCCTACTGGATGGGACGTGGGGTGAAGTGTAAAGCTCCATGTTCTACCCACCCCTGAATGTGAACTCCAGCCAGAGCATTCCCAATGTGGGGACTCAATTTATGTAGTACACAGAGGAATGCTACTCCAATTTTTTTCTTTCATCATTATGATTTTGGCAGCCTTGTAGATGAGAGGGCTTCTAATTAAATTAGGCGGAGAAGTTCCCCTAGTGTTCTGACATGGTCTGCATACCCTTCGTATGATAGGAATTTTTCTTTCAGCTTTCAAAGAGTGGTCCATATTTGAGGCGAATGACATGCGGGCATTCCACGGACAATTCTCTCGGTATGTAAAAGTGAGAAGTGGTTGTAGACCAATACACCACTAGTATATTATCCATATATTATTGTCGTCTCACAAGAAACATATCATGTTGTTGTTATTTTGGGGGAATATCCACCTGATATTGTTTTATAGTTCCATGAGACATGAATTCTAGTTTAAAGAATAAATATTTTCATGTGGGTTCCATTGGATTTATTTATGGAACTGGAAACATCCAAGAGTTATTTATCCAAAGGGGACCTGCATTCCAATGGCAAGCATTTTTTATGTTTAAACATCATGATACTTAATAACATGCATTGGTCGAGAGGATGGGAGTCCAGACTAATCAGACCCTTTTGGGAGGAATTATTGTATACTCCAGGACTCTCTTTGAAAATTATGATTTTTTCATGAATCCTTATTAATTCACCAAGTATATAATGAGTATCCCTTGAAATTTTCAATCACTTATTAACATGTGAAATGATTATAATCACAGGTATGCATTCAAGATTCTTCATTTAATGAGATATCCATATGTATTCTAGGTTCTCCATCAAAGGTATCCTATAATATACCATTTCAAGATTCATTTAGGCATTAATAGGATGATACTAGTTTTTAATCCACTTAGTGTGGCACTCTAGAATTTAATATCATTCAGGGAGATGAAGGTTTGGTTTGATCATGGGATCGTTCCCATAAAATGGGCTACCTACATATCCTTGTAAAAGGAATCAGAACCCTCATAGTTCCATTCCAATGAATGGGACACACTAAAACATTTAAGTTCATGCAATTTAATGCCATCTGTTGTGGACATACATAGTGTGGGACTAATGCTGAAGCAAGACAAGGAACTAGGAATGGATATGTGTTTCCAAGCAGGATCAAACCTGGTTGGGAATATGGCCCAAGGAGAACATGGTTGATTCATGGTATTGCGTTTGAACCTCAAGGAGGCTTCCTACATATTCCATATATATGGGGAAAAAATCCCACATAGTTCGATTAGTCTCATAAGAGAGTATTGTCCTTTAAGGGAAATGTGATTTGGCATACTTCCTGAAAATGATTCCATGGTGATTTGAGGGACTAATATGGGGATTATTCCAAAGGAGGATGACTATATTAAGTGAATTTGGGTTATATTCTTGAAAAGGATATCCAGTGAGCTCAGTCTCTGAAAGGGCTTCTTACATATCCTGGTTTGAATTGGATTCAGAGTTCTTGTATTTCCTTCAGTCATGAGTGTTTTTGTACATGTTGTAATAATCAAGAATCTCTAATCCCACACGAGTCATGCATGGTGTGAGGAAAAAGTGGATGTGAAAGATTCTACAATTACAATTTCACTTTCAAAATCATCCTCCTCCACCGGTGGGAGAGGGTGCACCAATGGAGGAGATGGTGGATGAGGGTGAGGCGACACACCTTATCTCTATTCACTTTACATTGGACAAGGGTTCAATGAACGGAATAATGGATGAAGGTTAGGGGCTCACACTAGGATGGCTTCCAATTTGGAAATTGGTTGGGGCTTACTCCTAAGGAGGATTCCCATTTGATATTTTAACAGGCAGAGGGGTTAGGTGATGTGTTTTGGAGGATTTTTTTAAGAGTGTATAGACTCAAGGAACTCAACAAATCCATTTGGAGAGTCCAAACTCATAACATGTGAAGGGAACCAAGAGAAGTAATTCATCTTAAGGAACATGATTGATTGTGATGGAGTGTAACACCTCGACCCCTCTAGGCTGGAGCTGGTGCATTACTTGTGATATTGGCATGGTTAGAAGGAATGAAAATCCCGAAGGAATGATCAGTTAATTAGTCTTGTAGAAACTAGAAACACAGATGAAACTCAAATTACATTGGAAAAAATGATATAAAATACAATACATAACAAAAACTAAAAATCACATCCATGAATTCAAAATAATACCTTCTCCTCATCACCTGTCGAAGGTAGACAGTGATAGGGGTGATCTAAAATGCTCAGTAAGGGTTAAAAATAGAGGAATAATGATTACAATAATAAATTAATCAAAAACAATCTGACATAATCAAAATGGAATAGTGAATAAATGAATTACTAATGCCATTAATAACAATAAATGAAACAACATCCATAGATTTTGTCAAGTAAAAATAGCATGGATAATAATAATGACTGATAATAAATAAAGAGAATGCCTATTAACTAGAAGTCATCTATCTGTCACATGAAAACATAATACCATAAAAATGGTTTAGTTTTATGGGTAGAAACCCGTCTGATTTTCGGAAACAAACTCGAATGGTTTGTCGCCAAAACTGTTTTGTCTCATGAGACCTACTCATGCATCGAGGGGCTATAATAGGCCCCAGCTTCCACTGCATGTATAAATAATTCTTAATAAATTGATTCAATACAAGAGAAATATTCCTTTTCAATATCCATATAGAGTAGAGTATACAGATTCATCAATATTTTCATAATCAAAATAACATTCTAAATAAACACCGTATGTAAAATGGTATACAGTTTAGATAACAAACATATCCATGACACGAGATTATGGATATTTAATATAAATATAATTTCAAATAAAAAGGGATCTCAAATGGGCAGTATGTTCAACACATAAGGATTATTAGGTGCACAATACAAAGATAGTCACAATGAAAACAACATTTGAGACAAAGTCCCTTACCATAATGTAATCGGTCGAACCGTATGAACAGAACTTAATAACCATCAAGTGAATCATTGAATAACATGAATATAAATAGAATAATGTTATTATATTTCAAATGGAAGTACATATATACCAAATATAGTGAATAATTGGCGAACAATGGAAATCTTACAGATATGAAAGTGAGATGAGAAACCCCTTACCTTTTGCTCGAGTGTGTTCTTCATTTGTTTTAATGACCTGAATAATCAAATTTAGCTTCATTAATTAATATTTCCAGAACCTCCTATACATGTAATTTATTTAGTATAACCTTATTAGGTTCATTAATGGCCCTTTCTATGGGTTCAATTGGTTCAATTTTCATGTTATGGAAGCATTTTCTTCCTTGGTTTTCATGGTTCGTTTACCTGTTTCCATGAATGGAAGTTCATTTGAAACATGGTTAAACAAACAGAATTGTTAATAAATCATATTAATTAAATTATGGAGATATAAATGATATTATAATTATTTTTTGCTTATATACCGTGATGATGAATCATTAGTTAAAACATTAATGATGTTCGTTTAGATTGTTTTAGTGGTTCTTTGATAATAACAACCTTCTTTTGTTTTATAAATTAGAATAATGAGTACCAAATAATTACATAACCATGGGTGAATAATAACACAAATATTATAACCTGGTTCAACAATATAAATGGTTTCATGACTAGACATGAAAGAATTAATGCTAATTGAAATCACATCATCTAAGATGTCAGTAATTCGACAAGTCACAGACAATGTTTTTAATTCCTTGAACAAGTCGGGGAAAGAAGAAGATTGATGATGAATATCTCATGAATATTAGAACATCCAGAATATAAAAGATGATGAAGATTTAATTCCTCTTGGGTAAGAAGAGATGAAGACATAATAAATAAAGAACTCAAGATAAAAGATTAATTTTGAAATCGCTTACAAAAATTCGGCAGCCTGACGGCTACGCAACATGGTTTTAGAAAATATTAAAAAGAGAGGGGACAAGGGTCACCTATCGAGAAATGAATCATAATATATATTATATCATGAATAATATGGAAAATAAGAACTTGGTATGGGAACATGAAAGATATACAACATAAAAGAGAACGTGAAAGGAAAAAAGAATGAAATTGAGAATTTTCTTACCTTGTGGAGTAACCCTTAGAACATGAAGGTTGGGACATTGGAAACTTGAGGAAACCTTGGGAGGACTAATATGGAGGTAAGGAGTCCAGAACATCTTCTAGGTAGAAATGGGAATGAATTCAATGAAGGGATGAGTTGGTATTTATAGAAAAAGTGAGGGATTATTTTAATAATTTTCAATGGACACCTCATGAGTGGTTTTTCCAAAATCATGGTCTTGCCCATGGTATTATACCATGTTATAAGCCACTTGGGAAACCTCACATCTTAATTAACTGTACACAAGTCTTCCAGATTTATGACATCATTATTATATCATTAATGATTTTATTAACACACCGAAAATAAATTCTCTATTTTTTTACTATTCACTGAAAAATCAAATGTTTCAGAAAAATTCACAAAATTCACCATAACCATTTATCGACGTGTATATTTCAAAAGTGAAATCCATTTTTCAAAAATAATTTTCTAAATATTATTTATTTAATTTTTAAATAAGTTCATTGTTAATTCGAAAAATATCAATCTTAAAATGCAATTTGTTTTATTTCTTATTGAAAATCTAATTAAGATCTAATTATCTTATTTCCTTAAGAAAATAAAATAATATTATTATTTACTATTCATAAGGGTATGTTACTATTCATATGGGTGTGTTACTATTCACTAATAATCATTTTTGTTCTATCAGACTCCAAATGACTTACTGAACACAACTCTAGATTACCATTTTTTGAAATTCAAAACATAGATGTGAGAAAGTTTTGTTTAATGGATAGGTTTTAACTATATCCTAAATATCCTAGTGTTGTTTCAAAGGAACATAGTGATGAATAGAATGTAACTCAGTGATCAATAGAGAAACATAATATAAAATGTTTGGGGTACTACATGGAGTGTCTCAAATCCTGGCATTCCATGGTTGGATGTTGGGATGTATAAAGGCTACAATGGAAAATCTCAACGAATAGACCCCAAAATTTCATGGTGCGACTCTCTATATTTCATGTGGGTTAGTGATGGAAGCGAAGGGACTAGCGTGAAGGGTCGGGACTTCAGCCCGGCAGTTATCTTGAACAGGGATACGGTGGCGTAGCCCCCACGGTATGGACCGGTGGGATCATGTAGGTTTTCTGCCAAGGTGCCTTGCGTAGGCGGTCCCCATAGCTCCCCTGCATAGGTCCTTCACGTCGGTACATCGCGTAGGTGCTCTGCACATCTCTGGCGTACATGTGTTCCATGAATATTTATATGTTCTAGAGCCTGATGAGACATTATCTACTTTTTTCTCATTAATTATCTCTTCTCTCATGATTTAGAGAGATTCCTGAAAAAATTTGGGGGATCTTCAAGAAATAGCAACGCAATGAGATCTTTGGGACTTCTTCCAACTTTTTTTAGTCTTTCAAATGGGGATCCCAAGGGTCCGATTTAATGGAATAGAGAGGACTTGTTCGAAGGGAAGTTGTTTGTGCATGTCCTCCATGTATGTCCTGTATGTAGGTCCTCCGTATAGGTGTGAGAAAATTTTACTATCGCATATGTCCTCCGTGTAGGTCCTCCACGTAGCTCTTCAGGATAAAATCCTTTCTGTCATCCAATTCCCTTTTGTATTTATTCATAAGTCCATTTGGGTTCTACGACCTATAAGATTGATGATATTGAAGATATATAAACATTCTTGATTTTGTAAATACACTATGTCTTATCTGGAAATACTCAGAAATTAAATTTAATGTGTTGACACCTTTTCATCATCAATCATCGAAATCCACTTCCTACTCGTGGATGGGGGAATAAGTCTACTTATAAATTGTTAAGGAGTAGTATTTTGGCTCATTGAAATCTAGCATGCATCTTCTTCTATCCTGGTGAAAACATATTTACTCATACATGACATTTTTTGTCTACGTGAGAATCATATCTTAACATTATGAAAAAGTGAATTGAACACATTTCATGGTGTCTAAAAAATCCTCCCCATAGAATTTTATTAATTAGAAACGAAAATAATCTTTTTCTATGGTAAAAACATGGCACTTCGATTCATTCTAATATCATTTGGTTTGATTTGCTTCTAAATCTTGTTTGAAAGGATGCCCAAATTTTTACCTAATCCATAGGGCCTAATGAACATAGTTGGACTATTTCTAGGGTCATATAGACAACCCTACATACATTTTTTATTTTGAATTTCATTGATTTTTATTACATAAACCTAGAAAAATGTACGTTTAGTGAGCTAAGACTCGACTTTTGTCTAGAGTGCCCTTTGCGGGTTCTCAATCTACTGAGTACCAAGACATTTATTATTGGCAGTTTAGAGTCAGGCATGTTGGAATATAAGGTCCTAATATTTATGGTCGAATATCAGTGACCATAAATTTTGAAATTATTTCCAAAAAAGTCTCTACAGCTAAGAATTTCATTAATGTTCTTTAATTATTTTCAAGGGGAATTTTGAGGAATGATTTTTATAGCCACAAAATTTAAAAAATTTATGAACATAAGGGGATTCTCATCCAAGAAAAAAGTTACCATTTTTTTAAAAAACCTTTTATGGGGGTTCTGTTATGCAAGGCCAATTGGGGCATATACTGCATAGCCAAATAGTGGCATCTTTTGGCTTCTAGGCCCGTTGTGTAGGAAACTTATGCATGGCCACCTAAGGGTACGTGCTACATAGTCATGCAAAAGAGATCATTAGGAATTTAACATTTTGCTGCTGATGGATAGGGGATAAATAAAGTTTGGTTGACTCAATACCACAATGGGTGGTTTTTCCAAGGAAAGAAATTTTTATGAATGAAAGGGATACTTTATACCTACATATGACATGAATAAAAAAACCATCTCTATATAAATTTTTTGTATGGGGAGTGGATAAAAGTTATCAGAAATGGTAATTTCTAATATCATATTGTCCATCATACAGTGAGGACATTGGTACTGTGCAGTTTTATGTCATGTAGTGAGGATATTGGTATGATGTAGATTTAAGTCATGCTGTGAGGACATAGTGTGGCTTTAATTTACAGTCTTTAGCTCTATTCCAAGGTATGAGAATCTCCCAATTTGTTTAGAAATATACATCCACATTCAGGTATGGAATAGAAAATTGTAATTTGTGACTTAAAATTTTCGTAATCCAAAGGATGATATGGAAAAAGGGCTAAAAGAATTAGAGAAAATATTTACCAAGAACGAAGATACCATTATTTGAAAAACCTGTTATTGAGGGTGTATTATGCAGGCCATCCGGGGCATATGCTGCATAGCCAATAGTGAAATCTGTTGGCTGACAGACCAGTTATGTAGGAAACTTATGCATGCCCACCTAGGGGAACATACTGCATAGTCAATCAAAATATCTCTTAAGAATTTTTACATTCTATTACTAAAAGATAATGAATGCTTACAGAGATTCCAATTTTCCAAAATACAGATTTTGGTTTAGGGGGAAAGGTACCTTAATATGGAGAGGGTATTTCCAACCATGAATTCCAATGAATTGGGTAAATAGGACTTTTACAATGGTCTGACCCAAACATTAATGTTATGTTGCCTTGTAGTTTTAGGTCAAAAAACTTTTACTAGAAATGGAGACAGTAAATGATACATAGTCAAGTGATTCCAAGGTTATTTCATATTTCATTGAACACATGGTTAGGGAAATGTGTAAAGTATGCTCTTTAAGACTTTCAGTTTGGGAGAAAGATAATGGGAAAAGTATAATTGAAATAGTGTTTTAAAATACATATTCTTGTATATTGTTATCAATGTTGGAAGTTGAAACAAGTCCTATAACCAAGAAATATGTTACCCTTATTTGACAAACCGGTTATAGAGACAGTGTTATGTGGATCCAAATTTGGTATATGTTTCATAGCCAAATTATTACATCTTCTGACTGACATTCCCATTATGTAGGAAACTTATGCCAGGCCACCTAAGGGCACTTATTGTAAAGTCACGAAAAAGTGCTCTTAGGTATTAAAAACTCTATCACAAGAAACTGTAAAAAGGATTATGAAGATCTAAAAATATTCCAGAATGGGATTTTGAAATATTGAAGGATGTAATTCTCAATGCATATAAGGATTATTTGAACCAGTATTGACTATGAATTTGAAATACCTTACATAAATCTGATTCGTATGTAAAATGGGGACATTATTTGTTTACTTTTGAATTAATATTGTGATGTGCAGTTTAAAGTCATGAAATGAGGACATTATACTGTTCAGTTTTATGTCATGAAGTGTGGATATTAATAACCCTAAAAACATTTGAGACACATTATTTATATAAATAATCCTTTTACTCAATTTCTAATCCCAAGTGAACTTTGATCGTTGTGAGAAACAAGGTGCAGTAAGAGATTTTATTATAACACAAAGGTGACACAAGTGAATAATATTGGTGTTAGATTTCCATGAAATTTAACATCGTGTGGTAAGGAAAAAGATGAACAGATATGAAAAGATAGACTTTTTGTAGTAGGACTATAGGATAAAACCCAAGTGTCACTACATGTCCTACTGAAGGAAAGAATCAAGCCATACATAGTTATTTAAACAATACCTATGCAGGTTTGATTCTTATACAAAGAATAAACGTTTTATTTTATTGTGTTTGGACCCATTATTGGAGATATTGGCCTCTCTATGTTTCTCAAATAGATGAGAATCAAGACGTGCATAGTTCTTTAAACAATCATTCCTTACGCTAATCGATTTGGTCAAGAATATTGGGGGATTTTGACATAGTCTGAGAGAATGGTAAATCTTAATACATAAAATGGTATAAGGGACAAATAATATATCATAAGGAAACAATCTATATATATCTGATTCATACACAGGAAAAAAGAAAATAAAAAGATATTTTGATTGTGGCTGGGCCCAAAATTTGAGATTTATGCGTCTCTACGTATCTCATTGAAAATGAGAATCAAGACATATGTTGTTATGGAAACAAGGTTCTAATGAAGATTTGAATCAGGCATATCGAAGTGAACAACTCATGTTCCACTAAGGAGTAGCAGTGATGTCCATGATGTCTTCTTATGGAAGCTCCTAATGTCCATTATAGAAGACGTTAATCCTAGAGTTTAATGTCATGTAACAAGGACAAATGGTG
This sequence comes from Viscum album, assembly GCA_963277665.1. Taxonomy (NCBI): domain Eukaryota; kingdom Viridiplantae; phylum Streptophyta; class Magnoliopsida; order Santalales; family Viscaceae; genus Viscum; species Viscum album. Next base: position 90,742 of record CAUJRU010000118.1, read on the forward strand.
TTATGAATTTTAACCTCATGTGACAAGGAAAAAGATTCTATGCATTTTAATTTCATGAAACATGGAAACTTATGGTTGTTTTGCAGTTTAATTTCTAGCAACTACGACGTTGTACTGTGTAGTTTTTTTCTTCCAGCGAGGACATGGGGGTTGTGCAGTTTTTAGTCTTGCAGCCAGGACATTGTACTATGCAGTTTTATGTCATTTAGTGTGGATGATATTTACAACTACACAATGTATTTCATTAATAATCTCGCATTGGTTGGAGTTTTAATAAGCTCTCCATACATTGAGATTAAGAATATGCTCCATTTGAATAGTCATTTTGTATGGAATAAGGTCCTTCCCACTTTGGCTCAAGCATTGGAGGTTTCGTCCCTAGTATAATTTGAGTCCTAAGGAATAATAAAAATTATAATTGAATAAATGAATGGAGGTAAACATTATTGTTAAAATCTCATGATATTCTGTTTTGATAGAATTTCAAGTGATGCAAAGTATGACATATTTTTTTGTCTAATCCTTCCAGCTCATTAAACTCTTTCTAAGACATTTCTTCTATAAAAAACGGTCAAAGGATGCAACTCTGAGTGAAGGAAATTGCATTTCAATAGGAAAATATACTTTGGCTCTATATACAAATGAAAAAAGAGTTTCTTGGGTGGTAGTACGGGTAGTTGTCCGATAATCCCATATAGCATTTTGATGTTTATCTGGCCACGATTTCTTATCTTTATCCACCATCTTCTTGAGTATATTTGATAGGGTCTTGTTGAAGGCCTCATTTTCCCTTTGGTTTCCACATGATAGCAATATAAATTGTTGGATTTGATATTATGCTCTTGATATATCTTTATTACCTCAATTGAAAAAATGGGTCCATTTTTCATCAATGTAGTATGAGGGACACCAAATCTTGTGATGATGTTAGTTTTGAGAAAACTAACAATGCTTTTGGCTCTGAAATAATTGGGAGGTATTGCATCATCCCATTTAGAAAAGAAGCCTTTAGCAGAAAGGATATACTTGACCTTCATAGCTGTGGCTGGAGGATAAGGCCCCACTACATCCATTCTCCATGTGGAAAATTGCCAAGAGTATTTAGCAATGTGTAGAAACTATGGGGATTGATGAATGTTGTGGGAATGAACTTGGTAGGGATCACTTTTTTGTGTCAATTTTTTGAAATTCTATATAATTTAATGCCAAAAGTATCCAAACCATCAGATCTGATACGAGAGTATGTACCCAGACTGTTGGGCACCACAAGCTCCTGAATGTACTTCTTTCATGATAGTTGCAGTCTCTTCTCCATCAATACATCTGAAGGGGATTCCATCACAGCCTCTCTTGGGGAGGATCTTTTGGAGGTCTAGACAATCATAAAGAGTAAAATTGGCTGGTCGTCACTAAATCTATTCTTTTTCATCAAAATTCGGTTGATGTACTACACTTTGTTGATATTCCACAATTGATGTTCTCCATCTCGTTGTATGACCATATAGCCCATAAATAGGGAAAATTTCATTTATTACCTCCATTATGGTTTTATCAACAGTTAAGACCACATGATGATGATCTATTCTAATGACTCTCTTTTCCTGATTTGGATCTACAAAGGTTATAGCTGCATTATCCAGTGCATCGTCTTGGGCATTTTTTGATCATGGGACATAAGAAAATGTTATCTCTGAAAGAAATTCAGCCATTAAACCACTAACGCAATCATACAAAGGTATTAACTCATCTTTTATGATAGAATATTCCCAATTGATTTGATAGATTACCAATTCTGATTCACCACTCACTTTTATGTGACTCACTGCACCTGAATGGCCAATTCTAAACCAGCAATGAGAGCATGATACTTCGCCTCATTTTTAGTACCACCTTCCGACTACAGGAAATAATAAGGGAATACTTCCTTTTCTGGTGAATTAATGAAAATTATTAACCCAAAATTGTTGAGTTTAGGGTTTTCTATTCCCTTATTTTTTGCACTTCTAGAAGAAATATCAAAGTACATTATACATGTTTGGGAATTATCCTAAATAGAGAATACCTTTTCATCAGAAAGTTAAGAATTTAATGATGTATCTTCTTGCATATAGATTTTCAGCAAGGAAGTCAGCCAGATCATGGACATTTATTGACTTTTTAGGAAGTAACTGGATATCAAATTTTTGCAAAATAACTGCCAACCATGCTAGACGCCCTATAAAGAGAAGACAACTGGGGAAAAATTTGAGCGGGTTATTGTGAGATACCAAATGGTCATCATGATGTTGTAGGTAGTGCCTCAATTTCTGCACTGCAATGATTAATGCAAGGTTCTAATTTTCAATAATTGAATAATGAGTATCCACATCAATAATAGTTCAACTGAGATAATAAAAGTTTTTTTCATTCCCAACATCATTCTTTGGGGCAAGGAAGACACCCGGTGATCACTCTAAAGTTGTCACATAGAGAATAAGTGGACCTCATTCAACATGCGGAATTAATACCTGTGGAATCAAGAGATATGTTTTGAGGGTATCAAATGATTCTTGGTAGTCTTCAGTCCATTGGTAGGTGACTCCCTTCTTTATTAATCTAGTGAAGGGTAAACAATTGTCTACCAAATTCGCGATAAAGCGCTGAATATAGGCCATGTGTCCTGGGAGTCCTATTAATTCATTCATGTTTTGAGGAGGTGACATACCAAGGATTGATTTTGTTTTCTTAGGATCAACTTCTATACCATGATGGCATACCACAAAGCCACGTAACTGTCTTGAGGTTACCCTGAAAGCACATTTTAAGGGGTTCATCATCAAACTGTGTTGGTGAAGTTTATGGAATACAGTCTCCAAATTAGGCAAATGATTGGAATGTTTTCAAGAATTTTCCAATAAATAATCCACATAACATTGAATAAACATCTATAAGAAGGGTTTGATGATATGGTGCATAGCACATTTATATGTTGCGCCTACATTTTTTAAACCAAAGTGCATTACATGATATAAAAACAAACCTTGAGGGGATATAAAGGTTGTAGGTTCTTTTATCCATTGGTCCTATATGGATTTTATTATACCCAAAGTATCCATCCATTATGGAAGGAGATTCATACCTAGAAGTTGCATCAATTAAAAGTTCTGTAATCAAAACTAGATACTCATCTTTAGGATAATGCCGGTTAAGATCTCTGAAATCAATAAAGACACTAATATTCAAATTCTTCTTTTTCACTAAGACAATGTTGGCCATCCATTTGGGATATTGAACTTCATTGATAATGTTATCCTTTATAAGATTATCAAATTTAGCTTCAATTTTTGAGGTATGAGTTGGGAGTGTTCTTCTTATTACTTTTGGGAAACCGCGACGTTCTTCTGGAAAACAAAAAGGATGGGTTTCTACATCAAGATTATGAACTGTAATTTCTACAAAAATCCAAAAAACAAATATATCTCGATGTTTCTATAGAAATTATGTATACACCTATTTCTCTTCATAGGTTATGTCCCACTAATTAGAGCGTTGTGTGGATCTTCTTTTGTACCCTAATTTATTTTTCTGAGCTTATCCGATGTGGTAGAGACATGATAGATTTTTATTGGATTATTATATATATTTTCTTGATATTTGGATTTAGGAAAATGATTTAATTTGGCCATCCAATGGTCTGAAAAAATAAATCAAGATAGAATATTATTCTGGAAGACTGCATGGACCCCACCTCAATGAATTGATCATAAATCGGTCAAAACACATCCAATTGGGGTTATTCCAATTGGAATGGGAAGAATATTCAATGGGTATTTTGGATTATGAAAATCATAATGATTTACTTTCATTATTGTGGATGATGGATCCTATAATTTTGGGTCATAAAAAAGGAAACATTCATCAAGCATATAATATTTATGTTAGTTGGCCATATACCTTACTACCAAGTCATGATAATGCTGAAAGTTCATGAAAACTCATAGAATATATTTTTAAAAAAAATTAGGAAGACACCACGCAAATATTCTGCTATTAAATTGTCCTACCATGATCAATCATTTGGTGGACAGAATCTGCAGGAAATCTTAAATAGAGATTTTGAAGTTATAAAATTTAAAGACTCAAGGATGGAATCCCTTGGCTTATATAAAGAGGAGTTCACCCTTGCATAAAGGTATTTCAACAAAAACATTTTAGAGGAGTCCTAGGGTTGTTCTACTAACTTAGGTATTTTCTTTTCTTTTCATTTTAATTTAGTTTTCTTTTCTCATGTCATGCATTTGTATAGTTTTAATTCAAGTGTTTTCAACTCCTTCCATCCCACTTTACCTTACATCCCTAATCTAATTATATATTTTCTTCTTCATCTATCCATTATGACCTCTTACCCTTAAAAATTATTCTCAACTGGAGACTTGGCTCAAGGGAGGTATGTGGAAATTCCATTTATTCTGCGCTTAAATTAATATGTTTTGTTATGTTTTCGATAAAGAAGTGTGATGTGCATGGGAGCGGCGGTTGTCCAACACAAAACCAAAATCGAACATATTTATATTCTTTTATTAAATATTTTTCCTCCCTTATACTGTATACATGCTCTTCAAACAGTGGAGTTAATCCATTCAGTAGATGAAATGACATAAGATGGAGCCAGGTCCGGGGATATTTCACATGCCCGATTGAGGTGTGCCATCAACCTTGATTATAGGAGGTGGTGGAATTGAGATTGATCTATGCATTAAATATTACACAATAGTAAATAACAAAATAGTAATTCGTGAATGATTTCATAGAATTTAATTATCAAACATAATTTAAACACCAATAAGAAGAATAATGGAACTAACAATCCAATCCACAAAGGACATGTTCATTATTTAGTAATATAATTCTATCATTGCATGTTTTTTTAACCTTTTGATTCGTTTTAATTATATAAAAATCTATGATAAAATAAAAAAAACCAAAAAAGTACCCTAGGTGAATTATATTAAGTGGGTAAACAACTGAGAAAGCTCCTCAAGTGAGATAAATCTTGTCAGCCTCTGTGCTGAATTTGGAAAATAAATTGCATTTACCATGCCCTATGACAGGCGTGTATAAAAACAAGTACCGTTTCCGGGAGCTAATTGTTGTTTACGTTACTTTTATCTTTTTTAAAATTTTAGATAGTTTTCATTATTTTTTTTAATAAAATTTACAATAAAAACCTTTTCATGATGTATCCAAATTCAAATTATTATGCACGGGATGATAACTCACCTGTACAATATCTAGAACCAGAAGTTGGTTATAGAGATCAAAATGATCAGGTGGATAGGATTAGAAATATTATAGATGACTTGGGGATAAAAAATAAAATATCATTTGACTATGTTCGAGCAAAAATTGAGAAACCTAAGCCTGAACAGGAGAAAGAACCTGAGAAAGGTGTGGAATAAATTTTCCCAGCAGTTTTTGATGTTGAAGAACTAGTTTGGGTAAAAGTGTATGTTCCGGAATATCAATTCCATCTCTCTCAACCAATTTTGGAGGATATTGATTAAATAACATTTTCTAATGATTTAAAAGAGGGTGATCATGTGAATTTGGAGAGTTTTTGGAGTGCATGGGTGGAAATTGAAATGCAACATGGTGTCCTAATTCCTTAAAAATCAGAGGATAAACCACCTTTATACCTATCTCTAGCCTCGGAAGATGAAGAATATACCCAAGAGGGAGAATTTGAAGAATGATAAGAGGATCCGGACTACCTACATCCATCAAGTGAAGATCAACTCCAAGAGGAACTTATAAATAATGCAGTGATTGAACCGAAAGAAGCTCAGTGAGATGATCCTTTCTGGAACTCTATATTTTCGGAATTCATTCAATTTAATTTGAGTATCACTCCTGATGATTTCGAATTTTCATTTTTTTCTCAATCATTGTATCACCTTGTAGGAATATGAGGAAAGATAAATTGAACCTGTTGATGAACACATGGATCTCCTTATAGACATTGATCTTCTGTATGAGGAAGCCCGTGAAGAGAAACACGTGGTTATGCTTGAGTAACCAAATATACAACCTGCCTACCTTAAAAGGGAATATTTTGAAATGAATATTTCACATTTAAATTTTCAATTTTCCTTTTATAATTCATTTCATGAAGCACATCTAGAGAAACCACTTGAATTTGAAGAAGACATTGCACACGTACAAAATTAATAGGAGGAGGTTCCATACTTCTTCCTACCCCGTTATGCAAGTTGTACCACATTGCGATGTTTGAGTATCTAGTGTACTCTATCTATGGATTACTCCTCAACCAAAAAAAAAGAAATGCATGTTGGGAAAAGAAAATTGTGGTGTTTTATGTCCTAGAAGATCGACCCACCATCAAATTATGGATGGCAGCTGGTGCAATCCTCTAGATGTAGTAAAAGAAACCAGGTCCCACTTGGGGGTATCATACCAGGACTTATCTTTAAATTCTTTCTAGGAATTTATATTCCAATTTATTTTCATATAAGTATCTTATCATGCATCCAACTCCTTCCTTTATTTTTTATATTCTATTACACTATCTTTTTTCTTAATTGTGTAATTCTATTTTGAATGTTCATGATGGATGAAGGGAACTCCCCAAAAAAACATTCTTATTTTAAAAATGGCGTTCACTTTTAATGTTTGACTGGAATCTCCTTATATTTCTTGTTTTGTGATTTAAACTAGAATTCAATTACCACACATAAATTATGTTTTACTTTATATATCTAGAAGACATGAGCTTAGTAGGATTCAAATGGTTTCATGTTTTAGATTTCAATGATATTAAGATTCAATGAGTAAAATAGAGAATTGGGAGATTAAAGTGAAGCATTGATATTGAAATAAGGACTAATGATTTGAGGTAATTAATTGTTTCATGTAAATGAAAACTCCCTACCATTTTCCCTGATTTGAATTCATAAAATTCATATGAATTAATTTTTTATTATTAAACATGCCATTATTGATATTCCAATATCATATTCCCATTCTCAAGAGGATTTCTAGACCAAATATTTTTTATTTTATCTTGAGCAAATTTCTTGATCGATCTTGGCACATGTGACCTACTAGAACATGTCTTGAAACATGTCAAATCTATGATTGTGAAATAAGATATTTAAAATGTTTGAGCACTACATTGGATAGACACATATTTACCTAATAACCACCCTTACATTTTTCCTTCATTAACCCATAGAATCTATAAATTTATTTATAGGATTATTCCACATTACAAGCTGATATTTATTTACCTATATACACTTTTATTATATTTGAAAGGATATTTCATGTTTGAGTGTTGGCGAAGGGCCTTTCGTGGGTGTTCATTAGGATGTTTGTCATTTTTGTGTGGTGTGAGGTGTGCTTCATCATTTTGGGTAGTGTATTATTAGAAAATTGGGCTCAATTCATCATATAATTATTCTTCTTCATTTTATCCAGTTCTCCTAAAAAAGAGAAAAATATAAAAATAATGTTGTGCCTTTTTGGAGCTTTGAAAAAAAAAATTAGAAAAAAAATAAATAAATTATGTTTTTTCTTTCTGGAGATTTATTTAAAAAGTGGGGGAACATGGCTGATATCATTCTTTGTAATCATTTATTGACTCATGTTCCATGTTAAGAAAAGGGTCGGTGTTGTGTTTCATATTCTCAAGGGGATTTGAGTGAAATTCGTCCTGTTTTTTCACTTGATTAATCATGCATTGTATTTAAGAGTAAATCCTCCAACATCTGAACTTAAATTATTTCAATTATTTACCCACCAACACTAATCCACAAAGTCATTTGATCCTTTATTTCATGTTGTCATGATTTTATGAGCTTTTGTCTTTACAAAGTGGAGAAAGTAGTTCCTTTACAATCATATGGATACAGATCATGTCCTCATGATATGAGTATAACCCCACTTTAATTGTATTATGAGTGATGAGGGAAAATATTCAAATGAGAGGTAGATCATTTTTTGGCATGTTCAATAATAATAAATAGTGATTCTTGAATGAAAGAAAGGAGAAGCTCCATAATTTTTCAAAGGGGAAATGTAAAATTCATCAATCGATTGTTTCTATGAACAACTGGAAATTAAATCTATATTTTTGTGGAACTTGAAAATTTGATTAGGAATTGATAATTTTTTGTTTTTATTGCATTGAAATTTGAATATTGGAAACATTGGTTCCCTTTGAATTCCATGTTGAGATTATATGTTTGAGGAGAATCATTGTTTAAGTATGGGTAAATTGATAAAGATAAAATTTCCATAAATATTTATATGTAATTAAATGATATAATCATTATAAAATTATCAATTTGTCTTATTTACATCAATTTTTGATTTATAGGGTGTTTTGAGCTTAAATTGGAAAACTGCTTAATTTGGAATTATAAATAGATTTTAATATCTTTGGTAATTCGATCATATAATTTAAAATAAAATCCAAATGATGTGAGTAATTTTTATTGGATAATTATATTTATTTTAATTATCATTAGTTTTAGGACCTTGATTTAAGTCGTCCATCCAAATGTTCAAAAAATTCAATCAATTTGGAATATTATTCTGGAAGACTGTGTGGACTACACCTCAATGAATTGGTCATAAATCGGTAAAAACACATCCAATTAGGGTTATTCCAATTGTAATGAAATTAAAATTCAGTGGGGACGACTTATGGTTAAGACTTCGAAGATTTAAATTCACTAAGACTGCCCATGGATAGTATAAGTTTGGCGCATAAAAAATGAAACATTCATCCAGAATAAAATCTCGATGTTAGTTGGTCATATCTCTTACTACAAAGTGATGATAAAGTTGAAATGTAGTGAAAACTCCTAGAAGACATTTTGGAACATCTTTCAAGAATACACCATTCCACAATTCTTCCATTAAAGCTTCTTACCCTGATCAAACATTTAGTGGAAAGAATCTACACAAAATCATAAACTATGATTTTGAAGATCTGAAATTTGAAAACCCAACGATGGAATCCCTTGGCCTATATAAGAAATATATCACCCATTCTTAAAGGGAGTTTGACACTGACTTTGGAGAGGAGGCCTAGGGACTTGCTTTTATCTTAGGAATTTCCTTATCCTTTCATTTTAATTTATTTTTCTTTTCTCATGTAATGAATTTTCATAATTTTAATTCAAGTGTTTTCATCTTCTTCCACCCCTCTTTATCTTCAAAACCCAATCTAATAATCCCATTTTCGTATTCTTCTATCAAACATGACCTCTTAGCCATAAAAATGAGGGGCTAACAAGAGACTTGTCCCGTGGGAGGTATGTGGAAATTCCATTTATTATTCGCTTAAATTATTAAGTTTTATTATGTTTGTGATGAGAAAAGTGATGTGCACAGGTGTGTCAGTCATCCACCACAACACTGAACTCGAAATTATATATATTCTTTTATTAAATATTTCCATCCCTTCTACTGGATAGAAGTTATTAATATGGTGGAGTAGATCCATTCAGTAGATGAAATGGAATACGATGTAGCCAGGTCCTGTGAGATGTCACACGAACGATAGAGGTGTGCCATCAACCATGATTGTAGGATGTGGTGGAATTGAGATTAATATATGCATTAAATATGTCCCAACACTATTTAAAAGAATAGTAATTCATTAATGAGGTCTCAGAATTGAATTTTCAAACATAATTCAAATAATAATAAGGAGAATAATGGTACCCACAAACCAAACCACAAAGACCAAGTTCATTCTTTACTAATATCATTCTTTCATTGATTTTTTTCTTTAAACTTTTCACTCATTTAAATTCCATTGAATTCATAGATAAAATAAAAAACCAACAAAATTAGTATAGGTGAATTAGATTTTCTGGGTAAACAACTGAGAAAGATCTTAAATTGAGATGACCCTGGTCAGTCTCTCAACTACTTTTGGAAAATAAATTATTTTTTCATGACCTATGATAGGTATACGTAAACACACTTTCTCAAAATGTTGGAGGAGAATCCCTAATATGTTCCTCTTCTTCTTCAATACGTATTATCTCTTCTATTTCTAAATTCATAGTAGATGATGAGGAAAAACTCTGAAAGTTAACTGGGGAGATAGTACTAGAACATCCTAAAGAAGTGTCCACTATATCTGACCCTATTGGTGACGAAGGGTCTTCCTATGGTAATAAAAAGGAGATGATGGATTGAGAATCAACATATTTGTCTTCCTCTAGAATTGATACAATTTCATCCACTCTGATTGACTTAGTAGATGCCTATTTTAGATCATGAGTTGAAATGAAAACATCTCCATTTATGCTTCCATCACTACTTGGTGGATTAACAGTTTCTCTCATGTTGTTAGCTTCTATTTCCGCAATTGACATTATGGATGTTATTAGACAAGTGATTGGATTTTGTTTTACCTTTTCAATATTATTAATAGGTAACACATAATCTATACACAAATTTATGAATGGGTGTGTTGGGATCATTCTAGTGCATTCAGAGAATTAACTTGGGTTATCCAATTTGTTATTGAATTTGTTTATTTTGTGTGATAAATCTCTGCCTCAATGTATGGAGATTCACATGTTTTGAAGGGAGCCATGTCACCATACAATGTCCTGATTTGACCATTGATGCAGTATTTAATACATTGGTGGTATGACGAATGTATGGCATCATGTTGATGTAGCCAAGGCCTTCCAAGTAGAATATTGAAGGTTGTGTCCTAACGAACATCCATGAAATATAAATTAGACACAAGATCTCCAAACTGAGTTCTGAGTGTAATCTCACCTACAGGATCTTGTTCATTCTTGTCACATCCTTTCAAAAATAATGTGGAAGGAGATAAGTTAGATTTAGTCAGACCCAATCGATGAAATTTATGAATAGGAATGAGGTTGACACCGGAGTCATCATCAATGAAGGCTCAGCAGATGTCTATGTCATTGAACTTGCTAGAAAAATACAATGGTCTAATATGTCCATGTACAACATCAGCTTCATCTTCATCTATAAAATATATGAATTCATGAAATTTTTTAGGATCATTATTTATATGGTAATCCTCAGCAATAGAAACATAGGTTTCAAACTCTTAAAGACATGACAAAGCCTCAAATCATTCTTCTCAAAGATCTTTTGACAGATGCAAAGCATCCAGAATTATTCACTTGGCAGGTACATGGGCCAATTTATTCAAGACATCTTACATTGGTCCAAAGGTCTGCATTTTCCAGCATGATGATGTGGTCATGCAGGTGCTTTCTATTTTTATTCTTCTGATGTAGATGTACTCTATGTCGAAGCAGATGCTGTAAATACTCTAGGCTTTGGTAAATTAAACTGACTGGATCTATTCACTTGCTAATAAGAAGATGATGTGACTTGAAATTGGTCATTCAAAATAATTGTGCTAGAACCGAACCAGTATTTCATGGAAGAAACACCTTTTTTACTTTGTGCCCGCTGATGTGATCTTCCATTATTTTCTGCCAAGTATATGGTTCCAGTAGTGGAAGAGTTAAAATGGTGATTTCTTGAACTCTCATGTCTTCCCCTATGTCCTCAACCTGGGCCTCATCCTCTAGTTCCCCAATTAGGTACAATGAATTATTAATAATTATAATCAGAATCACCATTGGCATAAGGATCCATTAATTGGATAATGTAGACAGATCCAATGATCAACTCTTCATCAAATAAAGATTCTTCATAAGGGGTTAATTCTAGTTTTTTTGTTTGCTGGGGCAGTACTTGTACTTTTGAAACAGTTTCTATGAAATCTACTAGGGTCAAAGAAAAAATTGGCCTTGACATGATCTCATATTTTTCTAACTTCTCTTTGTCCATCTATTCATCTTGATTATTTGAGGAATGGCCTTATGATAATGGTGGTTTTTTCTATGGAAGGAGTGGTAGAAGACACAATCAGTTGTTTTAACTATGTTAGTAAAATGGAATGAGTCTAGTTGATAGTTTTCATTATCATCCAATCATCATATTTCTGAAAATTTTTACTTTTGACTTCCTACCATTCACCTTTTTCCTCTGGATCAATAGTAGTAACAGATGCTACAAGAGCCGATAAACTTTTCAGTTTCACTTGTCTAGAGTTTACCATCTTTTTAAAGAGGTCATTAAAAACAAAACATTCTTGGATGGGATGCCCTAAAATCAGGTGAAAGGGGAAATAATTTGGAAGATCATCATATCCTTCTTTATTTGGCTTTTTTGTCCTAGGAAATAGAACTGAATTGTTTTCTTGAGATGAGATAAAGAAACCAGGAACATGTTCATTCCCAAAATAATAAATATTATTCTATAATTCCTGAAACTAATTCCACCTGTGATCTCTTTGATCATCTAGATGTGGTGATCCTTTCTGTTGATGCCTATGAGGTGAATCCCTTAGTTATGATTATGGTCTTGAAGTAGAAGCAGGTACAGGTTCCTTTTGAGTGTAACTGTTGTAGCTTTTGTCATTCATATCCTGCTCCCCATAGCTAATGGAATTACTTGAGTTTTTGCCTTAGTTTCTATAATAGATTCTTCTATCTGTTGAGTCATTGAAGTAATGTCTCAAAACCCACATATGTATTTCATAGGGATCAATGGTGTGCGTAACTCATCACGTAGATTTTCCACAGAAATTGGCATCAATTCTTCTTGATGGTGTGCTATAATTAATGTGTATGTTAACCTTTCCATCGCACAATGAAATCTAAAAATAATTCATTATCCCTTTTTTTACAATTGGTATGATAAAAAACTATCATATTTGGTAGTGTTATGGTATATTGAATAAGGAATTTCTGAAGGGGAACTTCCCATCTAGTAATTGATCAAGATTGTAAACTTGTATACAAAAAAAGGTGGTCCTTGTAATTACTTCCCAAAACACCTAAGCTTTACCGCTTCTTTTTGTTGAGGATTTCCCATCATGGGATAACAATGAAAAATAAAATGTCTTAAGTGTTATTCCAGATCTCCTAAACCATTGATGATTCAGAATGTGGTATTCACAAAATTTGTTGGGGGAGGAATTGCATCCACCCATTCAAGGTAAGCACTCATTTATAGCTGAACTGGTGCACAAAATTCCTCCATAGCATCCAATCGAGTCGTTAATTTCTCAATTGTTTTTATAAGAATTTGGGGAACATCTGGATAAGCTAGAACCTATGTAGGTATATTACCTAGAGCATGAGCCGGTGTAACGATTGGCAAAACCACTGATGGTGGTGCTTATATTTGCCTTGGATAACCCATGGGAACAACCGTATCATGATGTATTTCATCCTACCTTGATTGTTTACATAGTGGAGGGATTTCATTATCCGCATCTATAGTTACTAAAAATAATTTTTGCTTAGGAGATCTTACTAAATGGGAAGGTTGAGGACCTGCCTAGAGAGTACGTCTACCAGAAATGCTGCTTCGATGTAACTTCGTATTGAGTCGTTTCAACTCCTTCATTTCCTATTTTTTCCGTGAAAATCAGTTTTCAAGAGAATGATATTGACCTTCTCTAGTAAAAAATTGAGATGCAATCTGTACTTTTTCCTTTCCCCTTGTTATATGCCTTTCGTAGGGGTGGGAGTTGGTTATTTGAAGGCATACCTAGATTCTGTGTAAGCCTCTGATTTTGGGTATGTACACCATCTTCATTTTCCTTAGTGTGTACCATTTTATGGACAAGAACTTCTTCTTCTGATTCTCCAGAACATGATGCAATTTTTTGAAGGATCTTATGTAGTGGTGTTAACGACATTCACTGATTCATAATTCATCAATGGAATTATTTTAATATTTTTGTGAGATTTTCTCTCTCTGCAACTTCCATGATACTATGTTATCGAATATGATGAATTTCCATGAACAGTTTGGCAAACAGTAAACCGAAGGGAATCCTTGGATAGTTCAGTTGTACATTTTATTTATGGATTCTTCCCTAATCGAGAAAAAACTCACTTCTGTTGAGGAGGGGATTGCAGATGTGAAAAATCCCCTAGCCCTATAGGATGGGGTTGTTCTTGTTCTTCTACATCTTATCTTTTATCATAGTTTAATTAATTTTATGGTTTAATTAAATGATCCCCCATTCATGCAAGCTGGGCTGATTCTTGAAGTGTTGTGGCTGAAATTCATGAAATTGCTCTTCTAATTTTGTGAATTTTGGTTTGGACATTAGCTGGGTGCATTATCCAAAAACCACTAAAATCACATATTTCAGAAGATCATTGTTCTATTTCATACATTTTCATTCTTTGACGGCTGATATCCTTTAAGAGGGATGCATGCCCCATATTCTCATATGCTTAATGTATAAGTAACTAAACAACCTCTTTTCTTTGATCCTGAATCTGATGTGAGTTGGTTGAGGCCAATTCTTGAGAATGCATTTGATTACATAAAAAATATATTGATTGTGGCCAACTGTGGATAATAACATTGCATGAGACCACATTTGGAAAACATTTCTGATTTTGGAGCACAGTTAAATTCCATGCTCCATGTGCACCCCATCTTCTGATATGAACATAAGATGGGGAATCAAAAATTAACTAGAGTAGCCACTTTTGGGCATTGAGGCATGCACGTTGAACGATTCTTTAATATTTTTCAACCTTTGGATGTTTCTAAATTGAGAGAGATGCCAAGTCAATTTGGCATTGAAAACCTTCTTTTAAATTTACATTATTTTGATATTCATCATATGGTAATACATTGGTGTTCAAATGATGGATATTTTTCTAGAAATTGAGGCAGATATCATTAATACATTCTTTTGTCATCAATTCTGGATGGTTATATTGAAGATTTTCTAAAGGATAGAACATGATTGGTACTTCTCCCTTAGCAAATTGTTTTATCATGTTTAACCCATCTTTGTCGTCTTTCTCTAGAGGTTTATACACTTGGTATGACAAAAGTGGATGCTCTATATTTGAAGAGAAATTACCCAATGGAGGTTCAGAAAATGATCGTTCCCTTGAGATGTCTTCTAGTTGAGAAATTGTTTCGCCTGTTAATGACAAGGCATCAAAAATTACTGGCCTTGTGTTTGAATGATCCTCGAGATAGGAGGAATTTTTTGTTGATACATTGTCATTATATAATTGTC
Source organism: Viscum album (assembly GCA_963277665.1). NCBI lineage: Eukaryota > Viridiplantae > Streptophyta > Magnoliopsida > Santalales > Viscaceae > Viscum > Viscum album. The sequence continues at coordinate 105,884 of CAUJRU010000118.1, forward strand.
TTGACAATGCGTAATACTATTGCATAGAGAACATTCGTAGAGAATTCCATCAAGGGGAAGATCCCCATGGTTAATTAAATCCAGGGATAAATCTTCCTTCTCCTTGGTCTTCTGGCCACACGAAGGGTTTCTCTGGCACCAATCCAGAGATAAGAACTTTGGATTCACTGAATTTTCATGAATCAAGCCTTCATGATGAAGTGTTTGATGAGGAACTTCAGAATTACTACTACCAATCCCATAATTTATAAATGGGAGGGTCAGATCTTGTGCTGCAACGGATAAATTAATGATGGCTTCATGAACTCCAGCATTAAGAGGAGCCTGTTGGGACCAAGCTGAAGGAAGCTGTTTGTTGTTGAAGGTTGTCTTTGTTGAAAGTTGTCTTTTGTTGTTGAAGTTTTCATAAAAGACTTGTTGAGAAAAGTTTCACTTAGGAAAACTTGAAGTTTTCATATTCTTGAAGTGTAACGAAGTTAGGAGTTCAGAACCATGAATCCGGAATGGAGAATCCAGAACCTGGTAGTGTGAAAGTTCGGAACAGGGTGGTTTCTGAACCAGTTGAAGTGCGGAATCGTACTGAATCAGTGCTGGAAGGTTGTTGTTCCAGAACTGAGAGTTCGAATCCTATCGATCGCTGCTGGAAAGGAAAGTTCGTATCCTGGTGCTTGTTGAAAATTTGGTGTCTGGGAATCGAGAAGTCGGAACCAAAGTATTGAGGTTCAGAACCGTGAAGTTCGGAGTCTAAAGTGTGAAGACTCACACTGAATGTGACGATGCTATGCTGTTTTGTATTTCCTATTTGTGAGTACTTGCAGGTATTCACATGCAAGCAAAAGTCGGTACGAGAAGGCATTCCGGAGTCGACCTCTCATGAATGGAGTTCGGAGTTGATTTGGTAGTGAAGAGATTCATAATTGGCATGCGGTGATGAAAGATCTGACTGAGAAGTTCGTAATGAGGTAGTTCGTACTCAGAAGGTTCGTATCAAGGGAGTTCGTATTAAAGATTTCTAAGCCAGAAGTTCGGAGTCATTCTGAAGATGTTCATAACGATGAAGTTCAAGGATGACGTCCTGAAGAAGAGTTCGTAACGACAAGTTCGTAACGAAGAGTTCGTTGTTAGAAGCTCAGAGTCGACTTGCTTCAAGAAGTGTTCAAAGTCAACTAGTCAGATAATCAGAGTTGACGTTGTGGAATCAGAAGATCGTAATGAGGAGTTTGTAACGAGAAGATCGGATTTGGCTGGCTGTATCAAGAAGCATGGAACTGATTGCCTGAAGAGAAATTTCAGGGTCATCTTTCAGATCCTGAAATTCGTAACCAGGTATGCGGAACCAAGGAGTCTGTATAACGGATCCGGAAATGTGGTTACGGAGAGTTTGTGTAACAAAGGCAGATCCGGGAATGAAGCAAGAACCGTAATCAAGTGAAGGTTGAAGAAGATTCTAGAAGAATCTAGAAGCGTTGATGAAGTCAAAGAATGCGTCGAGATTTAAGGAGAATTAAGATTTGAATGATTTCGATTAAGCAGGATTGAAATTTGGTTTCCCGCCTAAACGATTTTTGGGTCTCCTATAAAAGGCGCTCACTGTGGAACTTTGATGATTGATGATAATCACTGAAAATCTAGAGAGAGAAGCTCTGATCACCTAGAGAGAAGAAGAGTTCGGATTGGAGAAGAGTTAGCCGCACAGGAGTTTCATTGCACCTTCGATTACGAGGTTTTGATAACGGTTTGTTATCGTATCAAGCTTTTCGGGTTGAAGACTTTTGAAGTGAAGTATCCGGTGTGGTTTGTCGGATTGAAGAGTTTGGATTGAAGAAGACTGGGCAGAGTGAAGAAGTATTCGGAACGGGAGGTTTGGAGTGACTCATTCGGAACGGACTTTCGGAACGAGATTTCAGAAGCGGTTTGTTATCGTACTGAGTCCCTCTAACTGAAGCAGAAGTTCGGATTGGGAATTTCGGAATGAGGATTCAGAATGGAGAATTCGGAATGGTGATTCGTAATGAAGAATCCGGAACGGGAATTCAGAATACATGTGCAGACAGCTTTTGAACTATCTTAAGTCCGTAATCTTCTTACCGGCTTCTGGGTAAGAAAGTGAAGATTTGTACTTCGGAGAATACATCTGTTTAATTGTAAAGATGCACTGAAACATTGTGTTATCCTATTTGTGCTAAGAGGGAGCACACGCACTGTTGGATTGTTTTCAAAGTGCTGCACGAGTGTAAGGGTATATCCTACTCGTTGTATTCCACATCAAAGGATTGTTTTCTAGTGGATTGTGTGGTACTGGATTATTTCCGTACCATACCAAGGACGTAGCTACTCTTATTGAGTAGTGAACCTTGTAAATCTTGTGTTCCTGTGGATGTGTGTGTTCAGCAGGGAAGAAACTCTTTAACAGGAGGCGAAGGTTGTTTCAAAAAGGGGAAACTTAAAAAGAAAAAGATATCACTGATTCACCCCCTCCCCCTCTCAGTGAGACTTGGATCCTGATTGGGAACTTCAATTGGTATCAGAGGCAGGTTGCCTTCGTTTACTCTTTGCTGAAGTGTTTGAAGAGAAGTTGTGATGGAAAATCTAAATTGCGTGAACAGTAAGGGGATTCCAATCTTCGATGGAAAGAACTATCACATCTGGAAGGACAGAATGATGCCGTATCTTATGTCTCTTGGATATGAAGTTCTTGAAACTACAACAGATGGATTTCCTGATATTGATGACAAGGTCCCTCTTACTCCTATCGATAAGAAGAATCTTGAGAATGATGGAAGAGCTAAAAATGCATTACTCTCATCACTTTCTGAGAGTGAGTTTTTAAGAGTAAAAGGTGTCACTACTGCTAAAGGCATCTGGGATAAGCTAATGAATATCTATGAAGGAAATACAAAAGTGAAGAAGGAAAAACTACAAATCTGGAGGCTGAAGTATGAAGACTTGAAAATGGGATAATCTGAATCTGTTGGGGAATTCTTTACCAGAGTTAATGACATTGTCAGTACGATCAGATGTCTTGGTGAAAAGTTAGAAGATGATACAGTTGTTGAAAAGATCCTGAGAATTCTGCCTGACAAATTTGATGCTAAAGTTTCTTCACTAGAAGACAGAGATCCGGAAACATTATCTCTGGATGATTTGCACAGTACTCTCATCACTTATGAGATGAGAAGAGAGAAGACCATGAAGAGCAAAGCAAAAACTGATAGAGAAATGTCTTTCAGGGCAGAAAAGAAAGAGAAGTCGAAGAAAATTCTTATTAATGAAGAAGCTGGTGAATCCAACTCTGAAAATGAGGTATGTCAAAATTTTGATAAAATTCTATCCTTGTTTTCTAAAAATGTTAAAAGAGGCACAGGGAAATACAAAGGGAAACTCCCTTTGAAATGTTTTGAATGTGGAGCAGTTGGCCACTTTGCGGCTAATTGCCCTCAAAAGGGGAAAGATGCCGACAGTGATGAAGAAGACAGAGGACCAAGAAGGTCATGGAAGAAACAGGATCGAAAAGATAAATATTCTGGTAGAAGTCAGAATAAAAAGTTCTCTAAATAAAAAAGAAGAAGTTTTTTGTCAAAATATAAGGAAGATGATGATAGCGAGAATGAATCAGAAAAATCTGCTACTGAAAAAACTAGAGAGAGTACCTTTTTTGCAATAGTGAATAATGATGATTATGAGAGCAGTAGTACTGAAGAAGAAGAAGAGACTCAACTTGAACAGTATCTGAAAGAAGAGCTGAAGGAATGTTTGAGGAAGATCAGAAAACTTGAGAAAGAAAACAACAAGTTAATAAAAGAAAATTCCACAGTAAGCAATCAAGAAGGTTTTACAGATGATAAAATCATGACGGAAAAAGAGATTGATGATCTGAAAAATTCTCTTGAGAATACAAAGAATCGTAATGATCATCTTGTAGTGAAGTTGAAGGCAAAAGAAGAAGAGTTGGAATTTGTCCAACAAAAACTACATAAAGCTGAAGAAATGAATATCAGTTCCAAAAATTCTATCTCAGAAGTAGGGGAATGTTCCAGTAAGAATGAACCAAAAAGGGATCTACAAAACTTACCTTCAAAGGTTGAAATGAAAGAAAAAACTGGTTCTGATAAGAACAAGGCTGGAAAGACAAAGTATGTGGTCAAAATCAACAATACAGAAAAATCAGAAGTGCATAAAAATCTTGAGTCAAGAAAAGCTTCTAATACTTCTGGTACTGTTGAATCTGAGCTGAAGAAGAGAGTTAAAAATGAAAATATGATGGTTTTTGAGAAGCGTGTTCACAACTCTTTTCAGTATAAAGGTTTCAGAGGAAAATATTCTTTCTATGGTTACTGCTGGTATTGTGGTGGATTCGGACACATGGAAAGTATGTGTTGGTTTAACCAACAACATTACAACTATTCCAAAAGTTTTGAAGGACAAGGATTGAGGGGGAGTAAACGCTTTCAAAATAGAAGATCTCCAAATAAGTTTCAGAAGATATCTGAGAAGACTAGTGTGAAAGTTGGGAATAGATTCCAACCACTGGAAACTTATTGTGAAAGATGTGATCAACCTGGACATCTTGCTAAGGGCTTCCTTAGTGTGTTACCAGAGCAACAAAAGTTTGTGAATAATCCTCAGAAGATAGAGTTTTTAAAATACAAAAGGGACAAGTATGATAAGTCTGAAAAGAAAGAATGCATGGTTCTCTGGCCAGAACACATTGATTTGGCTAGGAAATTGGAAGAAGCAAAACAGAAAGTGAAGGAAAAGGAAGAACAAAAAGCACTTGTTGTTGAAACAGCTTTGAAGGCTACCAAAGGAGAACGACCATGGATTCTTGATAGTGGATGTTCATCTCATATGACAGGAGACTTAAAGCTGTTGAAGAATGTGAAAGACTTTAAAGAAGGAACTGTGACATTTGGAAATGATGAATCTCTAAGGATCAAAGGTGTTGGATCGGCCATCATTGGAAAAGAAAAGATGAAATCCAGAAAAACACTATATGTTGATGGACTGAAACACAACCTGCTCAGTGTGTCACAACTCTGTGATGAGGGAAACAAAGTAATCTTCAGAAAAGATGGATTTGTTATAAAAAGTGAAAATGATGGAAACATAGTTACAAGGGGCCAACGTACAAGAGGGAATTTGTTCCAAGTTGGGGATGGATAGAACTCTTGTTACATGAGTGTGGTGGATGAAAATAAATTATGGCACAAAAGGCTGGGGCATATGTGTCAGAGAAATATGTGCAAGTTGTCAAAGCGAGAAAGTGTTCGGGATATGCCTGATTTATCAAGAGAAAGAGATTGGTGCTGCACTATTTGTGAGAAAGGGAAGATTGATAATTCTATGCACAAGAGAGTTGAAATTCGCTCAAAAAGACCCTTAGAACTCATACACTCAGATATATGTGGGCCAATGAGAAAGCAATCTTCAAATGGAGATAAGTTCTTCATTACTTTCATTGATGACTTTAATCGCATTACTTGTGTTATGTACATGAGACATAAGTCAGATGCTCTAACAATGTTTAAGAGTTTCAGAAGGAAAGCAGAGAAAGAATGTGAGTATTCAGTGAAGAAGTTGAGAACTGATAATGGTGGTGAGTATAAGAATGAAGAGTTTGAAAGTTAACTTGAGAAACATGGAATTCGGCATGAGTTTAGTTCACCATACACACCTCAACAAAATGGGGTGGCTGAAAGAAAGAATCGAAGTCTGGTGGAAATGGGGAGAACTATGTTACTTGAACATAGTCCCTCTCATTATTATTGGAGGCAAGCCACGAGCACTGCTGTGTATATTCAGAACCGGTGTTTCTATAGGCCAAACTCAGATATGACTCCATATGAAATGTTCTATGGAAAAACCCCAAGTCTGAAACACTTGAGAGTCTTTGGGAGTCCATGTATTATAAAGAAGAAAGGTGGAAATCTGGGAAAGTTCGAGCAAAGAGGAGATGACGGAATTTTTCTTGGCTATGCTCCAGAAGGAAGAGGATATAGATGCCTCAACAAAGAAACAGGAAGAATTATTGATTCTTCAGATGTAAAAGTTGTTGAAAGTGCTGAGAAAGAAAAGCAGTCATATGTTGATATGGAAGTCGAGCGGGATAGAGAAGATTTTGTTAACAATTCTGATAATGTTTCAGAATTTGTTCATCCTACTCAAGAAGAGGAATCTGACTCAGAAATATCAAGTGATGAGGATGAAGTTCAAACAAATCATCCTAGGTTGAGGAAAAAAGTGGAGGCTCAGAACATTATTGGAGATAAAAATCATAGGGTTCAAACAAGAAGAATAACAAATGCTATATCACATACTTCTCTTTATTCGAAAGTTGAACCGAATGATGTAAATGAAGCATTTGAGCATCCAGAATGGGTTCATGCTATGAATGAAGAGCTTGATCAGATAGAGAAGAACAATACTTGGGAACTTGTGCCCAAGCCGGACAACAAGAACATTATTGGTACAAAGTGGGTTTTTCGAAACAAGCTGAATGAAGAAGGTAATGTAATAAGAAACAAGGCAAGATTGGTCTGCAAAGGGTATTCACAAATTGAAGGCATTGACTTTGATGAAACCTTTGCTCTAGTAGCTCGATTAGAAACAATCAGAATATTTCTTGCCATTGCTGCACAACGAGGTTACAAAATCTTTCAAATGGATGTAAAATCTGCATTCTTGAATGGTGATCTTGACGAGGAAGTTTACATTGATCAACCTTGTGGATTTGTTATTGGGAAAGCTGAAAGCTATGTGTGCAGGTTGAAGAAGGATCTGTATGGGCTAAAACAGGCTCCGAGAGCATGGTACTCTAAATTAGATACATGCTTGAAGAAGATGAAATTTAAGAAAGGGAGAGTTGACATCAATCTCTACATCAAGAAATGTCAAGAGTTTTCACTGATCGTTATTGTTTATGTCGATGATATTATATTTGCTGGAAATAATGAAAGATCATGTGAAAAATTTGATGAGGAGATGAAGAAGTTATTTGAGATTTCCATGCTAGGTGAAATGAAGTACTTTCTTGGGTTACAAATTTCACAGAAGAAGAATCATGTTTTTCTGTCTCAAGAAAAGTATGCTAAGGAACTTCTGAAGAAGTTTGGCATGGAAAATTCGAAACCAGTTTCCACACCGATTTCAGTGGGAACCAAGTTGTCTAAAGATGGAGAAGGCAAGGAAGTTGATCAGAAAGAGTTTCGAAAACTGATTGGAAGTCTGCTATATTTAACTTCCTCAAGACCCGACATCGTCTATGCTGTTACTTTATGTGCAAGATTTCAGAGTGCTCCTAAAGAATCACATTTTATTGCTGGAAAAAGAATTCTCAGATATATCAAAGGCACAACAAACTTTGGAATTCGGTATGACGGCTCTGAAAATATTGATCTATTTGGGTATTCTGATGCTGATTGGGCAGGAAATGTTGATGATCGAAGATCCACATCTAGTGGAGTATTCTTTCTAGGAAAAATCTGTGTTAGTTGGCATACCAAGAAACAGAATTCAGTAACTCTTAGCACAGCTGAGGCTGAGTATGTTGCTGCTACTCAAGCTGCAACTCAACTAATGTGGATGAAGACTCAGCTGGAAGATCTACTTGTTGAAGTAAAGCTACCATTGCTCTTGGGTTGTGATAATCAGAGTGCAATCAATCTTACAAGAAATCCAGTACAACATTCTCGTTCTAAACACATTGATATAAAGTACCACTTCATCAAAGAGCAGGTTGAAAAGAATGAACTGAGGCTGGAGTATGTTCCTACATCTGAACAAATTGCTGATATATTTACAAAACCGTTACCGAAGGAACCATTTGCAAAGTTGAGGTTGAACATGGGTGTACAACCTCCTTCTCATCAAGGTTAAGGTACATGTTTCTGTCCCCTCTCTCGTCTTAGCTTTGGATAGTGTTGTCAAGGGGGAGAAACTGTAATCATAAATCTTTTGCTTAAAGAGAGAGTTGTGGGTAAGCTGTGAACTCAGCGTTTGTGTGTGAACTTTTCTAACCGTTTGTTGAAGTGGGTGCAAGAAAAGTTCTTGAATAGGAATCATGAAGATGTTAGAGAAGAAAGATGTTGGTGGTGTCATAATCACTACTGATGGACAACATGGTCTTGCTGTCAATAATTCTTGTTTCCTACAATGAGTTAGCTCACGTAGGCTTAGAATTGTTGATTAGTAATCCATTGCGTGTGGTTACGAAAGTTGGTGATTTATGAAAACTTGGTTAAAAACAAAATCCAAAGGGGGAGATTGTTGGGACCAAGCTGAAGGAAGCTGTTTGTTGTTGAAGGTTGTCTTTGTTGAAAGTTGTCTTTTGTTGTTGAAGTTTTCATAAAAGACTTGTTGAGAAAAGTTTCACTTAGGCAAACTTGAAGTTTTCATATTCTTGAAGTGTAATGAAGTTAGGAGTTCAGAACCATGAATCCGGAATGGAGAATCCAGAACCTGGTAGTGTGAAAGTTCGGAACAGGGTGGTTTCTGAACCAGTTGAAGTGCAGAATCGTACTGAATCAGCGCTGGAAGGTTGTTGTTCCAGAACTGAGAGTTCGGATCCTATCGATCGCTGCTGGAAAGGAAAGTTCGTATCCTGGTGCTTGTTGAAAATTTGGTGTCTGGGAATCGAGAAGTCGGAACCAAAGTATTGAGGTTCGGAACCGTGAAGTTCGGAGTCTAAAGTGTGAAGACTCACACTGAATGTGACGATGCTATGCTGTTTTGTATTTCCTATTTGTGAGTACTTGCAGGTATTCACATGCAAGCAAAAGTCGGTACGAGAAGGCATTCCGGAGTCGACCTCTCATGAATGGAGTTCGGAGTTGATTTGGTAGTGAAGAGATTCGTAATTGGCATGCGGTGATGAAAGATCTGACTGAGAAGTTCGTAATGAGGTAGTTCGTACTCAGAAGGTTCGTATCAAGGGAGTTCGTATTAAAGATGTCTGAGCCAGAAGTTCGGAGTCATTCTGAAGATGTTCGTAACGATGAAGTTCAAGGATGACGTCCTGAGGAAGAGTTCGTAACGACAAGTTCGCAACGAAGAGTTCGTTGTTAGAAGCTCAGAGTCGACTTGCTTCAAGAAGTGTTCAAAGTCAACTAGTCAGATAATCAGAGTTGACGTTGTGGAATCAGAAGATCGTAATGAGGAGTTCGTAACGAGAAGATCGGATTTGGCTGGCTGTATCAAGAAGCATGGAACTAATTGGCTGAAGAGAAATTTCAGGGTCATCTTTCAGATCCTGAAATTTGTAACCAGGTATGCAGAACCGAGGAGTCTGTATAACAGATCCGGAAATGTGGTTACAGAGAGTTTGTGTAACAAAGGCAGATCCGGGAATGAAGCAAGAACCGTAATCAAGTGAATGTTGAAGAAGATTCTAGAAGAATCCAGAAGCGTTGATGAAGTCAAAGAATGCGTCGAGATTTAAGGAGAATTAAGATTTGAATGATTTCGATTAAGCGGGATTGAAATTTGGTTTCCCGCCTAAACGATTTTTGGGTCTCCTATAAAAGGCGCTCACTGTGCAACTTTGATGATTGATGATAATCACTGAAAATCTAGAGAGAGAAGCTCTGATCACCTAGAGAGAAGAAGAGTTCGGATTGGAGAAGAGTTAGCCGCACAGGAGTTTCATTGCACCTTCGATTATGAGGTTTTGATAACGGTTTGTTATCGTATCAAGCTTTTCGGGTTGAAGACTTTTTAAGTGAAGTATCCGGTGTGGTTTGTCGGATTGAAGAGTTTGGATTGAAGAAGACTGGGCAGAGTGAAGAAGTATTCGGAACGGGAGGTTCGGAGTGACTCATTCGGAACGGACTTTCGGAACGAGATTTCAGAAGCGGTTTGTTATCGTACTGAGTCCCTCTAACTGAAGCAGAAGTTCGGATTGGGAATTTCGGAATGAGGATTCAGAATGGAGAATTCGGAACGGTTATTCGTAATGAAGAATCCGGAACGGGAATTCAGAATACATGTGCGGACATCTTTTGAACTATCTTAAGTCCGTAATCTTCTTACCAGCTTCTGGGTAAGAAAGTGAAGATTTGTACTTCGGAGAATACATCTGTTTAATTGTAAAGAAGTACTGAAACATTGTGTTATCCTATTTGTGCTAAGAGGGAGCACACGCACTATTGGATTGTTTTCAAAGTGCTGCACGAGTGTAAGGGTATATCCTACTCGTTGTATTCCACATCAAAGGATTGTTTTCTAGTGGATTGTGTGGTACTGGATTATTTCCGTACCATACCAAGGACGTAGCTACTCTTGTTGAGTAGTGAACCTTGTAAATCTTGTGTTCCTGTGGATGTGTGTGTTCAGCAGGGAAGAAACTCTTTAACAGGAGGTGAAGGTTGTTTCAAAAAGGGGAAACTTAAAAAGAAAAAGATATCACTGATTCACCCCCTCCCCCTCTCAGTGATACTTGGATCCTGATTGGGAACTTCAGAGCCAAATCGTAGCTTGACTCTTTATTTTACAACAGTTCTTGGCGAGGGTTTTTTGGATACTCTCTTATATTTAGTTGGGGGTACATGATGAGAAAAGTGGTTATCACGGACAAGTGTATGTGCCTGCATGAAAGTGGTTACTAGAACAGACATATTACTTCAAATTGGAAAGGGTATATGTTCTTGATCTTGTTAACCATATGATATGGGAGAGTATGCCCCCATGACCCTCACAGACTGGAACAATGGTGTGTATATTTTCCAGTATGGCATTCTGATGTGACATCCCATGTCTAGGGACAAATTTATGTAACTATTCCCATGGTACTGTTAACATTGTTGTTATAGTATCCTGACATGTTTCCAGAATATGGGTAGGGATTTGTATTTGAACTTTCACCATTGATGAGATGTGTTTAGTGACATCTATGGAAAGAATGAGAATATACGTCCTATCTGTATATGGAGTAGGTGTATTTTCAAACTCCTATATTTCATTTCCTATCAATTGATCTTGACAGTACTCATGTATGGGGGCAGAGAGTTGGGTCTTCCCCAATTTTGTGATCGGAGCTTTATGACTGGCTTTTTTGGGAGCTACCAAATGTGACTATTGATAGACATGATCTACATTTGCAGATGTATGCGCCTACTGTCCCTTTCCTATAATGTTTTTTTGAAAAAATTCCTTCTATACTATAATACGAGACTGCAGGAAGAATTGGTGATTGTAAATAGGTGTATGTTCTTGTTTACCAGTTTCCATGACATTATATTGGCAGACTTCATTAAATGCAGTCAGACAAGCCTGTTGAATGGATGATAAATTTAAAGCAGGTGTATGTGCCGGTTCACTATACTCCACCAGATTTCTCTGGTGGGATTGGTTGGTTTCTGCTAGATGATTTTGTTGAACATCAAAATTAGGACAGACATGTGTATGTGCTCGTTCATTGTTTTCCACCAAGCTTGGTTGATGGGATTCTACGAAAGGGGTAGAGGTAAGAACATTCTCCCTATTGAATAGAAGTTTCCCTTGGCAGTTTTTCTTGTGTGACCAGGTCTTAGAGACCTGGACCGAATGTCCAGAGGCAACACCCCCATCATGTTGGGAGTTCATTACCGCGCGATTTTGCTGGAGACGATTGCTGGTGGGAGTCCTCAGGAAGGACTCAAGTATTAGTGAATTTCAGCCTTCTGTGGCCTCTTGATATACATCCCTATAGTATAAGAGGGATTGGTTGTTGCGTTCTGGGGATAAATACCCGAAACTGTTGAATATGATGGTTGGCATTAGGTGCTTCTTGATCATCGGTCATCGTTTGTCAGATGATCGAGGATTGTTATTGACATGGAGGGCCTGCCGAGCAGCATCCATAGTTAGGATTGTTCTGTTCCAATGATACTATTTTAACATCACATTAGACACCCAATGTTGAAGACACTGGGTTGGTGATGAAATCCTTCCTGTGGATGGGGATCCATCAAGAGAAGTGGTCAGGAAGTTAACTAATGTTGTCTTAAAGGTATCCATTTTGGAGTGAAGGGAATTCTGAGAAAAACTGGAAAAACAACAACAAACCCCATTAAAGAATCAACTTTTAGATGGATACATGCATTATTCATTCCTTTTTCTGACATTCCATTATCAATTGACAGGTTCCTAATAGGCGGGTATCATTATTAACTTGGTTATGGATTTACATCAGGTTCATCATTTTTGTTTCGTAGTTCCTTGAAATGTTTATTCTAGATTTAAGAATCACTATTTATAGGTGGTTTCCATTGGATATATTTAGGGAATCAAAAACATCCAATAGTTATTCATCCAAAGGGGGCTTCGTTTCCAAAGGCATGTGTTCTTTATGTTTAAACTTCATGATATTTAAGAACATGAATTGGTCGAGAGGATGGGAGGTCAGAATCATCACACCCTTTTGAGGGGAATTATTGTCTACTCTTGGACACTCTTTGTAAATTAATATATTTTCATGAATCCTTATTAATTCACCAAGTATATCATAAGTATCCCTTGTAATTTTTAATCACTTCATAACAAGTGTAATGTTTTAAATCATCAGAATTCATTCAAAGTTATTCATTAGTGAAGATATCTGTATGTATTTGCGGTTCTCCATTAATGGTATCCTCTAATATATTATTTCAAAATTATTTTCGTAAACATTGTGATGGTAGTTGTTTTTAAGACACTCAGTGGGGAACTCTAGAATATATTTTCATCCAGGGAGATGAAGGTTGTGTTTGATCTAGGAATCTTGCCTATAATATGGGATACCTACTTATCCTTTTAAAAGGAATCAGAACCATTATATTTGGGTTCCACTGAATGGGACACATCATACCTTTTAAGTTTATGTGATAAGGACCTAGCCATACTGTTTAATTTCTTGTGGTGTGGACATACATAGTGTAAGACTTATACTGAAGCAACCCAAGGAACATGGAAAGGATATGGGTTTCCAAGCAAGAAGAAACCATATTGGGAATATGACCCAATGAGAACAGGGTTGATTTAAGGTATTGGGTTTGAACCCCAAGGAGGGTTCCTACGTATCCCATATAGATGGGAAACAAATCCCACATTGTTCGATTAGTCTCATAAGAGAGTATGACCTATGAGGGAAATGAGTTTGGGAATACATATTGAAAAGGATGCTTTGTTGATTTGAGGGTTTAATTTGGGTCTTATTCCAATTGAGGATTCCTTTATTAATGGAATTTGGTTTTGATTCTTGAAAAAGATATATAGTGATCTCAGGCCATTAAAGTGCTTCCTACATATCCTAGTGTTAATTAGAATCAGAGTTCTTGTAGGTCCTTCAGTCATGAGTGTTTGTGTACATGTTGTAATAATCACGAATCACTAAGCCCATGTGAGTCATGCTCGGTGTGAGGATAAAGAGGATATGAAAGATTCAACAATGTCACTTTCACTTTCAAAATTTTTTCCTCTTCAAGTGGAAGAGGGAACACCAATGTCAGAGATGGTTGATGAGGGCAATGCGACAAGCCTTATATCTATTCACTTTACATTTTACAAGGTTCCAATGAAAGTAATAATGGATGATGGTTAGGGTCTTACAGCAGGATGGCTACCCATTTGGAAATTGGTTGGGGCTTATTCCTAATGAGAATTCTCATTTGAGATTGGTTGGGTCTTAATCCTATGGATGATTCCCATTTGAGATTGGTTGGGGGTTACTCCAGAAGAGGATGCCCATTTGGAATTGGTTGGGGCTTACTCATAAAGATTATTTCAATTTGATATTTAACATGGCATATGATTCAGGTAATGTGGTTTGAAGAGTTTCTTGGGGAGTGTATCGACTCAAGGTACTTGAGGAATCCATAAGGAGAATCCAAACTCGTATCATGTGAAAGGTAAAAAGGGGAGTAATTCGACTAAAGGAACTTCATTGAGTGTGATGTAGTGTCACAAATCATGGAAATCCAAGGATGAATGTTTGTCCACATAAAGGTTGCAACGAAAAATGTCATCAAACGGACTCAAAAAGTTCATGTTGCAACCTTCAATTTTTCATGGATGTTAGTAATGGAAGTGAGGCCGAGACTGTAGCCCAACATTGATGTCAAGCTGGGGTGATGGGGGGAATACCCTATGTCATAGACTAGTGGGGTCATATAGGTGATCTGCCAAGGTGCCTCGTGTAGGAGCTTTGCGCAGTTCCCCAGCATAGGTCTTCTGCTCAGGTGCGATTTGCAAGTGCTCTGTGCGGCTGCAGCGCGTAGGTGTGTCGCGCAGCTCCATATGTTCAAGACCCTGATGGGACGTTGAACAGATTTTTTCCCTTTAATAATCTCTTCTCTCATGTTTTATAATTCTATCTAAGAAAATATGGGGGATCTTGGCGAAGTAGCTATGCAATGGGAGCTGTGGTACTTCATCCACCTTTTTTTAGTCTTTCAAATGTGGAACCCAAGGGTCCGTTTAATTGGCATGGAGGGGAACAAGTCGTAGGGAAGTGGTCCACATAGGTCCTCCATGTAATTCCATCATGTAGGTCTTTCACATAAGAGTGAGAAAATTATACTATCACATAGGTCCTCTGCATAGGTCCTCCGTGTAGGTCCTCTGTGTAGCTCTTCAGGATAAAGTTCTTTCTGTCTTCTAATTTCCATAACTTTGGATCCGTAAGTCTATTTGGGATCCATGACTAGTCAAATCAAAGGTGTCGAAGAGAGCTAAAATTAATGATATGGTAAGAATACTATTTTGTTGTTGAAGAAACTCGGAAATTGAACATAATATGTGGACACCTTTTCATCATCGATCTTTGAAATCCACAACCTACACTTTTATGGGGGAATCAGTCCACATATCCATTGGAATGGAGTATTATTTTGGTAAATATAAATCCAGTATAAATATTATTCTTTCTTGGTGAAAACATCTTCACTCATACATGGCATTTTTTGCCTATGTGAGAATCATATCTTCACTTTACAGAAAAGTGCATGGAATATATTTCATGTTATCTTCGGATATGCCCCACCTTGATTGAATTGTAATAATTTTGTTACATTCAACATGGATGGTGTGAGACTTATTGATTTTTGGATGTTGCGAGGGTGGCTCAGAAGATGAGCGTATCCCCGATCCATTATGTAGTTGAGAAAAAATATCACTCGTTATTGACGGAGTGCCCGATGTGTCTGACTCCCTTTTGAGGACCTCCGCATTTGAGGGCTTTCTCGTATTTGTTCCTGGAAGGGGAGGGCCTTCTTTATATCATGTATTTGGGTTGTGAGGAAGACCTTCACTAGTGGTTCTGTGATGGAGTGTACTACCATGGAAACATAATTCTTGGCCATAGGAATTTTCCTAACTGCATGTACCATGGGGATGACCTTCAGGGTGGCATATAGTAAGGGGGGGGGGACATTCATGCTGCATAACCTCACTATGGTAAGGTCCTTCACATCAACAATCATTGCGGGGAGGGCCTTCGAAATGACCATCATCATGGATAGTACTACCATCATGACTTGATGTAACACCTCAATATTCCATGATACATTTCCCTTTAATAATGCAATAGTTTGTGTTGTACGCAACATGGAGTTTTAACACTCCTCAACCATTCAAATTAGCCTTTATGAATAGTAATACCCACTTTTTGAAATTGTATAAATTTTATTTTTCAAAATTGACTTACTTTTTGTATTCTGAATATCAAAATTATCTTTGGGTGAATTTTTGGAATTTTTCTGAAATTATTCAATTTTTGATAAATAATGAAAGACACTGCATTATTGTTTACAACCGACATTTTATTTAAATAAT
Organism: Viscum album; assembly: GCA_963277665.1. NCBI lineage: Eukaryota > Viridiplantae > Streptophyta > Magnoliopsida > Santalales > Viscaceae > Viscum > Viscum album. The sequence continues at coordinate 121,667 of CAUJRU010000118.1, forward strand.
TAGTTGTTTTATTTTAATTTATTTTAGGTTAAAATAGATACATAATACTATATATGATCAATGTAATTCATTGGAGTCATTTTATAATAAGTTTAGATATATATAATTTTATTGAACTTTTTAATATCTTTTACCCACCTTCTAGGAACAGTTGAAAATTTTCATTAAACATAACATTACCTCTTATTTAAGTTGAATTTCAATAATCCAATAGACACGGTTAATATCAGTAAGGAAAATGTGGTTTAATAAGATGAAAATTGTTTCTGGTGAATGGTAACTTTTGACTTTTGTTTTCCACGGTTAAAAGTAAATAGGGTAATTAAGGACCAAAATGATATTATAATTACCCTAACACATGTCTTAATTCAATAGGATATGTGTAATTCGACCAAAAAAGTCATTGGGAATAAAATATGGCCCCCTTTTGTACACTTGGAATAGATTAGGACATTTATTATTATTTTATTTAAAGAATAGTTAGAAGAGTTAAAGTCAATGTTTAATAACTAAAACATTTTAAATATATTATTAATAACAATATAAATATGACTATAAATATTCATTGGAAATATAAAAATATTAATTAAATATAAGAATTTTATTTATAATTTTTAGAGATTAAAAATGTTAATTTATTTTTGACACAATGATGATGCATTAGTTAGGTTATTAATGAAATATTAAAATAACAAATATTATAAATATCCAAATAAATATAAATTGAAACTTCTGATGAATTAAACTAATTTTATTAGTTATTATGACTTGTCAGGGATGGTTAAATTAATTTTATTGGAAGCGATAATGTTTTAATGGATTCCAAAAAAATCAAATACTAAATAGTGTCAAAATTGATGTAATTGAGTTTTTAAAAAAATACTATATTATTAATTGATATAATATTATTAAAAATATAAGGATCAGCCTAAGGAATTAGATAAGGTTATATATATTCATAATTAACCACATGGGGTTCTCTTGTCCTGTGATCGTATATTTATTAACCATATAATATAAAAATACATAAAGACATGGTAAATGTCAAACTATTTAACTAAGAGTTAAATATAAATGATAAGGTTAATATGATGACCTAAACCTGTATAAAACCAATTGGTTGAGAGTTTTTAGACCCATCCCCACCATATCCTTGAAATAATCCATTTAGGATCCATTATAAACTGAAAATGATTTTTTTTATAAAATAACATTTCAAGCTTTTTCTAAAGTGACCCTCACCTCTCTTATAAAAGGGAACTTCCCCTTCTCATAATTTCACACCTCCAAAGCCATTTTCCCTGGCCAAACCCTACCCAAATATCCTACCAACATCCCTCAATTAAACCTAGAGTCATTAATTTCATTGTAAATCCAATTTGTGAAGTTCTTTTGGTCAATTTAAAGGAAACACCTAAAGTATAGGTAATAATTTCACCACCCTCTTTCAAGTTCTTTTTTTCTTCCCCATCCTGTTTATTTGTTGTTTCCATACCAAAATAATAAATCCAATTCCTTCTATATACTGTGATATTATTATAAAAATGGTACAACCATATTCGTTATTCTACCTATCCGACAAAGAATAAAGTCACCACACGTGCGTACGTACGACTTACCGTCTACACGTCGTGGTGTAGTTTATTATTCAAACAATTCATTATTTAGATGGGTGTAATATTGAGTATAACTGATTTAAATAATAAATATTAAATGTTAATAATTCTCTATATATGATATACCATACAATTACATACAATTTTTCCATCGATATAATGATATTGCCGCTCGTGCGTACATATGGATTACAGTCTCCAAAAACAAAATAAGAATCTTTATACATCATAATAATTCAAGAATAATTTTCCTTTTATGAATAAAAATAATTTTTAAGAACTTAATATCATTTTGGATATGAATAAAATACACTTGATCCATAACAAACATGGCTTATGTAACTGAGCATATAAAGGAAAACCGATCAGTTAACACCTGAAACGATGATACTACTGAAATATTATTAACAAAGCAGTATTAGAGGATCATATATGATATAATATTTATATAGTTATTTTATAATTTAATAACATTTATTTAACTATTATATAAGAGGTTAACATACCATCGACTAAGGAAATGTACAAGGTAAGGGTTAATTTCACAATCTTTTTATTATCCGTGGTTGTTTTTACATAGGTATCTACTAGGACATATTTATCATCCACATCCATGCTTTCGTGATAATGCAATTCAAAACATTTTTAATATTTACTATACTATGATTTAAAGTCATTTATACCCATATTTTACCATATATTTTTGGAAAGGAGTCGTTATGTTGCTTTCCAAACAACATACTTTATGACCTCTTCGAAAAAATTAATGTAAGAATGTCTTTTTTTAACATATACTGAAGGTGTGGCTATTTCACACCATTATATCACTGTTGAAACATCCCTTACAAACTTATAAGAATATTTTCAAAACAAATGTTTTCTTTTATAATTTTATGAATTTTAAATGATTTCAAAAGAGAAAGAGATATTTCTCTAATTTTTTTTTGATTTCAGCTATGTCAAAATCCTTTGAGGGATATTTAGTTTGTTTGTGTTGATTTATTATCATACAAAACATCCATAATTCATTAAAGGTTTTGTGATATGTTTTACTGTGAATGTGTTATTTTTACATCATTCATTGTTTTTGGATAATGTATTTTCATTTCATATGCACGTTTTAAGATGAATGATTATGTTATGTTTAAACCTTTTCATATGAGAAATGCATTGGACTTATTAAGTGACGAGTGGAGCCCGTTATATCTCCTCGATGCATCGGTAGGTCTAATGATAAAAAATAGTTTCATGGATCAAGGGCATGAAAATATCTTATTTGTATTTTTCACACAAGGCTTTGACTATGTGGTTGTGAAGTCTATTATTATGCATTCCATCATTATGAAAGTGGCTTTTGATATTGCATGTGATTATTAGACTAGAATAATATCCATGTGATTGATTAAATGGAATTATTTTATTTTATCTTTTCCATATTATTTTGAAGTTTATGTTTAAAAGGATTTTGTTTTATCCTTATACATTTCCTTATATGTTTATGCTTATTTATGAAAGCTTCCTCAATATTGTTATCCTTATTATAATTTGAGCTCACCCCTTTCTATGTTTTATTGTTTCTAGGAAGTGAAGAAGAATTTTATTGTTGACCTGGAAAGATAATCTAAGGATCTAAGATTGTTCCAAAGGGGGAAAATGTTTTCTGTGTTTTTATTTCACGATTTAATGTAAAAGTTATGAATGTATCTAGTACATACAAGGCTAATAAACTGATCGGTCTTTCGGGACATGATTACTTATATCATGAAAATGTTTTTAAATAATGCACCGAATTTTTGTAACCAGGGTCAGGGCATTTCAACAGGTATCAGAGGAAGTTTAGTATAAATATTTGAAGCTATATTTATAAAAACACTGATTAGAGAACATTAACCTAATATTGACTTTTAGGATTTGTATAGTAGAATTTCCTAGAATTTTTGTTGTGTAGAGATTTTGTAAGTTTTCCAATAAATACATCCCTATGTATATATGAGCAGGTAGAGGCTTCTCTAACACAGATGTACCTAGGGGTAATACCCAAAACACCGCTTTGAGATAGACTCGAATGAGAACTGGTGCACGACAACGGGCCTTCCTGCACTCTTGGTTAGGACACTCCTGGGGGATATGCTTAGGATAATTATCATATTATTTACTAACCATTATGAAGTATAAATTATTATATACCTCCTTAAAGGAATAATTTTTATGATTATGGATTATATCCATAAACTATTAAATTTATGTTACGTGATTTACAAGTTCGGAATTATGTATTGCGACTCATAAACTAATCCAGTGTATGCCATTGTTTAGAAATGGCACCTAGTTAAAGGAATGGATACCATAACAACCCATGTATTATATGTTGGGATTTCACTCATACTCAAGATAATTATAGTGGAGATTGGGATACAACTTGTGTTGAGCATCTTATCACCATACTAAGACAACTCACTCAGGTAATGAATAATAAATTTACCGGTATGGAGAACCCTGGTCCACAACGTGGAGGATCAATGTTTGACTGCTTCATTAGGCAACAACAACCAACATTCAATGGGAGTACAAATCCATTAGTAGATGAGCAATGGATAAATTACTTCGAGAAAATATTTCATGCTTTGGGGAGTAGCGAAAGGGAAAAAGTTGTCATGGCAGTTTATCGCCTCATGGGAGATGCAGATCAATGGTGGTCATTAATAAAAACCAAAAAGGTATATGAAGAAGTATAAATCCTTGAATGGAGTTAGTTTAAATAAATTTTACAAGAAAAATAATATCTTCGTGACCATCGAGCGGATATGAAAAGACATTTCATGAGTCGGATGTAAAGGGGGGATGAAAATGTCACAAAGTATGAGGATAATATTACATGTTAGAAAAGATTTCAAAATATTATATACATAACTCATGGAGTAAGATTGATCGATTCTTTGATGGGTTAAAACCATTTATCCGTCAAGCAATAGTCTTATAATCCTTATCATCATACGAAGACATAGTCTCATGCGCTACCAAGATAGAAAAGGAATTCTCTATGTCATACTACCTTAAAGAAAAGAAGGAAAAAAATAGATATGTTGAAAACTCTGGAAATGGAAATAAGGGGAAGAAGGGAAAAGTCGAATATCCATCCTATAGTAAATGTGGGATGAAACACCCCAGTACTTGCCAAAAAGGATTAGGAGTCTATTACAATAGTGGAGAAATAGGCCACCAAGCTTGTGATTGTAATAGGATGAGTGAGGTTGTCAATGTTGAATGATACAATTGCAGAGAAAAGGGGAATTATGCAAATGAATATCCTAAGTGTCGAGGGAACATATCTCAAAAAAGTCCAAGAGGTAAATGCCAAGCGTATGCGATCACTACTGCTGAGTTTGAAGCTCCTAAAGATGTGGTGTCATGAGATTTAATGGTTTCCTCAAGTTTAGTCAATGCTTTATTTGATTCTGGATCATTTAATTATTTCATATCTTTCCAGTTTTCTATGAAAATTAAATATTTTCAATTTGAATTAATAAGGGAGTTGTTAAAAAATCCCCTAAGGGAAGTATCATCACAATAATGTTTTGTGAATCATTCCCCATTAAGGAATATAAATGGTCTTTATCTTCTAATCTCATCATCATACCCATGATTGAATTTGATATAATCCTCGTAATGGAATGGATTTTGGACCATGATGCGAAAATTTATTTAAAAAAAAGGTGGTTAGAATTTTCGATGATTATAAGGAATACCATATCTTTAGATAAGAAACATCACCACCTAATTCTTAACCAGATCCACCCCTAGTAGCACTAATAAATTCAATTATTAGGGAGGAATATAATTAAATAACCATGGGTGAGGAAAAGATTTCTCTAATAAAGGATGTAACTATTGTGCAAGAATATGTGGATTTTCTTCCAGAGGATTTAACTGGAAATTATCCAGAATGAGTAATTCAGTTTTCCATTGATTTAATTCTTGGTTCAAGACCCATATCGAATACCCCTTATAGAATGGCCACAGTGGAATTAATGGAACTAAATAAACATCTAGTGGAAATGAGTAATAAGGGATTTATTCTCCCAAGTGTTTCTCTCTGGGGAGACCTAGTTCTTTTTTTAAGAAGAAGGATGGATCTATGAGGTTGTGCATTGAATACAGGGAGATCAATGATATAATAATAAAGAACAAGTATCCCTTACATTTCATTGATTATTTATTCGACTTAAATCATGGAGCTCAATATTTTTCAAATAATGACCTTCGATCTGGATATCATCATTTGTGTGTGAAGAAGGAATAAATTCTAAAAACAACATTTAGAACCAGTTACAGGCATTACGATATTACAGTAATGCCTTTAGGATTGAATAATCGACCCTATGTCATCATGGATCTAATGAATAGAGTTTTCAATGAATATAATGATAAATTTGTAGTGGTATTTATATATGATATCTTGGTATACTCTAAAATCTATGAAGATCATGAAAATAACATATTCATTATCCTAATGGATCTTAGAAAAAATGATTTATATGGGATGTTTAGCATGTGTGAATTCTGGCTTCAAGATGTTTCTTTTCTTTGCCATATTGTCTCTAAGGATATAATCTTTTGTTTGATCCATCGAAGACCAAAGAAATCCATGAATGGCCAGAACCAATGAGTATAACTGATGTATGTAGTTTTAATTATTTAGTAGGTTATTATCAGGGCTTTGTCTAAAATTCTACCTGATTGGCTAACCCATTAACCAAGCTCACACGTATAGGGGTTAAATTTGTATGGAAAAAAAGGTGTGAAGATTTTTTTGAAGAACTGAAGAAAACATTAGTCAATGGTCATATCTTTAATATACCATCTGGGGATAATGGGTTTGTTATTTATAGTGATGCTTCAATGAAAGACTTGGTTGTGTCCTAATGCTGAATGATAGAGTTATTGACTATTCATCAGAACAGCTAAAAATTCATGAGAAAAACTATCCTAGACATGATCTTGTGTTAGAAGCTATAATATTTGCTCTGAAAATATGGAGACACTATCTCTATGGTGAAAAATGTTTGATTTATACTGATCACAAGAGTTTGAAATATATTATCTCACAGAAAGAACCCAACATGAGGCAACGATGATGTATTGAACTTCTCAAGGATTATTACTGCACTATACACTACCACCCAAGAAAGGAAAATAAGGTGGCAGATACTTTAATTAGAAAGGATCATGGATTTTTGAATAGGATGAGAGTTCAAATAGAACCTGTTTTCATTGATCTAGTATATATGGTTATGGGAATAACCATTTAAGGTGAAACATCAATACCTTTTCAAATGGATTCTAAACTATCTTTACGAGAAATGATAACGAGTGCTCAAATGAATTATGAGGAGTTTCAAAAGAAGAATAATGTTGTGAATTATAGGAGATTCAGTGACTTCATATATAAAGATTGAATTTCAAAAATTGGTTGGAGACTTTTTGTTCCTAACATACCTGATCTAAAAAGTGAATTATTGGACGATTCTCATTGATCCAATTTCTATGTACACCAAGGTAGCACTAAGATGTATAAAGATTTGAAGGAACATTTTGGTGGGAAAATATGAAGAGAGAGATTACTAATTTTGTGTCTAGGTGTTTGGTTTGTCAATAAGTGAAAGCTGGAAGACAATATCCTAGAGGTGTTATGCATCCTCTTCTCATAGCTGAGTGGAAATGGGATGATATTACGATGGACTTTTTCACAGGGCTACAAAAGACTCAATGAAGGAATGATGCAATATCGGCCATTTTTTATCATCTTACCAAGTCAACACATTATCTTGTTATAAGAGAATATTTACCTCTTGAACGATTATCAATATTGTATATTAATGATTTTGTAAGAATTCATGGAGTACCCCTATCAATTGTTTCTGATCGCGATCCCTGTTATACATTAAGATTATGGAAAATGTCTTAATAAGGCCTTATAAACTGAACTTAGTTAGAGCACTTACTACCACCCTCAATCTGATGAAAGTCAGAAAAGGTAATTCAAACCATAGAAGACATATTGAGATCTTCCTTACATGACATTTAAGGTGTGTGGGATCAATATTTACATCTAGTCGAATTTTCTTATAACAATAGCTTCCTTTCAAGTATTCAGATAGAACCATATGGAATGATATGTCGCACACCTACTTGTTGGGATGACGATGCTGGATGAAAACTTGTAGGCCCCGAACATGTTTTTAAAATAATGGAAAAAGTTAAGATTATCCAAACCAACATCAAAGAAGCCAAAAGTAGGCAAAAAATATTTGTGGATAACCAAAGGAAGGATGTGGAATTTCATGTAGGAGACCATGTTTTCTTGAAGTATTCTTTATGGAAGGGTGTTATAAGATTCATTATGAAGTGTAAATTGAGTCCTAGGTACATCAGACAATTTTAAATTCTATAATGAATAGGATTTGTAGCTTATCATTTATCAAGGCCTCCTAGTCTCCCCAATGTTCATGATGTGTTCCATGCATCACTGTGAAGAAATACATGCTTGAACCAATGCATGTACTCACCTATGATGAAATTGAACTGGAACCTGATTTGTCTTCTTGTGATGATCCTATCAAAATTCTTGATACTAGAGAACAAGTGCTGAGAAACCAGGCGACTCGTCTAGTAGAAGTTCTACGGAGAAACCATAAGATGGAAGAGGCAATGTGGGATCCCGAGAAACATATGATAATGAACCACCAAAATATTTTTATGTTGTAATATGTTAGAAATTTTTAGGGTGAAATTATTTTAAGGATGGTGGAATGAAACACCACATGCTTCCATGGTGCGTTTCCCTTTGAATAATGCAATAGTTTGTGTTGTACGCAACTTGGTGTTTTAACACTCCATGACCAATCAATGTAGTCGCTATGAATAGTAATACCCACTTTTGGAAATTTTATTAATTTTATTTTTGAAAATTGTCTTCATATTTGGATTTGGAATATCAAAATTTGCTTTGGGTGATTTTTAGGAATTTTTCTGAAAACATTAAATTTTTGATGAATAATGAAAAACACATAATTATTGTTTAAAACCGATTGTTTATTTAAATAATTAATTTTTTTATTTTCATTTATTTTAGGTCCAAATAGATTCATAATACCTATATATGTTCAATTTTATTCATTGGTGTAATTTTATAATAAGTTTAGATATATAAAATATTATTGAACTTTTTGCTGTCTTTTAGACATCTTCTAAGAGCATTTGAAAGTTTGTATAAAACATAATTTTACCACTTCTATTAGTCGAATTTCAAAAGTCCCAGAGACATGGTTAACATCATTATGTAAAATTGGGTTCAATAAGAAGAAAACAATTTTGGTGAATAGTAACATTTGATTTTTATTTACCACGGTTAAAAGTAAATAGGGTAATTAAGGGTAAAAATGATATTATATTTACCCTAACACATGTCATAATTCTATTGGATACGTGTAATCCAAAGAAAACAACCTTAGGAATATATTTGACACACTTTGGTACACTAGGATTTGATTAGGACATTTATTATTATTTAATTTAAAAATTAGTTAAAAGAGTTACATTCAATATTTAACAACTAAACCATTTTTAATATATGGTTACATGGAATATAAATTCCTCTATAAATATTCATTAGAAAGATAAAACTATTTCCATCATAATTTTATTTTATCAATAATTTTTAGACCTTAAATAATTTATTTTATTTATGACACAATGATGATGTAGTAATTACATTATTGATTAAACATTAAAATATTTGACATTATAAATATCCAAATAAATGTAAATTGAGTATTTAGATGAATTCCACTAATTTTATTGGTTAAAATGACATGTTTGTGTTTGTTAAAATAATTTTATTCTAAGTGATAATGTTTCTACGGCTTTCAAAAAAAAAACAAATTCTAAATAGTTTCAAAATAGACATAATTGAGTTTTTAAAACAAATACTATATTATTTATTGATATAATATTCATAAAAATATAAGGATCAAGAAAAGTACATATATAAGGTCATATATATTAATAATTGTCCACATGAGGATTCCTTGTCTTGTTATAGTATATTTATTAACCATATAATATAAAAATATAAAGAGACAAGATAAATCTCAAACTATTTAACAAAGAGTTAAATCTAAAAGATAAGGTTACCATGATTAACTAAACCTGTCTAAATCCTATTGGTTGATAGGTTTTAGACCCATCCCCACCTTAACCTCTAAATAATTCATTTTGGTGATATTAGATACCGAAAATGATTTTAATATAAAATAATATTTCAAGCTTTTCCTAATGTGACCCTCACCTCTTTTAAAAAAAGGCACATTGCCTTCTCTTAATTTCACAGCTTCAAAGCCATTTGTCATGGCCAAACCTAGACCAAATATCAACCCAACATCCCACAATTCAACCTAGAGGAATTAAATTGATCAGAAATCCAACCTAAGGAGCCCTTTTTATCAACTCAAAAGGAAACACCCAATGTAGAGGTAATAATTTCACCACCCTCTTTCAAGTTCTATTCTTCTTCCACTTCCTCTTTCGTTGTTATTTCCATAAAAAAATAATAAATCCAGTACCTTATCAATACTATGATTTTATTATAAATATGGTACAACCCTATTCATTAATCAATCCATCCAAAAAATTACAATGTCACGATACGTGCATACGTACGGCTTACTCTCTCCACGTAGTGGTTTAGTTTGTTATTCAAACACATCATTATTTGGATGAGTATGATAATGAGTATAACTAATTTAAATAACAAATATTACATGTTAATGATTTTTTTATATAATATATACCATTCAATTAAATATTATTTCACCTTCAATATATTGATATTGTCGCTCATGTGTACGTAAGGATTACCGTCTCCTCGAAGGAGGTGAGATTCATTCCCCATCGTAATCATTCAAGAATAATATCCATTTTATGATTCAAAATAAGCTTTAAAAACATAATATCATTCTATATATGAATAAAATTTATTCTATTCATAACTAACTTGGCTTACGTAACCGAGCATATAAAGGAAAACAAATCTATTAACACCCGAAACAACGATACTACTGAAATATTATTAAAAAATAAATATTAGCGGATCATATATGATATCATATTTATATGGTTATTGTGTAATTTAATAATTATTTTTTAACTATTATACCAGAGTTTAACATACCATCGACTATGGAAACGTAAAGGTAAGGGTTAATTTCACAATCTCATAATTATCCGAGGTTGTTTTTTACTTAAGTATCTACTTGGGACCTCTTTATCATCCACATACTTGTTTCCTAAAAAATGAAATTCAAAACATTTTTAATATTTACTATTCCATGGGTTATAGTCATTTATACCCTTATTTGACAATATATGTTTTGAATGAAATCTTTCCATCATTTTCCAAACAAGGTATTTAGGACATTTTCGAAAAAATATGATAAGAATATTTTTTTATCATATACGGAGGGAGTGGATATTTTCTGTAGTTATATCAACATTGAAGCTTCTCTTACAAGCTTATAAGAATATTTTAAAAATAAATATTTTATTTTATAATTATATCACTTTTAAATGATTTCAAAATATAAAGAGATATTTATCTAAAAATATTTTGATTTCATCTATGTCAATATCCTTTGATGAATTTTATGCTTTATTGAAGTTGATTTATAATGAAACAAAACTTCCATAATTTATTGGAGGTTTTTTGATGTGTTTGGAAATGGATGTTTTAATTTTACACCATTCATGGTTTATGGATAAAGTATTGACATTTCATATGATAGTTTTAATACAAATGTTTTGGTTATGTTTAAACCTTTTCATATGAGGAATGAATTGGACTTATTAAGTGAGTAGTGGAGCCTGCTATAGATCCTTGATGCATCGTTAGGTCTCAAGAGACGAACTATTATATTGAAACAGGGTCTTGAAATAATTCTTTTTTTAGTTTTGGAACAAGGCCTTAACTAGGTGGTTTTGAATTCTGGCATTATGCATTCCATCATTATGAAAGTGGATCTGATATTGCATTTGATTATTCGACTGGTAGAAAAACCATGTGATTAAGTAAATGGCGTTATTTTATTTTATATATGCCATATTATACTGAAGTTTATGTTTAAAAGGCTTTTGTTTACGTCTTATATATTTCCTTAAATGCTTGTGCTTATTTATGAACACTTCTGCTATATTTTTATCCTTGTGGAGAATCTGAGCTCACCCCTTTCTATGTCTTCTTTTTTCTAGGATGTGAAGAATTATTTTATGGTTGACCTACAAGGATAGGATAAGGCTTTAATTTTGTTCAAAAGAGGTCAAAATTTGGTTGATTTATTTATTTCATGATGCAATGTAAAACTTATGAATGTATCTTGTACATCCCGAGATAGTAAATTGATCGGTCTTTCAGGACATGATTCCTTATATCATGCCAATGTTATGTAATAATACACTGACTCCTAGTAACTGGGGTCGGGGAATTACAGTTTGTATCAGAGGAAGTTTAGTACAAACCATGGAAGTTATATTTAGAAAAACTATGATTTGAATATTACCCTAATATAGACTTTGGGGATTAGTATAGAAGAACATCCCAGAATTTTGGTAATGTAGAGATTATGTGATTTTTCCAAGAAATACATCCATATCTGGATATGAGCAGGTAGGGGCAGCTCAGGCACATATTTACCAAGGGGTTAAACCCAAAAACACCACATTGAGCTAGGCTCGAACTGGAACTGGTGCACAATAATGGGCCTTAATACACACTTGGTTACAACACTCTCAGGGGATATACTTTGGATAATTATTAATTTCATCACAAACCATTATAAAGGATTTATGAGTATATACATACTAAAAGAAAACATTTTTATGATTATGGATTATAGCCATAAACTGTTCAATTTATGTTATGTTTTTTACTAGATTGGAAATATGTATTGTGATTCATAAAATAATCTAGTGTATGCCATTGTTTTGAAATAATGCCTAGTGGAAGGAATGGAACCCGCATCAACCAATGTAATTTATGTAGGGATTTCACTCCTACTCGAGATAATTATAGTGAAGCTGGTGTTGAAACTGGTGATGATCAGCTTATCACCATACTGGGACAACTCATTCAGGTTAGGAATAATAACCATACCCGTATGGTGCACCCCGATCCACAATGCAGAGGATCTTTGTTGGAGCTCTTAATGAGACAACAACCACCAACATTAAATGGGAGTAAAAATCTATTAGTAGATGAGTAATGGATACATTCCTTATAGAAAATATTTCATGCTTTGGGGAATAGCGAAAGAGAAAATGTTGTCATGGCAGTTTATCACCTCACAAGAGATCCAGATCAATGGTGGTCATTAATCCAAACAACTAAGTATTATGAAGAAGTATCAAACATGGAATGGAGGGAGTTTAGAGAGATTTTCTTAGAAAAATACTTTCTTTTTTACTATAGAGCGGATATGGAATGACAATTTCTGAGTCTGAGCCAAAAAGAGGATGAGAATGTTGCAATGTATGAGGCTAACATTACAAGGTTAGAAAGGCATGCAACAGATTATATACGTAACCCAAGGAGTACGATTGATCGATTATTTTTTAGGTTAAAAAAATTTCTTCCTCGAGCATTAGTCTCACAATCCTTCTCATTGTATGAAGATACACTCTCATGTGCTATCAAGATAGAAAAGGAATTCTCTATGTCTTGCGACATTAAAGCAAAGCAAGAGAAAAAGTTATTTGATAAACACTCTGGAAAAGGAAATAAGGGGAATAAGGGATATGTTTAATATCCATCCTACTGTTATTGTTGGTAGAAACACACTGATACTTTCCTGAATAGAATGGGAGTCTGTTACAAGTGTTGTAAAAAAGGACTCCAAGATCGTGATTGTAAGGTAAAGAAAGAGGTTTTCAATGTTTAATGCTACAACTATAGAGAAAAGGGGAATTATAAAAATGAATGTCCTAATCCCCAAGGGAACTTGCCTAAGAAAAGGCCAAGCGATAAAGGCCATGATTATGCGATAAGTACTGCGGAGGTTGAAGCTCTGAAAGATGTGGTTGTGGGCAATTTAATGGTTTCCTCACGTTTAGCCAATGTTTTATTTGATTCTGGATCATCGCATTATTTCATATCTTCCTAGTTTGATATGAAAATTAGATATTTTAAATTTCACTTAACAATGGAGTTTTCAGTAAAAACACCTAAGGAAACTATCATCACAATATAGTTTTCTGAATCAGTTCCCATTAGGGAATATAAATGTTCTGATCTGCTAATCTTATCATCATACCCTTGATTAAATTTGATATAATCTTCCAAATGTATTGGCTTTCAGACAATAATGAAAAAATTTATTTTAAGAATAATGTGGTTACAATTTTCGATGATGATAATGATTACCTTATATTTAGACTAGAAACATCACCACCAAATTCTTATCTAGATCCACCCCCATTAGTTCTACAAAATTCAATTTTTCAGGGGGGGAGAATGAAATAATTATGGGTGAGGAAAAGAATGTTCTAATAGAGGACATATCTATTGTGCAGGAATATGTTCATATGTTTCCATAGTATTTACATGGACATCCTCCAAAATGAGAAATTGAATTTTCAATTGATTTAATTCGTGGTTCAATGCCCATATCAAAGACCCCTTATAGAATAGCCATTGTAGAATTAGTGGAACTAAAGAAACAACTAGTGTAATTGATTAAATAGGTATTTATTCTCCATAGTGGTTTTCCATGGGGAGCCCCTTTTGTTCTTCTTAAGAAGAAAGATAGATCAATGAGGTTGTGTGTTGACTACAAGGAGATCAATGCTATAAAAATAAAGAACAAATATCCCCTGCCTCACATTGATGATTTATTCAACCAACTTCATGGAGCTAAATATGATTTAAATATTGACCATTGATCTAGATATCATCAGTTGTGTGTGATGAAGGAAGATATTCCAAAAACAGCATTTCGAACCAGGTACAGGCATTACGAGTTTACAGTAATTGTATTGGGATTGACTAATGCACCCTATGTATCCATTGATCCAATGAATATAGTTTTCAAGTTATATATTGATGTCTTTGAAGTGGTATTTATTTATGATAGCTTAGTATACTACAAAATCTACGAAGATCATGAAAATCACCTCCACATTATCCTAAGGACTCTTAGAAGAAATGAATTATATGGGATGTTTTGAAAGTGTGAATTGTTGCTTTAAGAGATTTCCTTTCTTCTCCATTTAGACTCTAAGGATGGAATCTCTGTTGATCCTTTAAAGGCCATGGAAATCAAATAATGTCCAGCACTAATGATTATAACTGATTTGCCTAGTTTTATTGGATTAGCAAGTTATTATCGGCATTTATTCCATAATTGTTCCCGTTTGGCTAACCCATTAACCAAGCTCCAAAGAAAAGAGGATAAATTTGTTTGTAAAAATGTGTGTGAAGAATTTATTGAAGAACATAAAATAATATTAGTCAATGCTCGTATCATGACTCTACCATCATGGAATGATGGGTTTGTTATTTTTAGTGTTGTTTCAATGAAAGGACTTGGTTGTGTCCTCATGCAGAATGATAGAGTCATTTCCTATTCATCACTATAGCTAAAAATTCATGAGAAAAAACTATCATACTCATGATCATGAGTTAGCAGCTGTAATCATTGCTCTAAAAATATGGAGACACTGTCTCTATAGTGTAAATGTGAGATTTATACAGATCACAAAAGTTTGATCTATATTTTCTCACAGAATGAACTCTATATGAAGTAGAGACAATGTATTGAACTACACAGGGATTATGATTTCACTATAGCCTACCAACCGAGTAAAGTAAATAAGGTGGATTAATCTTTAAGTAGAAAGGATCATGGAGGTTTGAACAAGATGAGAGTTAAAAGGGATCATATTTTCATGGATCTAGTAAATATGGATATGGGAATAACCATGGAAGGTGAAACATCAAATCATTTTTAAATGGTTTCCAAACCATCATTACTAGAAATGATAAAGAGTTCTCAGACTGCTTATGGGGATTTTCAAAAGAAGAATAAATCTTTAAGTGATGGGAGATTGAGTGACTTCATATATGAAGATAGATTTTTGAAATTTTGGAAGAGACATTGTGTTCCTAACATACCTGTTCTAAAAAGGGAATTGTTGGATGGTGCTCATAGCTCCAATTTCTCTATACACCCTAGTAGCACTATGATGTATAGATATTTGAAATAACATTTTTTGTGGGACAATATGAAAAGAGATATTGCTGATTTTGTGTCATGGATTATGGTTCTTCAACAAGTGGAAGCTACAATACAACATCCTAGAAGAGTTGTAATACCTCTTCCCAAACCTGAGTGGAAATGGGATGATATTATTACTGACTTTGTCTTGGGGATACCAAAGACTCCTAGAAGGAATGATGCAATATGGGTCATTACTGATCGTCTTACCAATTCAACACATTTTCTTGATATAAGAGATGATTTACCACCAAAACGATTAGTAAGACTATATATTAATGATGTTTTAAGACATCATGGAGTACCCCTATCGATTTTTTCTGATCGTGATCCCCGTTTTACCTCAGGATATTGAAAAAGTCTTCAGAAGGCCTGGGATACTGAGCTTCATTTGAGCACTGCCTACCACCTTCAAAACGATGGACTATCATAACATATTATTCAATCCTTAGAAGACATGTTGAGATCATTCTCACTTGACCTTCAATGTATGTATGATCAATATTTACCTCTGGTCTAATTTTATTATAAAAATAGCTACCATTCAAGTATTAAAATGGCACCATATGAAGCATTATATATAAATATATGTTGCACAACAACTTGTTGGGATGATATTGGGGAAAGAAAACTCTTAGGCCCATAACATATTGAGGAAACAGTGTAAAAAGTGAATATTATCCAAACCCACATCAATGCATCACAAAGTAGGAAAAAGAGCTATGCCGATAATAGAAGGATGGATTTAGAATTTCAAGTAGGAGGCCAGGTTTTCATGAAGGTGTCTCCATGGAAGGGTGTTATATGTTTCGGTAATAAAGGTAAATAGGGTCCCAGGTACATCGTACCTTTCATAATTCTAGAACGAATTGGAGTTGTTTCTTATCTTTTGGAAATGCCTCCAAGTCTCTCCAAAGTTCATGATGTGTTCCACGTATCACTTTTGAGAAAATAACTGCCTGACCCAACACATGAACACCCCTATGAGGAAATTGACCAGGAACATGATATGTCTTATTGTGAAGAGGCTCTCAAAATTCTTGATACCAGAGAACAAGTGTTGAGAAACCGAATGAATCGTCTGGTAGAAATTCTATGATGAAACCATAACATGAAAGAGGTAAAGTGGGAACCTGAGGAACGTATGATGAAGAGCCACCTGAATCTTTTTATGCAGTAATATAATATAAATTTCGAGGGTGAAATTATTTTAATGAGGGGAGAATGTAACACCCCAAGCTTTCCTGGTACGTTTCACTTTGAATAATGCAGTAGCTTGTGTTGTACGAAACATGGAGTTTTAACACTCCACGACCAATCAAAGTAGTCATTATGAATAGTAATTACCACATTTTGAACGTTAATAAATTTTATTTTTCAAAATGGACCTCAATTTTGTATTTGGAATATCAAAATTATCTTAGGGTGAATTTTTGTAATTTTTCTGAAAATAGTCAATTTTTGATGAATAATGAAAAACATTTCATTATTGTTTAAAATAGACTTTTTATTTAAATAATTAGTTATATTATTTTAATTTATTTTTGGTCAAAATACATGCATAATACCTATATATGTTCAATTTAATTCATTGATGTCATTTTATAATAATTTTAGATATATAAAATTTAACTGAACTTTTTACTGTCTTTTACCAGCCTTCAAGCTGCATTTGAAAATTTTCATAAAACATAATTTTACCACTTCTGTGAGTTATATTAAAAAAACTTTAGAGACACATTTAATATTATTATATAAAATTTGGTTCAATAGGATGAAAGTAATGTTTGGTTAAAAGTAACTTTTGACTTTTATTTACCCCAGTTAAAAGTAAATAAGGTAATTAAGGGTAAAAATGATATTATAATTACCCTAACAGATGTCCTAATTCTATAGGATAAGGGTATTTCGACCCAAAACAACCTTAGGAATAAAATATTACCCCCTTTGGTCCACTTGTAATATATTATGACATATATTATTATTTTATTTAAAGAAGAGTTTAAAGAGTTAAATTCAAAATTTAATAACTAAACCATTTTTAATATAGGGTTACACACAATATAAATTATACTATAAAAATTCATTAGTAATATTAAATGATTTCATATGTAATTTTATTTTATTTATAATATTTAGACATTATATAATTTATTTTATTTTTGACAGAATGATGATGTAGTAATTAACTAATTAATGAAATATAAAAATAATTGATATCATAAATATAAAAATAAATGTAAATTGAATCTTTTTATTAATTAAAATAATTTTATCAGTTAATATTATATGTTAGTGTTTTTAACAAAATATTATTTATCATGATAAAGTAGTTAGGATTTTAGAAAAAATCAAATACTAAATAGTGTCAAAATTGACATAATTGAGTTTTCAAAACAAATACTATATTATTAATGATATAATATTATTAAAAATATAAGGCTCATCCAAAGGACCTATATCAGGTAAAATATATTAATAATGAACCACATGGGGTTTTCTTATCTTGTTATTTTATGTTTATTATCCATATAAGATAAAAATACAATGAGACATGGAAAATGTCAAACTATTTAATGAAGAGTTAAATCTAAAAGATAAGGTTAAAATGATGACCTAAAACTATATAAAACCTATTGGTTGAGATTTTATCGACCCATCCTGACCTAAAATTGAAATAATTCCTTTTTGAGTGATTAGAAACTGAAAATTATTTTATTATAAAATAATATTTCAAGCATTTCCTAAAGTGACCCTCACCACTCTTATAAAAGGGAACTTACCCTTCTCTTAATTTCACACCTCCAAAGACAATTGGCACGGCCAATCTCTGCCCAAATATCCTCCCAAATTCCCTCAATTTTATATATAGGCCTTAATTTTATCATAAATCCATCTTATGGAGCCCTTTGGATCAACTCAAAAGGAAACACCCAATGTAGAGGTATTAATTTCACTACCCTCTTTCTAGTTCATTTCTTCTTCCACTTCATATTTATTTTTTGTTTCCATACCAAAATAATAAATCCAATACCTTATAAATACTGTGATGTTATTATAAATATGGTACAAAAATATTCATTGTTCTATCCAACCTACAAATGACAAGGTCACCATACGTGTGTACGTACGGCTTACCGTCTCCCCAACATGGTGTAGTTTGTTATTCAAACACTTCATTATTTGTATGGGTATAATAATGTGTATAACTAAGATAAATAATAAATATAAAAATTTAATGATTATATATATAGGGTATACCATCCAATTATATATTATTTCTCCATCAATATAATGATATTTTCGTTCATGCATACGTACATATTACCATCTCCACGAACTTGGTGAGATTCATTCCCCATTGTAGTCATTCAAGAATAATTTTAATTGTATGATTAACAATAATTTTTATGAAATTAATATCATTGTGGATATGAATAAAATTAATCTTATCCATAACCGAGCATATAATGGAAAATTAATCAGTATACACCTGAAACGATGATACTACAAAAATATTATTAACAAAGTAATATTAGAGGATCATATATGATATCATATTTAAATAATAATTGTATAATTTCATAAAAATGTTTTTACTATTATATAGGAGGATAACATACCATAAACTAAGGAAAAGTATAATGTAATGGTTAATTTCACATTCTTTTTATTATGTGAGGTTGTTTTTACGTAAGTATATACTAGGACCTCTTTATCATCCACATCCATGTTATCCTAAAATTGTAATTCAATTTTATTACTACTTACTATTGTATGAGTTTATACCCCTATTTTACTATATATGTTTTGAAAAAAAATCATTTTGTTGTTTTCCAAAGATGGCACTTTATGCCCTTTTCGACAAAATTAATGTTCAAATGTCTTTTTTAAACTTATATGGTCGGTGTGGCTATTTTCCGCCATTATATCATTGTTAAAGATTCCCTTACAAGATTATAAGATTATTTTCAATATAAATTTTTTCTTTTATAATAATATGAGATTTAAATTATTTCAAAATAAAAAGATATATTTCTCTAAATTTTTTTATTTCATATATGTTAACATCATTTGATGGATTTTAAGCTTGTTTGAAGTTTTTTTATTATGGTAAAAAACATGAATAATGTATTGATAGTTTTTTTATATGTTTGATTGTGGATGTGTTATTTTTACACCATTCATGGTTTATGGATAAAGTATTGAAATTTCATATGATAGTTTGAAAACGAATGTTTAGGTTATGTTTTAACCTTTTCATATGTGGAATGAATTGGACTTAGTAAATGACGGTGAGATCCCACTATAACTCTTTGATGCATTGGTAGGTCTCATGAGACAAACTAGTGTTTGGGAATAAGTCCTAGACAATATTTTATTTGTATTCGTGGCATAAGCCACGGCTATGTGGTTATGAAGTCTGGGATTATGCATTCCATCATTCTGAATGTGGCTATTGATATTTCATATGATTATTTGACTAGTAGAATATCCATGTGAATAAGTAAATGAAATTATTGGATTTTATATTTTCCATATTATGATGTTGTTTATGTTTCATAGGATTTTGTTCTAGTCGTATACATTTCCATAAAAGTTTATTCTTATTTATGAATTCTTCATCTATCTTGTTATCCTTACAGAGCATCTAAGCTCACCCATTTCTATGTTTTATTTTTCCCAGGATGTGAAGAAGTATTTTATGGTTGACCTATAAGGACATGATAAATATATAAGTGTGTTCAAAAGGGGAGAAAATGTTGTTGATGTTTTTATTTCATGATGTAATGTAAAACTTATGAATGTATCTAGTACTTATAAGGATACTAAACTGGTCGGTCTTTTGGGACATAATTACCTGTATAATTCCAATGTTATGTAATAATGCCCCAACTCTGGGTAACTGGGGATGAGGTGTTACACTTGATACCTAGCTATAGGGATAATTTTCACAGTTTAAATCCTAGAGAGGACCTTTTGGATGTACAACAATGAGGGGAGGACCTTATCATTTCATTGCGTTACTATGGGAAGGACCTTCACAACAACTATCATTGCGGGGAGGCCCTTCGCAATGACCATCATATTGGAGATGACTACCATTATGACTTGATACATGGTAGCAGAGAAAATTTCTACAGTGTACATCCTAGGAAGGACCTTCGGGATTTACATCCATGAGGGGAGGACCTTCTCATGTCTTGGTGTTACTGTGGGGAGGACCTTCATAGAAACAGTCATTACAGGGAGGTCCTTCGTATTGACTATCATCATGGTGAGGACTATCATCATGGTGAGGACTACCATCATTACATGATGTCTGACTATAGGGAGAAGAAGATCATTAGCATAAACCCTGGCGAAGACTATCAAGGTGGACGATAGCAAGGGGAGGAACTTCTTGTTGTATGATCTTCAGGTCGAGGGAAGGGATACCCCGTCACACATCAGGAGACATGCTCTCGTGATCGATCATTCTTGACCCATGGAGTAAGCCCAAGAGGGTTCTCTATAGAGGACTTTCATAGTAGCTGGTAGTGACATTGGGGTAGGACCTTCTCAATAGCTACTATCACTTCCATAATTTGTTAAATGAATGATAGGTCCTTGAGCCTTTGTTGATATATGTTTGATGGCATCAAAAACCCCAGCTTCTAGGAGAGCCAAATAATGTATGTGATAATTATTTTCTAGTTACCTTTGGAACTTTTTATTTTAGGGTGGTATCTTGTAGGTAACTGGGTCCATCGGCTATTGGTAATGTCCTTCATATTGTGGCTCCCACTTTTTTTGGGTCCTGTGATATATCCAGGATACGTCGATGGGCATTTTGAGTTTTAGCAGGGGTATATGCATGTCCTAGAGTGGCCACCAAATTGATCTGGCATCCCCCAGTTGGAATGGTTATTTGTTCCCAATCCAGTTTTCTGTATGTCAGGAAATAATTCCTGCGACCCTCCTGGACTAGAGAAGGGATGCACAAATTCTCTAGACCGACTAACTCATTTTGTGTGTGAGTAAAACCATTTGATGAAATCAGGTCGTGGGATCTATTTATCGTATTTTCCTTCAATTAAATGATATTGTTGCATGTTTGGAAGATATGGTTTGGAATAGACGTCCGATCTTCCATCATTTCTAGGATGTGTTGAGATACATCTTTGGTTGGCATGGGTATGAAGGTGCATTCTGATTTCGGAGAAGGATTTTCTGCCTGCTCCAATCCTCCAGGAGTTTGTAGTAGATACCGGTAGTTATCTTATGCTGGGACAGAGAATTGAGTCTTTCAATAGTTTTATTCTTCAGTTTCCACCTCATTTGACAGGTGGTCTTTATATTCACAAGTAGGTATTTTCATTAACTCACTTACCGTTGTATTTGTCTCACAGGCTTTTTATGCATCCATAAGAATTTGAATATGATTATATCTATTTTTAGCATTATTTGGATAGATGGCTAGATATTCATCAGTAGGTATTTGTGCTTGTAAATATCTTGTCGCTGTCCTATTTTGATTTCTGCACTGAAGTGTGTCAGTAGGTGTTTATGATTGCGTATAGCTAGTTTCCACCCTATATGCATGGCGTGCTTTTTTTTCGGCAGCAGATATTTGCATCTTCCTGTATTTTGTCGCTCGGTCTGCGTGGTGGGACTGGTTATCACTGGTAAGAACATGTGTTTTCTTGTATTGTGTCATCCTATTTCTGTGGTGGGCTTGAGTGGAGTGGGAAAAGTCATATGTTTTCCCATTGACAGCCACTTCATTAGTAGGGCGAAGCTATTTCTCAAGAAATATGGTGATAACATGTCCCTGTTTATATATTCTCCACCCTTGGTGGGAATCATGGGGGGCCAGGGTCTTTCGGACTTTGGCAGATGCCCCTGATATTAGGTCCTCCTCAGTGGGAGGATGTTTGGTCATTTGGTGTCGGTAGTGATTCTCTCTAGCGGGGGCCAGAGGGTAGGGCCCATGTGCAGTTGAGATGAAGTCGTCTGCATTGGCATTATCTAATTCCATGAGGTAAGGGTGGTAGTCATTGTCACATTTTGAGGATAGGATCCCGAAACAGTTTGAGATGACCATTGGGGTTGCCATGCGCTGAGGTACCAGTAGTGGCAGAAGAGGTGGCTGGTAGACCATTGTAGACCAGAGGGCTTGTCTTGCGGCCTCCGGCATTGGGAGAGTACCATTTCAGTGGTAGATTTTTAACACTGTATTACATGCACAGCGTTGAAGACGTTGAGTAGGGGAAGGGTTCATGCTCTTCATTGAGGCCCCGGTCGCCTATGGGATTACTGATGTACGTGTCTTCATGGGTCGTTGGGATGTAATTTGGATCTAAGGACACTCTACAGGAACCTTCAATACACATATGTTATATTTATACCACAAACTTGTCAAAGTATAAATCAACTAAACACATGCATATTTGGCGATTAAGTTTGGACCTGTTCCCCTTTTCTATTTTTTATGTGGGGCGAACTGACCTGAGTGGGGTGAGACCGCAACCTTGGTTAAGGATTCACGTCGGGTTTAGCATTTTTGTTCCACCTCTGAGGTGGTGAATTTTACGCATATCAGGGTGACGAAAATGATCTGACATGCAGTTCCCATTTTTCTTTTTTCTTTGTGAGTAGAACCGCCACCTTGGTTAAGGATTCATGTTTGTTTCACCATTTTTGTTCCTCCTCTGAGGTGGTGCGTTTTCTGGTGGTTCAGAAATAACACAATGAGGATCATCACCCATCCCATTTTTCATAGATATGTGGTCCTGAAAAATTTACCATTCCATTGTTTGAACCTGTTCATCATCATTATCCATTAAAGAAGGCTTAACTTACACTGTGGGGAACTATTGGTCCCAACATGTAATTGTGTGGGGGTTAAGCACTCATGCAATCAGTCCTTCTCATATAAAACTTCCTCAGATAATATCCAATGGGTTTATTTTTGGATCCTTGAATTCCCAATGGCCTTGGTATCCATGATTCATGGACCTACGTTCCAAAGGCAGGTGCTCGTCAACTGATGATTTTACCAACAACACTTCAAGACTCCATTGGTCAAGGGGATAGGAGGTTAGGATCACCACACCATTCTAGGAAAATAATGTTTCATGTTCTAATACTCTCTTATTGATTTAAGTAGTGTTCATATGATCTTGAATCAGTTGTTCATTCTCGATGTGTGTGTCCAAGAGCTACCCTTAGTTTGCATGATCGTCATGATCATGCATCTATTTGATGCCACAGAGGTGATGTTGACATAGCCATCTTATAAGGCACTCTGGATTTTATCATCATATATTGAGGATGAAAGGTGACTATATGTTGGGATTAGATCCAAAAGGGGGTCTTCCTATGAATAATCAGGAGAGGAATTGAATCCCATATTTTGTATAATGTGTGGGGATTACACATGGAAGATACCCATTTGACGGGACATGATAGGGTGGACACTTTTGGAATTGGAACCCTTTTGAGTTCGGGAATTCTGGCAGGCATCCTATGTATCCTAATCTGGTAAGGAATCAGAGTTCTCATAGTTCAAAATTCATGGGTATTATGCATGGAAGCTAACCATTTGAAATACATGACTAGGTGGACCCTTCATGAGAGGGAACCCTTTTGAGATCAGGCCCTCAATTAGGAATCCTACATATCCTAATGTGGTAAGAAATCAGAGTTCTCATAGTTCAGAATGTGTGATGGTGATATAATCATCACAAAATTCAAATCCCACATGAGTAAAGCTCATTGAGAGAAACAATAGGATTTGAATGATTCAACAATGCACATTCCTCCTCCCCTATTAGTGGGGGAGGGAGTTCCTGTGGTGGAAGAGGCTAGGGAGACCATGGGAATGTGCGAAGAGTGATAAACACTTCCATGTGGAATGGAAATAATGGTCCGATGGCCCTGACTCATAAGATTGGGGACTAACCTTAATGGAGGGCCCCATAACATGTTCTGGGAAGGGGAGGAGTGTCTTCCTTACCAAAATGAGGATCAAACGTAACACCATCGACTAATCACTCTTCCTCAGTGAATGAAAAGAAAAATGGCCACCCCAAATACTAAGAACAACGAGGTTCATGTCGGCATCCCAAGGTTGAACTCTAGGTTACCATGGGAATGTACCCTTACATGCATTCCCTATGCTACCACCATTGTTGGGAGGCCCGTTGTGACTCTGGTTAGCATGGGTATGTAGACTTAATGGTACATGCTGATGTGCCCGATGGTTTAATCATATGGGTCTGATGGACTTGGAGGAGGCTTTGTCATAGTGTCAGATGACTGGTTAGAGGAGGGATCATGGAGGGATGGAAGCTAATGGAGGGGTGAGGTTGGAACTGAAGGGAACAATAGCCAAAAACACGGTGTTTTTCATACTGTTATCTCATGCTGGATGGGTAAGGCTCCGCATACCATGGTGGTATGCAGGTAGGAGAAACATATGTGTACCACTATGGTACGTGAGCATGTGTATCACCAACCACTTACCAAAGTGGTATGATTCTCACCGTGCCGATTTGGGTTATATCGACACACTGATTGGGTATACGACACCTGGTTTAGTCCATGTAGTGGTACACTACATAGAGAACCATACCGAAGGAGGGTTAGGGGGTTTATCATTTACGTGAAATTCATCCGCGAGAAGTCGTTGGTTCGTGATTTAATCGTTGGGTTCGTGGTTCATTTATTATTATTCAATTCCCCCATTTTATGGTTCGCAGTTGGAATTACCTATAGAGGAAGTGGTTCAAGGTTTATACATCACTAATGAAACAAGATGGAAGCCGGAGTGCAACCTATCAGTCTCCCTCAAGCCTTCATCACCCGTACTTCTCCCTTTATGTCTCCCTCTTTGTTCTTACTACTGTGATCCTTTTATAGAGCATCAGAGAGATCGTATCTACTAGGCACACGACACCATTTCTGGAGGCCCATTGAATAAATCTTCCGACCCATGGAAGACTCAGTCAACTAGGGTTTGCAAGGGCTATGGGTCGCGATAATGTTTCTTAAAACTCTGCTCGTCCGTTTAATCCATGAACCAGGGGATTATGGCATGGTAAGAGGACGATCATTCATGCAGGACTTCTTTGGATGATGCAGTATGTGGTTTGCCTTGATCTCTGGCAATCACTCTGCAGGACAGCAGTTTGTGGACCATGCCTCATACCCGGCAGTTCGCGATCCTACTTATTCGCGTACCTTTCCTGGTGATGGTACGAGCATCACTTGAAAACTTGAATTTCTTCAAGTTCCTCCAATGAAATACTACATAATTTGAGTCACATTTCATTTATAGGCTTATAGTGGTGCTTTATTCCTTATGGAATGCAATTTTGGTGCTATTTCCTCCCCTTGGTGTAATTTTCAAGACCCTACAACGTCACATGTGCATACTAGTGGACTAACATATCAATGAAGAGATTGGATTAATTTTTCATTTTTAAATTAAATGAATGATAATAAAGATATATTTAATAAATATATGTGAAATATATTATATAATATTTATTCTATAATGGTAAATTATTATTTACTTATCACTCATTATATCAATTGAAATGTGAAGACAACGTTGATACATATAAAAAACTGCTGCCTCCATGAACAATGTAAATCATTTTTAATATTTACCTTTTATGGATGATTAAAAATATATAAAATGAATATATACAATACATAAATAATTATTATCATTTTGGATATATTGAATCCAAGATCAATGTACAAGGACAAGAACATGCAAACCAAAAAAAATTTGAAAAACCATTCAATTATCACTTTGAATAGTGATCTTAATAATGAATTATTAATAAAAATGTGATAAAAGGTTATAAGTCAATCATATTTAATAGGATTTTTTTTTATTTTGGAATAAATTTATAATAAATATATATTTATTATACAAATGGATTGGAGATATACAATATATGTTGAACTTGATGTAAGGGTTTATTTCCTAATCTTGTAATTTTTCAGAATTGTCTATCTTCATGACACTATTTCTAGAGTATTATAATATTTCTATCTCAAAAACAATACATCCACATCCCCTATAGTGATTTATATAAATAAATGTATTTTTTCTTTTAGATTTCTATCTTTACTAAATATATCGAAGAAAAAAATTTAAGCGAAAACAATTATATTTTTCTACTTAGTAGGGATCATTTTTCATCAATGTCCTTATTTTCCATAAAAAGTTTTAAGGAATATATTTATTCATCACTAATGATTTTATATGGATATTTTCTACCATGTTGAAATTTTAATACAATATTTTAAAAATAATCTTTTTTCTATTTTCGAAATTTGGCACATGTTACTTTTCACCAAAAATGTGAAAGTAATCATTGATTTAATGTACATAGCATGAATGATATTTTCCAACATCATAAATTTCCAATAATTTGAATTTTAATTTATATGTTTCAACATTTAATTTCAAATAAAAAGGTTTCGATTATATTTTAGAATTTCATTGGATTTTAGATAACTGATTTTGTATTTTCCCGAAAAAATTTAAAGTATTAATTTTAGAGTATTTTCATCTATGTTGACATAATTTTCTAAATCTTATGATGATGATATAATCTACTGATTCTATCCCAGTTATTTCTCTAGACAATTTATGATCAGTTTTACCTGGTAATGTATTGTAATTTTGTATGTTTCTTCTTCATATATGTGTAGTATTTGTTTTTAACACATTTTTATTAAATTGTAGTATTTATTGATAATATGAATTAGTTGGAATTATTATGTGATGGGTGAGTGTCAAAATGAAATATCCCCTCGATTCCTTGGTATGAATCATGATACAATAGAGTTTGGGTATTTGAGAATGGAATTACCCACTTTTGTAGATGTCTGGAACGAGGCCTCGATAGTAAGATTAAGATATCATGTATTATTCAATACATAATTATAAACTAAGATATTGGTTTCTATGTGATTACTTGAATTTTAATGATATCCATGTATATGTTTCAAGATTTTCATATTATTTATATGGAATTATTTGATCAATATTTATTCCTTCCATATTATTCATTCCTTATTAGCTGTAATTTTATGCATAATCTTACTAAGAATCTAAGTTCACCCATTTCATTTTTTCCATTTCCTCAGATGAAAAAAAGTGTACTTTGATTAATAAATATTGATATTCTAGAGGGAAAAATGGTGATCCTAATTAAAATACTACATTTTATTTTATTTTTTCAAATATAATTACTTAATTTAGTATTTATCTAGTTTTCGAAGACAACTAAACAAATTGGTCCTTTGGGATGTGATAAATTTTATTTAATACCAATGTAATAAAGTTACCACTATCTCTAGGATACTAGGGTTGGGGTCATTACAATTTTTATTAGAGGAATTTTATTAGAATCTTTGGTAATAAGTTTTTGGAAAATATAGGATAACAAACATAACCCTATAACTAAAAATAAAGTTAAGTTTATTTATATGATAACATCCTAAAGTGTTTTTTAGTTATATATCATGTGTTTTTTCTAGAAATCCATCATTTTTGATACTTCAAGTGGACTTGGTTTTATAATTTATTATTTATGGGTAATATCTTTTAAAATAGTTGTTCAAGTATATCTTAACCATCATTCTTATTCATGGTGTGTGTTCCCTTACTACACACCTCGAATGACAATCATAGAATATTATTTGTTTTATTTACATCTTCTTTACAACCCCTTATAAAGTCTTTCAACATATGTTTAGGATTTCAGAATATTCCCAAAGAAACTGTGTTTATGATTATAAGATTAATGTTGCATTAGTTTCCAATTTTTGTTCAGTGTTTCACTAATTTCAAAACTATAATGTATGACTCATAATTTTATGATCTAATATAGTGTATCTCATGATTTTTTAATGAAACCTATCATAATGAATGAATATTGTATACATATTTAAATATATAGCTGGATTTACATCCCACTATTGATAACAACGCAGGAGATGGAGGTTAAGATAGACTGAACAAATTATAAGTATATTGGGATGCATGACTTTAGTTATGGCAAATTACTTTTCTTGTATGAATAATACTTTGGATCAACAACATGGTGTAAAAATGTTAATCCTTTTCATGTGAAAATAAAATCTATCAATCAAGGGGACCTCAAATCAATTGAAATTTTATTAATGGATAATATCCTTTGAAAATATATTTCTATCTTTTGTTAGTTATGAAATGGTGATAGTTTTTATTGAGACTTATCATATCATGGGGGATTCCTATGAATGGTTGTTATTGATTTAAAACACTAAGGATGAGTGGGAAATAAAAATCATGGACATGAAGGATTTTAAGGGAATTTTATAAGAAAAATATTTTCCTTAAGAACAATGAGTAGATATGTATGGAAAATTCCCAATCTCGAGACAAAATGAAGTGAAAATGATTAAATTTATGATGTTATATTTCTATGATTAACAAGTAATGTTATAGAATATGTACATAATTATAAGATAAATATTGAATTTTTTTGATGCGCTTAATTTTATCCATTGCAGGGAACTACTCTCCCAACCATTATCATCATATGAATATATAGTATTATGTGTTATCTATATTAAGAACCTATTATATATGTGTTATGTATATGAATGAAATAAATAGATGAACATGAAAGCAGAGAAGAAAATGTATGGGGGGGGGGGAACATAATGGTGAATTTTAAAAAATGTAATATTTAGAATGAAACACCATGGGGTATACTAAAAAGGAAAATGACTTTTCCTTATGTGTGAAGAAAAGGCCATCATTATCATAAATTAAATGGTAAGATAGAAGAGGTAAATTTATAGTGATTTAACTATAACTAGGTATATCATTATTCCAAAAAATTCTCTAAAAATAAAGTTAACATACCACAAAATAATCCAACATGTTAAGACTAAGCAGTTTTAATTAATCGAGTAGAAGTAAAAGTTCTATATGATGTCGCAAAAGGATGACTTATCATCTACACCAATTTTTAAAATGTTTTAATTTATTCTATTTATATCCACTCCATTATATTTTATAAAATTTCTATGGGCATCCTACCACCACCTCATTGACTAGATTTTGAGTTGCTGGAGATAATTACTTATATAAGTATAACCGCATGTGATGTTTATTGATCATCTTTGATAGATGAGTGTAGGATAGTTTTCCCATTTAATATTTTTATTATTCTTCTATTTGAATTTGATGTAATTTTGGGTGTGGATTATCTCACTCTATAATGATCCCATATTTATAATTTATGAATAGAAGTTACCTTCTACATTCTAAATCAACCATCAATCATCTATCATTATGAGGATGAACCTCACCAAAAAATGGGAAATTACTTTCATTATAGGGGTTCTTATTTCCTACTCATTATAGATATTGATGTCAATTTTTTAGGAGATAATAAAAATTGAGAATTTTTCCATTTTTTATAAATATTCAGATGTACTTCGTAAGAACATTCCTAGTTTTCTTATAAATCATTATGTTTAGTTTTCAATAGAACTCGTACATAGTTCAATTCTTATTTAAAAACCTCAATATATAATGGACCCGATTGAGTTGAAGAGGTTATAGATAAAACTTTGGGACAATTCTGATTAGGGATTCATTGATCCTAATTCTTTACCTTGGGGTGCACTTGTTCATTTTTTAATAATAATGATGCATCAACACATGTTTTCAATTATCTGTAACATAATCAGATCGTTATTATGAATAAATATCATCTACCCCATATCAATGATTAAATTGATCAATTATGGGATCTCTATATTTCCCGAAGATTGATCTTTAATGTTGATATCATCATATACGGATCAAGAAGGTGGATACACGCAAAGCATCTTTTTGTATGAGGTATGGACATAATAAAATCATAGTAATTCCATTTTCACTTACCAACGATCCTTCTATATTCAATGATTTAATCTATAGATCCTTTCAAGATTACCTTAAAATGTTTGTGGATGTATTTAGAAATTATATTCTTAAATATTAAAAAAATCAATGAATAGAATGAGTAAAATATTATAATTTCACTGAAGACCCAGAGGAAGGATGATATGTTTTCCAATTTTACCAATAGTGAATATTTACTTTCTAAATTTTTATTCTTAGGTCATATAGACTCAAGTGAGGGAATATCTTATTAGGAGTGGGTTCCTTAAACTGAAATCCATATTGTAAATTAACTACAATTACATGTATAGATTTAAATATATACATGTGTTTATTCATATAATAATAGTATTGATACTTATTCATCCACTATATATAGGGTAATGTCCTAGATTACATGTAGTATCAAAATATTATAGTAATTCCCCATCTATAATGAGAAAATTGTGAGGCAATGAGAGTTATCTTAAATATATGTCATATGTTCTAAATACATCATATAGATAGGACTCATATAATGCTTAAAAATTATCTATAAGGGGCACAATAGCATTGAGATTTTCTTTCATGATGTTTTCACTTGGTAATCTTGAGTGGGTGAGGTCATGATGACTAACTCATCAATAGGATCCCAACATGTTTCATGTTCCATTGGTTGTTCTTATCTACTATCATCTTTATTAGTCATCAAAATGGATTTATTTATTAATGTGTAAGAATTAATTGTATACTTTGGTGAAAATGAAGAAACCATGAAATTGATGCCTTGGTGAGGTAGACTTTTAAGGTACATATTTATGGGAATGACCTTGGTTGAATGATCTAGATAGAATATTTCGCTTCTATGTTATGGATGAGATATCTTGCGGGACCCTGTTATCTAGGATGGAAGTACACTCATTAAATCCTTTTCCATGGTATAAAATGTTTTGTTCCTCCAGTAATGTCATGAAATATATAATGGATCATAAGGAATATGAAAAAAAATTTGTGTCTTTCTTTTTGAGTTATCTTGAGAGAAAGAGAGTATATTAAACCAAACAAGTTTATATGAGGTTTCATAGCTATTTAATTCATTATATAATTAGAGTCCTTAATGGGTTCCTAGACTCCACACTTGGTAAATGGGTTGGACTCAGTACTTTCTAGATAAATTCCAACATGTTCAAACACTAAGTGTATCCAGAAGATCCACCTATTCGAATGAATAAAATTTTCAGATGAAGTGGACCCCACATGTCATGGAAAATGATCATATGATTGTGATAGATCACAAGTATAATTATTAAATTATAACTTATATGATTATAATAATAATGACTAGATTATTTCCCAAGATTATTTCATGTTTTTTTATCAATGTGAATAGGATAAAATATAATATTTCAAATTAATATAACATGTTCAAGGTGTTCCTCTCTAACCCTAGAATCCTAGAGTTGGTGTCTAATACTAAATATTTTGGCATGGTTTAAATAAATCAAGACATGATGGACCAATCAGTTTAGTAGTCTTGGTAAACCAAGTTCAAAAATGATCATTGTATTACAAATAAATACAATGATTACAATATATATTTTTTCTTATTTCTAAATAAATAACTGTGAGGATAACTATAATACATCTAGAAAAATAAATGAATATATTTCATAGTAAATCATATTGATCATTAGGAAGAGAAATTTATTAAGTGTGAGCTGAAATTATCATTAAGGGAAATATATTGCTGAAGCAATAATGAATTAATGAGAATAGTCAATAAGGAATGGTGAATAAATGAATGCACATTCCAGTTAATCAATAAACGAAATGGAAGTACATACGAAATATGATAAGATAATAATTGGAAGAACATTCCATTAACATAACAAGATAATTAAATATAAATATAGAATGATTGGAAACTGAAACACATGCCATTTATTCGATAAACAGAAAATGAAACTTACCCTAGATATATCGACACATTATCTCATGGATAAATAATAACTAAATACTCAAAATGATATCCATCTATAAATATGTCGATGAAAAATATCATGGATGAATAATATAAAAATATAAATGAATTAAGTTCTTAATTATTTTCCCCCTGTTTTATAGTAACATGGTACCTTTACCATTAGGACCATTCCCTAGACAGTTTACAAAATATCGGATAAAAAATCATGTAAGGAAGCTAGCCAAATAACTCATCCAACGAGACTACCGATGCATCGAGGTTCTATCAATAACCTGGCCCCACCTGTGGAATACCAGTCCAAAACATTCCTCATTTTTTTAATAATTCATTTAACAATGTTTCTTATCTGTTAATTGTATGTAAATAAAGATACAGATCAATCAAAAAACATTTAAAGTATACATTTTTTTAAAAAATTTATATGGTTTATCCAATAGTTATATCCATGATAAATGAAATAAATATTTTAGGGTAATTTCAATGTTAAATGATCATAATTTATTTAATAATTCACGAGTAGTAATAAATGAGGCAAGGAGTTGAATTTGAATACTATCCTTATCCAAATAAATTATAATCCATCAAGAGAAAGATTATTGAATATATTAATAAAACAAATCCCATATAGATTAAAGAGTGAGGGTTGTTGTCATTGATGAAATAAAAGAATAGATTTTTATAATATTCATGTGGAAAATATCATTTTATCTTGAAAAGCCTTTTGAAAATATTTTTCCTTAAAAATAAACATTTTTAACATGATAATTACACTTCAATGAAATGACGGTGGATGAATGCATACATGTGGTATGAGGTAAAAAGAATACTCCTTTTGAATGGAAAAAGGTTAGAAAACATATCATTAAGAAAGTGATAAGAAGATTACTTTGAGAAATTGGTAAAAGATTACATGGGTAAAAATGTATATACCAAATCATTTTAAAATCATTTTCAAAATTTTATAAATAAAAAATATTTTTTAGAAGAAAACAGTTTCTCTCACTAAAGAGATAAATAATGTCAGGTTTTCTTAAAAAACATTTTCTAATACAATTTGGGGCTTAATAGTGGGAAATTGTACTAATACATGAAAATTGTCCTGAATAACCATAGAATAATTAATGGGATTATTGGGAAATGTTTATATGATATCCTTGAATGGAAATTCCAATGAAAGATCAATAGGACTAGTCTCGAAGAAAATAATCTTTAATCATTCCAAAGTGTCTCATACTAATCTGAAATATTTTAAAACATAATCATCATTAAGGAATTAAATTATAATAATGATTAAAATATGATGATAGTAATTATATTCATGATATATCATGTAAATGTTAGTACATACACCATGTAAATGAAACTTGGTTCATAAAAACAATTAAACCTCAATGGAATGTAAATTGACATGAAAATCCATTACCTTGCATTTCAATTTGGGTGAACATCCTTTAAATTCCCGAAAAATAAAAATATGTTAATTTGATAATTTATTCAAAACCATTGTAATTTTTTAATTATTTTTTATTTCACTTATTACCTTATTATGTACATGTACTCGAACAATTATGTTTACATCGGGTGTTTTTTACCTAATCTAGTTTATGTTTCAAAACAACTATTGTTGGCCAACTATGGTAACATGGTTCATTATATAAAATCTAAAAAATAATAACCATGAAATAGTAATCATATTTATACATCAATTATAATTTTAAAATCATACATTAAATATGGTTATGAAGATGAGAATATGTAGTAATCATGGAGATAGTATGTCGTATGTACACAAGAGTAACATTCCCGTTCTTAAGTTATCACAGTGGAAATAAGGTAAGTAACACCTTATCATTCAATAATGACAATTATAAAAACAATTTGATATTATTTAATTATAAATACAATATAAAAAATTATGTGGTGTTAAAGGAATCAAATATTGTCGAGGAGGCAGTATTCCACGTGTCTATGAATAACGTGATCACATTTAATGTGTGTTATAGAGTAATAGCAAAAATCATATATATATTATATTTAGAGAAATATAATTATGAAATTAATATAATATAGATCTTGTGTATTTATCATATGTTTAACTTCATACAACTTTTATACATTTAATTTTTATGGTGAAGGCATCATAATGCTTTGAGGGGGTGGTAGTCCTCACTTCCTCAAACGGTGTTATTGTATTAATACAAAATTGAAATTATTAACGGTTGGTGTAATAAAATTAATAAATAAATATTGAGTAACAATAACTCTATTATATAATATATAAATTTAAATAGATTTTCCATAAAAATTTCCACCATGGAACTTGTCTTGAACCTCCCTTGGGGCCCGTGGTGTGACTACCCCAAGCCCGCCTTCCATAGTCCAAGGGCTGGTGACTAGCACCTAAGAAGTAAATAACTTTATCTGGGAAGAAATTGCGTTTATAAATCATAAACACATCCAAACAGAGTACAAGCTGAAATAATACACTATGTACAAAAGAAAGTGGTGAAAAGTAAACGTGCCAGAATACAAACCCAACTGAAATATACAGCTACAACTGAACGAAAGTACAATAGAAAAGAAAAATAGCTTAAAAAATAGAAGCATATCTTGGGTCATCCACCTCGGATTCTACCTGAAGGGTAAGTACAGATAGCATAGCTCCTAGAACATCCACCACGGATCCTACCAGAAGGGTAGGTACAGATCGCCTCCTCAACACTCTCGCCCGTCAACCTCCTCTGAGTATCCTCTCATCATGAAGTCCACCTCCAGATACTGACTCGTCGTGAGGTCCAACTTCGGGTACCATCCAGTCCTCGAACACTCAGCCTCCGTCAGCGCTGTCTATCGTTTGTATCCAACACAATGAGGTGCGGGCATAGCCCGTGCAAGGGTGAGTATACTAATGCTTATTGTGGACGTTGTGACCCTCAAGGTCTCACTAAATCCAACAAGGATAACCACAATGTAGGATCTAAACAGATAACCCTTACTTAGGTATAAGCTCATACTTATGCCTAAGTTATCAAGTAACCCATCTCAATCAAGAGGTATCACACAGATATGAAATCAAAGGATAACCACTACTTTGGTATATGCCCTTACGTATACCAAAGTAATCAAGTAACCCTTCTAAATCATGTAGAAATCACAAAAGTCAGTGACTCAGCTCAAACCAGGATTTTCAATAAAGATACTGAAACCACAACTGCTGGAGAACTCCTCCTCTATCGAGTACAGTAGCGTGTCATGACTCTGACGCTCTATTCACTAACCGTAGACTGCTGAGGTACTTTTCTAGTCGAGTACTTCAGGTCCACATCCAAACATAGTAGTGCTCCTCGCCAGGGGTCTGCCACCCAAACATAGTAGTGGTTCCCCTAAAAGCCTACAGAGGTACTTTTCCTATGGAGTACCACGGGTCTACTGCCGACTACCAGGCGCTCTGTCTTCCGTTGGTCTACCGCCAAATACCTGGCGCTCCATCCACTGGGCTAGTCGACTCACTCCAAGTCGAATCGGTCAAGCAGTCATCAAGTACATAGCTACTAGGTCTCTGCACTCCGTACGCTCGTCTCTTGGAGGATCCACTCCACGAGCTACTGGTCGATACTCCAAGTATCATAAAGTCCCACAAAGAAGTATCACGAGGGACCGC
Organism: Viscum album; assembly: GCA_963277665.1. Lineage (NCBI taxonomy): Eukaryota > Viridiplantae > Streptophyta > Magnoliopsida > Santalales > Viscaceae > Viscum > Viscum album. Next base: position 158,181 of record CAUJRU010000118.1, read on the forward strand.
CTCATCACAGGGGTCTCAACGCAATAGATGGCGCGTCAATCGGACGCCCGGTCTGTGAGTTAGAAGCCTTTTCATCCTGGTGGCCCGGTTAGTTTTGTGTACGAACCAACCTGACCATATTTCAACTGTACCCCGAAATCTCATAGGTTATACTCAAAGGGACCGTTTCTCAACGAGATTACCAACACCACTGAAAGTTAGTAAAACAAACGTCCGGTTTGAAATTTATTGGTTTTTTCGTTCTAGGGGACCGGTTGGTTTCTAAGCTAAAACCAAACCGACCGTACTCCAACTGCGTCCAAACCACAGGTGAAGTATGAAAAAAGATATGTCTCATCCAAAGGAATCCAAAAAAGTCAACAACACTTCAATCGGACGTCCGAATCTCAAGTTATAAGCTTTTCCGCTCTGAGGGCCCAGTTGGTTTCGGGTTCAAACCAAATCGGTCGTACTTCAAATGACAACGGTTAACCATACCGGTCACACCGTTGCGATCCATATGAAAAAACACATGAGATGGACTACCCATTTGTTCAAATCGGATAGCTGGTGAAAAAGTTTCATTTCACCGCAACATGCGCGAACCGGGCCTCGTGGGGCCCACGCCCCGACCTCGAAATAAATATCCAAAATTGGTCTGGAAACATCCATCTTAATTCCAGGGTCGCAACGTCGCCGACGATTCCTCATTCCGACACCGTATGAGAGTGATATGTCAGATTCAATATTCTCTATTAACAATAATAATGTTATTATTCGGTGTTTCGTGAGCCCGAGCCATGAACCATAATTTAGTATCAAAAATTAGACTTGAATCTACTATCTTAGAGACAAGATTACATCGCCACTAACGGCAATTCAATCGGACATCGCACGCAGGAGTTATGGAGAGTCGAATATTTAATAATATTATTAAATCCATTAATGTAAGAGCGTTTCGGGTACCCGATTCAAAAACCCAAAAAATATATCCAATATTGGACTCATAAATTCCGTCTCAATGTCAGGTTCGTACTGCCACTGAAGGTTCATGAAACCGAGATCGCACGAAAAAGATACCGTCAAAATACGGTTTTCCCAATGAAAATAATAAAATTATTATTATATTATTATTATTTTTAATTTAAAAAAAATTTATTCCTTAAATCCTCACACCCCAAATCCATACACCACTAGCGCCTCCCTTTCCTAACTCCATGCCTTGCATGCCCCATCACTTGATTTATTTCTCTTTTTATTTTCCATTTAATTTAAATATCTTATTTTCTATTCTCTCTCCAATCTTCTTTCGTTCATCCATGATTCCTCATGCTCAAAAGTAAGACTCCTTCCCCAAAATCACACCCCATCAACAAAAGATTTCAGCCTCCGATGAAACCCTACCCGCCAAGGGTCTTGCACACCCGCCACCTCCGGACAGCAACACCTCCTGTCCACACAATCTTATCATTTTACCGCCGTACTGGCCGCCTACATGCGATTTCCTGCTCGTGTTGTTATCCCTGCCTCGCCCTCGCATCGGCCGCCCCAACTCCAATCACAAATGAACAACCAGTGGTGGGTCATCAGACCGTGTTTGTTTGGCTCACGCCCTCCACGTTAGGCATTATCAATTGGCAATAATCAAACACTTTCTTTCAATGACAAGAACGGTATAATTTATTCAAGAATTAATTATACAAACATCATATAAATAAACGCACATGCTCGTGAGATAAAACCACATAAATGAGAAACAAACAATATTCCCCTACCTCAAGGTTCTTCATTCATTGACGACATCAAGAAAAGGTGGATGTCGGTTCGTTGACGTCGTCGTAAGGGAGGAGATGAAGCTGTCGACGATCATTGGCATTCATCACTCCCGCAAAGTGCCTTCGATCCCGGATCGGGCATTGTTGGTGAAATCCATTGCGTTCTTCGATGTAGAACATTGTTCTTCTTTGGCAGGAAGTCCCCTAAATTTCAAAATCCATCCCAATATATACTCACCAACCAAACCCAAATAATCTAACAACACCTTTGTAAAAGAATGGCTTTAAGCTTTCAAAACTCAAGTACTTGAATTAATTAAAAAGGGTTGGAAAACTTAATTAGAGAGAGGAGGATATGAAGAATCACATTTAATTAAGGGAAGGTTGTCACATTAAACAAGGGTGTTTAATGGGGTTTAGGGAAAGTGAAAGGTTGGGGCTCCTGTGGGCCCCTCCTCACAATTACCCTCACATGGATCGTTAGGAGCTTCCACCCCAACTTCCCCAATTAGGATATAACCACTTTAGTTAAAGAATAAAAACTGTTCCACATTTTTTTATTCACTTCTCATTTTATCCTCAAAATTTAACTTCTCCTCCCTTGCAATCGCAACCACGGTAAAGGTCTTATTAAGAAATTACGGGCGTTGCGATTTCATCAGTTCCCTCCGATTTAAATTCCAAGCACCGGTTAAAAAGATAGAAAAACTCACTCATTCGTTCATTGAACGTACCCGAGCTAAACTTCGGAAATTGATTCTGCGCACACCGGGCCTCAGATTCAGGTGCTGTCAGAAACTACGTACTCAAAAAATTCCAAAAAAAATACGAAAAAATTTCCAATCAAATTTCCGGGACTTTACATTACTCCCAACTCAGGGCTTTGTGTCCTCGTAAAGATACAACATACACTAGGGAAAACAAAAGTGGTACTGAACAAGCATTTGAGCCTTCTGTTCCGATGTGCTCTCCTAGAGGATCCCGTGCTGCCAAGGAACGCGCATTAGAGGAATCGACAGTCCATGATGAACTCGCTCCTGTCATCCCTCGACCTCTACTGGATCCTCTGTGAATGTCGCGCCCATCATCGATGTCCAGCTCCTTGTGGTCGATTATGTGTGAAGGGTCATGCACGTATCTCCTCAGCTGATATACGTGGATGACATCGTGCACCCGGTGAAACTGCGATGGAAAGGTCAAGCGGTAAACCACCTCGCCTAGCCTACTGAGGACCTAGAAAAGTTCGTTGAACCTTGGAGATAACCTGCCACTTCAGCCACATCTCCGTATACCTTGTCAAGGTGAGACCCGTAGGAATGACGTGGTCTCCATCCTATCAGCATAGAAATTTTGTCTGCTCTATGTAGTCTCAATTGCCATGAACCATCTATGGTTCTACACATGATGACTCCATCACTATCCACAAAGGATTCCTGAAACGTGGCCAGATGATGTCTCGCCACTCCCTATAGCTGAATATCAGTCCTCCAGCTAGGCACTTCTGCGACAATGTTCCCCTTCACATATTTATTGACTATCTCGACGTCATAGTCCTAGAGGAACTAAAAACTAAAAACTCTTGTGGTCACGAGGGTATGGCTGGCCGACTCAAGAGTGATCAGCCGCACCCTCCTAAGCATGAGTTTATCTTGTGCTGCCTGGGTTTCCCTTTTTGTCGACCATGGAAAAACCCCATCCCATCATTGTAGATAAACCACAACCTTTTTTCATAATACAATCAATCTGAATATGACCTGTGAATCCAATCCATACCCAGACCAATGTCTTAAGGCCTCGATGCTGCGACCAAGAGGGTCCAACCGAAACTCTCACCTCAAGGGTCAGATCACACCGTCGGCGTAAGTGTGATTATCAAGTGTCCTCCCAAAGGTATCTCCAGACATGAGGGTCAAGTCAACGGTTTCAACCAGAAACTCTAGGTCTGGGTAAAGATTCATGAAAGGGAAGAATGATTGGTACCTAAGTCTATTGATACGGTAGCTAGTATTAGACACATACCATAACACAAATCATTCTTAGATCCCCTGGGTCACACTCTTTGACCGTATTCAACTATTCTCTTCCCCTGCGCTCCTGCTCCCAGAGCCTGGAGGGGACTACAAAACCGGGTGGTTGTAACATGTCGAAATGTACACCACCACATGCTTCTCTCCCAGCTCTGCTTCCACGTATGCTTCTCTGTAGATTCATCTATCCTTAACACTTCCACATATTAAAACATTTTACACGCCCATGTCTCTAAGACTAGCGCTCATTTCCTGCTTTTCCCACTGCTAACCCTCACTGGATGCTTCCACTCAACCAATGAATTATCAACCACAATGTTCTCTCTAGCACTCTAGCAGAAGTAGGAATGCATAGAGAAAAGGTGATGGCTCAGATATACTTAAACCAACCTCACTCGGAAGTCTGAGCCCTGAAGCACTGATCGTATCGTAGTAATCAAGTACCAGGAATGATTGGTATGCCTCGATGTATACTCAACTACTGACATGTCATCTTACTGAAGCTGTATAAGCTCTAGAAAACTCTGAGCCACCTCCTCAAGCCAGTCCTTAGACACCTGTGAGTCGAGCTCACCTAGGAACTTGATAGTTGGTGCTGAAACATATGTAAGGAACTAAGCCTACAAGTAACCTCTACCGGTACCACCAGTAGTGCCTGCTGACCAGCAGGTAGTGATATAGATGACACACTACACGAAGTTACTATCTCAGGAATCGGTCCACGTACCAAAGCCTCATCACTATACGGACCAACATCATGGTCACTCACTGGAAAACACAATTAGCTAAGATCTCCATCTACTCTACCCATGTCTAAACTATGGGTAGAACTCCAGAAATCGCCTCCATCCAGTCCACTGCTTCCTGTGAATCTGCCTCACCTCGTATCATCAGAGGCCTCTCCTGCTGGAACCCGTGCAATTCGCTCTGTTAGCGTGAACCGTCCACTAGTACGGCGGGTGGAATCTTATGCCTAATGGGTGGTGGTGCTGCTGGAACACCAACCGAAGGTGCCAACACATAAAGAGGGCCCTACACCAGATTCTCGTCGCTCGGTGGGCTGTCATCGAGTACTCTCTCGGAACTCCAACTAACTGTCTGTGTGGAGACATCCAGAATAGATGTGACACGGTCAATGATTTATACCTGGTCAGCTGACCTGGTTTAAGCTGACATTAAAAGTTTTTGGAAACACACATGCAATCAGTGTTTTTGTGCACTATGTCGGAAATCAGAAGTCAGGGTCCTGGTGTCTGGATACGTTGGCCACCACACCAACACTGGACTCCCTAAACTGAAGTCCACACTTAGTACCCTTAACATTATTGCTTCACAGAAAGGAATGATCAGAGTCATGAGTTCTACGGTAGAACCGTCTCCTCTGATACCAATTTTTCACGACCTGCCCTCGGCGCCCATGCCATGACTACCCCAAGCCTGCCTTCCATAGGCCAGGGGCTGGTGACTAGCACCTAAGGCGTAAATCCTGTTAACTAGGAAGGCATTTCCTTTATAAATCATTAACACATCCAACCAGAGTTCAATCAGAAGTAATACACTAACAACAAAATAATTTGATGAAAAGTAAATGGGACACCATACAAACCCAACTGAAAAGTACAGCTACAACTGAATGAAAGTACAACATAAAAGACAAACAGCTGAAAAAATAGAAGTAGCTCCTGGGCAGTCCACCTCGGATCCAACCTGAAGGGTAGGTACAGATAGCACAACTCCTGGATCGTCCACCACAGATCCTACCTGATGGGTAGGTACATATATCCTCCTCAACACTCTCTCCCATCAACCTCCTCCGAGTATCATCTCTTCGTGAAGTCCACCTCTAGATACTAACTTATCGTGAGGTCCACCTACGAGTACCGTCCAGTCCTCGAACACTCAGCCTCCTTCAGCGTTGTCCGTCGTCTGCATCCAACACAACGAGGTGCGGGAATAGCCCATGCATGGGTGAGTATAACAATACTCAGTAGGGACCCCGAGACCCTCAAGGACTCACTAAATCCAACAAGGATAACCAGAGAGAAGGATCTAAACAGATAACCCTTACTTAGGAATAAGCTCATACTTATACCTAAGTTATCATGTAACTCATCTCAATCAAGAGGTATCACACAAATATGAAATCAATGGATAACTAATACTTAGTTATATGCCCATACATATATTTAATTTATCAAGTAACCCATATCAATCAGGAGGAAATCACAAAGGTCAACGACTCACCTTAATCCAGGATTTTCATTAAAGATATCGAAACCACAAATGCTGGAGAACTCCTCCTCTGTTGGGCACAGTAGCCCTATCACGACTCTGAGGCACTACTCACTAACCTTAGACTGCTGAGGTACACCTTCTGTCGAGTACCACAGGTCCACACCCAAACACAGTAGTGCTCCCCACCAGGGGTCTTCCGCCCAAACATAGTAGCGGTTCCCCTAATAGCCTACGGAGGTACTCCTCCTATCGAGTACCATGGGTATGCTTCCAACTACCAGGCGCTCTATCCGCCGTGGGTCTGCCGCCAAATACCAGGGCTCCGTCCACTGGGCTAGTCGACTCACTCCAAGTCGAATCAGTCAAGCAGTCGTCAAGTCCACAGCTACTAGGTCTCTACACTCTGTATGCTCATCTACGGGAGGATCCACTCCACGAGACACATGTCGATACTCCATGTATTAAAAAGTCCCACAAAGAAGTATCATAATGGACCGCCTCGTCACAGGGGTCTCAACGCAACAGATGGTGCATCAATCGGACGCCCCGTCTGTGAGTTATAAGCCTTTTTGTCCCGGGGGCCCGGTTGGTTTTGTGTACGAACCAACCTGACTGTATTTTAACTATACCTCGAACTCTCATAGGTTATTCTCAAAGGGACCGTTTCACAATGAGATTACCAATGCCGCTGACGGTTCATCAAACAGACGTCCGGTCTGAAAGTTATTGGTTGTTCTGTTCCAGGGGCCCAAATGGTTTCTAAGATAAATCCAACCCGACCATACTCCAACTACATCCAAACCATAGGTGAAGTATGCCAAAAGATCCACCTCATCAAAAGGAATCCAACAATGTTGATGGCACGTCAATCGGATGTCTATAGCTCAAATTATAAGATTTTCCGCTCCGAGGGCCTGATTGGTTTCGGGTTCGAACCAACTCGGCTGCAAATTAAATAACACTGGTTAACCAAACCGAGCACACCATTGCGATCCATAGTAAAAAACACACGAGATGGACTACCAATTGGTCCAAAACGGATAGCCAGTGAAAAAGTTTCATTTCACCGGAACATGCGCAAACTGGGCCTCATGAGGCCCACACCATGAACTCGAAATAAATATCCAAAATTGGTCTTGAAACATTCGTCTTAATTATAGGGTTGCAATGTCGCAGACGGTTCATCATTCCGACACCGTATCAGAGAGATATTTCAGATACAAGATTCTGTATTAATAATAATAATATTATTATTTGGTGATTCGTGGGCCTGATCCACGAACTAGAATTTAGAATCAAACATTAGACTTGAATCGACCATCTTAGAGACAGGATTATATCGCCATTGACGACAAGTCAATCGGGAGTCGCACACATGAGTTATGGAAAGTCGAAGATTTAATAATATTATTAAATCAATTAATGTACGATCATTTCGGGTACCCGATCCAAAAAACCGAGAATGATATCCAATATTGGACTCATAAAATCCTTCTCGAAGTCAGGGTCGCACTACCGCTGATGGTTCGTGAAACCGAGATCGCACGAAGAATAAACTGTCAAAATACAGTTTTCCCAACGAAAATAATAATAACATTATTATATTATTATTATTTTTAATTTAAAAAAATTAATTCATTAAATCCTCACAACCCAAATCCACTCACCAGTAGCTCCTCCCTTGCCTAACTCCATGCCTTGAATGCCCCATCACATGATTTATTTCTCTTTTTATTTTCCATTTAATTTAAATTTCTTATTTTCTATTCTCTCTCCAATATTCTTTCATTCATCCACGATTCCTCACGCTCAAAAATAAAACTCCTTCCCCAAAATCACGCCCATCAACCCAAAAATTCAGCCGCCGATGAATCCCTACCCGTCAAGGGTCTTGCACATCCTCCTCCTCCGGACACCTACACCTCATGTCCACTCGATCTTATCATTGGACCACCGTACCGGCCACCTACCTGCGATGTCATGCTCATGTCATTATCCTGGCCTCGCCCTCGCATCGACCGCCCTGACTTCGCGCACAAACAAACAACCAACAGTGGGTCTTCAGGCCGTGTTTGTTTGGCTCACACCCTCCGTGTTAGGCATTATCAATAACCAATAATCAAACACTTTCTTTCACGTATGAGAATGGTATAATTTATTCAAGAATAAATTATACAAACATCATATAAATAAATGCACATGCTCTTGAGATAAAACCACTTAAATGAGAAACAATCAATATTACCCTACCTCAAGGTTCACCGTTCGTTGACGACATCACGAAAAGGCAGACGTCGGTTCGTTGATGTCGTCACAAGGGAGGAAATGAAGGTGTCGACAATCATTGGAATTCGTCACTCCCGCAAAGTGCCTTCGATCCCGGATCGTGCATTGCTGGTGAAATCCCTCGCGTTCTTCGATGTAGAACGTTGTTCTTCTTTGAAAGAATGTCCCCTCAATTTCCAAATCCATCCCAAGATAATTTTCCAACCAAACCAAAATAATCTAACACCACCATTATAAAAGAAAGGATTTAAGCTTTCAAAACTCAAGAACTTGAATTAATTAAAAAGGGTTGGCAAAATTTATTAGAGAGAGGAGGATATGAAGAGTCACATTTAATTAAGGTAAGGTTGTCACATTAAACAAGGGTGTTTAATGGGGTTTAGGGAATGTGAAAGGTTGGGGCTCGTGTGGGACCCACCTCACAATTACCCTCACATGGGTAGTTAGGATCTTCCACCCCAACTTCCCCAATTAGGATATAACCACTTTAGTTAAAGAATAAAAATTGTTCCATAATTTTTTATTCACTTCTCATTTAATCCTCAAATTTTAAAATCTCCTCCCATGAAATCGCAACCATGGTAAAGGGCCTATTAAGCAATTACCGGCGTTACGAGTTCATCGGTGCCATCAGATATCAATTCTGAGAAGTGGTTCAAAAGATTGAAAAACTCGCTCATTCGTTCACTAAATGTACCCGAGCTAAACTTCGGAAATTGATTCCGGGAACACCGGTCCTCAGATTCATGTGCCGTCAGAAACTGTGTACTCATAAAATTCTAAATAAATTATGAAAAAATGTACCTTGAAATTTACAGGACTTTACAGAAGTGGTATGGAAAAATTAAACAATCATTATTTCATGAGGCATCAGTTCGCCAAACACCAAATCTTTATGTTTGTTACACATTAGATAGTGGGGTGTGTAAGTGTTGGAAAAAATATCATAATAGAAACATCCTAATATATTGAGTATATTTTATTTGTTACAAATGAATAGAATAAGTTTATTTTATTGGTGGGATAATAGAAATGAAACTAGATAGATTGAGAAAAGACATTAACTTTTAATTGGGTATCTTTTTTTGTTTAACCAAAAGGAATCCGTGGAAGCAATTCTACCCAAATAATGGAGTCTAGGTTGAGGGAAGGTATTTTGGGAGGACATTTGGTCATATATTTTCTGAAATTAATAGGTTGGAGAGGTGTGAAAAATGGGTAGACGTGGTTGCCTTTTATAGGGAAGGAAAAGGAATCACGTGGTATTCTTTAAAAGAAGTTAGGTGTACACATGTTCATACCTAAAAAATCATAAAAAACCACCCAAAATCATTAATTTAAGGTGAATTTCCGAATTATTTGCATCCAATGGGTTTTGGACAACTGTATTGGTCATTTGGTCCCATAGAAAAAGGGTTTTAGCCCATTTTATTGTTAATTACACCGTAGTCATAATAATTAATATTAATCAGTTTCACTTATAATTTTTTCAAAAATTAATTTGATCATATTATAATACCAAATTTATATTTTTCATAATTTATTATATCCAATTTAAAAAATTCAATTGATATAAGCGTAAAAATTTTAATTAATGCAAATCTCATAGACGGAAAAATTTACTTTTTTTAGTAGTAAACTGACCAAATGATTCTAATGTTTTTTATATTATATTTAAAATGAAAATTGATTCTAATGAAGTAAATTATATTAATTTATTAATAATTAATCTAATTTTTCATTAAAAAAAATTAATATTATTTAATATTATTAATTATTTAAACGAAATGTTCGTCTTTAACTAAAACACTATTTTGTCACAATTCATTAAAAAACTAGGTTTCTCATAAAACTCCAAAAAATTCATCCTATGATATTATTGACATTTTGAATTCAAAAATAAATTTTATGTTATCATGTTTAATTGATAAGTGTTTAAAAATTAATATTTAATATTGGTTTTCCATTAAAAGGAGGAAAAATCGCATTTATAATAATATAGGTTTTTATGTGAAATATTAGGTTTACTCTTATTTCATGCTTACAAAATATAATGGATGAATTTCAAAAATATTTTATTGAATATATAAAATATATTTTCAATTAAAACAATTAAATAATTGTAATTACTTTAATTTATTATTCTAAAATAGCTTTGTGACTATAAAAATGTTTTCTATCGAAATATCCTTTTAATATTCTATTGGCTCATATATTGATTTATTATTTATTTTTAACCAAGTATTTTGTTTTATAAACCATATATTTTTATATGTTAGTTAATATTATCCATATCTTCTAGTTTATATCTTATAATATTTTAATAATATATCATTTTTTGTGAAACTCGGTCTTGCGTAAAATGCAAACATTCAAGTAAGGTCTCTCTTGTGTGTAATTCTAGTTGACATGAAAGGTTGACCTTATGTGTAAAAACACTAAATCATAGTTTCATGAAATGAATATATTGTAAATAGAAAAAATATTATATAGTATTTGGATATTATGTTACATTGCATTCTTGTTATCGCATGTCATACACACTATCAAATACAAGGTTATTACTTCAGTTATTTGGGTCATCACACTATCCCCTCCTTATTTAAATTATGTCCTCTAAATTTAAACACAATGTTAGTGATACATTGATTTATATTTCTTACATTGAAATCCCACATCGTGAGAATAGTTAATGAAACCTCCTCTATAAAAGAGATAATTGTATATATAAAGGTCACATCAAATACCATGTAACTACATATCTTAGTAGGAGAACATTAGTGGAATGTAGAGATACATAATTTGAGGAAAAGTATAAATATTTTTAGGATGTGAATGATGTTATAAATCACAAAAAGTGAATGTATAATGGAATGGTGAGGGATTCAAATCTATAAAACTTTGATGATTTAATAGACCATCATTTCAACATATATTAAGGTATTATGACAAAATTTTATTTCTAAATCATTTTCTTATAGTTGGTTAATTATTTGCAGAAAACAAATATAATGAAATATTATTATATGAAAGGTTTCAATTTCCAATGAACAATCATAAATTTTGGTTGGGCTTCGATCAAATTCTAATTTATTCATTTACTATAAAGAATTAATTAGCTCTAATGATTTTTGTTATACATGAAGCACTAAAAGATCCATTTAAAGAATTATATGAATGATATGTCTAACTATCTATCCTTAAATATCTTCCAAACCATTTTGGATATTATATTATTCCCTAATACTCAAAATTGATAATACTATTTTATCATTAACATATACTCATTATGTTTTCTAACTAAAAACAATGAAAATTATAAAAGACACTACATAATCCAGTGGTTGTCATGAAACCCTTATCATCCTTCGGTCATGGATTCAAGTCCCATGGCCTTATAGGAATTGATTAGTTGTCATCATACATATAGGATATACTTTTCAAAAACCCAATTAATATAATTTCAAAATATAAATATGATGGAGATCATTGAAATTTGGTAAATATCTAATATCATTTTAACTATGGTTTCCAATACAACCCCAATACATAAATACCTCATCCATTTTATTTCCACAAAGGTCCTTTCATGGACTATTGTTTTTTCTATAATATCCTTAGTTGTATTTCAAAATCATGACACCTTATCTTCAATATAAAAATCCTTAGGTTTTACCTAGGTTACGTATTATGTATCCAAATCCTTCATAATGTATTGTAATGGAAAAGTTGATTATCTGGTGCATATCCACCAGAAGTGTCTATCCTATTGAAAAATAAGACCTATTATAATGTACAAGGTTGCCCCGAGTCCAGCCAAAAACACCTAGTTAGAGTTATTACTTTTATCTACATCAGTTACAAAACCATGTAGACTTTTCATATCTAAATATGGATGTATTTCTTGGAAAACCCACATATTCTTTACTTTACAGAAATTATATGGTTTCATCTATATTACATAAATTGTACCTAATGGTAATGTTTGTTAATCTATGTTTTCCTAAATCCAGTTCCCAGCGAATGAATCCCCAATTGTTCGATCAGTTTAGTAGTATTAGTAAACTAGATACATAAATGAGTATTTTATTAAAAATAAATACATTTATTACTACCTTATTTTCTTCTTCTTTTTAAATAATTTACTTTGAGGATAACTCTAATCAATATAGTAAAATCTATTCATATCTTTGATAGTATTTTTCTTGGATTCCTAAGGAATAAAACATAACAATGGTGAGTTCAAATGCTTAGTGATGGAAAAATATAGTAGAATAAATAAAGAATCAATGAGAATCTCTAATATAGAAAGTTGAATAACTAAATGCACATTCCATTTAATCAGTAAACTGAGTGGAATTACATAATAAATATAGAAAGGTAATAACTGGTAGAATATTCCATTAAAATAAATAGATAAGGCAATATCACTATTTAATTTTCGGAAACTGAAACACAAGACATTTATTCAATGAAAAAAATGAATTGTATCCATAGAAATGTTGATACATTACCTAATCGATGAATAATGACTGAATCATGATAATGAAATGTATCCATAGATATTTCGGCAAAAAATATCATGGATGAATAATACACGATTATAAAGGAAGTAAATGCTTAATTATTGGAAAAAATGTTTCCTATTTATATATTCCCACTACCACCATGACCATTCACAGAACGGTTTTCAAAATGTATGGTAAAAACCCATATATGGAAGCTATCCAAATGACTCGTCCCATGAGACTATCTATGAATGGAAGGGATATCTATAACTGGGCCACAACCATGTCATACTAGTCTAAAAAATTACACATTTATCAAATAATTGATTTATCAATGATACTTATCTGATATCTTAATGGAGTAGAAGATATGGATTAATCAAACAACATTCAAAGTATACAATTTCAGTAATGTTGTATACGATTTAGGAAATAGTGATATCCATGATAAATGGAATGGATAATTTAGGGAAAATTCAATGTTAAATGATCACAAGAGGTTTAATATTTCAAGGCGACTAATAAATAATTCACGGAAGTGAATGTTAATATTATCCTCAGCCAAATAAATCATGAACCTTCTATAGTAAGACTATGTATAGTATCAATAAAACAAATCCCATGTGGATTAAAAATAGGGTGTTATTTCCATTGATGAAATAAAAGAATTGATTTTAGAAACATTCGTGAGGAAAAGATTCTTTGAGTTTAAAAATAAATTTTAAAATATTTTTCCTTAATAGTAATCCTTTTAAAAATGAAAATTAATATTCAAATAAATTATGGTGGATGAATCCATAAATGTCATATGAGGAAAAAATAAAATTCCTTTTGTACTGAAAAAGGATAGAAAAGCCTCATTTAGATGGATAAAAGAAGAGTCCATTGAAACATTTGAAAAAGAATAAAAGGGTAAGTATTTTACCAAATCATTTTAAAACAATTTTTGAAAACCTTTTATTGAAGCATGGTTTTTTGAGGAAAATAGGTTCTTCGACAAAATAGACAAATAAAGTCAGGTATTCTTAAAAACATTTTCTAAAACACATTGACTACCAAATGGTGCTAAAAAGGCACTAATACATGAAAATGTTCGTGAATAACCTGAGAATAATTAAATGTATTATTGAAAAATGGCTACATAATTTATTCAAACTAAAATTCAACAGAAAGATCATTATTATTAGTCTGGAGGAAATTAAAATTTAAGAATTCCAAAGTGTCCCATTCGACATTGAAATATTTTAAAAATATAATCCTGAGGGATGAATAACATTATATGAATGTTTAAAATATCATGAGGGTAAGGAGAATCATGATATATCATTTAAATGGAAATAAATACGCCATGTAAAAAAAACTAGGTGCATAACAACAAATAAGCCTCAATGTAATGTAAATTGAGATGAAAATACCTTACCTTACGTTTCTTTTGGGTTAACGTACTTTATATTCCAATATAAAAGACTTATATAAATTATATAATTTCTTCATATACTTTTTCATGTTTTTAATTATTTTTATTTAACTTATTACCATGTTGTGTACAAATACTAAAAACAATTATGTTTATATTGGGTGTTTTTACCAAATTTAGTTTATGTGTCAAAACTACAATTATTGGTCAACTATGTTCATAGGGGTCATTATATAACAACTACATAATAAATAAAATGAAATAATTATCATATTTATACTTTATTTATACTTTTAAAATCATTATTAAATATGGATTTGAAAAAGAAAATATAATAAAATCTTGGAAACAGTAGGTCGTGCGTACACATGAGTAACATTCCAATTTTTAAGTGATCATTGTTTAATGAGGGTAAATAACATCATATCATTCCAGAAGGATCATTATATAATAAATACCATATTATTTAATCTTATATACTCTTATAAAAAATTCATTGTTAAAATAATAACATCATGTTGAGGAGGTGGTAGTCCACACATCTATAAATAATGTAAACACTTTTTATCTGTGCGAAAGGGTAATAAAGAAAATTATATATATATATATATTATTTCTAGGAATAAAATTATTTCATGGATATCATATTTATTTTGTTTATTTATTATATGTTTAATTGAAACCATCCTTTACACATTCCATGTTTATTTTGAACGAATCACAATGCTTTGAGGTAGTCGTAGTCCACACTTACTCAAACAATGTAATCATATTAATTTAAAATCGAAAGTATTAATGGTTGGTGTAATAAAAGGATTAAAAATATTTTAATACACAATAAATATTATATGAAATATATATAAAAATATTTTTCATCATAATGGCCACCATCAGAGGCGATATGGAAAATTTGAAAAATCATTATTTAATGAGGTTGTAGTTCGCCGAACACAGAAACATTATGTTTGTTACCAATTAGATATTGGTGTGTGTAAGTGTTAGTCAACATAT
Organism: Viscum album; assembly: GCA_963277665.1. Classification (NCBI taxonomy): domain Eukaryota; kingdom Viridiplantae; phylum Streptophyta; class Magnoliopsida; order Santalales; family Viscaceae; genus Viscum; species Viscum album. The sequence goes on from CAUJRU010000118.1 coordinate 173,419, forward strand.
CAGAATAATAATATCCTAGTATATTGAGGATACTATTTTCGTAACACAAGTACAGAATAATGAGATTTTAGGGGTTCGAGAATGGAAATGAATCTATAGAGATTGAGAAAAGACATTAACATTTTATCAGGTAACTTCTTTTGGTTTAACGAAATGGGATTCTTGGAAGGTATTCTTCCCAAAAAGAGGATGGTCAGTCAAGGAGTGGGATTTTGGGAGGCCATTTGGGTGGATCTTTTCAAACATAAGTTGTCGAAGAGGTGTGAGGAATGGGTAGAGGTGGTGGCCATTTATAGGGAAGGTAAATGACTCACTTGGTATTCTTGAAAAGAAGTTAGGTGTAGACATGTTATGAACTAAAAAATTCATAATAAATCATCCAAACTCAATAATGGACGTTAGATGGACGGAATATATCCTGAAAATTACTGTTGTTAAATTGGCTATGTCATTTGGTCTCTAAATCATATGGTTTTAGTCTATTTTATGCATATTTACACCATAATCAGTATAATTAATTGTAATCACTTTCAAGAATCATATTTCGACAAAAATTAGTTAATATTTTTAAACTAGAAATATTATATTTATTATAATGGTTAATGATGGATTTTAAAAATTCAAATCACAAAAATGGAAAAATTACGATGAATGCTAATCTCGTAGAAATAAGGATTATCTAGTTTTGGTAGAAAAATATTAAATAGATTGTTATGTTTTTATAATTAATTTAAACGTAAATTTGAGTCGAATGAACGGAATTTTATTAATATTTGAATAATTTATCTAATTTTAATTTAAAACAAATTTCCAATATAATTTAAAAATAATAATTTTTTAATCGAAATGGCAGTTTAAAATTAAAACGCAGTATTTTTCACTATTCAATAAAAAATGAGGTTTCTCAGAAAAAACCCAAAAATCATCATAAGATATTTTTGACATTATGAATTAAAAAAATAATGTTTAATTTATCATATTCAACTGATAAGAGTGTCCAAATTTATATTTAAAATTTGTTCTCCATTAATAGGGACCAATATCCAAAAACATTTGATGAAATATATAGCACATATTACCATTAAAATAATTAAATAATTGTAATTAATTTTATTTATTACGGAAAAAAATATTTATGATCATAAAATTAGTTTTCTATAAAAATATCCTTTTAATATTCATTTGTGGTTTATATTCACTTCTAATTTATTTTTAACCAAAAATTTAGTTGTCTAAACATCATATTTTAAAATGTTGCATAATACTATCCATAACGGTATGTTTATATATTATAATATTTTAATAATTTATCACTTTTTGGTGAAACATGGTATTGGATACAATGCAAGCTTTGAAGGAAGGTTTCACTTGCGTTTAATGCATGCTATCAAGAAATTTTGCTATTGTGTGTAACAGACGCTAACTCGGTGTCTCATGAATAGAACCTATTGTAAATAGTAAATATATTATATAGTATCTATATATTATATTACCAAACCTGTTTGATGTCACATGTAGTATATGCTATCAAATACAAGGTTCTAACTTTATTTTTTGGGGGCATCACATTCTCCCGACCTAATTTAAATTGCATCCTAATAATTTATACACAATATTGGTAATTGATTCTTTATATTTCCAATATCGAAATCCCACATCGTTATTAAAGTTATAGAAACATCCTTTAGAAAATAAAGAATTTAGAGTAAAATGTTCACATGTAATACCATGGAACTAAATCTATATATAGGAGAACATCAAATGAAAGTATAGATACGTACTTAGAGGAAATGCATAAATATTTATAATATGATAATGAGGTGATCAATAAAAAATAAGGGAATGGTCAATGAAATTTTGAGTGCCTCATGTTTATAAATATGTGATGAATTATATGAAAATAGGATCAATAGGGATTAAGGTATTATGACAAAAGTTTATTTCTATATCATTTTCATGATGTTGTGTAATTATTTTACTGACCATGAATACAATGAAATATTCTTACTTGTTAAGATTAAATTTCATATAAACAATCCTAACGTTTGGTAGGTCTGTGATCAAATTATAAAATTCCTTTACTGCAAATAATTAATTACTAGTATGGATTTTTTATACCCAAAGCACAAAATGAACTTTTAAATGATCGTATGAGTGGAAAGTCTAACTATTTTTCCTAAACTATCTTCAACACCAATTATGATATTAGATTAATCCCAAATCCTTAATACTGGTACTATTGGTTTATTATTAACATTTATTCGTTAAATTGTTTAACTAAAAATAATAATAATTTAAAATTACATTTCATAGGATAGTGGTTGGAGTTAAACCCTTATTATCCATAGGGCATGGTTTCAAGTCATGCGACCTTACCAGATTGGATTGGTTGTTACCCGACATACAAGTTTTCCTTTTCTAAAACACAATTAATATAATTTCCATATATAAATATAATGGACATACTTGGAATTAGGTTATTATCAAAATAAAATTTTAACTAAGGTTTTCAATAAAACCTCATTTCATAAATACCTCATCCATTTTTATTCAAATAGGTCCTTCCATGGTCTAGGGATTATCTATAATAAGATTCGTTGGATTTCCAAATCATGACACATTATCTTTAATCTAAAACTCCATTGGTTTAACATATAATACATTTTATGTATCGAATTACATCATAATGGTATATGAAGTAAAAGTATATTATCATGTGAATATCCACCTCGAGTGTCAAACAAGGTGCAGTGTAAGTCCCATTGTCATGCACAAGAATACCCCATGTCAAGCCCATAACACATTGTTGGAGTTGTTACTTCTAGTAACATTTGTGTGATATCCATTCTATCTTATGGTTTCTCGAAAGAAATTTATTGCGATGAAGACACTTATAATCTATATTTTACCAAACTGGTAGGGTTTTCATCAATACTTCATCAAATTCTACCATAGGGTTATATTTTATAATCTTGGTTTTCATAAATCCAGTTCCCAAGGTGGGTAATAAACATCCTCAAATACCAAATATAACGCCCCAACCCCAGATCCCCAGAGTCAGTGTCTGATACTAAATGCATTGGCATGATTACAAGGAATCATACCCCGAAGGACCGATCAATTTAGTAGCATTACTAAAATATATATATAAATGAGTATTTTATTACAAATGAATACATTGATTACAATAAAAAATCGTCCTTCAAAATAAATAATTTGGAATATAACTCTAATTCAAATGGTGAAATTCATGCATATCATTCATAGTACATTTCATAGATTCATGGTGAATTAAACATAATATGGGTGAGATCAAATGCAAATTAAGGAAAAAATATATCGGAACAAATAAGGAATCAATGAGAATAGTCAATATTGAAATGTGATTAACTGAACACATATACCATGTAATCAATAAACTGAATGGAAGTACGTATGAAATATGGAAAGGTAATAATTAGAAGAACAAGCAATCCAAATAACTAGATTAGGTAATATCAATATATAATTTTATAAAACTGAAACACATACCATTTATTCAATGAACTAAAAATTAAATGTCTCACTTGATATATCAATGATTTATCTCATGGATGAATAATAATTGGATCCTTAAAATGAAATGCATTAATAGATATGTCAACAAAAAAAATAATGTATGAATAATATCAAAATATAAATGAAATAAATTCTTATTTATTGGATTCCATGTTTCCCTGGTACATAGTACATTTACCATCAAGTCCTCTATCAAGTCAATGTAGAAAATGTATTGTAAAAACCCATACATGTCATCTACCCAAATGAATATTTCCATGAGACTACCAATGCATCGAGGTGATATCTATATTCAGGCCACACACATGTTGTACCAGTCCAAAACATTCCCAATTTATCAAATTATTGATTTAATAATGTTCTTTATCTGATATCTATATGGAGTAGAAGATATGGATTAATCAAACCACATTCAATGTATACACCGTTTATAAAATGGTATACCGTTTTGGAAATAGTAATATCCATGATAATAGAAAAGGATAATTTTGGGGAAATTCAATAATAATTGATCATAAGGGATTGAATATTTCAAGCGGACTAATAAATAAATCATGGAAGTGAATATGAATATTATTTTTTGCCAAAACTTCAAAATCCTTCTAGAGTAAAATTAAGGATCATATCAATACAACAAAAACCATGTGGAGTAAAAAATAGAATGTTGTTGTCATTGATGAAATAAATAGATATATTTGAAAAATATTCCTGAGGAAAATATAATTTTCATTTTATAATAATTTTAAAAATATTATTCATTAAAATAATGTTTTTAATCTTGAAATGTATGCTTGAAATAAATGATTGATGATGAATCTTTATATGTTGTATGAGGTAAAAAGATTATTACTTTTGTATTATAAAAGGTTAGAAAATTATTCATTTGGATAGAGAGAAGAAGATTCCATTTAAACAATAGTAAAATATAAAAAAGGAAAAAAATCTTTTACCTAATAATTTTCATATAACTTTTGAAAACAATTTAATAAAACATGGGTTTTAGAAGAAAACTTTTCCCCGACTAATGAGAGAAATAAATTTTGGCTTCCTTAAATACATTTTATAAAAAAATTTGGGTACCATAGATTTGAAAAATGGTACTAATACACAAAAATGGTGATGAATAACCCGATAATAAAGAAAGGTATTATTGAACAATGGTTATATAATTTCCACGAATAGAAATTCCATTGAATGAATATTTGTATTTGTCTTGAGAAAAATAATCTTTAAGCATTCCAAAGTGTCCCATACAACATTGAAATATTTTAAAACATAAAACTCATGAAGTAATAATATTATAGAATCATTTAGAATATCATGATATTAAAAAGATTCATTATATATCATGTAAAAGTTAGTACATACACCATTGAAAAAATACTAGGTGCATAATTATATTTAAGCCTCAGTGAAATGTAAATTGTGATGAAAATACCATACGTTAAATTTCATTTCAGGTGAATGCCCTTTAAATTTATGTATAATAAAATTATGTAAATTTAAAACATTATTCATAACCTTTTTCACATTTATAATTTTTTATTTCACTTATTACCATGTTGTGTACAATTATTCAAACAATTAAGTATACATCTAGTGTTTTGTCTACATTCAGTTTATGTGTCAAATAAACTATTGTTGGTCAAATATGGTAATAGGTTTCATTATATAACATCTCTAGAATAATAAACATGAAATAATTATCATTTGTATAAATCAATTATAAATTTAAAATACATCAATAAATATTGTTATGAAAATAGGAATATGTTACAACCATGGAGATAGTAGGTCGTACATTCGTGTGAGTAACATTCCCATTTTTAAGTCATTGTTGTGGAAAGAAGATAAGTAAAACCATATAATTATAGTGTGAGAACTATATAAAAAAACCCAAATTATTTAATCATACATATATATAGATAAATAATTTTGTGGTGTAAAAATAATTACATCATGTTAAAGAGGCAGTAGTCCACCCATCCACGAATAACATTATAACATTTTAAGTTTCTGAAAGGGTAATAATGCAAATTATATATATATATATATATTATTTAAATAAAGATAATTTTTTCATTAAAATCATATTTATGTTATGTATTTCCTATATTTGAAATTTAAACCATTCATTATGTATTACTTACTACGTGTGAATTAATCACAATGCTTTGAGGAGGCAGTAGTCCACACATCCTGAAAGGATGTCATCATATTAACATAAAAAGGAATGTAATAAATTTATGTGTAATAATGGATTATAAAAGTATTAAGAAATATTAAATTTAATATATAATATATGTATACATTGTTTCCATCATAATGTCCACCATTAGAGGGGGTTGAGAAAAATTTAACAATCATTGTTTAATGAGGTGGCAGTTCTTCGAACACAGAAACATTATGTTTGTGAAACATTAGATTGTGGTGTGTGTAAGTGTCAGTATAAATCTCTTGATAAAATAATCCTAGTATATATTGGATATGGTTTTTGTTACAAAATAACAGAATAATGTGATTTTAGGGGTTGGATAATGGAAATGAAACTAGGGAGATTGAGAAAAGAAATTACCTTTTAATTGGGTAAAATATTTTGGTTTATAAAAAAGGCATCCATGGAATGAATTGTGCCAAAATAGAGGATTTTAGATTTAGGGGAGGGATTTTGGAAGGCAATTTTGGAAGCTCTTGTCCAAACATTTGTGGTTTGAGAGGTGTGAGGAACGGGTAGCGGTGGTGGCCTTTTATAGGGAAGGAAAAGGACTCACATAGTATTCTTGACAAGATGTTTGGTGAACACAAGTTATTACCTAAACAGAGTCATAAAAAATACCTAAACTCATGAATTGAAGTTGAATAGATGAAATATTTCCATCCCAATGGTTATGGAAAAGTCTCTAGGTAATTTTGTCCCTTAAACATGGGGTTTCAGTCTATTTTATGCCTAATTACTCTTGAATCACTATAATTAATTTTAATAACTTTGACTAATTATTTTTGGTAAAAAATTAAGTTGAACATATTTGACCATAATATTATCATTATTACAATGATTTGTGGAAAATTTTTAAAATTAAAATAACATTAGTGAAAAAATTAGTATTAATGCAACTCTCGAAGACAGACATATTAACTGGTTCAAGAGTAAAATGTTCAAAATAATGTCATGTTTTCATAATCAATTTAACAATTAAATTTATTATTATAAACTTAAGTTTATTTATATTTTTATAATTGATCCAATTTTACTTTAAAACTAATTTATAAAAAAAATTATCATTAATAATTATTTAAATAAAAACGCAGTTTTTAAATAAAATTCAGTTTATCCACTATTCAAAAAAATGAGGTTTGTCATAAAGATATAAAATATGAATCCTAATATAATTTTGACATTATTAATTAAAAATAATGTTTAATTTTATGGAATTAAATTTAAAATGGTTTCAAATTTTATATTTAAAATTTTCTCACCGTTAAAATGATGTAAAATTGGATTTATAAAAATATATGATTTTATGGGAAATATTAGGTTTGATCTTATGTTATGCATACTAAATCTAATGGATGAATATCAAGAATATCTTATTTAATGTATAATATATATGTTCCATTAAAAAAATTAACTATTTTTAATTATTTTTAGTTACTATGTTAAAACATATTCATGAGAAAAAAATTGTTTTCTATAAAAAATATCCTTCTAATATAATGTTGATTCTTATATTCATTTCTAATTTCATTATAACCAAAAAATTAGTTTTCTAAACCATAAATATTCATAAATTATTTAATACTATTCATAAATCTCATGAGCCCCTCCCCACAAAATTTACCCCTCTGGGGCCGGCAATGTGAGAAGGGAGATAATGACCCCTGAGTACGGCCTCTAGTAGGCCCCATGTTGGTGAGTAGCATTGAGGGTATAGTAAACACACAAGTGGGACACATTAACCTCTAAGAGAACACATGTAGTAGAGGGAGATAAGATAGAAACCAACCAAATCCAACTCAGAACTGAAATATAAAAGAAAACCCAAGTGCACATATGTAATGTCATGCAAAACTACTACCATTGAAAGGGGAAAAACAACAAGTACCCAAAATAATGTAAAATAGTAGAAACCACAAGCCCGGATAGCTCCTGCAACTGTAGGCTAGTAGTAACTAGCCTGATCTCCAACCTTCTCCAAGTGACGTAAAAAACAGTTTATATATACATAGGGTGAGTATAACAGCATACTCAGTAGGATCCTCCCTAAAGCCTCTCGTGCAAAGGTAAATAAATCATTTTAATGCATAGTGAACAACATGTGAAACTAACTCATCATCTAAATAGGTATACTGAGTTCCCATCCTCACAATGGCTACACTCACCCAGTAATGAATACAAGAGTATATAATATAATAAAGAATATCAAGGGTACCCCGCTAATACTTCCCCACTAGTTTTCCACTTTACCCCAATGTCACATGTCCTAAGCATCTCACTCCAAAAAGAATTTCCCGCAGTCACCTGGGCGAAGCACCACAACATGCACCTCATGCAACAGAACCACCATGTCCACATAAGCAAAGTAAACATGTAGTTTCTGGGAGCCACCATAGCTCGCATTATGTGTATCATAAATCGGTTATTATACCTCATGCCATTATAGCCCATACACTGAGTAAGGATCTTCAAGCCATCAGAGCTTTTACACGTTACACCTATTGTAGTCCATTGAACACTATATCCAAAATATATTTGTGTGAATAACCGCATGACATTATAGACCTCTACACACATATATAGGGAAAACTAACCTATGTTCTTTCTAGAACAAGTAATTACAAAGAGAAAAGTGTGGGGCCAAAGGGGGTTGTCATCCGTCCGTCCTCCCACCGAAATGTTTGGGAAAACACCCCCTGGGCTCAGAATCCTTAGGATGTCAGTTTCCCTTACTTATTGGGTGGAGTAATGTATAGAAACCCAAAAAGTACAGAATATACTATACCTCACAACCACACTATGAGCATAACCTAGTCTTAGACTCAACTGCAGAAAATGTATCTTGGACTCCGGGATGATACTTCTATGACTAGGTATCCTATAAGCACACACCCATTTAAGAGCTTTAATACATTATTTCATTCCCATTTTACCAGTTTCACTTTACATTAATTGATTTTTAACAATTAATTAACCAATAACAGCATCACATTAAATTTCATTCACATCAGTCCCAAAGACCACTTTCCCTTTAAAATTAAAACCTCATCATGTTTTTTTTCAGCAAACTCCAACCCCATGGGTTAACGTCATATTCAATTATTCACTACAGAAATTATTTTCCATATTCCCAGGAATTCTTCAGAAAAATAATATATGCTACTAAACACACGGGGGCTCAACACGTTGAGTAGATGTACTACACTTCGAGTCATTACCGCCAATACCAAGATCATAGACCCATCCTCCCTTGCGAAACTAAACATGGAAGGCACGTTGCATAGGCCGCACATCAACACCCCTTTCAGAAAAAGGGTATAATACCCCGAGATTTTATGAAAAATATTCTGTTAATTTCATTGATGTCTTGTGTTTTACACTACACAAAAATTAGCTTGTTCTATATGCAACACCATATTATCTTATATTATACACAAACACTATTCTTGGCTTGTGTTGCATGCAAGAGCAACCTTCCTCAATAACGTGTGTTGTATGCAATACTGAGTTTCCCTAAACAATGATATATTGTTATAATATTATTATAAAATAGACATTATGAATAGTAACAACTAAATTTTCAATTTTATGACATTATCTTACACATTTTATAGAACATGGTATGAGAACAAAATAAATATTTCGGGTAAAATAAGTATTTATCAAAAAATGACGTTTTAAAGCTTTTTGATGGCGCACCCACATTAAATTTACTTTTTGAAAAGTTTATAAGATCAATTTGATGAAATAATATTATTCTCTTGAATCAGGATAAAAACATATACATTAGATAAATTTTTTATATTTTTCTGATAAGTTTCTTATTTTGATGAATAGTAAATATATGCTAAATTTTAATTAAAAACAACTTTTTTGATCGAGATAATTTATATGGTTAAACTATAATATTGAATATTTTTAAAGTATAAATAGAATATATTTTTAACATCTAATATAATGTAAGTCATAAGCATTAATTTTACACTGAATTCATAAGTAAAAATATTTCAATCTTTTGCAACGTTATAACTTTTAAAACCCATTTTCTAAACAGCGGGATTAATTTTAAATTAAATACTGAAAAAAATTTATTTTGAATTTGGTAAAATGGATTTCATATTTGGAATGAGTATGTACAAATTATGTCAATAAGATACTTTTTTTAGGCATTATGAATAGAAACTACGGTAAATTTTATTTACCATAGTTAAAGGTAAATTGGGTAATCAAGGGTAAATATAATATTATAAAATTACCCTAACACTTGTCTTAATATAATTGGATGATTATATTTTTTCCTACATCATACTTGGGTCGAAATGGAATCAAATGGAACCCAATTTCATTTGATTAAGACCTTTTATTAATTTTATTTAATGGAAAGTGAAATATGTCTCACTCAAACGTTAATAATTAGATTATTTTTAATATAAGGTTACAAATAATATAAAATAGATTGTAAACACTCATTTGAAAGAAAAAACGTTTTTCTTTATCATGGTAATTTATTTTTAATTTTTAAGAAATATTTAATTTTCTTAAATAGCTTATACATTAATGATGTAGAAATTATTTATTTAGGTAAAATCAATAATATAGTTTTTATTAAAAGAACAATACCTATCAAAAGGACCTGAAACATGACCAAATATTATTGATCGAGTATATATATACCATATTCATCCAAGGGTATATTTTTGGACCATTTGTATCCTTATAAAACTGAATAGGACATTTATATTATTTTATTTTAAATGATGTCAAATATTTCTCCATCATAATTTTATAAATATAGCAATTTAAATGTTGTGATTTTAAGATGATAAATCCGAGTAAAAATATTATTATGAAAGGTATTATATTCATCTTAATCATATGATTTTATTTTTAATTTTAATACAACAAATGAGTAAATGAAATAATTATACAAAAATGTTGTAGTAATTATTTTATTAAGAGATATAACAAATAAATGAGTTTAAAAATTTAAAAATAAATAATATATGAACAAATTAATGTTTCCCATGAATTTTTTGAGGAATATAATATATTAGGAAACTATTATATGTATTTTTTATAACATATCTAATGTGGGTCTTTTATTTAAATTAAAATAACTAACAGTGTCAAAATTGAGAATATTGATATTTTATAAAAATAACATATTATTAAATTATTCAGAAAACACAAAAATATTTAAAAACCAGAAATTGAAAATGATATGGTCTAAAATGTTATAAATTATTCAATTATCTGAAATTGGAACCATTTAAGTATGTATTTATAACAATTTAAAATTAATAATTTTATTACCACAAATAAAATTAAATAGAGTAAATAATGATAAATCAAGTTGATAAGGTTATAAATAAATTGAATACATGTTTAAATTTTATTGGTTGATGATATTTCCACCCTATGTCATCTCATCTTATAATTTAGTCATTTATGGATGTTTTTAAGATGGGTTTAATTTTATTATTAATTTATATGTTTAAGGTTTTCAAAAGTGCCCCTCTCATCTCTTATATAAGGGAATCTCCTTCCCTCTCCTATTCACTTAATTTGGAGCCTTCAAGATCGGGCAAACCCTGAAAATTTATCTTAAAAACATATCTAGTTATATTATAGTGGTTCTGGTTTTCTCAAAAGTCCTACTCTAGTTCCTTAATAGAATGCTTAAAAGAGGTGCGTCGAAGAAGAGGTAATCTCTTTTACCGATACTTTCAAGTTTTTTCTTCTTCAAATTATTCTATTTTTGTTGTTTCAATACAAATTAATAACAAAAGTATCACTAATATACTGATATGTTATTATAAATATGAAACAGACCCATTTCACCTTCAATCCATCCTACGGAAAACAAAATCACTACGCGTGCGTACGTGCGGAATACCGTCTCCACGCCGTGGTGTAATCTGTTTTTCCACCACCACCTTACTTGGATGGGTATAATGGTGTAAAGAATAACTATATATGGTTATTATAACATCATAATGATTCTGTGAAATTATTTCATCTACTCTAATTTAATTCAATTATTATGGGAACGATATCATCGCACATGCGTATGTACGGATTACCGTCTCCAAGACGCGATAAGATTCATTATCTATGTTAACAAATTCAAGATTTATTGTAAAGTATATATAACGAATAATAATTGTATATATAACATAAAAATGCTACTATATTTATGTATATATATACATATATTTCATCTACATACTACCATTAAAGTCTGTAAGGATAGGAAAATAGCGTTCATGCGTACGTATGACCTACCGTCTCCATGAACGGTGTGTCTACTTTCATTTATCTATCTATTATATATATATAAATATACAGAATATATATGATATATAAATAATTTTTTACATTATGGAAGTAAGTAAATCTTGATATATGTAATAATAATATCAATAACAACAAGTCCAAACAGGTACGATAAATGAAACGATTTTACCGAAAACGCTGCTTTAATAAGGAATTGGAAAAAGAACGGGAAATATAAATTCATAAGTGAATAATATATGGTATCATAAATATTATTATGGTTCTGTTACAAGTTAATAATATTTTTAAACCCACTATACAGGAGTTTCGGACACATATGGAAGAAATTGGACCTATGGTAAGGGATAATTATTCAAATCTCGTTCTTATCCGAGATTTTTTATTCGTAAGTTTTTATTGGGGTTATGTTAATCATCAATATTTTATAAAAAAGTTTTCATAAAATGTTTACTATTCTTACATGTGTTTTTAATGCCATTTTTACCCTTTTTTGACTGGTACCACATTGTATTGAAGGAATCATTCCTTTTCCTACCATATAAGGTACTTTTTTACTTTTCTGGAAAAAGTATGAGGAGAATGTTTATTTTAACTTATACGGCATGAAATGATTTTTACGGTTTCATAATGCCTAATTTTCAGAAAGCTTACTGTACAAGATTTCATGATTATTTTCAACAAAATTATTTTCTTTTAAAATTGAATGGAATTTTGTGATAAGAAAATGATTTTAAAGAAGAAAGGATATTTTCCTCAAGAATTCATTTCAAGTGTTTTGTCAGAAACTATTTCCCATATAAGACAAAATTATTTAGAATGATTATGTTTCAAGTATAATGTCTCTCTTATTTACATAGTTTGATTATTTTTATGATGAAATGATATCAATTTCTTTTATATGGATTATGTTATGATGGGATGATGTTTATGAAACCCATTTTATTCATTCGGTTATGATGAATGATTTATGTTTATTTTGTGGCACAAGTAAGAATGATTTAATTATGAGATAAGTGGGACCTATATCTCCCTCCAATTAATTGGGTAAATATTTATATCTCATGAGACAGACATGGCTGGAACAGTAGGCTAATCTGGTTTAGTGATACAGGACTGGAACGAGGAGTGAACGTGATTCAGTAAGGGTCTTTGTCCACCATGATGGTCTTGAAAACAATGCCTTGGCTACTATGGAAATCATATCATGTTGTTAATGGGTTTCCAAAATTACATGTTTTATTCCCATTCTATTTTATCATGATTAATGTTCTTTTATGATCTATGCCTTATGTACTGCCAAGACTTATTTCTCAAGATTTTTAAGTTTAAACATTATGTTCATGTTTTTAAAAATTTCAAATGTATATGATTTGTTTTATTTTATCTATGCTTTCCCTTACTGATCATTTGAGGTGACCCTTTATATGTTTTCTTTTCCCTAGGATTTAAATAACGTTTTTAGGTAAGAAAAAAAGGGGAAGATCATTATGGGAGATGTTGAAGATCTTTCACCATGATTAGAAGATTATGTTCTGAGTTTCTGAAGACACTAAACTATTACAGTCCTTGAGTATTGGTTCTTGTTATGTATTAATTCTTCTTCAAAAGTAATGTAATTTCCATGTTCCTCAAGATTGGGTCTCTATAGTCGGTATTAGAGGAAAGGATTAGTTAACCTTTGGAAACATGGATTCGTAAACTTTAGTGAGATCCCTAGAAGTTATTTCTATGGTTTGTCTAGGGATGACCCTATGGTTACGTATAACTATAAGTAATTTTCCTAGAATTACGATAATGATTTTAGAATTTAACCTAATATGTTAGATATTGAATGTAATCCCCCTTGATTATGATTTTTTCCTCTCACACTATTCGTTTTGGGTTTTAAAAAATGGACGGAAACATGAATATTCATGATAATGGAGGATATGACGGACAATGGAATGATATTCTTCATGAGAAACCAAATTAAATTGGATCTGGAAGTCAATATATCGTTATTATGCCTAATCATAAATATCATAATATGATCAATATTCTCATCTTTTGTTCGTTTCCCAACTCATCTAATAAGAGAAAGATCGAGTTTCATGATGATCACAGAGGAAAGAAAGTTCAATTTCCCTCATGTGAATCGTGTGGGAAGGGGCATTAGGGAGAATGTTTTAAAGGAACTGGAATATGCTTTGGGTGTGGTAAATAAGGACACAAATCCAGTAACCGTAAAGGAAAAGGTCCAGTTAACACCATGGGCAAGGATAATGGTATTACTAAGACATCAACATTGGTTAAATGTTTTAAATGTGGAACATATAGGCATTATGCAAACCAATGCTCTACGAGAAAATCTCATGAAGAGAATCAGCATGGTCATGTGGGTAGTATTTATGTTGATGATGATGATGAGACTAAAAATGGTAAATATGATGAAATAAGTGTTGAAGAATACAATCAGTAAGCACGGTCAATGGTTCAAGAAGGTAGTGCAATGATTGAATGTTTATCAAGGGTAATGTTGTATAAGTAATTTCATGGTACTCTAGAATAAAGAAACATTTAAGGATTGTTACATGGTTGTATATACTAAATTTTTTAGAAAATATATGTTGAATGGTACTGTTAACCATGAAAAGTTATTCGGACATTTTTGGAAAGGAGGTGATATGCGCATAATGAAGGGATAAGGAGATAATGAAATGTTTGATAATATTAATGAGATCATGACTGATATAAGGAAAAAGTCATTTCATGGCCTGAGTTTATAGAAATTATGGGATCATTCATGTTTTCACAAAGATTATATGGTTATACATGTTTCATGTGAATACATGATTAAGGTATTCATATGATTGAAATGCGATCAACAAGATATATCTTATGGGGGATAAATTATGGTATTCACATGCTTGTTATGTGACCTTTCAAGTATTCATTTTCTTTATACTATGAGATTGGACAGATGTATTTTGGATAAGACTAAAGATTGAAATGGATTATGTTAGACATCAGATAGTATTATTGTTTCCCTCAGAATCCGGGGATGAATGCCTTGATTGGAGGTTCAAACATTCCGATCGGTTTCTAAAGGGTTTGTTCGTAGAACCGGAAACATCCAATGATTCCACATCCATTCGGACCTACATTCCAAAGGTAGGTGCTCATTAGTTTGTGGACTAATGAGGCTTAGGAATTTGCATTGGTCGAGAGGATGGGAGGTCGGACTCATCACACCTTTTTTAGGGGAATTATTGTCTACTCCGGGACTGTCTTTTAAGATTTCAGTTATGTTCTTGAATCCTTATTACATTACCAAGTATAAAATGAGCTTTCCTTCAGATCTGACAATCAATGATTAAATATGTAGGAAATTTAGATAATCTTTTGTATGTATTAGAGGTTCTTCATCGATAGAGAATCATCTGTATTTATTAGAGATTCTTGGTCAATGGTACCCTTCGACACATTTATATAGAAGTCTCTTGGTCATTATGATGACCATGTTGGTTTTAAAGCCACTCAGTGGGGCAGTTGATGTTTATTGACATTCAGAAGGGCATGGATTATTTTAGAGTTGGGATCGAACCCGTAAATGGGATACCTACGTATCCTTTGTTTAGAAAAGGAATCAGAACCCACGTAGTTCGAGTAAGGGAGTATGTTCTTTATGATTGATGAATCAAAGAAGGATATCACAATTACTTTTACACTCTAAGCTCACGTGAGTCATGCTCAGTGTGAGAACCAAGAGGTATTGGTAAAAATTAGACAATTTTGCCATGAAAGATGCAATCATAAGAAATAATGTGGGGCTTATGTATGTATGAATGCCCAGATAAATGAGGGTTAGGATTTACTTTAAGGAATAAATCTAGGAACAGGGTCCATAAAGGTATATGTGATTCATGGAGATTTTGAATACTCTAACTTGGGGCTTACTGGTGAAAAGGAGGCCCAAATTAGGAGAAGACTTATGATTGAGTTTTACTCCTGAAAAGGAATCCCAGATAAAAGGTAAATTAGGACTAGTTAAGAGAAATTAAGACTGGGGCTTACTCCAAAAGAGGATGCCCAAATTTAAGATTGGGGCTTACTCCTGAAAAGGAGGCCCAGGTTAAGGGAATTAAGGTTTGGGGCTTACTCCTGGGGAGGATGCCCAAATTAGGGGACTGGAGCTGATTCCTGAAGTGGATGCCCATATTTGAGACTGGGGATTACTCCTGAAAAGGAGGCCCAGGTTAAGGGATCTGGGGCTTACTTCTAAATAGGATTCCCAAAAATTAAGGGACTTGGGGATTACTCCTAAAGGGGATGCCCAGATTAGAGGACTTATGACTGGGGATTATTCCTGAAGAGGAGACCCAGGTTAGGGATTCTCTCATCTTAAAGGATGAGGTTGAATGAATGAAATACCAATCATTAGTGACATAAAGATGTGTAAATACCTTGGTTTTGAGAGATATTCCACAGAATTCCTTTCAGATAAGGAATTCAAATAATGAAATCATTCCATAAATGTATTTGAAGAGTGTCTTGACGACTGAATCTTGAATAGGAAAGGTGTAATGGCTTAAGAGGGGTGAAATGGGCAAGAAAGGCACCCAAAAGGCAGGGGCGCTCAAGTCCTGGTAGGCGCGCAGGTACTGTGTGGGCGCGCATGTCCTGGTCGCGCAGGTATGCCTGCACGACACATGGTGTACTTGCGCGACGGTTAACCAACAGGGTAATACTTGAGCGAATCTTCATTAAAGCCTTTAGAATCCTCTTGAGGTTCTTCCAGAAGATGGGCGCGCAAGATCTATTGAAGGATTAAGGCGGCACGCAAGTGTGGCCCTTTTCCCTTAAAGGTTGTCCACTCAGGTGTGCAAGTGTTGATGAGTTTCAACACTTAGGCATTCCTCCCCTTCTTTAGATCTTCCGTTATAGGTAAAAAATTACCTTAGAAGTGTTTCAGAAGCTTTGAGCAGAGACTAGGGCGCCGGGAGCTCAAATCTGAGTTTCTGGAAAAACTCCTCTTCGAATGGGGGGCCCACATGGTCTATTTTTAGGTAGGAGAAGACCCCGGGAGGTTATCACTTAGGTCTTGCAAGTCTTTTGCGTGACCATAATGCGTCGCGCAAATGGACTTGCGTGACTATGGGGAAACATGCATGACTTTTGGGCAATCTTATCCTTGTTCATTCCTTTGTCAATTTTTGATATTTATTTTCAAAGGATGAATCGCTTTGAGCTCAGATATTCCCCTTTTCCAATCTTTTAGATTCTGTGACGAAAGAAGCGTCAACAAAAGTCCCCCCTCAGAGTTGGATCCAAAAGAAATGAGGATTTGACTCTGAGGAAATTGAAGACATCCAAAGGAAAGGTGGTGCGCAAGTCTTGATGGCGCAGAGCGCGGCGCGCAACTGCGCATCAGGTAGGGCCTGGGCACCCTGGGTGTAGGCGCTCAGATACGACCCTTGATCGCTCAGGGTACGATGCACAGGGTCTCGGCCACGTCTATAAGTAGAGGGCCTCACTTCTATACAAGAATATGGATTTGGGGATTTCAAACCTTCGAGCTCTAGCAGTGCAGGTCACCATAGCCACGCAGGTTGCTCTATTTTCTGATGTTTCTTTGCCGTCGTGCTGCGGTATAGGTATTTTTACTTGCGCGGTTTATACTTGGGCTTCAAAAACTAGCATGACACACGAACACTTGCGCTTCAAGTTTTAGGCTTGCGCACCTTAATGCCTTAGCCATTTTTTTAGAATTCTTTCACAAATTTTATGAAAAATAAACCCATTTAAGAGTTATTTTATTCAACATTTGTGTAGATTCAATGGCTCTTAGACCTGGAATAGTCGATGAACTCGCTAGCAAGCAGATTGATGATATGATGAACATCGTTGGCCATGATTACTATGATATCTGCGACAACACTCTCCTTGATTTGGCTAAGTACATGAAGAAATATCATCTTAATTTCCCACAGCGCATCTACCTGCCTCTATATGGTCATGGTCATCGGCAAGGAGTCAATGTTCCAGATGAAAAGAACTCTACACCTGAAATGCAGTTGCACTACTACTCCTTCATTTCGGTTATGTTGTGCATTAAGAGTAACAACAATGGTGTGAATATTCAAATTCTTTCTCCATGTGATTTCCTTGCAGATATGAAAATGGCAAACCCATGGGCAGAAATGTTATCCACTACCGATTGGTAGAGAGAAGACAAACATGGCATTAGAGCAATATCTGAAAAGAGTACTCTCACTAAATGGCTCATTACATCCAATGCTCCATTCTCAAATTCATTTATCCATCTTCCAAGTCTCTTGGAAAGAAACAGAGTCACAGTTTGATCAGCAGAAAATTTTCTCAAACCGCACTCAATAAAATCCTTTTACAATTGTTCCAAGAAGATCTAGTATCACTGCATCTCTTATTGTATCCATTTGAATGAATGAATTCCAGGTGGTTTCTGATTAAGCTCGGGATTCCGTAAATCAAATGAAGAGCTATGTTGAAAGCCTCTTGTAATTATTGAAAAATAGAAGAGACTCCAATCTATGTATGTCCTTCTAACTCTTGTGCATCAATGAAAAACACTTTCACTTTCACTCATTTGTACATGCATTCTCTTTTACTAAATGCTTAAGATTTTACCTAAGCCAATGGGCCTAGTAATCATAGTTTGATTTTTACTAGGAATAATGTAAATAACCCTATAGACTTCGAACCTTTTAATTTCTCAATGTTACCTAAATCAAACAAAAAAAAATTATGTTTAGTGAGGTGGGAACATGACTTTTATTCAGAGTTTCCCTATCTTTTGTGGGAAGTTTAAAGTCATGCACTTCAGACATAAAAAAGGCTAATATTTATGGTCGAAATATCTTTGACCGAAATGGATTAGAATTGACTCAATTCCTCGATAATTCATCTGAAAACATATTATCATACTCAAGTTTTAGGGAAAATATGTAAGCTATGAATTAAGAATATTTGAATATGAGGAATGATATGAAAAAGAGGTAAAAGGGATTAAGAGAAGTAGTTTCCAAGAATGAAGTAACCATTATTTAACAAACCCGTTAGGGGGTTGAATTATGCAGGGCCACCTAAGGGCATTGGCTGCATAGTTAAATAAAATAGTATCTTTTGGATAAAAAGTCTGTTATATAGACTGTTTATGCAAGGCCACCTATGGGCACGTGCTGCATAGTCAGGAAAAAGAACTCTCATAAATTTACTTTCCTAGTGCTAAAATCCAGTGAATGATTATGGAGATTCAAATCTTCCAAAATATAGAGTTTGTTGTATGGAAAGAGGTACTTGAAAATGGAGAAAATATTTCCAAACAAAATTATCGAAGAACTGGATGAATAACACTCCTACAAAGGTCGGACCCAAACGTAGGGAAGGAGAATATAAACCGTAGACTTGAATACTTTAAGATCATGAAAAAGGATATGGGACATATATGTTAAGGATGACTATTTTTGCAGATCCCTACATACTGTCATTTAAGAAAAATAAGGAAAAAAGAGGCATTCTTCCCAAGAATGAAGTTACCACTATCCGACAAACCCGTTAGGGGTTGAATTATGCAGGGCCACCTAAGGGCATTGGATTCATAGTCATGTAATAGTATCTTTTGGAAAACAAGTCTGTTATGTAGACTGTTTATGCAAGACCAACTATGGGCACGTGCTGCATAGTCAGACAAAAGAACTCTCAGAAGTTTGACATTTTTGTGACTAGAAGTCATGAAAAGGGTTATGAGGATATGAAAATATTTAAGGTTAGGATTATGACACATTAAGATGGGTATTGTTCAATGTATACAGAGATACATAGATCAATGCTAACCATAATCATGTTGTGGCTGGGTCCTGAATTG
Organism: Viscum album; assembly: GCA_963277665.1. NCBI lineage: Eukaryota > Viridiplantae > Streptophyta > Magnoliopsida > Santalales > Viscaceae > Viscum > Viscum album. The sequence goes on from CAUJRU010000118.1 coordinate 193,371, forward strand.
AAATGTTGGACTTCACTACGTATCCCATAAGTATGATAATCAAGCCATACGTAGTTCTTAAACTACAGTTAAACGTCGTGTGGGACAAAAGGATTAGAGATCTTAGTTTAGGGTCATAGATTTTGGACCATTGTAAGAAATACACAGTGTGTGTTTTAATGGGGACTTTTCAGCTAAGGGACTGAAAGTGGAATTTGGGGTTAGGCCCAAAGACTTGGGACTGGATTCGAGGGATACTCGAATGTTATTACGTATCCCATAAGGATGGGAATCAAGCCCACGTAGTTCTAGAAATACCCTCTGTACAAATTTAATTCATACATGTGAAGGGTGAAAGGGGAATTTAGTGCAATGGTGGTTTAACCCAAGATAAAAGGTTTGGGCATCGCCATGTATGCGCGTAGTCTTTGAAATGAAACATGAATGAAAAATTAAAAAAATAATAATGATTCCCTCTTAGGTGAGGGTATCAAAGAAAGTTGTAGTTTATTGTAATACTGGACAAAAGTGTTGTATAGTTTAACGTTGTATAACAAGGAAGAAAGTGAACCAATGTAAAGATATTGATTCTAAGGGAGGTTTCCCGAATTAACATCGTATGAGATGGAGATGAACTGACGTGAAGAGATTGGTTTTGGGATTGAACCTTTGGAGGTTGCCTACATACTCAGCCTAGAAGGAAAGGATCAATGTCTGTGTAGTTCAATTAAAGAATGAATTAATGATCAAGTTGTTCTTGGGGAAAATGATATTAATAAATTAATTTAGGACTTACACATGGTTATCGGACCAGAGAGAGTGTTATGGTTGAGGTTTTCTCTAAGATCACATGAGTCATACTCGGTGTGAGAAACAAGAGGTAACAAGAACCTTAACGATGCATAGTTTAATGTCATGTAGGACATATAAAGGGACTATGCAGTTTAATGTCTTGCAGTTAGGACTATTAGTGCTGCACAGTTTAGTGTCATGTAACAGGGACAAAATACAGTTTAATGTCTTGTAGGACATATCACGGACTTTCTGTACAGTTTAGTGTCATGTAGTTACGACGATGGGAACAATGGAGTTTAACGTCATGTTGGACGAAAGGGGGACTATGCAGTTTAATGTCATACAGGGAGGACAAAAGAGTACACCATTTTAACATCATGTTGGACGTATTAGGGACTTTTTCACAGTTTAACATCATGTTGGATGTAAAAGGGATGATACAATTTAGCATCATGTTGGACAAAAGTGCGAATAGTTTAAGGCCATATGCATGGACCGTGGATAGTGCAGTTTAATGTCATGCTGGACGGTGGTGTAGTTTAAGGTCATACATGACCTTTGATGATTATGTAGTTTAACATCTTTCCGGACGTAAGGGACTTTTATACAGTTTAGCGTCATGTAGTTAATACGTCACAGTTTAACGTCTTGCTGGACATAAGGGACTTTCAAATAGTTTAGGGTCATATGCATGGACTGTTGATGATGCAGTTTAAGGTCATATTGGACCTAGTTGTAGTTTAAGCTCATACTGGACCATTTAGTGAACGTTTTCACAATTTAATATTGTGTGGGATGAAAGTACAAATAGTTTTAAGTCATATGTATGGACTGTTGCTGTATAGTTTAACATCATATAACAAGGACGAAGTACAATTTAATGTCATGTAAGACGTATTAAAGGACTTTTGTATAGTTTAGCGTCATGTAGCTAGGACGACGATGGTGAAACAGTTTAACGTCATGTTGGACGTATATGAAAATAGTTTAGGGTCATATTCTTGGACCGTTGCAGTATAGTTTAACGTCATATAGCAAGGACGAAGTACAGTTTAATGTCATGTAGGACATATTAAAGGACTTTTGTACAGTTTAGCGTCATGTAGCTAGGATGATGAATGTGACACAGTTTAACGTCATGTTGGACATATGTGAAAATATTTTAGGGTCATATGCTTGGACTGTTGCTGTATATTTTAACGTCATATAGCAAGGACGATGAAGGTGACACAGTTTAACGTCGTGTTGGACGTATGTGCAAATAGTTTAGGGTCATATGCTTGGACCGTTGCTGTATAGTTTAACGTATATAGCAAGGACGAAGTACATTTTAATGTCATGTAGGACGTATTAAAGGACTTTTGTACAGTTTAGCGTCATGTAGCTAGGACGATGAAGGTGACACAGTTTAACGTCATGTTGGACCTATGTGTAAATAGTTTAGGGTCATATGCTTGGACCGTTGTTGTATAGTTTAACGTCATATAGCAAGGACGAAGAACAGTTTAATGTCATGTAGGATGTATTAAAGGAATTTTGTACAGTTTAGCGTCATGTAGCTAGGAAGATGAAGGTGACACAGTTTAATGTCATGTTGGACGTATGTGCAAATAGTTTAGGGTCATATTCTTGGACCGTTGCTGTATAGTTTAACGTCATATAGCAAGGACGATGAAGGTGACACAGTTTAACATCATGTTGGACGTATGTGCAAATAGTTTAGGGTCATATTCTTTGACCATTTCCGTATAGTTTAACGTCATATATCAAGGACAATGAAGGTGACACGGTTTAATGTCATGTTAGACATATGTGCAAATAGTTTAGGGTCATATTCTTGGATCGTTGCTTTATAGTTTACCGTCATATAGCAAGGACGATGAAGGTGACATAGTTTAACGTCATGTTGTACGTATGTGAAAATAGTTTAGGGTCATATGCTTGGACCGTTGCTGTATAGTTTAACGTCATATAGCAAGGACGAAGTAGGTACTTTGGAGTTTATACAAAATACTTCTTAAAAAATCTGGCATTGGTTGGAGTAGTGATGAGTTCTCCATCCATTGAGATTAATGAATAAGATCCATTGGAGTAGACCATATGTATTGAATAAGGACCTTCCCATTTTTTCTCAAGCTTGGGAGGTTTCTTTCCTTGTATCATTGGAGTTCTGAGAACTAATACCAATTCTCCCTGAGTGAATGAACGAAGATGAACTTTTTTGTTAAAATCTCATGTTATTCGATTCTGATAGACTTCCATGTGGTGCAAAGTGTACAATCTTTTCTTATCTAACCATTCCAATTCATTCAATTGCTTTTGAGATTTTTCATCTGTAAATGGTTTATCACAAATGGAAACTTTTAGCAAGGGTAGTTGAACTTCAATGGGAAAGATGACTTCCGTTCCATATACTAATGAATATGGAGTTGACCGAGTTGTGGTATGGGTGGTAGTCCGATAAGACCATAAAGCATGAAAGAGTTTATCAGGCCATGACCTCTTATCTTTATCCACCATATTTTGATGTATATTTGAAAGAGTCTTGTTAAAGGCTTCTATCCGGCCGTTGGCCGCTGCATGGTACCGAGATGAATGGTTGGATTTGATGTTGTATTCTTGATAAAACATCTTCATCTCGGATGAACAGAAATTGGTGCCATTTCCCGTCAATATGGTATGAGGGACACCAAATCTGGTAATGATGTTAGACTTGATGAAGCTAACAATTCATTTAGAACTGACTTCCTTGAGAGGTATTCCCTCTTCCCATTTGGAAAATAATTCCGTAGCAGTAAGAATATACTTAAACTGCTTGGCCATAGCTGAAGGGTAAGGTCCCATCACATCCATTCCCCATGTGGCAAATGGCAATGAGTATTTAGCTGTATAAAGAAACTCTGGAGGCTGATGAATGAAGTTGGCATTTACTTGGCATGAATGAAAATTCTTTGTGAAAACAAGACAATCTCGTATCATTGAAGGCCAACATTATCCAAGCCTTCGAATCTGATCAGACAGTCTATGTCCAGACTGGTGGGCAGCACAGACTCTTGCAAGAACTTTTTTCATGATATCCATTGTCTCTTCACCATCAATGCATTTGAAGAGAACTCCATCAAAACCACATTTGTAGAGAATTTTCTCTAGGTGATCTGGGCTATCATAAAGAGTAAAATTAACCACACGTCGCCAGATTTGTTCTTTCTCACCTCTATCAGGTGGAAGTGTTCCATTTTGAAGGTATTCCCTGATAGGTAACATCCATCCTGTAGTATAAACATACGGTTCATGAATGGGAGAAATTTCATTAATTTCCTCTGTTCTGATTCGAACATAAGGTAAAATTTCACGACGGTGGGCCATACTGATGGTTGTCTCATCCCGATTTGGATCTACCAGAGCTGTGGATATATTAGCCAATGCATTAGCTTGATCATTTTGTGATCTTGGGACATAAGAAAATGTCAGTTCCACAGGGAATTCCACCATTAACTCTCTGACGTAATCATATAAAGGGATTAGTTCTTCTTTTCTGATGGCATAATCCACATTGACTAGTTTGATTACTAGGTCTGAATCACCTATCACCTTTAAGTGATTCACTTGTGGTTGAAGTGCTAATTCTAAACCTACCATGAGAGCTTGGTATTCTGCTTCAGTATTGTTACCACCTTCCCACAATAAGATGGAATAAGGTAACACTGCATTTTCTAGAGAAATGAGCACAATTCCTAAGCCAACTTTGTTGAATTTAGGATTTTCCATTTTCCTCACTGTTGGACTTCTGGAAGCACCATCAAAATACATTTCCCATGCCTGAGGACTTTCTTGAATAGAGAATACTTCCTCATCAGGGAGTTCAATATTTGAAGATGTGTCTTCCACTGAAGGGAGTTCAGTTAGGAAATCAGCCAGAGCTTGGCCCTTTATCACCTTTTGAGACACATATAGAATGTCGAATTGCTGCAAAATAACTTCCCACCTTTCTAGACGTCCTGTAAGCATTGGACGACGTAGGATAAATTTGAGCAGGTTATTGTGATATACCAATTGGACATCGTGATGTTGCAGGTAGTGTCTCAACTTCTGAACTGAAAAGATTAATTCCAGGAAGCACTTCTTAATACTTGAATACCGGGTTTCTGCTTCAATCATGGTTCGACTGAGATAGTAGATACTGTTTTCATTCCCATCATCATTCTTTTGAGCAAGAAAGGCACCCAATGATCAGTCTAGAGCTGTCACGTAGAGGATAAGTGGTCTTCGTTCAACAGGTGGCATGAGTACCAGTGGACTCAAGAGGTATTTCTTGAGAATATCAAATTCTTCTTGAAATTCTTCAGTCCACTGGTAAGTGACTCCCTTCTTCAACAATTTGGTGAAGGGTAAACCTTTTCCTTCTAAATTGGCGATGAAACGTTGAATATAGGCTAAGTGTCCTTGATGTCCTCTTAATTCATTCAAATTTTGAGGAGGTGACATAACAAGGACTAACTTGGTCTTCTTAGGAACGACTTCAATACCATGATGGCGTTCAACAAAGCCGAGAAATTTTCCTGAGGTTACCCCAAAATCACATTTTCAGGGGTTCATCTTCAAATTATGTTGTCGAAGCTTGCAGAATATGACTTCCAAATCAGCCAAGTGATTAGAACGTTGTTTGGATTTAACTACCAAATCGTTTACATAGAATTCAACAGACTTCCCTAAGAAGGGTTTGAAGATATGATGCATGGCACGCTGATAAGTTTCACCTGCATTATTTAAGGAAAATGGAATTACCCGGTAGCAAAACACACCCTGAGGGGCTCTGAAGGATGTAGATTCCTTGTATTCTAGTGCCATTTGGATCTGATTATATCCAGAATATCCATCCATGAAGGAAAGTGCTTCATAGCCAGCTGTTGCATCAATTATAACTTCTGTAATCAGAACTGGGAAATCATCCTTAGGACAATGCGGATTAAGATCTCTGAAATTGATGCAAAATCTAATTTGTCCGTTATTTTTCTTCACATGGACAATATTAGCCAACCATTTGGGATATTGAACTTCTCTGACGATGTTATATTTGATAATCTTATCCACTTCAGCTTCAATTTTGGAAGCATAAGTTGGGTGAGTTCTTCTCGCGACTTGCTTAAATCCTCGACGTTCTTCTGGTAAACCCAAATGATGAGTAGCAACATCAGGATCAAGCCCGAGAATTTCTGTATAGTTCCAGGCAAATATAAATTTATTTTTATTTAGAAAAGAAATATACATCTCTTGATCTTCAAGAGTCATGGCCGCACTGATTAATGTGGGGCGTGGATCTCCTTTTTTACCCAGATTTATTTCTCTGAGTTCATCCACAGTGGTAGAGATACCCTCTTCAAATGCTGGAGGAGCATCTCTGAGATTTTCCTCTTCTTCGTCATCATGTGTTATTTCTTCCGTTTCTACTTGCATAGTAGATGATAAAGTAGAATTATCATGATCTGAAGTGATGTCAAAATTTGCATATTTTGAAGAAGAAGCTTCCATTTCCAACCCGATTGATGATGAAGGGTCTTCTTTGGGTAATAAAGAAGAGATGATGGATTGAGAATAGACATCATTGTTCACCTCCGATGTTGCTATAACTTCTTCAGGCCTAATTGGCGAGGAATAGACTTATTGTATTTCAACAGATGATATGAAGATGTCTCCATTTGTGCTTTCATCAGTGCTTGGTAGATTACCAATTTCTCCCATGTTGTCTGGCTCGATTACCGTAATTGACATTATGGATCTTTCCATAAGAGTATTTTGATTTGGGTCTATCTTGTCAATTTTATTGATAGGAAACACATAATCTATACTCACATGTGATAATGGATTTACTGGAATCTTTTCCAAACCATATGGAGCATTAACTTTGGTAATCTCCTTTGTTATGGATTTCTCCCTTTTCTTCATGTGATAGAATTCCGCCTCAATGTATTGAGACTCACATGTCTTGAACGGGGCATTATCACCATAAAATATACCAACTTGGCCATCAAAACAATATTTGAGACATTGACGGTATGATGAAGGGATAGCTGCATGTTTATGTAGCCAGGGTCTTCCAAGAAAAATGTTGAAGGCTGAGTCTTGATCAACAACCATTAAATCTGAATTGGATACAAGATCTCTAAACTGAGTTCATAGTGTAACTTCACCCAGTGGTTCTTGTTCATTTTTATCATATCCCCTTAGCATCATGGAATAAGGAGATAAATCAGATTCCATGAGGCCCAATCGACGAAGTGTACGAATGGGCATGAGGTTGATTCCTAAACCATTGTCAATGAAAGCTCTTCGAACATCCATGCCATTGACCTTGCCAGAAAATTACAATGGTATAATATGTCTATGCACAAAATCAAGTTCATATTCATCAGTAAAGGATATTATTGCATGGAATAATGCTGGATTATTCTCTATGTGATAGACTTCAGCTGCAACAATTTCAGTTTCAAACTCCTGAGGACTTGACAAATCCTCGATGAGTTCTTCCCGAAGATCTTTTGACAGATTCAGAGCATCCAGAATTGATAACTTGGCTGGTACTTGGGCCAAGTGTTTCTATATATCATACTTTTGATCCAGAGGTCTGCGTTTCTTATTAGGAATATGTGGATTAGAAGGTACCTTTGAAGCAGATGCTTTGGAAGTTGATGCATCTTATATTGGTATAGGAGTTGGAAATATTCCTAGTTTTGGAAGATTAGACAGATTTGATCCATTTACATGCTGAGAGGAAGATGATATAACCATCATCCGGTCTACCAAAATAATTGTGCCAGGACTGAGTTTTCTATTGGTAGAATAACTTGCTTGTTCTTGCTGAGCTCGCTGAAGGGCTCTACCACGAGTTTCTACTGCGTACACAGTTCTAGCAGGGGTAGAATTGGAATAGTGGCTTCTGAAAGATCCATGTCTTCCCCTATATCCTGATCCCCTGGAACATCCTCTGATTCCTCTGTTTGATACAGGGAATTTAGGCTCATTAAAATTGAAACTGCGACTAGCATATGGATCTGTTAATTGAATCATATTAACATATCCAAATATTAACTCTTCATTTGATGAAGACTCTGCCTGATTAGCCTCTTTAGGCATTGCCGTTTGGTGGGGCGGTGCCCGTGGCTTTGAAGTAGATGGAATGAAGTCCGCCAAAGTCAAAGAAAACTCAGGCTTTGACACATACTCATCTTCTTCTGATTCTTTTTCTTTCTTTTAATCATGCCATTTCTTTGAGGACTTTCCCTCTAATGAAGAGGGTTTGGCCGCAACATTCATGGAAGAAGACACAATTGGTTTCCTTAATTGTGTTCGCAAAATAGCATGAGTTCGATTGATTGTCTTTCTGACCATCCAATCATCATACTTTTGTGAATTTTTTCTTTTGACTTCCTGCCATTCATCTTCCTCCTCTAGAACTTTAGCATTGACACATGCTACCTGGGCTGAGGAGCCTTTCAATGTGACATGTCCCTAGTCGAACATCTTTTGCAGGAGGTCTTTGAAGACAAAATACTAATGGATGGGATGTCCCAGCATTTGATGAAAAGGGTAATAATTAGGACGGTCTTCATATAGTTTCTTGTTTTGCCTCTTGGGTATTGGCAATTGAACCAAATTGTTTACCAGATCCGAAATGAAATAACCAGGAACTTGTTCATTTCAGAAAGAGTATGTTTTGCTCTTTAGATCAACAAAATTGTTATCTTCTTTGATCTTTTTGATCATCTGGACGAAAAGGCCTTTGTTTTTTGCGCTCATAATGTGGAGCCCTTCGAGATGATGAAGGTTTTGAGGTAGAAATAGGTACAGGTGCTTGTTTAAGCATAACTATAGCAGTTTCTGCTTTACCCATTCTCCTTCCTGGAGTTGATTGAATTACACGAGATTTAGCCTTAGCCTGTATAAGAGAATATTCAATCTGCTTAGCGATTGAAGTAAGGTCTCGAAACCCACCTATTTATTTCATAGGGATTAATGGCGTGCGTAATTCGTCATGCAGATTTTCCACACAGATTGGGAACAATTCTTCTTGAGGGAGTGCTAAACTCAAGGAATATATTAATGCCTTCCATCAAGCAATGAAATCAGAGACCCTTTCATTCTCCCTTTGCTTACAGTTTGTAAGACCGAAAACTGTTGTCTTTGGAAAAGTTGAGCTGAACTGAAGGAGGAATTTTTGGCAAAGATCCTCCCATCCGGTTATTGACTGGGATTGCAAGCTTGTATACCAAACAAAAGATGGTCCTTGCAAGGTTCACACGAAGCATCTGAGTTTCACAGCTTCTTGCTACTCTGGAGTTCCCATCATAGGATCGCAACAAGACACGTAATGCATCAAATGTTGTTCTGGATCGCCTGATCCATTGAAAATAGGGAATACAGGGTTCCCAAAATCGGATGGAGGAGAAATTGAATCAACCCATTCAGGGTAAACTTTCTTTTCAGGTTGAACTTGCACACGCTTCCCTTCCATAGTTTCTAACCGATCTGTTAATGACTCAATAGTAGTTATTAACTTTTTAGAAACATCCGATTAAACTTGGACTTGGGTAGGGGCAATGACTGGAGCTTGGATAGATGTGGTGATTGGCACTGAAACCGATGGTAGCACTGCCAACTGTTGTTGCACTTGACCTGTAGGATTAGACCTGTGAGGGTGTACTTATAGAGGAGGATATTCTTGATCCATCTCAGTAGCTACAACAAATTGCTTTGGTTGACTGACTCCAGCATGCTTAAATTGAAGACTACTCTGAAGTAGTTCTACATTCAACCTTCTTAATTCCTTCATTTCTTCCTCCTGTTGTGAAAACCTCTCCTCTAGTGAGAGCGATTGACCTTCTCCAGAGGAAGGATATGTAACCTGGTTCTTTCCCTTCCCATTGTTAGATCCTTTTTGGAGAGGGGGAAGTGGGTTACTCGAAGGATTACTTAAGTTCTGAGTAATCCTTTGACTTTGTGTGCGCACACCTTCTTCATTTGTGTCGGTGCATACATCTTCTTGAGCAGGACCCTCTTCATCTGAGTCCCCTAAGTGAGCCTCATCAGGTGGATCAGCAACAACGGCATTGATGACATTAATTGATGCATAAATCATCGCATCACTTCTATCAGCATTTTTGTGATATTGTCTTTTTCCATTTCTTTGATGAGACATTCCCTTTTGTTGATTCAATCCATCAGGAACTTCTTGATGAACCGTAATTTAGAGGGATTCTCCTGATAATTTGGCTCTTCGTTCCTCTTGAGGTTTCTTCCCCAATCGAGAAAAGACTGACTTTCTCGAATGAGGGGATTGATGATTTGAAAAGTTCCCAGTCTAGTGGACTGGGGTTGTTCTTGCTGTTCTTTCTCAACTCCCCGAATCCTTTTTGTTGATTCCGCGGGTTGGTTTAAAACAGTCCCCAGTCTGGCGAGCTGAGGTGGTTCTTGACATGCTATGTCTGATATTTTCTTGAAAGTCCTCTTGATCTTGTGAACCTTAGTTCAGAAATTACCTGGATACATTAACCTGTATCCTCTTTTATCACCCGGTTCAAAAGACCGTTGGATGATTTCCGACACTTCTATCACTTGGTGACATGTTTTCTCCAAATGAGAGGCATGTTCAGTATTCTCGTTTTCTTGATGCAAGAGTAATTCAACAACTTGTTATCTGCATTCTTTATTTTGAGAGTAACTAGTTGAATCCTGTTCTTGGGCAAGCTTTTGATTACAAACAAAGACCATTGACTGTGGCCGGCCATGGGCAATAACATTGCATGAGTCCATTTTCGGTGGGCTTTGCTGACTGGAGAGAACTGTGAAATGTAGTGCTCCATGAACACCCCATCCTCTGACACGAATACCAGATGGGTCATTGGCAATTAACTGACGCAATCTTCTTAGTGCACCAAAGCATGAACGTTGAAGGGCTCTCTGCTGCTTTTCAGCCTTCGGATATCGAGATACTGATAGAGACACCAAATCAATCTGAAGTTGTAACCCTTCTATTATCTTAAAATGATTTTCATTTTCATCATAAGATAATATTTACTTTTTCAACTGACAAAGTGTTTTCCATATGTTGAGATGAATATCATGAATTTCATCTTCCATAAACATATACTGAGAGTCAGCCAGAGGTCAAAACATGACTAGCACATCACCTTTCACCAGTTGTTTTCTAATATTCATCATTTCCTCTATATCATTTGATGAATATTATTCTACCTGATTTGACAAGACTTGGTGTTTCTTTGTTGGTTCATTGGATTCAACATGATTGGTAGAGAAATCATTGATCAAACCAGAAGATGCATGACTTAGGGGTGGTTCGTAGAATGACCTACACCCTGGGCTATCTTCTGATTGAGAAAGTATTTCACCTGCTAGTGATGAATCTTCAGATATGACTGGTTTCTCATTTGCAAGTGCCTCAAGATATGAGGGATTTCTCGGCACTACATTGTCCACTGGAGCATTTTCTGGGCAATGTGCATCACTACTGCGGAGAGGACTTTCGTAGCGAAATTCATCATCATGGGGAGGACCACCATAATGGGTTACAAAAAAAGATGAGATCTCTTTCTCCTTGGTCTTATGACCACACAGAGGGTTCCTGTGGCTCTCATCTGAAGATGAAACTTCTAGATCGACTGAATTTTCATGAATCAAGCCTTCATGAGGAAGTGTCTGTTGAAGACCTTCGGAATTAATGTTCCCATTATTGGGAACTGAGGGAGTAGAATCTTGAATTCCAACAGATAATTGTCTGAGGGCTTCAAGAACTCCAGTATCGAGAAAGGCCTTGTTACAGATTGGCTCTTGATCTTCTGACTGTGCTGGGCGGGTCTTTTTCTTATATGCCTTCTTACTCGCCTTGGAAACCACTTATTGACGAAAGTGGCTGCTCTGAGCAGGTGTATGTGCCTGATCAGGAATGATGTCCAGGTTAGGCTGACGATATCCTCTCAAATCAGGCGTATGTTCATGACTTGGTCGTCAGTATGATATGGGGGAGTATGCCCCATAACCCTCTTGGACTAGAACAGATGTGTGTGTCTGTTCTAGAGTGAATTTTTGATGTATCACTCCAATGGTAGGGATATATTTATGTGTCTTTCCCTGAGATGCCGCTGAAGATGTTATAATATCCTAGCAGGAATCCAGAATATGAGCATGGATTTTCTTCTGCTCTTTCACCATTGATAGAATATGCTTGGTGACTTCAGCTATCGGAAGGGGAATATACGTCCATTCCGGGCTTGGAGCAGGTGTATGTGCCTACTTCTGCCCTCCTTTTCCTGTTAGTGAATCCTGAAAGTACTCAAGTGTGGAGGAAGAGAGTTGAGTCTTCCTCCTATTTGTTGTCGGGGCTTTCCGACTAACTTCTCTGAATGCAACCAAGCGAGACTGATTGTAGGCTTGATTAATACTAGCAGGTGTATGTGACTTCTGATTGCACTTCGCCAAACGTGATTGACGAGATCCATCATATGTAGTCAGACAAGCCTGCTGACTAGCTGATGATGTATAAATAGGTGTATGCTTCTACCTATAGTACACCACCGGAATTTCCAGGCGGGATTGGCGTGATGCTGCCAGACGAGTCTGCTGGACAGTAGGTTTAAAATAGGCAGGTGTATCTTCCTGCTCGTTTCTTGCCACCAAGTTAGGTTGGTGGACTTTTCCGGAGATGGCAGAGATGAAAACCTGCTCACTGTTGACTGGATTCCGCCACTGTTGGTTCGTCTTGCTTGCTCGGGTTTGAGGAACCTGAGACGAACGCCTGGAGTCGGTACCCTCATCATGTTGAGGGTGCACTTCCGCACGAGTCTGGATACGATTGTTGGTGGGAGCCCTTAGTAAGGACACTTGTAAGTTTGAATTAAGGTCCTGAGGGACCTGATCATTCGCCTCCCTAGAATAAGGGAGCGAATGGTGATTGCGTTCCGGGGATAACGACCCGAAACAGTTGAATACGGTAGTCAGCACCGCCTGCTTCTTGATCACTGTTCATCGTTGTCTGGAAGACCGATGTGAGTTGTTTACTTGGAGGGCTTGGAGGGCTGCCTCCAGAGTTGGGATGGTACCGTGTTGACAGTACTCCTTAACTAGGTCATTTGATACACAACGTTGACGATGCTGAGTAGGTGATATCATCCTAAGAGTGGATGACGATCCAGCAGGAGTAGCAGCAGTGGCATTTGCAGCAGCAGTATTCAAAGGTGTGAACATGAGAGAAGCCATTCTAGAAATTCCAAAGATCTTAGAAAAGTAGTGCATGTTTGATATAACAGACGTAATCAAGATAAATTTAGCCACTACATCTTTTGGATGAGCACATATGTCAATGATTTGTTTTGTTGTCCCTCTCATTGAGTTTTAAATAGGGCCCTAACAAATAGGTAAAACATCATTTTAACTTGGTTAAGGATTCACGTCGGGTTCACCATTTTTGATTCCCTCGGAATCCAAGGATGACCGCTTTGATGGGAGGTTCAAACATTCTGATCGGTTTCTAATGGGTTTGTTCGTAGAACCGGAAACATCCAATGATTCAACATCCATTCGGACCTACTTTCCAAAGGTAGGTGCTAATTAGTTTGTGGACTTATGAGGCTTAGGAATTTGCATTGGTCGAGAAGATGGGAGGTAAGACTCATCACACCTTTTTGAGGGGAATTATTTTCTACTCCGGGACTCTCTCTATAGATTTATGTTATGTTCGTGAATCCTTATTACATTACCAAGTATAAAACGATCTTTCCTTCAGATCTGACAATCAATGATTAAATATGTATAAAATTTAGATAATCTTTTGTATGTATTCGAGGTTCTTCATCGATAGAGAATCATCTGTATTTATTGGAGATTCTTGGTCAATGGTACCCTTCGACACATTTATATAGAAGTCTCTTGGTCATTATGATGACCATGATGGTTTTAAAGCCACTCAGTGGGGAACTTGAATTTTATTGTCATTCAGAAGGACATGGATTATTTTAGAGTTGGGATCGAACCCGTAGACGGGCTACCTACATATCCTTTGTTTTGAAAAGGAATTAGAACCCACGTAGTTCGAGTAAGGGAGTACGATGTTTATGATTGATGGCTCAAAGAAGGATGTCACAGTTACTTTTACACTCTAAGATCACGTGAGTCATGCTTAGTGTGAGAAACAAGTGGTATTGGTAAAAATTAGACAATTGTTCCATGAAAGATGCAATCATAAGAAATAATGTGGGGGATTATGTATGTATGACATCCCAGATAAATGAAGGATAGGATTTACTTTAAGGAAGAAATCAAGGAACATGGTCATTAAAGGTACATGTGCTTTATGGAGATTTTGAATACTCTAACATGGGGATTACTCCTGAAAAGGAGGACCAAATTAGGAGAAGACTTGTGATTGGGTTTTACTCCTGAAAAGGAATCCTAGATCAATGGTAAATTAGGACTGGTTAAGAGAAATTAAGACTGGAGCATACTCATAAGGAGGATGCCCAGATTTGAGACTGGGGATTACTCCTCAAAAGGAGGCCCAGGTTAAGGGAATTAAGGTTTGGGGCTTACTCCTGAGGAGGATGAACAAATTAGGGGACTAGGGTTGATTCTTGAAGAGGATGACCATATTTAAGACTGGGGCTTACTCTTGAAAAGGAGGACCAGGTTAAGGGATCTGGGGCTTACTCCTAAATAGGATGCACAAAAATTAAGGGACTTGGGGCTTACTCCTAAAGAGGATTCCTAGATTAGAGGACTTATGACTGGGGATTATTCCTGAAAATGAGACCTAGATTAAAGATTCTCTCATCTTAAAGGATGAGGTTGAATGAATGAAATCTCAATCATTAGTGACATAAAGATGTGTAAACAACTAGGTTTTGAGAGATATTCCACAGAATTCCTTTCAGATAAGGAATTCAAATCAATAAATCGTGCCATAAATGGCTTTGAAGAGTGCCTTGAAGACTGAATCTTGAATAGGAAAGGTGTAATGGCTTAAGAGGGGTGAAATGGGAAAGAAAGGCACCCAAAAGGCAGGGGCGTGCAAGTCCTGGCATGCGCGCAGGTACTGCATGGGTGCGCAAGTCCTGGTTGCACTAGTATGCATGCGCGACACATGGTGTACTTGCGAAACGGTTAACCAGCAGGGTAATACTTGAGAGACTCTTCATTAAAGCCTTTAGAATCCTCTTGAGGTTCTTCCAGAAGAGGGGTGCACAAGATCTATTGAAGGAGTAAGGAGGCGCACAAGTGTGGCCCTTTTCCCTTAATGGCTGGCCACTCAGGCACGCAAGTGATGATGAGTTTCAACACTTAGTCCTTCCTCCCCATCTTTAGATCATCCGTTCTAGGTAAAAAATTACATTAGAAGTGTTTTAGAAGCTTTGAGAATAGACTAGGGCGCCGAGAGCTCAAATCTGAGTTTCTCGAAAACATCCTCTTCGAATGGGGGGCCCACAGGGTCTATTTATAGGCAGGAGAAGACCCCGGGCGGTTATCACTTAAGTCGTGCAAGTCACTTGTGCAACCATAATGTGTCGCGCAAATGGAATTGCGCGAATATGGGGAAACTTGCGCGACTTATGGGCAATCTTCTCCTTGTTCATTACTTTGTCGATTTTTGATATTTTTTTCAAAGGATGAATCACTTTGAGCACAGATATTCCCCTTTTCCGATCTTTTAGATTCTGTGATGAAAGGAGCGTCAACAATTATTTAAGTGTAAAATTTGTTTTTCAATTTTATTTCTGGAATGTTATAATAGTGTAGTTTTAAAAAAATGTACAACCTGCAGGACGGGCGATAACCCGTCGCGTCAGACAATGTTGTGGGAATCGAACCCACAACCAAAGTGAGAAATGCCTTTATTTCCTACCTCTGGCCTACAAGAAGTCCCTGTTAAGTAGAGTCAAGTTTTAATTTATTATGCGGTATGATATATGAAGTATAAGTCCATTTTTGGAACCATATACGATTAATCTCACTATAGATGGACATATGTATATTTAATATCTTTTGCTAACCATTTGTTTGAGACAGATGGAATGACCTATCATTTTATCACAAGTTTTACTAACACATTATGAATAACAAATTCAACTTCATTTCTTTAAGATATGAAATGGAAATTTTTCAAGGAATGACCAACGGTGATATTGTACCAACATCAAGAAAGTATTTTTTCTAATTCCAATTTTTTCAACTTTAGGGAAATGATCTTGAAAACCAAAAATGATGTCCAATTTCCCTCATATATAATGAATCAGATGGTACCTTAGATCATAAAAAATATATGGCTTTGTGATTGTCCAATTTCCCTCATGTTCTCTACTACTCTTTGTCAGAACTTGATGGTTAGATTTCTCTTCCATATCCATATTTTAACCTATGTTCTCCTATGTGTAAACCCAGTGATTAGTTAATTTGGGTAACTGTTATGTTTCATAATTTAGTTTTTAATGTTTTATTTTGGTATTCCTTTTTACGATGTGGGTTTCTAAAAAAGAAACTTTCAAGTAGTAAAACATTTATAACCCCGGTGAATTTCGAGGCCGAAATTCATTTTAAGAGTTGTAGAATGTAACACCCTGAGATTTTATGAAAAATATTCTTTTAATTTCATTGATTTATTGTGTTTTACACTAAACCAAAATTATCATGTGCTATATGCAATACCGTATTAGCTTATATTATACGCAAACACTATTCTTGGTTTGGGATGCACGCAAGATCATCCTTCCTCAATAGCGTGTGTTGTACACAATACTGAGTTTCACTAAACAATGATATGTTGTTATAATATTATTATGAACGAGACATTATGAATTTTATTAACTAAATTTTGAATTTTATGACATTATCTTACACCTTTTATAGATCATTTCATGTGAACAAAATATTTGTTTCGGGTAAAATAAGTATTTTTAAAAAAATGCAGTTTTTCCTCTTTTTGATGGCACACCCAAAATAAATTTACCTTTTGACATGTTTATAAGTTAAATTTGACAAAATAAAATTCATATTTTGAATCAGGATATAAAAATTTACTTTGGTCAAATTTTTGATATTTTTCTGATAAGTTTTTTATTTTGATGAATAGTAAAAATACGATAAATTTTAATTAAAAAAAACTTTTTTCATCAAGATAATTTATACGGTTAAATGATAATATTTAATGGTTTTAAATTTTAAATAGAATATATTTTTACCATTTAATATAATTTAAGTAATTAGCATTAATTTTACACTAAATTCATATGTAAAAACATTTCAATCTTTTGCAATGTTTTAACTTTTAAAACCCGTTTTCTCAACAATGGGATTAATTTTAACTTAAATATATCAACTTTTGTGTTTTGAATTTGAAAAAATGGATTCAATATTTGGAATCTGTTGGTCCAAATTTTATCAATAAGCTACTTTTTATTTTTAGACATTATGAATAGTAACTAAGGTAAATTTTATTTACCATAGTTAAAGGGAAATCATGTAATTAAGGGTAAATATAATTTTAGAAAATTACATTAACACTTGTATTTATATAATTGGATGATTACAGTTTTTCCAAAATCATAATTGGGTCGAAATGGAATCTAATGGAACCCACTTTTATTTTATTTAGACCTTTTATTTATTTTATTTAAAGGAAAGTGAAATATGTCTCATTCAAACATTAACAATTAGATTCTTTTTAATATAAGGTTATAGAGAATATAAATTCTATTATTAATACTCATTTTAATTCTAAAATTGTTTTACTTATCATGGTAATTTATTATTAATTTTTATGTAATATTTAATTACATTAATAGCTTATACATTATTGATGTAGAAATTATCTAATTAGGTAAAAATCAATAATATAGTATTTATTAAAACAACAATACCTATCAAAAGGACCAAAAACTTTACCAAACATTATTGGTCAAGAATATATATACCCTAATCATCCAAGGGTATATTTGTGGACCATTTGGAACCTTATAGAACTGATTAGAACATTTATATTATTTTATTTTAAATGATGTCAAAGATGTCACCTTCATAATTAAATAAATATAAAAATTTAAATGTTGTGATTTTAAGATGAAAATTAGATTAAAAATATTATTATGAAAGTTATTATATTTATCTTCATCATAGGATTTTATTTTTATGTTTCATGCTAAAAATAAGTATATTAAATAATAATACAAAAATGTTGTTGTAATTATTTTATTAAGAGATATACCAAATAAATGGTTTTAAAAAAATTAAATTAAATAATATATGAACAAATTATTATGCCCCATGATTTTTTTTGATGAATATAACATGTTTGTAATCTGTTATATATTTATTTTTAAGATATCTTATGTGTGGTTTTTATTTAAATTCAAATAATGAATATTGTCAAAATTGACACTATTGATATTTTATGAAAATAACATATTGTTAAATTATTTAAAAATCACAAAAATATTTAAAAACTAAAAATTGAAAATTATATGGTCAAAAAGGTTATAATGAATTAAATTATGGTAAATTTACAACATTTAATTATGTATTTATATCAATTTATAATTTAGAATTTTATTACCACAAATAAAATTAAATAGATTAAATAATGATAAATCAAGTTGATAAGGTTTCAAATAAACCTACAACATGTCTAAATTTTATTGGATGATGAGATTACAACCCTATCCCATCGCATCTTAAAATTGATTCATTTTTGGAGGTTTTTAAGTGGGGTTTCATTTTATTATTATTTAATATTCTTAAGGTTTTCAAAACTGCCCCTCTCCTCTCCTATATAAGGGCACCTCCTTCAATCTCCTCTTCAATCCATTTTGAGACTTCAAGCTCAACCAAACCATGAAAATTTATCTTCTAATCCTCTCTAGTTATATTATAGAGGTTATGTAATTCTCTAAAGTCCAACTCTAGTGCATTAAGAGGAAGATTAAAAGATGTGTGTCGAAGAAGAGGTAATCTCTTCAACCAATTCCTTCATGTATCTTTCTTTTTCAACATATTTTTATTTAGTTGATTCATTATGAAGTAATAACATCAGTATAACTAATATACTGATATATTATAATAAATATTAACCAACCCCATTTCACCTTCTATCCATCATATGTAAAACGAAATCACCGTGCGTGCGTACGTACGGAATACCGTCTCCACGCCGTGGTGTAATCTGTTTTTCCACCACCACCTTACTTGGATGGGTATAATGGTGTAATGAATAACTATATATGGTTATTAAAACATCATACTGATTCTGAGATATTATATCATCCACTCCAATTCCATTCAATAATTATGGGAATGATATCATCGCTCGTGCGTACATAAGGATTACCGTCTCCACGATGCGATGAGATTCATTCTCCATGTTAACTATTCAAGAATGATTATTAAGTATATAAAATGAATAAGAATGGTATATATAACATAATAATGCTACTGGATTTATATATATATATATATATCATATACTTACTTCGATTCAAGTCAATAAGGAAAGGAAAACAACGTTCAGGCGTACGTACGACCTACTGTCTCCATGAACGGTGTGTCTCATTTCATTTATCTATATATTATATAAATATATACTAAATATATATGATATATAAAACATGTTTTACATTATGTATGTAAGTAAATCATGATATATGTAATAATAATATCATGAACAACAAGTCCAAACAGTTACGATAAATGAAACGATTTTACCGAAAACGCTTATTTAACAAGGAATTGACAAAAGAACGAGTAATATAAAGTCATAAGTGAATCATATATGATATCATAAATGTTATTATGGTTTTTTTACAAGTCAATAATATGTTTAAATCAAATATATAGTTGTTTCGGTCACGTATGGAAGAAATTGGACCTAAGGTAAGGGATAATTATTCCAATCCTGTTCTTATCCGAGATTGTTTATTCGTATGTATTTACTGTGGTTATGTTTATCATCCATGATTTCTAAAAATGTTTTCAAAAAATGTTTACAATTCTTCCATGTATGTTTAAAGCCATTTTTACCCTTTGTTTACTTTTACCACATTATATTAATGGAATCTTTCCTTTTTTACTATATAAGGTACTTTTTGACTTTCCGGAAAAAGTACGAGAAGAATGTTTTTTAACTTATACATCATGAACTGATTTTTATGGCTTCATAATGCCTAATTTTCATGATCTACAATATTTCATGATTATTTTCAACAAAATTCTTTTCTTTTAAAATTTAATGGCATTTTGTGATAAGAAAATGATTTTAAAGAATAAAGGATATTTTCCTAAAAAATTCATTTCAAGTATTTTGTCAAAACTATTTTCCATATAAGATGACATTATTTAGTATGATTATGTTTCATGTATAATGTCTCCCTTATTTACATGGTTTAATTATTTTTATGATGAAATGATATCCATTTGTTTTATATGGATTGTGTTATGATGGGATTATGTTTATGAAACCCATTTTATTCTTTGGGTTATGAGGAATGACTTGTGTTTATTTTGTGGTTCCAGTAAAAATTATTTCATTATGAGATGGGTGGGACCAATATATCCCTAAAATGCATTGGGTAATGATTTATATCTCAATAGATAGACATCACTGGAATGGTAGGTTAATCTGGTTAAGTGATCTAGGACTAGAATGAGGAGTGAACTCGATTCAGTAAGGGAATTCGTCCACTATGATGGTCTTGGAAGCAATGCCTTGGATACTATGGAAATCATATCATGTGATTAATGGTTTTCCACAATTACAAGTTTTATTCACATTCTATTTTATCATGATTAATGATCCTTTATGATCTATACCTTATGTACTGCCAATATTTATTTCTCATGATTTTGATGTTTAAACATTATGTTCATGTTTTTTTAAGTTCAAATGTATATGATTTGTTTTATTTTCTCTGTGCTTACCCTTAATGATCATATGATCTCACCCTTTATATTTTTTCTTTTTCCCAGGATTTAAAGAAAGGTTTTAGGTAAGAAAACAAATGGGGAACATATTTTTGGGAGAGATTGAAGTTTTTTCACCATGATTAGAAGATTATGTTCTGAGTTTCCAAAGACACTAAACTATTACAGTTATTGACTGTTGGTTCTTGTTGTGTATTAATTATTTTGAAAAAGTAATGTAATGTCCATGTATGTCAAGATTGGGTCTCTACAAAGGGTAAGTAAGACTAGCTTCCTTGAGAATTGGGAAAAAGTAAAGCAGTTAATCAACCAATAGGAATCAGGAGGCATCCTACAATCACATCCATCTAGTTCCATCATCCCTGGTGTCCTCCCCAACACTACCATGCATAAACCGATTCATATCACCAATCTAGGGGTCATATTACTCCATATATCACAACATCCATCCACGCTCACATCACAACACAAGCAGCAAGAAAACAAACATTTTAATAGTTGGGTTATTTGCCCCTTAACAATCAAGACGGTAACTCAGAATCCTTAAAGGAATTATATTTTATCGATCAACTAGTTCTTTAATCCATCTTATATTAACCAATTATTATTCTTATGTTCCAAATTCAAGAAACCTAATTAGTAAGGTATCATAAATAATTATACAAGTTTACTGCACCATTTTGATTAACATCAAATTAAAACAAGAATACCAGATTCAGTTACAAGACACTATATATATATATCCAAACCATTATCAATTAATTCATGCTTTACGTTCTTTACCGATTTTTATCAAGAACTAAATGCTAAAAACATAAAGCATTGATATCACACTATCTAGCAAAACTAGAGGCAATAAAATATGACAGATATCAATTTTTTTATCTGATTCAAATATTTATTAGGTCTATTACATTTTGATCCATACGGATAAATCATTCTAAAAATATAGTTTCACATAAAAGAATAGAATAAAAAATTAATCCCTTACCTCAAATGGTTCTTAACGTTATTTATATGAGAACAATCCACACAATTGGTCACGATCCTCCTCTCGTGACAACTGTATCCTCCCGAGGATGCCATAGTATGACCTCACTAACTGAAACGCAAGAAAAATCCATTAGAATCATGGAGATCACATGCTATAATATGTAAAGGAGAAACAGGGGAAGATGAACACCAAAAAACAATGATAAAACATACCTTATATCGAAGATTGATCAACACATCTTGGTTTCAATAAAAAATAGCAGAACCAATCTGTGTAGGAAAGTTTGATTATGAAAATCCTTTGAGAAGGAATGGGATGTTTGAGCGTATCACCCTTGAGAACAAGGAGAAAGAATTTTGGAGGAATATATCCCATCCCTTTAGACGATTTAATGATGTGACGATTTAAGATACCCTCAATTTCCAATTAAAAGAGAACCGCATTAAACCACATGGTTTGACCAAGTAAAAACATCCCGAGCCATAGGGATAATTAAAATAGGAGTTATGGAATTTGAATCAGCCTTAGAGTCCTTAAAATGAGTCATTAAATGCATTTTACATCAAAGGAAAGTCAATGGGGAAAACTATAGGGTGTTGAAAACACTATCCACCAAACAAAAAATTTGGCAAAGGAAATATAGGATGCAGTTAGAAACTCACTATTCCAGAAACAATGTTCATGAATGTGAAATTGGGAAAAGGAAATAGAGGATGTTGTTAGAACGTCACTATTCTAGAAACAATATTCATGAACTCGAAATTTGGCAATGAAGATAGAGGTTGAGGATAGAACCTCACTATTCTGGAAAAACGTTTCACGAGCTCAAAATTTGGCAAAGTAAATAGAGGCTGCTGTTAGAACTTCACTATTTTGGAAACACTATTCATGAACTTGAAGTTTGGAAAAGGAAATAGAGGCTACTGTTAGAACCACATTGTTTGTGAAACACTATTCATGAACTCGAAATTGGGAAAAGGAAATAGAAGGTGTTGTTAGATCCGCACTGTTCAGGAAACACTGTTCATAGAACTCAAAATTTGGAAAAGGAATGAAAAGGTCACCATTTCACTATTCACAACTGTCTACCATTGGAACTATTCACCGAGGGTCACTAAGGTCACTATGCATAGAAATTTACCGATGCACTGTTCACAACTGTCTTCCGTTGGAACTGTTCATCGAAATGGAAATTTGGCAAAGTGTTGGGGATAAGTCACCTTGACCTGATGGAACAACTCAAACATCATATTTTCACAATGGAATGGACCAGAGAGGTCCGGGACATTACATCAGATACCTCTCAAAACATTCTCATCCTCGAGAATTCAAAACCCACATAAAGTGAAAATGAAACTGGGTTCGAATAACCACCCATTGAGATACCTCTCAAAAGAGAGCAAGGGAAAAAAAGAATCCAAAGAAAGCCATCTTATAAACGTGAAAGGTTTATAACCACAAAGGATACCTCGATACATGAAAAGAGTTAAACATCAAACAACATAGGGTACTAAGCATGTATTTGTGACTCACGTTCCCATGTACTCTCTTTCATGCCACCATGTCACCACAGGACACGAACCAAGGGGATATAATTCCCACACAACACCTTCTCCTGCGGTCTTGGATCTCCATAGGTCACTCCTCAATGGTTGCTTCATCATCAATATCGATATCTCCCCCAATCGATGACATGAGAGTCATCATGAAGATAACGGGAGAGCTATGATAAATGGAAAACATCATGTATCCCACTCAACTGTGGGGGATGTGCTAATAGATATGCCACAACTCCAACATGAGATATCATCTTGAATGGACCAACAAATTGGGTAGAAATATTACTCTCGTGACATAACAATACATATCCACGATGGGTATTCACCTTCAGAAACACATGATCCCCAACATTAAACTCTTAGGGTCTCCTCCTCTGATCAACATATAATTTATAACCATATTTCACTATCTTCATCCTCTCACGAATCACTTGAACGATATCTATTGTATTTTGCACTAGTTCGGGTCCGATAATGGCTGACTCTCTGACCCCAGTCGACCACAATATGGAATGGAATGATCAACAATACAAGGCTTAAAATGGCTTCATACCAATGGTGGAGTGCAAACTATTATTGTAAGAAAACTCCACCAAGGATAACTGTCGCATCCTCAAACCTCCAAAATACAGGACACATGAGCGTAACATGTCTTCAAGTGTATGGATGGTTCACTCTATTGGACCTTCCTTTTGAGAATAAAAAGCAGTTCTATGGAATAGTTGAGAACCGAAAGCAAGTTGGGGACCTCTCCACCCCTGAAGGTAAAATGAGGATCTCGATCAGAAATTTTCATCCTTGGGACTCTATGAAGTCTCACCACCTCTTCTAGATACTGCCTCGAAAAAACTTGTACTGAGTTCGACTCCTTGATCACTATGAAGTGGGTTGATTTTGTTAAATGATCCACTACCACCCAAATAGCATCATGTCCATCAGGAGCTTGAGGTAAACCAGTAATAAAATCTATCGGGATGTCCTCCCACTTCCACTAAGGAATCTCTAATTTCTGTAGAAGACCACTAGGAACATGGTGTTTGGCCTTCACCTTTTGGCGACCAAAAATCGAGACACAAAATCAACAACTGCAAGCTTCAGCCCCACCAACCAAAACACTCTCCTCAAGGTTCGATACATATTTTTCATGCCAGGATGCACTCCTAAAACCAAACTATTAAACTCTCTGAGAACCATCTCGCACATCATCAAAGGACCAAAAATCATTCCGTGATACAACACTTAGTGGTGTTCATCCTCCGACCAACTATTAGGGCCTCGCCAAAAACAACTCAGTCTCTCCGGACCTCGACCTCCATATCCCGCATCTATGACTCATCCACCTTATGCATTAGGGATGACTATACCATCATCTGAAAAAGACAACCGCTATCCTAAAATTCTCCCATATCAAGATATAATGCTGACATCTCTTCCATTACTATCCAGGAATCACAAGATTCATGAATATCATCATAACGTGACTATTGACTCAGCACATCAGCTACAACATTCCCCTTTCCTAGTGTATACAATATTTTGAAGTCGTATTCCTGTAATAACTTAATCCACCGAAACTGTCATTAGATTAAATCAGGCTACGAGAAACATACTTCAAACTGTGATGATCCGTGAAAACCACAACGCATTCATCATTGAGGTAGTGTCTCCACAACTTTAGAGAAAACACCACGGATACCAACTCAAGATCAGGGGTGGCATAGTTACATTCATGGGGACACAATGGTCGTTACCCATAAGAAAAAACTGACCTCTTCTACATGGGAACACAACCAAACCTCAGATGCGAAGTGTCGAAAAAAACATCAAACTAAACTCCCTCAGTGGGAAGATAATGAACTAGAGCACCAACTAAATTCTCTTTCATATACTCAAATGCTAATTGACACTGATCAGTCCATATTAATGCATGATCCTTCCTGGTAATAGCTATCAGATTCTTCGCAGCTCATGATAAATTGGCTACGAACCTCTAGTAGTATCCAACGAGGTAAAGAAAACATCACACCTCTAACACTAAAATGGGGGATTACCAAGACAAAACTGCTCCTATCTTCGATGGATCCATAGATACTCCCTTTTGGGACACAATATGCCCCATGAAACGGACTTCTCGAGCACAAAACTCACACTTCGACTACTTCCCAAATATATGATGTTGTCGATGAACTCCCAAAACGGCTTGTAGCTGCTCTGCATGCTCCTCCTCATATGTAGAGAACATAAGGATGTTGTTAATGAAAACCACCATGAACTTGTCCAGGAAATCATGTAACACCACCTTCATCAATCCCATGAACATAGCTGGAGCATTCGTCACACCGAATGGCATTAAAACGAACTCATAATTCCCATGACGACAACATAATGATGTCTTCAGGATATCCTCATCCTTCACACGCATCTGATGATATCCTAACCACAAGTCGATCTTTGAGAACCAACTTTCACCTTTCAGTTGATCAAATAAATCATCAATAAATTGAATAAGATGGTGATTCTTCACTGCAAGTTTGATTAAGCGATGATAATCGACACACAACCGCAAAATGTCCCCATCCTTTTTCACAAACAAAACCGGTGCACCCCACAGTGACACACTTGGCTGAACAAAACCACAATGTAACAGACCATCAAGCTGTATACATCACTCTCGTAACTCAAAAGCGTATATCCTATATAGAGACATAGATATAAGAGACACTATTAGTTATAGCTCGATCCCAAACGCGATCTCTCATCGAGGGGGTAATGCAACAACCTCTTCTAGAAATACATCAGGGTACTCTCCAAAGACCCTAGGAAATGCCAACTACTGAAACTCTGAAGAACATAACATCATCTCATTCATCATGGATGATAAGGATAGAATGAACCTATGACCCATTCGAGGATCTTACTCGCCAGCAAACACCACCACATCTCCATCCGCACCAATTAAAATACCCTTTTCCTGAAGCAATCCATGATAGCCTTCAACGAATACAACCAATCCATGACGAGGATGCCATCATATTGTTGTATTCGTAATCAAAGGAAAACTCCCCATGAGCGGTGCTACCCCAACACTAGATCACAATCTCTACATACTACAAACAAGTCAGCACGACATCCAACTAGAGTAGTCAACGCCAAGGGCACTGGAAGCCTCTCTACCTCAAGTCCTAAAGAATGGAAAAGGGTAGGTTATGTGAATTAGTGTGTCACTACTGAATCAATCAAGGAATACACAAAATTATAAAACAAGAAAAGGGTACCTCGAACGACGTCTAGTTCAGCTAAAGCTGGCAATGCTAGAGCATGAAGCTGACCATGACCTCCTACACGACCACTCTAACCCTGATGATGACCAGCACTATGGATGTGCTCTTCTCTTTGTGGATGAGGAGTGTCATAGGGATATCCTCTTCCTACCCCATCTATCCTATGTGGGTATAATGATGGTGCAACATGATGCTACTGCATCGGCTGGAACAGACTCAACGGAGGAACCTGGAGCATTACACCTGGTGCACGATGATTGCTCTAAATGGTTGGGCACTCTCGCTGCTAATGACAACGACCACCACATGAAAAACAACCTCTTGATCACTTGGAATAGGCCTGAGAGCTACTACATCTGGAGAAGCAGGATGTAAAGGTCGAGGACCTACCCCTAGCTGAATGAAAACTCTTCTGCCTTGAAAACTGGGAACTCTTGACCACAACTCTACTTCGTAAGGAATCATGATGATTCCACTCTCGAGATGATACAATATTGAAAAAAGTCCTCTTGACAACCTCTTCCCTTGCCTTCACCTCAAGATATTTTTTCAGTATAAATGGGGTGACCTTGCACTAAATCTCTTGATGCAAAGCCTCTTTGAAATGATGTGCAATGGGCTCCTCATCTGGCAGTAGGTCCGAAGCATATTGAAAAGGGTTCCAGAAACAGATTCCAAACTCTCAAACACTGTATCTCCCCTGTTAAAGGGTAAGAAGCTCCTGGTGACTGGACGCCTTCAAAGTCGAAGAAAAAAACTCAACTCTAAACTTTTCTTGAAACTCCTCCCATAAGATCACCGACTCCTCACGATTCCTGAGGAACAAGAACAACCACTGCCTTGCTGCTCCATGTAGCATCGTCACAACCATGGTCACCCAGTACTCCTTCCGAACATGGATTGAACTGAAGCCTATCTCGACCTCCTCCAACGAGTCTTCTATGACAGCATCTGAAATGGAGCTCACGTTCTTCTGTAGACTCTGGAGTTGAAGCTCTCGGAGTTTATTCCTCCCTGTTTCTTCGTTGTCAACTTCAACCCTACGACGATCTGCTGGAATAGCCTACTGGACTAATTCTATGCAAACCTAATGAAGACGTTGACCTAAATCCATACATGTAAAAGAACAAACTGTTAGAGCTCCTAAACCTAGAATATGGAGGACTCAATATTAATTAATTAATTGTTTTCATTAAATGATTTTATGTTAACCTATCCAAAGGTCAACCCATTAAAACACAGGAACAAAGCAGAATGATGCATGATCCTTTCCTAGGTCTCTACCCTGCAACTATTACCACTTCATTGAGTAGCCATTGTAAACATAAAGGTTGTTCATCAGATCATAGGTCACCCTAAATGCCTATTTCTCAGCCGGTATCCAATATTTACATCACTTTTCTAAACATAAATGCAACCATGCAATTAAATTTTTATTATTTTCAAATCACTTTTGAGGAGAAAGTGGGAAACCAAGAGTGCACGAACCAATACATATCATAGTAGCCATACACATCACCACATACGCCATAAGGTTCTTCCTCCGCAGAGGCCGATTCCCACTCATAACCTGGGTTATAATTTCACCAGATATTTGCATGTTGATTGTTACGCTTTTGTTGTTCCAATGAACTCACTTCTGAACATATCTGGTTGACCACACGATCATTCCCAAAAGCAACCCATGCAACCTCACCTGTGCCTAACTCCAAACTCCATCCTATCCCTCAACCTGGCCTCTGATACCACTCTATCACGACCCCCTCCCAATAATGTATACCCCTCCTGGGCTGGCAATGTGATAAGGGAGATAATGAACCCTCGAGTTCCACCCCCAGTAGGCCCCGGGTTGGAGACTAGCACCGAGGGTATATTAAACACACAAATGGGAGGCATTACCCTATAAGAGAACTCATGCAGAAGAGAGAGAAAAGACAAACACCTACCAACTCAAACTCAGAACTGAATTATAAAAGAAATCATAAGTGCACATATGTAGTGTCATGAAAAACTACTACAATTGAAAGGGGAAAAACCGCATGTACCAAAAAGAAAGTAAAATAGCATCAACGACATGCCCGAACAACTCCTACAACCCCGAGCTAGTAGTAACCAGCCTGATCTCCAACCTTCTCCAAGTGACCTGAAAATAGTTTATATATATATAGGGTGAGTATAACAGTACACTTAGTAGGATCCTCCCTCAATCATCTAATTCAAAAATAAAAAAAGCAAGCTAGAGCACTGTGAACAAGGGAAACTAACTCATCATCAAAACGGGTATAATATGTTCCCAACCTCACCATGGCTACTCCCACCATGCAACGTATATTAGAGTATATAATATAATAATGAATATCAAGGGTACCTTGCTACTACTTCCCCACTTGATTTCCTCTTTGCCCCAATGTCGCATGTCCTAAGCATCTCTCTCCAAAAAGGCTTGCCCACAAACACCTGGGTGAAGCACCACAACATGCACCTCATGCAACAAAACCACTACGTCCACGTATGAAATGTAACCAAGTAGTTTCTGGGAGCCACCACATCTTGCATAACTTGTATCATACATAGAGTATTATACCTCTAGCCATTACAACCCATACTTCGATTAAGGATCCTCAAGCCATCACAACCAATTCACTTTACACCTATAGTAGTCCATAGAAAAGAAATCTATAATATATGTGTGTGAATAACCACAAGCCATTACAACCCTCTACACACATATATGGAGAAAACTAACCAATGTTCATACCAGCACAAGTAACTACCATGAGAAGAGAGAGGGGCCAAAGGGGGTTGTCAGCCATCCATCCTTCCACCAGAATGTTGGGGAAAACAAACCCCCCCCCCCACCTGGGGCTCAGAATCCTTGAGGGGTCAGTTTCCCTTACTGACAGGGTGGAGTAGCATATAGAAACACAAAAATTATAGAATATTCTATACCTCACAATTACACTGGGCAAATAACCTAGTCTTAGACTCAACTGCATCTAACGTCTCTCGGACTCCAGGATGGTACTTCTAAGACTTGGTATCCTATAAGCACACAACCATTTAAAGATCATTAATAAATTATTTAATTCTATTTCTACCAGTTTCACTTTACGTTAATTAATTATTTAAACATTAATTAACCAATAACAATCCCACAATATATTTTATTCGCATCGCACCCAAAGTCCACTGTCCCTTTAAAATTAAAACCTCATCCTTACATTATATCTAACTCCCACCCCATGGGATAACATCATATTCAATTATTAATTACCGAATTACTATCCCATATTCACAGGAATTATAGAAAAAAAATTGTGCTACTAAACCCAATGGGGATCAACACGGTGATTATATATACTACCCGTCGAGTATTTAAGGCTTATAGAAAGAGTATAGACCCATCATCCCTTGAGAAGTTAAACATGGAAAGCATGTGGAATACCTCATGCGTCTTCTCCCCTTTTGGAATAAGGGTATGTAAGACCAGTTTCCTTGAGTAGTGGGAAAAAGTAAAGTAGATAATCAACCAACAAGAATCCAGAAGCATCCAACAATCACATCCATCATGTTCCATCATCCATGGTTTCCTCCCCAAAACCCACATTCATAAACTGATGCATTTTTCCACTCTAGGCATTATTTTCTGCCTCAACTAAAAGGAATTCAGGTCCCCACATATCACAACAATCATCTAGGCTCACATGACAACTCAAGCAGCTGGAAAAAAAAAATTTAACAGATGGTCTCTTGGCCCTTTAACAATCAAGAGGGTAACTCAGAACCATTCAAGGAAATATCTTTTATCGATCAACCAGTTCTTTAATCCATATTATATTAACCTATTATTATTATTAGGTTCCAAATTCGGGAATCCTAATCTGTAAGATATCACAAATAATTAAGCACGATTACTGCATCAATTTGATTAACATCAAATTAAACCCAGACGAACTTTATTCATTTAGATTCCTATTTATCTTTATCCTAAACATTATCAATTAATTCCGGCTTTCTGTTCTTTAATGATTTTTATCAAGAATGAAATGATAAACACAACAAGCATTGATATCACACTATTTATAAAAACAAGAGGCAATAACATATGAATGATATTAATTTGTTCATCTGGTTCAAATATTTATTATATTAATTCCATTATGATCTAGTGGGATAAATAATGTCGATGATACAGTTGATTTTAAAACATGTGTGAAAAAAAGATTTCATTACCTCAAAAATTTCTTTATGTTCTTTTTATTAGAGTAGTCTACACAACGGGTCACGATCCTCCTCTCGCGACAACTTCATCCACCCGGGGACGCCACTGTACGACCTCACCAACTGAACCCCATGAAAACTCCATTAGAAGCATGTATATCACATGCTATAATATGAAATGGAGAAACAATAAAATAAGATCCCCAAATGAATGATGATAAAACATACCTTATATCAAAGATTGATTGATACAACTTACTTGCACCAAAATAGGGCGGAACCAATCTGAGGAGGCAATTTTGATTATGCAACTTCTATAAGAAGGAATGGGATGTTCGAGAATATCACACCCAAGAACAAGGGGAAAGAATTATGAAGGAAGATATCCCATACATATATGATATTTAATAGAGCGACGGTTTAAGATACACAAAATTTCCCATTAAAAGCAGATCACATTAAAACACATAGTTTGACCATGTAAAAACATCCTGATCCTTAGGGATAATTAATATAGGAGTTATTGCCTTTGAATCAGCCATAGAGTCCTTAAAATGAGGATTCAAATGAAATTTACATCAAAGGAAACATCAAAGGGGAAAAATGTAGGGAGCTAGAAACACTATACACCAAACTCAAAATTTGGCAAAGGAAATAGAGGCTGCTACTAGAACCTCACAATTCTGGAAACACTGTTCATGAACTCGAAATTTGGGAACAGAAATAGAGGCTGTTGTTGGATCTTATCTATTCAGGAAACACTATTCTTGATCTCGAAATTTGGAAAAAGAAGTATAGGGTGCTGTTAGAACCTCACTATTCTGGAAACACTGTTCATGAACTCGAAATTTGGAAAATGAAATAGAGGGTACTATTAGAACCTGAATGTTCTGGAAACACTGTTCGTGAACTCAAAATTTGGGAAAGGAAATTGAGGGTCCTGTTAGATCCTCACAATTCTAGAAACCGTGTTCATGAACTAGAGATTTTTTAAAATAAATAGAGGTTGTTGTTAGAACCACACTGTTCTGGAAACACTGTTCATGAACTCGAAATTTTGCAAAATAAATAGCGGCTATTATTAAAACCTCACTGTTCTGGAAACACTATCCTTGATCTCAAAATTTGGTAAAGAATATTGAGGCTGCTATTAGAACCTCACTTTTCTTTAAATGATGTTCATAAACTCAAAATTTAGAAAAAGAAATAGAGGCTGCTTTTAGAACCTCATTGTTCAGGAATCCCTATTCACAGATTTCAAAATTTGGTAATGGAAAGAAATGGTCACTTGTGGAACATCACTGTTCTAGAGACACTATTCACAGAACTCCAAATTTTGAAAAGGAAAGTAAAGGTCACCATTGGAAGGTCACCATTGAACTATTCACTACTGTCTACCGGTGGAAATGTTCACCGAGGGTCACCGATGTCACTATTCATAGAAGGTTACTGATGCACTGTTTAAAAATGTCTGCCATTGAAATTGTTCATCGAAATGGAAATTTGGAAAAGTTTTGGGGATATGTCACCTTGACCCCCCAAAACACCTAAAACACCATATTTTCACAAAATAATGGACCAGAGTGATCTGGCCCATTACAATAATGGCTATTTTATATCTTATAATATTTTAATAATATATCATTGTTTGGTAAAACTCAGTCTTGTGTAAAACACATACTTTTGGAGAAGGTCTCTCTTACGTTTAATGCAAGCTATCAAGAAAGGTAATTATTCAATGTAGAAAATGCTAACTTCATGTTTCATGAATGGAATATATTGTAAATATTAAATATATTATATAGTATCATGATATTATATTACCTTATATTGTTCTTGTCACGTGTCATACATTCTATCGAATACAAGGTTATTACATTAGTTTTTCGGGTCGTCACATAAGGTTCATAAAAATTATTTACAGATATTACATGTTGATTTAGCATTTTATATAATATTATGTAACATTATAATGTTTTACAGGTGATTGATAAATATTTTTTATATTTCTGGAATGCTTATTAAGTTATAAGTGTGTACCAAAATAAAAAATGAAGTTAATTTCTTTATAGGGACCATATTGCATTTTTTGAAACTGTATAATAGATTATAAATATCATATTTGACCATTTAATAGACTGAAACACTATTTTTATGAATTTAGAGTGGGAGGTTCTCCTCTTTTTCCCACCCAAGATCTTATATAGAGAATCTGAAGAAATAATAAGGTCATGTCGATGCAACATTCTAGATTGATTCTTCTTTCTTCAAGCAATGAAATAGATTTCACAAATCTCATTAAGTTCCTACAACAACATATATAAATTGATTATATATTATCAATGATCTATTTTTCCTGTATAGATGACCTATATGATTCATATCTTTGTAAATTTTATACACCACACACCGATTGTGTGCGAAACAAATCATCCATTTTTAAACAACCAGTGTATCATTTATGATTTTAGTTGATTTTATTTTTAGTGTAAAAAGTAAATTTGATGTGATATAATGAGGATTGTACACTACGGGTGTTGGAGACTATATTTTCTTATCATGAACCTAATACTGTCCTTATGAATTACATATTTTTTATGCCTCCACTGTGACATGGGATCTTCAATTAATATCCTAGAAAAATATATAAATTTAAGTAGAAAACCTTGAAAATTTAATTAAATATTCTATGATATATAAATAGTGTTTCAATATGATATCGATTCAATTAAATGGACATTGATATAAATTAATTTCCCCAATATAAGTTTTATTGACAATCAATGAGTTTTTCAAATAAATTTTAATTTAATGGTATGTTTTCATTTTTCCCAGTTTAATGGCTAGCTGTATAATAAAGTTTCAGATAATGTGAGAAGAGATAATGTTGTTTGTAAGACAAAGATACCAAAATCTATTTGGGGCAGTGCATTATAAATAAGGATTTTTTTATGCCTAATTAAAAATCCATAAAAATAATATATATATATATATATATATCATTCAAGATTGAGGGATAAGGATAAAAAATAAAAAAATACAAAGTAATCAATGCCCCAAAATTTGGGTCTTGTAAAATTTTCCTCCCCATTTATGTGGAGGGTGATTTATTATCATTATATATATTATTATATATTTAGAAATATATTATATAAATTATATATTATAATATTATTTATATTTTTTGTATGTATATATATTCCCATCAACTAATGTCAATTTTGACTTGGTCGAGATAGGGTTACACAATATAAAACCCGCCCAAAAAATCAACCCTCTCATAATCCCTAAATTAATATTCAATGTTCTTCTTTAGGCCCAAATTGGATTAAAAATTTATAAAAATATAAATTTATTTTAATTTATTTGGATTTAATTAAATTAGTTTGGGTGTTATGAAACATATCGATAACTAATTAAAACTATTTTAATATATGTCAAAGCATTAAAAATACCATTGAATTTAATTTAAAAATTTTAGTTTTTTATGTAGTACAATTTTATATTAAATGTTTGTGAGATGAGAAAAACTCATGAATTCACTATTTATTGTTTATTTAATTTATTTATTTCATTTATGTTTTAAAATAAAATAATTATTTTATTTTTATGATCTATGCATCCTTTATCCATCTCTAATTTTTATAAGGTAATGTGTTTCCACATTTATGTGATAAAATGTATTTTCATACCCAGAGTTCCCCTCACATGTGTGTCAGTATATTTTGTAAAGATCTTAGGATGTCATGGAAACATGGTTTGAGTCTATAGACAATTTAATCGATAACATTAAAGTGCATTGGAGTTTCGAGCACTGTAATTCCTGTTTGGTGTAACATATATAATTCCACTAGATTTTGTGTTAATATATTATTTTTATAATGGATTAACCAATAGTAAATAGATCATGATCACATGATTATTTTATTATTTTATATGTGTATGGTTGATTATTATTTTAATGTGTGATCACATAGTATAATAACAAATAATAATGAATATATGTAATGAGATTGTGATGTGAATGTTTTAAATTTATAGAATGGTTATGTTATGATTGAGATCACATTGAATAAGTAGGTAACATTAAAATGATTCCATTTTCATAGATTAAATTACCAAATACCTATAAAATATTAAGACATTAAATAACACGCATTAGTTTAATTTAGACAGAACTGATTGTTTGAGATTATAGTCACCCCTAGACGAGGATTCCTCATTCTACAGAGGAATTCCACATTGATTGGTGGGTAGAAATATAAAAAATATATATATAATTAGTAGTATAGATATGTTGTTTCATCATTATAGGAAAATAATTAATCAATGAAATGTAATTATTTCAGAGGATGAGATTCCACTTAATAAATCAAGGAGCCTCATGATAATGAAATTGTATAGTAAAAATAATACCTTATACTATTGGAGTAGTTTTGATATCATATTTTAGGCTACTAAGAGAGTATTATGGGTCCTTTCCATTATAATAATCATGATATTGAGTATTAAAAATATTGTATTTGAGGACTACAATGATGTAAAAAAATAGTGGGATTCATTTAAAAATAACAATTTAAAAATATCAATTGGTAATCCCAATAAAGTACTAATCTACAAAATTTGCTAATTTTCGGTCAATTGGAACACCTGGCTAAATCAATTTCACTTTTATAAATATTGGACTAGTAGAATATCCTGACCAATTATAACATCCATGAGTGTTTCAAGAACTAAAACATAGTACTATATTAAGAGTGGAAGATCAATGTGGTAGAGTCCCCACTTCTTATAGAGCACCCTTAAGAAGCAGTCAAGTAGGATGAAAATAAATATAAGAATCATATTTATAATGCATTAGATGTTTAGTGATTTATGATTTTATCTATTTCTAGTGAGTTTCCATAAATTAATTTGGTCAGAGATGTTTTCAAAATGGTGTCTTGTCTCCAAGAGTAATTCTTGGAGAGATATTAGAAATAATGATATGTGATATCAAGTGATCTATATAGATTTATTCTAGAATTAAAAGATCAAGAAGGTGATCATGTACTCAAGGCGATTGGGTAAATTAAGAGATGGAGACCCTTGGATAAAGCTGATCACAGAACTAGTTAAAAATATACATCATTAATGTTTACAACATATATTTTCAACATTAATTATTAATTATTATATGAATAATATGAATAATTCACTCCTATATTTTTCGTCTCATGTTAATGAATCAAATAAGGATTTTAATAATTACAACTCTTTTGTAATTATAGTGAACAAGAAGAAGAAATGAATTGAAAACATGTCAAATGCTAAGTCTTAGTTAAAAACACTAATTGAATTCTATTACATAAATCCAAAATACATTTGGAAAATAACGAGTAGGAGGAATTTTATATTTCACGTGGACAGAATTCAACATTATGATTAATTGTATAGAAGGGAAGGAGAATAAATTTAACACTTCTTGTTCATGTATATTTTTTTATTTAATGTGATCTCTCTATTTCTACATGTTGGGTATTAGATACTAAATGTGGCTTGAAAATTTTCATTTAAATATTGGAACTATGTAGTTTCAAAAAAAGAAAAACTTGAAGTAGATCTCTGATAAAAAATGGCCTGAGAATAGCATTTTTAATAGTGGGATATTATCATCTTACTTTTCCGAGTGGAATGGTTCTTGTATTAATAAATTATTAGTATATCAAATCATTTTGAAAAATAAATAATATTAGTGTTGATATTAGAATCAATTTCATTTTATTTTATGTCTTCAAATAAATATTATCTTTTTATATGGACAACATGTGTTATTTTGTGGAATATATTAAAAATGTGCAATATATACTATAAGAAGAAAAAACAATTATTGGAAATCACAGAGAATTACAATAAGACGGACACGTATTGTACCCACCAATGAAAATTTATGCTAGTTCATGTTAATAATAAGAGATTAAGTAAATTAACTCATTAAGGGTGTTTATACTCTATGGGTTTATAACACTAGGATTTATGTCATTTTTATAAGGTAAAATTATGAAAGTAACTTTTAGTGGGAAAGAAGAAATAGCTAATGAACCATCATAATTAGTTTACAGAAAGGCATGTGGTGCATTTCATGTAGACTAAATTGGTGATTTTTCATAGTTGATTGATTTTACTAATTAGTATATTATATTTTGATATATCTACTTAATAAGTTATAAGAAAAATACTTTTACATGTTTATTGGATATCAAAATTAATTAAGAATCAATGTGGTAGGAGGATTAAGAAACTCTACTCTGACCATGGTAGATATTATCTTAACTACACTTTAATAGATCATTAAATGGAATTTGGGATAGTTTCCCAAATCAATCCACTATATACACCTTCAGGAAATGGTATTAGTTTAAGGAGTAATTAGACCCTTCATACATGGTAAAATTGATGTTGATTTATAAAACTCTACCATTTTCATCTCGATGATATGCACTATAGAAGGTGATATATATATTAAATTGAGTAAAACTAAACAAATAGATTGGATTTCATATGATTTTTAATATGGAAATAAATATAGTGTACAACACATCTATTTATGGGGGTGAACGTATTTTTTAAGACTATATGTTCTAAAAAATATGCTTCTTGAAGTACAAATTGCAACCTTATTGGTTAGATATCGATACTAAATTATATTACCACAAAAATCAATTATATGTAATTTTTATTGAAGGGATAAATGATATATATCTAGAAAAAGAAAATAATTTCCCATTGAATACATTTATATGGGAAATTGAGAGAGAAAGATTTATTTAGATGAAGTTGTTTCTCCCGATACAAAAGAATTGTTACGTGAAAATCTACACAAGAGGTAGTGGGTGATTAATATGTTCTCGAGACAAAATTAATACAAAGTTATACTATATATGTTACATAAATATACATATATGTTTTCGTTATCACTGTTTCAGGTGACATGTTACTCATAGAGAATGATGAACCTGTAACCAATAGAGAATAAATTGTTGGAAATGATGATACTAAATAGAATGAATCTAGGAATTATGAAATGGATTCCATATACAGTTTTTTTTGGATTTTTCTATACCAACCAAATGATGTAAAAACTATTGGTTTTAAAATGGTATTCAAGAAAGAGAGAGAAAAGGATGGTGAGGTGAGCACCTATAAGGCAAGGCTAGCAATGATGGTTTTTATTAAAAGGTAAAGTATCAATTATAATTAATCATATCCTCTAGTAACTATGATAAAATCCATTATAAATTTACATTTAATAGTATCTTTCAATTATTATGAAATTTGTAAAATTGATTCAAACAATACTACCCTATATTTGAATTTAATAATGGATTTCTATATAACACAATCCGAATACATTATTTTTTCAAAGAGTTAATATAATGTATTAGAGATGCATATATAAATTTAGGATTTAAGATGCATCACAATTAGTGAATGTTTTTTTGATGAGTCTATAATATAATTTTGTTATATTATTAATGATAGTGATCTATGTTTCTGTAATATAGTTTCTAAGAGCGATATTATTATCCTAGTATTATATGCTATTAAAAATATTATGAATGGAAAAAAGTGAACGTATTATAGCCTCTGGTAAAATGGTATGATAAAAACATCTCCATGAATGAAAAATGTGTATAAGCCTATATTGTAAGGATCAAGATCTACCATGAATGATATCAGAAGCTACTTAGGAATTTCTAAGTACATATACTGACAAGGTACTCAAAAGGTATAATATGGAATCTTACAGGAGATAATTATATCCAAAGTCACATGGAATTAATCTCTCAAAGAACATGGTTCCCAAAAAACTGGAGGATATTGAAAGAATGAGAAAATACCTTATGCTTAAAGAGTGGGATCTATCATGTTTGAAATGCTACGTACTAGGTTTGACGTTTCATTTGATTTAAACATCGTTGGTAGATATCGAGCCAATTAAGGAGAGATTGGGCATGTGTAAATACTACCCTAAAGAAATTGAGACATAAAAATAATATATTCCAAGTGTATAGAGAATATTAGGATCCATTCATGTTGGGATACATTGTTATTGGCTTCTATATAGATTAATATGATCCACAATCATAGTTAATCCTTGTATTTTTCTTCCAAATGTTGTTGTATTGAGTTGGAGGATCTCTAAGTAGTCTGTGTTTGTCGATTATACAAAAGAATAAAAGTAATTAGCTCCTTTTGATGCATCTAAATATATAGTTTGGATACAATGCTTTATTTATGAGTTTTTTGTTCAACATATCAGTGCATATAATGTTATAGAATATTGTGATAATACCACAATAATCGTTCTTTCCAAGGAGCATATATCACATAATAAGATAAATAATACACTTCAAAATTTTCATATAATGAGGTATTTTACAAAAAAATATGTTATGTAGTTGTTAGAAGAGTATAGATGGAGGATGAAATTGAAAATACCCTGACTAAATCCAAACCTCAGTAGAATCATGATACTAATGTGAGCTTTTGTGGGTTGACAATTTTCAGCTATTAGTTGCATATCAAGTAGGAGTGTTTTCAGTGGGTGCCATAGAAAAAACTTCTCTATATAAATTTATTACCATTACATGTATACTATTTGATATATATATATGTGTGTGTGTTTATTTACACTATAATAGTTTTGATATTTGTACATATATTATTTATATGGTAATTTCCTTATATTGTTTTTATAGAAAAAATTTCTTGTAGTTCTTATCTATAATGAGAACCATGTGATACTATAAAAATAATCATAAATATATTTCACATATTCTAGATACATCATACTGACTGAACACAAAATATGTATGACTATCAGGTTTTGGGGGATCATAACCTTTGAGAGTTATTATCATGATGTTTATAAATTGTGATCATGATTTGATGAGATCATGAGGACTTTCCTGGTAATAGAAAATCCACATGTTTCAGGTGTCATTGGATGTTCCTATCCATGAACATGTGTGTTGTTCTCCTGGAATGAGATCATTATCAATGTGTACCAGCTAATTGTGTGCTTTGAGGAAATTAAAAAACCATGATAATGAATTCATTGTGTGGTAGATTGTGTTAGGTGAATCTTTTGTGGTATGACATTGGTTGAATAATCAAGATGGAATTTATCACATATAATTCGAGGAATAGATATATTACGGGCCCATGTGCACTGGGATTGTAGTACCCTCATCAAATCTATGGTCATTGTATAATAATAAAATTCTAGCTAGTAAGGTAGTGAAATATATCAATCATTAAAAGGATGATGGTGCAAGTGTGTATCGTTATTTATGATACATCACAAGAGTACGAGATTATATTACACATAACATGATCATATGTGGTATTCTAAGAAGGGACATTCTAAATCACATTAGGGTAGACGATGGGTTACTAGAATTTATTATTGGTTTGTGGATTGGACTCACTGCTATCAAGATAACAACCCAGATGGTAAAGCACTATGTTTATCCACTAATTCCACCAATACAAATGAATAAGAGTTTAGGATGATGTGGGGCCCATGTGTGAGGACCATCGAATGTCCATGTTTGAAAAATCACATGTAAAATAATTCAATTATATTATTAAATTTATGAATAATAATGATTGGATGTAATAACCAAGATATTCACAGTTTCATTTATCATAAAAATAAATATGAGAAAATGTGATTTTTAAAATTAACATATCATGTTCAATGATTATTAAATTATTTTGAGAATATATAGGTTGGGTGAATTGTTCTTATTCTATTATGTATACTTATAATGTTTTACATGTGAGTGATAAAATATTTTTGACATTTATTAGAATTTTATTATGTCAAATGTGTTTATGAAGGATAAAATTATGGTAATTACATTCGAGGGACCAAAGTGAAATTTCTGAAAGTATAACCTATATATAAAAGATATTTTTTAGCCTCTTGAAAAGTTAGCTCAAACATTTGATGGAATTTTTTGATATAATACTTTCTATCCTCTCCCGTAAAGCTCATAGAGACATATTCTAGATAAGAACAAGGACAGATCAATCCTGCTTTGTCGATATAGTCCATGTTATTCAAGGGATCAAAGGGATGTTGTAAGGCTATTCAATTTCCTATGATAAAGGCCAGTAATTTAATATCGATGATCTATGATATATTTTTAATGACTGGATGATCTATAAGACACCTATCATAGTGCCTTTGAGAAACCACTGGATAATAGTTAGTGAATTAAACTGACTATTTCAAATGA
The DNA here is from genome assembly GCA_963277665.1 of Viscum album. Taxonomy (NCBI): domain Eukaryota; kingdom Viridiplantae; phylum Streptophyta; class Magnoliopsida; order Santalales; family Viscaceae; genus Viscum; species Viscum album. Next base: position 234,457 of record CAUJRU010000118.1, read on the forward strand.
ACAAGATACTATTTACCCCTTCATTTGATTTTATTTTTCATGATTAAATTAAATTTCACATGTTCCTTTGAGAAATATAGGAATTTTTTTTTGTGTATTTTTTGTTATTAACAATAATCTGAACCCATAATTTTAAAATTTATATATTTCACACTTCTATTGTGCCCTAGGTTCCTTCATATCAGTAGATCTTTCGAAGATGAATGTAATTGAGGAATGTCCTAAAACAACAACAATTATTTAAATGTATAGTTTTCTTATGATGAATTTATACTACTAACTCTTTTTGAGTTATTTAATTAGATATTCTAATCCAATCACCATGTTTTATTATAAGGGGTTATGTTCTTAAGGAATGATGAATTTGAATGGATATTCATTGAAATGAAGAGAATGTTGATCACCATGAATATTCTTACACTACCTTATTATGGATATGGATTTATAATTTATACTAATTCATCAATGAAGGGACTAGGATGTGTCCTTAGTTATAAAGGAATGGTGTTATCATATGCCTCTCTCCAATTACAAATTCATGAAAAATTTTAAATGACTCTTGATTTAAAATTGGTGGTTGTAATTTTTTCATTAAATATATGGATGAATTGTCATTATGGTGAAAGTTGTGATATATATATACTAATCATAACATGTTGATGTATATATTTAAATTAAAAAAGTTGAATATGCTCCAAATAAATTGATTTTATTTGATCAATGATTTCAATTTCTCAATATATTACCAAACTAGGAAGAATGAAAAGGTTGTTTATGCCCTCAGTCAAAAAGACCATGCTAGTTTTTCCATAAAGAGGATTTAAAGAGATAAAATATTTATATATTTAAATAACTTTTATCATGAAATATTTTAAGAAGGAGAAATATCTTATCTTTAATAAATGTATTTCCAACCATTAATCTATTTTAGGATAAATATAGTATGAAATGATAATGTGGAAGTATAAAATATTGTGAGGAATGTTCCAAAGTTAAATAATGATCACGATGGAAAGATAATTTTTAAGAACTAAGTATGTTTTCCATCAATACTAGTCATGAAGAATGATAAATTGGATGAACCTCATAGTTCATTATTATCTCTTCATCCTGGAAGTATGAATATTTATAAGTTGTAGTTCATTCCATAGAAAAAACTATTATTTAATTTATGATAACATGTATTGATATTTTTTTATATTAATAAAATTTTTATCAAATCCTAATTTTTTTCTGTATAATGTAGTATGTGATAATGTCCAAAGAGTACATGTCGCACAAAAAAGTCATAGCAGTTCCCCACTATAATGGGAACCCATAAGTTCAATGACATTATTCTTAAATATATGTTTTATAGACAGATGATATCATTTGAGGAAAAAAATGAAACAATCTATTATGGGTGGATACTCATAGAACCTTGATGAACCTTCTAATGGTGTACATTGTTGGTAATATCCAGTGAATGATATTATGATAATGAGATCCACTAGTAAGAAATAATTATTTATAAGTGTCATTGGATGTTCCTATATACAGAAATGGGTATTTATCCATAGATATTTAGATTATTATTAATGATTATTATGAGTTGTTTACATTAATGTATTGATGAAAACAGTGATGACATGTGTTCGCCAAACGGTTGGATACATTGGGTACATCACATGAAATATTAGCATAATAAATAATGAGAAAAATGATTTTCCCTTATGTTCTTTAATATTATGTTGATATCTTATACCCTTTTATGGAAATGATATATCATAAATAAATCCATATCCATGGTTTCCTATAGGAAAGTTCAATTTCTAAAAAGTCCACGAATGAGATATCAAGCAGATAGGTTGATGACATGATCATGAAATATGATTGATTAGAGATATCATGATAAAGGGATTATGTTACACATTGATTGAATGTTTGATAAATTTTTTCATTAGGGCATTAACTTCTTATTATATGGGTGAATTAGTGTGTTTGTAGATGTTTACCTTAGACTTTATTCTACTTCATATAATTCCACTAATAAAGTGTACTAGGGGGTCACACAATATGTTTATCCATAATCTTAGTTAAATAATATATTATTATTTATTATTTAACAAGTTGAATGAATATTATTCCCACATGTGGTTGAATAATTATTCATGTTTCCTTGATCGCGTATATTCCTTCACCAGTTATTCGGGAGAATATAATGTGAGCAGAATATAGCATAATTTTATATTTTATATTTAATGAATATAATATTTTTTATTTATTGGAGAATAATGTAGTGATATATATTTATTAAATGAATAATCATTATTACTGACCTAATAAATATTGTGAATGAATGGCGGACCAAATATTTTGGTTATGAGAGAAATAATACTTATTGAATATTATTTGATTAAATAATTTTTAATTTAATTCCAAAGTTATGTTAATTTAGTGAAATTATTATTGTTGTTGTTGTTATTATTATACCAATTGGGTTCCATAAGGTATTAAAAATAGTAATACTTACTTGTGAAAATTTTCATTTCTAAACCCTATATATATGTAATCATAGTTATATTACTATTCAAATTAACTAATTAATTTTCTGTTATGCACAATAACAGCCAGAGAGAATCATCTCAAGACCTAGAGTGCTCCCTCTCTATGAACGCTCCCAATAATGGAGAGAAATAATCCTCCATCTACCAACATCAAGTCTACAGAGATTAAAGAGAATTATTTAGATGTTATTATCATGGAAATCAAATAAAAATGATGCATGTGATAAGATGTTCTATGATATCACTTGTAGATTCCTACGATAATGTTAGGAGATTCATAGAACACATGTGCATCACTACTAGATGGAATCTTCTTTTGATTCATATAACAAAATTACCATAAAACATAAATCAATTTTCAAATCCATAAACGAAGAAATAATTCAAACAATATAATTATTAAATTCATTAAATTAATTATAACTAAAATGGGATTAACCTTTGGTCTAGTTTTGGGATTTTCCCAATTGTATGATTTCTATGATCGATATATGTGGATAATGGAATTTACCATCATGTATATATCATAGTGATCATCAATCATGAAAAAATAAATGTTTTGAATTTCCCATTTAATGCTTCCACTATGCCTAGAATGTACAAGTAGTGTAATAGTGATCACATAATTATTTACAATTACTAAAATATCATTGATTGATTTAACATCTATAATTTAGTATTCAATATATCAATAAATTTTCTTTAAAACAAATTTATAGATCTACTAATACCTCTTTCATTTACCATAAATATAATAAAATTGATTAATTTTATAAACTAAATAAAATCTATGTACTCATTAGAACATTCCAAGGATTATGGATCGATAAGAAAAGACTAAAAGTTGTGTAATGAGAGTTACATGTAATTTACTAGAGTTTAATAATTGAGGAATTATTTCATATTTGATTCAACAATTGTGCATTGAATACACAAAGTGCCTTTAATTTCTTACACCTCGCATTGAATGTGACATCCTAGTGCATAGTCAACTAGATTACACACTGTGTAGCCCACAAACACGGTTTGTAGTCCATTAAGTCTGATACAGGCCACGTATTTTCATACATGGCCTACCTGACCCGTTACTGTGTAACTTAGAGACAACACACCCTATATTACTCTTTAGACACCATGTACTTTAAATTTCATTAGGTACGGTTTACACATCGAGTCCCTGGAAGTGTGCCTCAGATAAATGGTGGTAGACGTACACACCGTGTAGCTCACATGTATAGATTGTGTTATTATAAAAAATTATATTTAATTGAAATTATATTATTATACTATATAATCTATATTGATATGTGCATGTGTGTGGTCATTAAGTTGAAAAAAACACCATGTTATGGGTTTTGATATACATACAGCCATACATACATACAGATATATATATATATATATATATATATATATCTTTGTGTGTGTATGTTATTAATTTTTTCATAATGTTCAGATCTACATATCATTTATAAGTTATATTAATGTTATTAATCCATGAGAATTGAAGAATAACATGTGGTAGAAAAATCATGTGATTTGGGTAACAATTAAGTTGATACTGCATATTATGAAATTATGTGATAATTCATGTATTCCATAAGTTGCAAGAGTAAACTGTATATGATTAAAACACAAGTAGGGTAGATATATAGGCGTATTCACCATGATTCCTCCAAGATATATTTATATACACAGTTAATTTTAAATAAATTTGTTTAGTTTTTTTAAAATTATGATGGATGAATATCTCAATTAAATTTTTATGATAATTAAGATAAATGAATTGATTAATTAAAGAATATATTTAATTGATTCGGGAATGATTAATCTTTTGTAAGAACTATGTTTAATTGAATGGTTGTTTAATTAATTATGTACCTCATTTTAAGTGGATGATCATGAGCTTATACTAGACCTTCATATTTGATTTGTTTCATTTTATTTATTTTTATGTTAGTTTATTGGATAGTGTTTCTTCTATAATATCATTATGTAAGGGTCTACAAGACAATGTTTTTTTTTGTAAACAATTTCCCCCTCACATATGTGTGAGTAAAATAAAATTTAATGTATAGATCTACCATTCAAGTAGAGGTGGTTGATGTTTGGTGATGATGAGAAACAAATCTGATAGAGATACATTGGCTAATATGTGGAAAGTGATTACACAAACCGTAATTGGTCCATGTTGTTTTCCCCCTCATTTAACAGTTAATTTATCATATACTAGATAAACTAAACCTTAGTAAGATGACATTATCAAACCACATTATTATTTTATTACTATCATGTTTCATGGTTATTTCATTATGGATGTTTTTCCAGGATCACCTGAATTAATATATTAATAGGCATGAAAGAATAAATATATAAATTTTATTATTCGTAAATATTATCTAATACATGGTTAATAAAATATGTAATCCATGTAATATTAATAATCATATGAAAAATATATTAATTAAAAATTTTGTCATAAAAGATAAAATACCTTAATTATATATTATGTTAGTATAGCACTACACTAATTTAGCTAAAATCAAACCCTAGTTCAAAGTTCATGACCATCCAATGTTCGGGTGATTTCAATTATCATGGAATTCTAACATGAAATTTTTGGTTCACATAACTAATTTCAAAGAATTGTTAACTACAGAAGTAGGACTTACTGTTAATTAGAGGAAAGGTTTAATGAAACCCATTATAAGGATTTTTCAATTGGGGATTCCACTCAATAGATCCGGGAGGTGTGAGTTAATACATTTTTCATTTTAAATGCCATCCTAGACCTATTCAGGTTGCTTTATACCATAATTTTTTTAATGAAATGGGGAATATGGATCCTTGAAACGACATTGTCTATGTAATAATATATTTTAAATCCAATGGTGCAGGATATTGTGTATCGATTAAATAATGGTAGATTAATAAATATAATATTTATTTATTTCCTCAAATTTTATCAGATAAAGTAATAAAATTGTACTATTATTATTTGCAAAAATATAAACAAAATGATACCAAACATGTCATTGTTATCCATAATTGAGATGAACATCCTTCTATCGAAAATAAATTCCAAGATTGTCGTATGTTCTTACCTGATATCCATCACCATGAAAGGAAGTTGTATGCACTAGAAGAACCTATTCTGGATGAACCTGGTTGTAAGGCTAGCGATGAAGAGTAAAAACGCTATGAGAAACATTTGAGTGATTCCATAGTTTTTCATTGTTTCATGATATCATCGATGAACAATGATCTTTTAAAGCCAAATGAGGGAAATTTGTGCATATATCAGGATGCCTCGCCAATGGGATCTCTATCAAGAGATGTTGGAAAAATAGAAATATGATATCTCCAATTATGTTTTTACAAAAACTCACGGTGTGTGTACATCAACTGGGACACTTGTAGTCAAGCTTCCTGGATACATGTGATGCTTGGACATCTTAGGGATTAAATTCCTAGATGAGTTGTTCACATATATCATCCATTCATCACTACCCAATACTTTCTCTTATTTCATTGTAAATTATAAATTGAGAAACAATTAAAAGATTCTTTCAGATCTACTTAATTTGATTATCCAAGTGGATAAGTACATGTGATGGGAAAAACCTTGGGTCTTTATGGTGAATTTGAAACATAAGGACATGTAAAAGGGGTCAACGACTCACAAAATTTCTAAATATATTGATCACCAACCTTCAAAGAGGAGGAAGATCTGAAGGTAGTGCAAGGAAAAGTAGGAAGTACATATTCTTGTGGAAATCTTGGAATATAGAAGGATAACTACACCCATAATCAAGGGGAATCTAATTTTGTATTTTTTACCTATTCCATTCTTTCAATATCTACACATTGTGTATAATATACTACTTGTGGTGCTCATATCTGTATCCAAATGTAGGAAACATGAATATTTAAAATGATTTCTACAGTGGATATGGATCTGCAAGGTGTCAATGGTTCAAGGCTGGATGATCTAGCCATTGGTGACTACCACCTTTCATTTCCAACTTGAATAATTCATATTTAATGGATTTTTATTATATACTTACGATTACCAAAAACATAATTTTTGTATCATTCCTAGATACATATGGTTATATATTAAAATGTGGAAATAAAAGTTGTTTAATTTATAAATACATCATATGTTATGGTATTGAACATATATATAAAAGTGTTTATGTATTAAATGATGAAAACTAAGTGTTTTATATTGAAAAAAAATCATGTTCACATGGCTCATATAACACCCCACTATGAAATAACCTTATTGTTCTAGTAAACAAGAAGTGTTTGAAAAAGCTTTATCAATATTTTTATATAGACTCTTTTGAGATAAACCCAGTTGGAATATTTCATGATTGGTTATAAAGACAAATGACCAAACAACCATTCAGTTTATATGGTTAAATAGATACAAGGATTCTAGGATTTGTAAAAACTAATGTGTGTGGATCATTTCAAGTAAATGTTTTAGGTGGGTATTCTCACATTATAACTTTTACTGATGACTTTAGGGGATATTGTTATGTCCAGTTGTTGAGGTATAAGCCAGATTCCTTTGAGAATTTAAATGAATTAATTACTAATTTAGATAATTAACATGGAAATATGATAAAGATTATTTGATCCTATTGAGTTTCAAAATATGTTAACCAAGAGTTTATCAACATTTTATGGGAGTTTTGTATTCTATCTCAACTTACTTGACCTTATACACCATAATTAAATGGTTTTATTGAATGGAGGAACTGTAAATTAATAGAAACGGTATTGTATGTGGTGAGTCATCTAGATCATACATTATTCATTCTATAATTTTCATTACAAACTATAACATACAACCTAAATAGAATTCCAACTAATGTGGAAAATAAAATTGTCTTCGATTTATGGAGTGGAATGATTTTTTTCACATTAATTTTTACAATGTTCAGGGGAATTTGTTAAGTCCTTGTCAAGAATTAATCTAGAACCTTGAGGCATAGTGTGTATCTTTATAGGGTATCCTAAGGAAACAAAGGTATACAGCCTATACATCCCCTAAAATAAAAAAGTTATTTTCTCCATACAAGATGTATTTATGGAGAGGGAGAACATCCTCAAAACCATTGTGGGAGTAAGATTTAATTAGATGAAGTTGATGGTAAATATATAGAATAGATGGTACATGAATTGATTCCACAGGTCCCCATGTAAGAAGTATTTTTAGAAACATAATTATTGAATACTATCATAAGGAAGGTAAGAGATCCCAAGATATATATTAACATAGTCATAAAACAGATTGACTTATTATGGGTTGAAAATGATTAACCTAACACCAAAGAAGATAATGTTGAGAGATTAGGAGTGGGAAGATGGAAAGAAGCCTAGAATTTTGAAATAGATTCCATTTTTTAGAACTAATTTTGGCATGTGGTCAATGTGCTAGTTGATATAATGTTGGTAGATTGAAAATGGGTATTTAAGAGAAATATATGAAATTCAATGTAAATTATGAACCTATAGAACAAGTCAAGTGGCTAAGGTGTTTAAATTTAATCAACAAATTTAATATGATAAATCATTTTCTGAGTTCCTTGTTTCAATCCATTAAATTTCTACTTTCAATAACAACATACTGTGACTACGAACTTGTAAAGATTGATATAGGAACTACTTTCAATAATGTGAACCATCATTGATATGTATACATGATATAAACAGATTTTTTTGTGCCTCTAGGTGATTTTAAACGTATTTTCCAGTTTTAGAGATCCATTTATGGATTGAATCTAGAATCATTGTCATGGAACATTCGAAATGATAGAGATATAAAAGAATTTTTTTTCATAAATAAAAAGTTTGATCTATGTGTTTAATAGATATTTTGTGTGAATGAAGTAGTTATCCTAGTAACGTATTATTATAACATTTTACTTTTTTTGAAAATACATACTAGTAATAAAATATGTTAAGGACTGGTTAAAAATTGTTTCTCCATGATGGAATTAATATAAGCAGCATATGTTTTAGGTATCCATATAATTAATGATAGATCTAAGGTGCCACTTCGAGAGAGTCGAAGTATATTCATTGACCCGATACTAAATGGATTTACTATGAAAAATACAATAGGGTATTGGTTCTACTATTACATGGTTTACATCATTATAAGAAAATGAGATCTCAGACACAATAAGAGAAAGAGAGATTGTGTAAGATCACATAATCTTCAATTATATTATAAATTATATATGTCATGTTGTATAAAATATTTTATGTTTTCTATAAATTGATCATTGTAGGACTATATCAAGAAAATCATGGAGAACAACATTGATCTTCTATTAAACCTATACTCAAGAATCAGAGAAGAACAAATGATATGATCTTGTTGTATGGATGATATGAGGAGCTAGTCATTAGGGGATATACTGATGATAGTTTTCGAAGAGATTATAATTATCTAAATTTGTAGTTAGGATATTTTTGGTATATAAAAAAATGAGTTGTGAACAGGAAGAGTTCAAAAATCATGTTCTGATAATTATATTATGGATTTTGAGTATTTAATGTTTTATGTTGTTTCCAAGGAATCCATTCGGAAATGAAATTTTTCCTAGGATATTTAAGTATTACCTAGAAGTAAATTCACAATAACCTTATATCATTACAATACAATAGTGATGGCTCATGAAATATATCTATGGTCACACCAACTGACAATGAATATACTCTTGAAATATCACTACATGATGTATTTTTATCAAAGGGGTAAAATTATTGTAAGAATAGTAACCACAGATGAGAACATAGTAGAAACCATGACTAAAGGCCCATCCTAATAGAAGAATGATTATCATGTGAGAGATAAAAAAAGGTTATTAGTAATTGGAACATGTGTATGTGATAGTCTATTAGAGTTGGTTCCCAAGAACAACATATTTTTACTTTACGATAACCTACATTCATAGTTTTTAATATCAATAAACTCATTATAACATCGTGATTGTTCATTTTTGTAACATAGTATGTGATAATTTCTTAAGAGTAGATATTACACTAAAATACCATAACAGTTCCATGTTATGATGGGAATCCTGAAGTGCTAGGAAACTATTCCTACATATATTTTCTATATCCAGATTATATCATTTTAGGGACACAAATGATACAACCTATATAGGGTGGACACTCATAGGACTTTGAGGCACCATCTCATAGTACATTCCCTTGGTAATATCAAGTGTATGATATTATAAGAATGAGACATATGAATAAGAAATCCAAATTTATATGTGTCAATGGATTTTCATATTTGAGGGAGTGTGTATTGATCCATATAGTTTTATATTATTTTTAATGAGTATTATGAGTCACACAATTTGATGTATTGATTAAAACATTGATAACATATGTTGGCAGTGAGGTAGGATACATTAGACGCATCACATGAACTATTTCATTAGTGAATAATGAAAGTGATGAATTTTCCATTAGTTTCTTTAATGAATGTTATTAAATCCGGACCTTTTATATAAATGATATAGCCTAAATAAATCTATGGACATGGTTTCTTATTGAAAATTTAAATTTTTAGAAATTCAATGAAATAGACATTGAGCACAGAGGTAGATTACACTATTGTGAAACCTTATTGATTAGAGATATAATGGTTATGGTATTATGATACATAGTTATCATCTATATGAGTAATTATTTTATTAAGTCATTAGATTATTTTTCTATGGTTTTCTTAGTGTGTTGCTAGATGTTATCCATGGAATTTAGGCTGCTTCATTGAATGCCATTGGGAAAGATGCCTAAAGGGTCAGACACTAAGTGTATCTATAATTTTAGTAAAATAATTTATTATTATTTATTATGTTACAAATTTAATTAATATTATTCTCACAGGTGGTTTAATAATTTTTCAAGTTTTCTTGATCACATATATTTAGTAACCTATTATTCGTGATAATATAATGTGAGTAGAATATTTCCTTAATACTTATTTTTTATTTAGTTGACATATTATTAATTTATATATGGTGAATAATTTAGTGATTTTTATTGACTAAATAAATAATCTTTATTCAAGGCCCGATAAATATCAATGAGGAATTATGGACTATGTTTTAAGATCTAGTGAGACATTTTACATATTAAATATTTTCTAATTAAATAATAAATAATTTAATTCTCAAGGTAGGAACATGTAGAGGAAATAATAATATTTTTATTATTTTAGACATGGGGTTCTGTAAGAGAGTAAATAAATATTAAAATGAACATAAACCAGTATTTAAATCTAAATCTGACGGGTGTTTAAACCCAATTATATTATTTTTTAAATAAGCCAACTCATTTTGTGATGTGGACAATGACAAAGAGATAGAATCCTCTCAATCCCAATAGAGATCCCTATCCATGAATGCTCTAAATAACATAGAGTGAATTTCATCCACCTCTCACTCTTTAGTCTATATATATGAAGGATAATTCGTTGGAAGTGATTGGCATGTTGATCAAAGGAGAACAAAACAAGCGACAAAATATTTCGTGGTAGAACCGAGATATTTCTACGGTGATGTTTAGTGATTTATGAAACATATGTTGATCAATTATAGAGGAAATAAATTTTTTATTCCTATAATGCAATGACCATAAAATGTCTATCTATTATTTGATCCATCAACGAAGAAACAATTCATGCAAGAGAATTCTTTAATTGATTAAATTATTTATAAATAGTATGTTATGATCCTATCTCTCATTAAAACAATTTATTCATTGTATGTTTTCCTTAATTCAACTCTATTGATTATGTATTTTATCATTGTGTAGATCTCATATTGATCATTGATGATGACAAAAATCAAATTTGGGAATAACCCCTCACTTGCATCCATTGTGCCTGAGACCTATAGAATAAATATCTGTAAGAGAATTTCTAGTGGGATAATATGAAAATATATATTGAAAAGTATGTATATCAGTGCCTGGTATGTCAGCATTTTCTATTCTAGGGACATAATAATATTTTAATATTACAATTAATACCCATATTATAATAGAAATTGGAAAACATCACCATCATTTTCCACATTAGACCCCCATAAATAATAAATGGACATAATTCTTTTTTGTATTATAGTCAATCACCTTATGAATTCAGAAAGATTTATTACTATTAAAGAGTATTTCTTCCTCATTAATAATTGTATAATATAAATTATGTTATAGATGAGGTTTTATAGATTAATAATTTCAATTATATCTAATTTAGAAACAATTTTAACCACGATGTTTTGGAAAAGTCTTCAATAGGATCTAGATATATAGATGTGTTTTGGAACTTATTATCCTATTGAGATTGATTCACAGTATGAGTGTTCTATTTATAATCTAGAATACATTTTTGAGAGATTCATCTATGGATTTCAGAGGTTGTTGGGATCTAGGCCTTCCATATTTTATTTTTTTTATGAAAAACAATTCTTCCACTCTAGTATTCATATGACTCCTTATGAATCCCTCTATAGAAATAATTGTACAACTCAAACATGATATAATTTTGTTTTAAAAATAATTTTTTTAAGATCCAAAGTATTGATGAGTATATTTTATATAAGTTTATTGACATTATACATCACATAAGTGTAACACCCCAAGATTTCACGGTACATTTCCCTTTGAATAATGCAACATCTAGCATTGTATGCAACTTCAAGATTCTAACACACTGTGACCAGTCAAACAAGCCGTTATGAATAGTAATACCCAATTTTTGAATTTTATAACATTTATATTTCAAAATTAACTTCATTTTTTTAATTTGGAATATCAAAATTATCTTAGAGTGTATTTTTGGTTTTTTCCGAAAACGATAAAATTTTTATGAATAGTGAATAATTCTGCGTTATTGGTTAAAACTGACTTTTTTTAAATAATTATTTATATTATTTAAATATATTTTAGGTCAAAATAGATACATAATACATATATAAGTTCAATGTAATTCATCGGAGTCATTTTATAATAAGCTTAGATATATAAAAATTTTATTGACCTCTTTACCGTCTTTTACCCAACTCCTTTGAGGATTTTCTAATTTTCATAAAACATAATATTACCGCTTCTATGAGTTGAATTTAAAAAATCTGAGAGACACAGTTAATTTTAGTAAGTAAAATTCAGTTCAGTAAGATGATTTTTTTTGGTGATTAGTAACTTTTAAATTATATTTACCACGGTTAAAAGTAAATAGTGTAATTAAGGGTAAAAATGATATCATAATTACTCTAACACATTCCTTAATTCTATTGGATAAGTTTAATTCAACCAAAAAAATCATTAGGAATTAAATATGATCCTTATTGGTCCAATTTGAGTAGATTAGTACATTTATTATTTATTTATTTAAATAATTGTTAAAGAAGTTAAATTCTATGTTTAATAAATAAAACATTATTTATATATGGTTACACAAAATATAAATTTGAAAATAAATATTATTTAAAATTTAAAAGTATTTCATACATAATGGTTTTTTATTTATTATTTTTATACATTAAATAATTTAATTTATTTACTACACAATGATGGTGCAGTTATTACATTATTAAAAAATATATAAAAATAATTGATATTATAAATATCCAAATAAATGTAAATTGAGACTTCTGATGAATTCCACTAATTTTCATGGTTAATATGACATTATAGGATTGGTTAAATAAATTTTATTTGAAGTGATATAGTTTTAATGGCTTTAAAAAAAATTCAAATACTAAATATTGTCAAAATTGATATAACTGAGTTTTTAAATAAAATACTATATTATTAATTGATATAATATTTATATAAATCAATGGTTCTGGAAAAGGACTTATATAAGGTTATATTTATTAATAATAAATCACTAGGGTTTCTTGTTGGTAGTTTATAGTATGTTTATTAACCATATAATATAAAAAAAACAAAGAGACATGGAAAATGTCAAACTATTTAACTAAGAGGTAAATAAAAAATATATGGTTAATATGGTGATCTAAACCAGTATAAAACCAATTGGTTGAGAGTTTTTTGACCAATACTCACCATAGTCTCTAAATAACTCATTTTGGAGCCAATAAAAACTGAAAATGATTTTCTTATAAAATAACATTTCATGATTTTCAAAAAGTGACCCTCACCTCTCTTATAAAGGGCTCTTTACATTCTCTTAATTTCAAACCACCAATGCCATTTGGATCAGCCAAACCCTTCCACAATATCCTCCCAACTTTCTTCCCTTCATTCTAGAGGTCATCCTTTAGTCATAATGTTGACCTAAAGAACAATTTTAATCAAATCAAAAGTAGAGTGCCGAAGAAGAGGTTAATATTTCATCACCTCTTTCACGTACTTTTCTTCTTCCACTTCCTCTTTCATTGTTGTTTCCATTACATAATAATATATATAGTATCTACTATATACTGTGATGTTATTATTAAAATGGCACATCCATATTTATTATTCTATCCATCATATGAATGAAAAAGTCACCATATGTGCGTACGTATGGCATACCATCTCCACGTCGTGGTGTAGTTTGTTATTCAAACACTTCATTATTTGGATGGGTATAATAATGAGTATAACTGATGTAAATAAAAAAATATAACAGATTAATGATACTGTATATATGATATACCATCCAATTACATACAATTTCACCAGCATTATAATGATATTGTCGATCGTGCAAATGAACGGATTAACGTCTCTATGAATGCGAATTGGATCATTCCACATCATAATCATTCAAGAATAATGTTAATTTTATGATTAAATGTAATTTTTATTAACATAATATCATTCTGTATATGAATCATATACATCCAATCCATAACATACATGGCTTATATAACCCAACATATAAAGGAAAATGAATCAGTTAACACCCGAAATGAAGATACTACTGAACTATTATTAAAAAGAAATATTAGAGGATCATATATGATATAATATTTATTTATATAGTAATGTATAATTCAATAATAATTTTTTAACTATTATATAAGAGGTTAACATTCCATTGACTAAGGAAGAGTACAATGGGTTAATTTCAAAAATCTCTTTATTATCCGAGGTTGTTTTTAGGTAAGTATCTACTGGGAACTCTTTATCATCCACATCCATGTTTTCTTAAAAATGTATTTCAAAACATTTTTACTATTTACTAGACTATGGGTTAAATTTATTTATACCCTTATTTTACCTTATATGTTTTGAAAGGAATCTTTATGTCATTTTCCAAACAAGGTACTTTATAACCTTTTCGACAAAATTAAGGTAAAAATGTTTTTTTAACTTATATGGTGGGTGCAGGTATTTACTTCCATTATGAATTCATCAAAGCATCCCTTAAATTCTTATAGGAATATTTTCACAATAAATGTTTTCTTTTATAATTATGTGACTCTTAAATGGTTTCAAAATAGAAAGAGGTATTTCTTTCAAATAGTTTTCATTTCATCTATGTAAACATCCTTTGATGGATTTTAAACATGTGTGAAGTTGAATTATTATAATAAAAATCTTCCATATTGTATTGAAGGTTTTTTTATATATTTGACTTTGGATGTGTTATTTTTATACCATTCATGGTTTATGAAAAAATTATTGACATTTCATATGCTAGTTTTAATACGAATTTTTATGTTATGTTTCAACCTTTTCACATGAGAATGTATTGCACATAGTATGTGACGGGTGGAGCCTGTAATAGCTCCTCGATGCATCACTAGGTCTTATGAGAAAATTATATGTCGAATTGGATGAGGCCTTTCCCAATTTGATATATGGTTTTGGATGAGGCCTTAATCATTTTTGGACGTCTTGGCCGAGGCTTTGAAAAAATGTTTCAGAATGTCCGGCTATTTACATTCCCTCATTATGAGAATAATAATGATTGTTTATGTGGTTATTCGACTTGTAGAATACCCATGACTATGATTTATTGTGGAATTATTTACTCAACTTATATTCCTTCCATAAAGTGTTCCTTTTTATTCTTTGTAAATGCATGTGTTTTGAATTATTCATCATGCCTAATGTTCATGTTATCTTCTGATGTATTCCTTACCCTTATTAAGCATTTGAGATCACACATTTCCTATGTTTCGTTTTCCCAGGATATGAATAATTTCGTTATTAGTGACTTGAAGGCATAATCTTGGAGTCTTGGATGTTTCTAATGGAATAAATTAGGGTTCTATTTATTTTCATGTTGTAATGTTTGAATTATGTATGTATCTTGTTTCTAATAATACTAAACTGATTGGTCTTTCAGGACATGATTTCCTGTATCATGCTAGTGATATGTAATAAAGCACCGACTCTGGGTAACTAGGGTCGAGGAATTATAGTTGGTATTAGAGGAAGTTTAGTACAAACCCGTGAAACTAGATTTAGAAAAACTCTGATTAGAGAACATTACCATAAGATAGACATTGAGGATTAGTATAGAAGAACGTCATAGAATTTTTTTACTGTATTGATTTTGTGAGTTTTCCATGAAATACATCCCTATCTAGATACGAGCAGGTAGAGGTAGCTCTGGAACAGATGTACCTAGGGGTAAATCCTGAAAAGACCGTTTTGAGATAGAATCGAATAGGAACTGGTGCATGACAACGGTTCATGCTGCAATCTTGGTTATGACACTCCCAGTGGATATGCTTGGGATAATTATCATTTTCATTACATACCATTATGAAGTATTTATGAGTATATACATCCTCAAAGAAAACATTTTTATGAATATGGATTATATACATAAAATGTTCAATTTAGGTTAAGTGTTTTAAAAGTTATGAATTATGTATTGCGGTTCATAAACTAATATACAACATGACATTGTTTATAAATGGCTTCTAGTGGAAGGAATTGAAACCGTATCAATTCAAATAATCCATGTAGGGATTTTGATATTGATCAAGATAATTATAGCAGAGCTGGTGATGAAACTGGTGTCGATAAGCTTATCACCATACTGGGACAACTCACACAGGTTATTAATAATAACCTTACCCGTATGGAGCACCCTAATCCACAACGTGGAGGATCAATGTTACATCATTTCATGAGGAAACAACCAGAAACATTAAATGGGTCTACAAATCTATTTTTAGCTGAATAATGGATAAGTTACATAGAGAAAATATTTCATGCTTTGGGGAGTAGCGAAATGGAAAAGGTTGTCATGGACATTTATCGCCTCACCAGACGTGCAGATCAATGGTTGTCATAAATTCAAAGAACAAACAAAGATGAAGATGTATCATGTATGGAATCAAGGGAGTTTAAAGATATTTCCTTAGAAAAATACATTCCTCGTGACTATTGAGCAGATATGGAAAGGTAATTTCGTAGTCTGAGTCCAAAAGTGGATGACAATGTCGCAAAGTATACAGCTTACTTTACAAGTTTATCAAGGCATGCTATAGATTATATAAGTAACCGAAGAAGTAAGATTCATCATTTCATTGATGGGTTAAAACCATTTCACCATCGAGCATTAGTCTTTCAATCCTTCCCACTATATGAAGATATTGTGTCATATGCTATCAAGGGAGAAAATGAATTCTGTAAGTCTTATGACATTAAAGAAAATAAAGAGAAGAAGAGATCTGTTGAACACTCTAGGAAAGGAAATACGGAAACATGGAATAAGGGTAGAGTTGAATTTACTCCCTATGATAATTTTGAATCGAATCACCATGGTTCCTGTCTATAAGGAAACAGAGTATGCTAAAAATATGGACAGAAAGTCTATCTTGCTAGTAATTGTAAGGGGAAGAAATAAGCTACTAATGTTCAATGCTACAAATGCAAAGAGATGAGACATTATGAAAATTAATAGCTTAAACACCAAGGGAACTTAACTCAAAAAAGGAAAAGGGATCAAGTCTAAGCTTATGAGAATATTACTACTGAGCCTGGAGCACTAAAAGATGTGGTGGAAGGTAATTTAATGGTTTACCCACATTTAAAAAATTCTTTATTTGATTCCGGATCATCACATTATTTCATATCTTCTCAATTTGCTAAGAAAATTAGATATTTCCAATTTGAATTAAAAAGGGTGTTGTTTGTGAAAACTCCTAAGGGAAGTATCATTGAAACAATGTTTTATGAATCAGTCCCTATTAAGTCATATAAACATTATTTAACTGTGTATCTATTGGTATACCCATGATAGAATTTGATATAATCCTCGGTATGGATTGGCATTCGGACCATGATGCGTAAATTTATTGTAAGAATAAGGGGGTTATAATTATCGATGATGATAAGTAGTACCTTATCTTGAGAGAAGAAACATCACCATCTGATTCTTATCAAGATCCTCCCCCAATTGCTCTACTAAATTAAATTATTGGGGAGGTTTAGAATGAAATAATTATGGTTGAGTAAATTAATGTTCTAAAAGAGGACGTACCTATTGTGCATGAATATGTCGATGTGTTTCCAGAGGATTTACCTGGTCATCCTATAGAATGAGAAATTGAGTTTTACATTGATTTAATCCCTAGTTCAAGGTACATATCAAAGATCCCTTATAGAATGTCCTATGTGGAATTTGTGGAACTAAATAAACAACTAGAAGAATAGAGTAAAAAGGTTTCTATTCACCCTAGTGTTTCTCTATGGGGATCCCCTACTCTTTTTGTTAAGAAGAAAGATGGACCTATGAGGTTGTGCATTGGCTATAGGGAGGTCAATGCTATAACAATAAAGAATATGTATCTCATACCTCGCATTGATGAGTTATTCGACTAACTTCATGAAGCCCAATATTTTTCAAAGAATGACCTTTGATATGGATATCATTAGTTGTGAGTGAAGAAATAAGACATTCATAAAGCAACATTTCGAACCAGGTACGAGAATTATGTGTTTACAGTAATGCCTTTTAGATTGACTAATTCACCCTCTGTCTTTATGGATCTAATGAATATAGTTTTCAAGGAATATCATGAGGACTTTTTAGTGGGTTTTATTGATGATATCTTGGTATAATTAAAAATCTATAAAGATCATGAAAATCAATTGTGCATTATTCTAAACACTCTTAGAAGAAATGAATTACTTGGGATGTTTTGAAAGTGTGAATTCTAGATTCAGGAGATTTATTTTATTGGACATATTTTCTTGAAGAATGGAATCTATGTTGATTTTTCAAAGACCAAGGCAATCCCAGAATGGCCAGCACCAACGAGTATAACCGAGGTAAACATTTTTAATGGTTTGGAAGGTTATTATTGATGTTTTATCCAAAAAAATTTCATTATTGTCTAACCCATTAACCATGCTCACACGAAAATAGGTTTAATTTGTATAGACAAAAGATGTAAATAACGTTTTGCAGAACTGAATAGAAGATTAGTTAATTATCTTATCTTAACTCTACCATCTGGGAACGATGGGTTTGTTATTTATAGTTATACTTCAAATAAAGGACTTGGTTGTGTCCTTATGCAAACATGATAGAGTTATTGACTATGAATCATTAAAACTACAAATTTATAAGAAAAAATATCCCACTCATGATCTTGATTTAGCTGGTGTAATCTTGATGATATGGACATACTATCTCTATGGTGAAAAATGTGATATTTATTCCGATCACCAGAGTTTGAAGTATATTTTCACATAGAAAGAACTCAACTTGAGGAAAATAAGATGTCTTTAAATACTCGAGGATTATTATTGGACTATACACTACCTCTTAGGGAAGGAAAATAAGGTGGAATAAGCTTTGAGTAGAAAAAATCCTGGAGTTTTGAACAAGAAGAGAGTTAAAAGGAATCATATTTTCATGGATCTAGTAAAGATGCATATGGGAATAACCATGGAAGGTGAAACATCTATAATTTTTCAAATGGTTGACAACCCATCATTACTAGAAATGATAAAGTGTTCCCAAAATTATGATGAGGAATTTCAAAAGAAGATTAATGCTATAAATGACGGGATATTGAGTGACATCGTATATGAAGATGGAATTTTTAAATTTGGGATAAGTAATTGTGTTCCGGATATACCGAATCCAAAAAGGTAATTGTTGGATGATTCTCCTAGCTCCAATTTCTCTATAAACCCTTGAAGCACTAAGATGTATAGATATTTGAAGGAACATTTTTGGTGGGATAACATAAAAAGATAGATTTCTGATTTTTTGTGTCAAAATGTATGGTTTTCCAACAAGTGAAATATAGAAGACAAAATCCTAGAGGAGTCTTGAAACCTCTTCCCACACCTGAGTGGAAATGGGATGATATTATAATGGAATTTGTAATGGGGCTACCAAAGATTCCTATAAGGAATGATGCAATATGGGTCATTGTTGATTGTCTTACCAAGTCAGCACATTTTCTTGTTATAAGAGAAGATTTTCCACTTGAACAATTAGTATGGATTTATATTAATTATGTTGTAAGAATTCATGGAGTACCCCTATATATTGTTTCTTATCGTGATCCCCATTTTACATCAATATTCTGGAAAAGTCTTCAGAATTCCCAGGATACTGAACTTCATTTGGGCACTGCCTACCAATCTCAAATGGATGGACAATCAGAACGGACTATTAAAACCTTAAAATTTATGTTATGATCATTCTAACATGACTTTCATGGTAAGTGGTATAAATATTTATCTTTGGTAGAATTTTCTTATAACTATTACTTCCATTAAAGTATTCAGATGATAACATTTGAAGCGTTATATGGAACGAGATGTCACACTCCAACATGTTGGGATGATGTTGGTGAAAGAAAACAGGTAGGCCCAAAAATTATGGAGGAAACAATGGAGAAGGTGAAGGTTATCCAAACCCACATCAAAGCAGCAATATTTTGGAAAAATAGCTATGCCAACAATCAAAGAAATGATTTGGAATTTTAGATAGGAGATCTTGTTTTTTTAAAGGTATCTCCATGGATGGGTGTTATATGTGTCAGTAAGAAGGGTAAATTGAGTCCCAAGTACATATGACCTTTAAAAATTATAGAATGAATTGGAGTTGTAGCTTATAGTTTGGAAATGACTCCAAGTCTCTCCAAGGTTCATGATGTGTTCCATGTATCACTATTGAAAAAATACATGCCTGACCCATCGCATGTACTCACCTATGAAGAAATAGAACTGAAACATGATCTGTCCTATTTTTAAGAGTCTATCAAAATTCGTGATACAAGAGAACAAGTGTTGAGAAACTGGACAACTTGTCTGAAAAAAGTTCTATGGAGAAACCATAAGATGGAAAAAGCAACGTGGGAACCATAGGAACTTATGATGAAGAACCAACTAAATCTTTTTGTGTGGTAGTATTATAGAAATTTTGAGGATAAAATTATTTAAAGGGTGATTAATGTAACACCCCATGTTTCCATGGTGCATTTCTCTTTGAATAATGCTATTTTAGTATTGTACAAAACTTCGAGATTCTAACACACCATGACCAATCAAACTAGACGTTATAAATAGTAATACCCACTTTTTGAAAGTTTATATTTTTGTAGAAATGGACTTCATTTTTAAATTCAAAATATAGAAATTAGCTTAGGGTGAAATTTTGGTATTTTCGTGAAAACGATCAATTTTTTATGAATTGTGAAAACACTGCGTTATTTATTAATACTGACTTTTTATTTAAATAATTATTTATTTTATATAAATTTATTTTTGGTCAAAATATATACATAATAACTATATAAGTTAAATGTAATTAATTGGAGTCATTTTATAATAAGTTTAGATATATAAAAATATTAATGAATTATTTACTGTCTTCGACCCACCTCTTTGGAGCATTTGGAAATTCCCATAAAACATAATTTTACCATTTCTGTGAGTTGAATTTCGAAAATCAGAGAGACCTGGTTAATATCAGTTAGTAAAATTTGGTTTAATAAGATGAAACTACTTTTTTGTGAATAGTATCTTTTGACTTTATTTACCAGCATTAAAACTAAATAGGGTAATTACGGGTAAAAATGATATCATAATAACCCTAACATGTACTGACCCAAACATTCATTAATGGAATTACCTCTTGATCTAACTAAATGTCTCTTTATGTAAAATTTATATATATAATGTCAACTTCTTTGGTTTTATGTATTTTTATTTTTAAATACTATTAGGAATTGTGACCATTACTAATATAGTCATTGAAAAGTGATCACATGATTAGTATAAATATATGGATTTAGAAAAACCAATTTACTCAGACAAATGAAGCAATGGCCTCATCTAGTAGACGTGCCCCATATGAAGGACATTTGTTAGAGCTCATAAAGGAGGTTTTGTCTTTGGGATTCACTATTGACCAAGCCCAAGCTGAGCATGAATATGTTAATCTTGAGCGGGACCACCTATGGGAGAAGTGGAAGTTGATAGAGATTACCACACAAGTAATGTTATCCGAACCAGCCCAAGAGTCTATCACCACCGCACACCTTACGCTTCAGTCTTGTATGGGTTTTATAAGGGGTTATGTAACAATACCATAGCACTATGTTTATGTACATTATTTTCGTATATAATAATGGATATACTTTCATTTTATTATTGTTAACTTGTAAATAGTTTTTAAAGAACAAATAGTGTTTTTAGTAAATGTTCAACAGAAAAATATATTTTTATGAAGTAATTTATATTATAATTAAATAATATTTTAACAAATTATTATTATTATTATAAAATTTATTATTATTAAATATAAATGATCATATAATTTTATGAATGCAATTTTAATTTTTATTAAGGTTTGAAAGCCATTTTTGTCATAACCCATGACTTTTCTATAAATGTCGATTTTTATTTTAAAAGTGAAAATTAACATATATAGAAAATTAAATAGATAAAATGAATATTATTTCTGGAATCAGGATTTCAAAATTATCCAACCATGAATTTTTAATAATTTTCAGAGATAATCCAATTTTTGGTTAAAAATTAAATACCGATTAAATACATAATGTGTTTTATGACATCGTAATGACCCCATAGTGATGTAAAAAAATACTATAAACTTTATGTTCGGCCAATATATGTTTTACCATTAAAATAATGTAATTTTGGGTTTTTTTTGTTTTATTTTACAAAGAATTAGTGGTCCCTTAAAGACTTATTAGAAATTTTGTCTTTTTAAATTGTTTACCTTGGAAGTGTGACTAACCTCCACATAAGAAACCCCATTATTTTGAGAAGTTTTTACTTTGGAATTATAAAATATTTTTTCCCACTTACCATTTTCAAAAACCAGGGAAAAAAACCATGGTTTGGTTTTTGGTTTGGATGAGTTTAATGTGAGGTGTCCCAAACCTAAATAATACAGAATCCCCTCACCTTTCCTATATAAACCCACCCAAGCTCCCACTTACCCCTCACTCAAAACCCTTGAAGTTCATCCAACCGCTGCCCTACTCTCTCTATAATCCTCCCAAGCTACCCCATTCTCCCAATAAGCCTCTCTCAATCATCTCTCAAGCCTTTGGAAGCACTCATCAATGTAAGGATTTTTTACTTTCTCATTTTTGTCCAATATTCGTTAAGATGTTATTCCCTTTTTAATTAAATAATAAATGTTGTGGTATGGTTTCACAACTCCCCCATATTACCTTATTTATGTTTGAATTATGGGAGACCCCTTTCTCTTTAATTAAATGCCTGCCATGTACACCAGTTACTATGCCAAAATTCCGAAAGGAATTTCCCTCTCCTCATTTACATTCAAGAAAGTATTTTGTATCATGAATCTAAATTCCATTAAATTAGTTGGGAAATTAATATATACGATCCCCTTACTTTCCATTTCATATAAATATTATGAGACAACCCATTTCCTATCATCAAACATTTTTAGGAGTTCTTAGGTCACGATGTTATGCTGCCGAAATTGCACCACATTTTTCCAAGACAAAGTCATTGTGTAGTAAACACCATTACCATTTCTCTGACATGTGTATTCACCTTTATACACATTTAATTTTTTTTAAATAGTTTTAAGTATGTATTTCACATTCTTCTATCATGGAATAAATGATTACGGTGAATGATTCAATGTTTTATGATCCATGTGGCACACTTATGCATGAAGTTTAATGTGTAAGATGGGTGCGCCCTGACAGCACTCCAATGCATTAGGAAAAGTATAGTAACATGAAAAGTCTTGTGAAATGGTTGTTTACTCATGCTAGTTCAATTGAAACGAGGGTTTACTCATGCCTCATTTACAATGAATATTTACTCATGCTCCATGTGCAATGAGCCTTGGCTTATGCTAATTCCATGTTAAGTGTTGTTGCCACATTTCCATGTTATGATTATCATTCTTTATCATGCATTTATGTTTATGCATATATTGTGTTCTATTGATATTAATATTGTCAAACATTTATTTTATTCCTCATTTTATTCCATATTTATTCCTTTACTGGGCTTTATATATCACCCTTTTCTTATGCATGTCCTCTGGTTATCCCATGCAATGCAATGTATGTGGGAATGCAGTGGTCATGTAAAGGATTTTTTTATTAAAGATGTTGTTTTTCATGTTTTAAGTTGTTATGTAATGATCCTAATCCCCAGAGACACTAGAACTCTAGATCTTCCATGTTGTATCAAATGAAGTTTATGTAATAAATTATGTTTAATTGTGTAATAAATGATCAAGGTTTTCATAGTTGGTATCAAAGGATAGGTTTAGTTATTTTTTGGATTAGGATTAGAAAACACTAGTAAAGCATTAGAGACAATATTAAGTACAATAAAAACATCCCTATGTTTTTGTGCGTATTGAGTAAGTGGTTCATAATGAAAATACATCCATGTCTGGATATGAGCAGGTAGATCCAGCTTTGGCATAGATGTATCCTAGGGTTAAAACCCAAAAACACCGCTTTGAGCTAGACGCGGATGGAAACCGGTGCACGAAAACAGGACATGCTGCACTCTTGGTTACGACACGCCCAGGAGGATATTCTTTGGTAAATTCACAAGCTAAGTATGAATCATTATTAAGGGACAAAAAATATCCTAAGAATATATGTTAGAAAGTAGATCATGGATAACGTAGACTAAAGCCAATAAATTCATATGTTAATGAAATAAAAGTTATTTATAAGTCATCATTTTTGTCCTTGTGTTACCCATATCGTTCCTTTTATTTCAACATATGGTCGGTGATAGGAGGACTTGAGCTAACAACCGATGTGAAGATCAATGTGATGACTGTAATAATTAGATGCCCAATCCAATGGGAGCGGGATTCACAAACTTTGTCATGCTTATCTCTCGTCTAGCTCAATATTTGAAAAGAAACATGGGTCAAGAGGAACGTTCAACCCCCCCCCCCCCCTAAGAATGAACCAGCCACTATTGAGTGATTCATGAGAAAAATGCCTCAAACTTTTAATGGATCATCTTATCCCTTAATCGCTGAACAATGGATCAACTCCATCTAAAAGACCTTCTCCATCCTTCAATGTTCTGAACAAGAGAAGTTTCACCTATTTTCTTATCGTGTGGAGGGTGAATCTGATCAATGGTGGATGTTGATGAAAAATACAAAGCCTGGGGAGGAGATCACAGTGTTGGAATGGAAGGATTTCCAGAATATGTTTTTCGATAAATATTTTCTGTGAACCCTCTGGCTTAATATAGGAAGGGACTTCCTTGCACTGAAGAAAAAAACTATGAATATGTCGAAGAATATGAGGAAAAAATCACAAGTCTTGCAGGATATCCCTATGGCTTGGTCATTACCCCTGAATGGAATGTTTACCACTTCATTGGTGGGCAGAAACCTAGCCTGCAGAAAGAGGTGGTGATCCATGACTTCTACAGTTATGAGGAAATTGTCTGATGTGCCCTCAAGGTCGAAATGGAGATCGGAGAATCTCAGGGGTATCATGGGGATAAGAAGCATAAGGTGGAATTCAATACTGGATGTCTGATGGTTCAATCCAATGGTGCCAAAAAGATCCAACACCTCACTTTCCAATTGGTCAGAAAGAAGCACCCCAGAAATTTCCTGAAGGGGATGAGGAAATGATTTAGGTGTACAAGAGAATGGAACCTAGATATTAACTATCAGCAAGAAAGACCTGCAGCTATGACATAAGAGAAGAATGGTCCATTCAAAACCTCAATTCTTGGTTCATTTCTACAAATACAAAGTACAAGGGAATATTTTAAATCAGTGACCTAATCCAAGGGTTTTTGGAGGCAACCAACAACCTCTAAGGCAGAAAGTGTGAGATTTTTCCATCACTACTGCAGAAGTGAACCCCGACAAAAAAATGGTGATAGGTACACTAGTTATTCATTCAAGAATAGTGAATATACTTTTTGATTAAGGTTATACACATTATTTTATATCTCGGATGTTTAGCAGAACAATCCCCGCCCCACCAAAATTCATATAAGTGAAGATGTCAGTGAGAATGGAAAATGGGGAAATCATTGCATCCATGAATATAAATCCTCTCCTGTCATAATCTGTGGATTAAATTTTATGGAGAACCTCTTCATACTCCCTCTGGTGTAATTTTTTGAAATTCATGTCCTGGATTGGTTTTCCTTATATAGAGCCATCATAAATTGTCGTTAGATGGAAATCACTCTCCATGTGGAGAATCGACCCCCAGATTCAATACATGTTAAAATAGGAAGAAGAATATTCTTTAGCTCCATCATCTAAAGTGTGGATATTAATGCCATATGAGCATGCGTATTTGGATCATATGAATGATTCTAAAGAGGCAACCATTGTAGAAGACATGCCTATTATGAGGGAATTCACTTATGTTTTTCTCGAGGAATTTCCTGGTCTTTCTCCTAGAAGATATGTTAAATTATCAATTGATCCTATAGCTGGGGCATTTCCAATATCCCAGACTCCATATATAATGGATATTGTAGATATTGAAGAGCTGAAGAAAAAACAATAGTATAATCTGGGTAAAGGGTTTATACCCCCAAGTGCTTCACTATGGGTTGCACTAGTCCTCTTCGTCAAGAAGAAGGATGGGTCAATGTGCCTTTGCATTGATTATCGTGAGCTTAAAAAAATAATGATAAAGACCAAGTATCCTCTCCCATGAATTGATGATGTATTCGATCAGGTGCATGGAGCATAATACTTATCAAAGGTGGATTTGTGGTCGGGATATTACCATGTAAGGTTGAAGAAGGATGATATCACCAAGACTGCTTTTCGTACAAGATACATGCACTATGAATTCATAGTAATTCCTTTTAGACTCACAATTTCTCTATCAATAATCATGGATATGATGAATTGAGTCTTTATAGATTACCTCAACAAATTTGTGGTAGTCATTATAGATGATATTCTAATATATTCCAATACCATGGAGGATGATGAGGAGCGTCTAAGAACTATACTAGGGACCCTGTGGAAGGAGAAGATTTATGAAAAGTACAGAAAGTGTGA
The DNA here is from genome assembly GCA_963277665.1 of Viscum album. Taxonomy (NCBI): domain Eukaryota; kingdom Viridiplantae; phylum Streptophyta; class Magnoliopsida; order Santalales; family Viscaceae; genus Viscum; species Viscum album. The sequence goes on from CAUJRU010000118.1 coordinate 261,523, forward strand.
GCTATGGTTGAAGGAGGTATCATTCTTGTAACATATAATCACAAGCAATGGGATATCTATGGATCCCTCCAAAACATATGCAATTGAGGGATGGTCGATACCAACATCGTTAACAGATATCCGTAGCTTCTTTGGGTTAGCTGGATATTATCAACGATTTTTGAAAAATTTCTCCCAATTTTCCAACACTTTTACCAAGATATCTCGGATGGGAGTAATGTTTTAATGGAGTGATAAATAAAAATAAAGCATCAAAGAGTTGAAAATAAGGATTTTCACTGCACCCATTCCCACTTTACCCACGATTGGAGAACTTTTTTGTATTCAGTGAATTTTTGAAGAAGGGTCTGGGATGCATGTTGATGAAAAATGACAAATTCATTGCCTATTCATTAAGGAAATTAGAATTTCATGAATAGACCTATCTAAATCATGACCTTGAGTTGGCTGTAGTGATTTTATCTTTGAAAATTTGGCGGCATTATCTCCTTGGGGAGAAGTGTAATATATATACGGACCACAAAATACTTGTGTATATATTCAAAAAGAAATATTTGAACATGCACCAACGAAGATGGTTAGAGCTGATCAAAGACTATGAATTCTCAATCCATTACCACCCTGTGAAAGCGTACAAGGTGGAAAATCCACTAAGTAGAAAGGACCCATCAAATCTATCCTTGATAAGAATTGAAAAGGATCCAATATTCTTATATTTGATAAAGTTGGAGATGGGAATCATAAAGAAGCGTACATCATCAATCCATTCACAAATGATTGCCCAACCATCACTTTTGGAAAGGTTAAATGATTGTAAAATGGATGATGCTGGAATTTAGGAAAAAGTGGATGCTATCACAAAAGGGAAATCTTCAAAGATTAATGTTAATGAAGAAGTAATTGTGAGATTTGGGAAAAGACTATGTGTCAATCATTTCCGGAGCTGAAGAAGGATCTTTTTGATGATGTGGATAGTTCAAATTTTTCTATTCACCCAGGAAAAAAAAGATGTATCGAGATCTCCAAGAGAATTACTGGTGGGATAATATGAAGAAGGAGATCAATGACTATACATCAAAGTTCCTAGTGTTTCAACAAGTGAAGGTGGAGAGGCAGATGTCTAAGGGGATGGTGGAACTATTACACATACTAGAATGGAAATGGGATAACATCACACTATTAGAAAATAGGGCTATACCCACGGCTTTCCAAAATAGTGGGTATAGGGATAGTACACGAACCTATACCCACGGTTTTGGAGAACCGTGGGTATATGGTATTTTCTGATGACCTATACCGAATGTTGTTCAAAACCATAGGTATTGGGTTTTTTTTGAAGACCTATACCAACAGTTCTAGAGAACCGTGGGTATAGCTTATGTAGGGGAATGAAAATTAGGCGGGAAACAAAAAAAATTTGGTGGGAAGATATTTTTTCATGGTTTAGTTTAATATATTTATATAAATATAAATTTATATACTCAGAATTTTTGTAGCTTGGTTGGTCACAAGTGGAGGCGCGACCGTGAGACACGTTTCAAATCTTGCGGTCTACCATTTTTGAATTTAAATACCAGATGTGGATTATATTAATATATATATGTATATGTATATATAAATAACAATTGATAATCCTAGCTTGGTTGGTCAGTTGTTGGTGCGCGGCCGGGAGGCCCAGCGTGAGATGCGGGTTCGACACCCCTTGCCCACGTTTTTGGATTTTTTTAGTACCCCATGTGAAGAAATGAATATATATACGTTGATGTATGATTATATAACAAAACGAATTATCATCTCGGTTTGTCTCTTGGTGGTGGGCAGTCGTGAGGCGCAGCGTGAGTGCGGGTTCGATTCCTACATATTGAGAATTTTTTTAATTTAAATACCCCATGGTTTGAAAACCATGGGGTCTGTTGTGTGCCACACTGGAATAGATATGGTTCACACTTTGACTCCCCTATACCCACGGTTCTCCAAAACCGTGGGTATAGGTTGACACCCCTATACCGATGCCATTCCAGCACACGGTTCCCAAAACAGTGGTATAGCATATACCAACGGTTTTGGGGGCTATACCCACAGTTTTGAACCGTGTGTATAGTTCATTTTTCCAGTAGTGTCACCATGAACATTGTCACTATAATTCTAAAGATATCCAAAGGCAACAATGCAGTCTGGGTTATTGTGGATTGTCTTACAAAGGCTGCACATTTCATTTCTATTCAGGAGGATCTATCATTAGATCAATTGGAATGGATATATATCAGGGAAGTGGTAAGGCTTCATGGAGTAACACTCTCTATTGTGTTCTATTGAGATCCATGATTCACATCTAGCTTTTGGAAGAGTCTTCAACATGCTTTGAATACTGAACTGAAATCTAGTACGGCTTATCATCCTCAAAATGATAGCCAATCCAAGTAGACTATCCAAACACTAGAGGACATGTTGAGAGTGTGATCAATGGACATTAAAAGAGGATGGGATAAACATCTTCATCTGGTTGATTTACCTTATAATAATAGTTTCCACTCAAGCATCCAAATGGCACCATATAAAGCCCTATGTGGGAAAAGATGCAGAACACCGTCTTGTTGGGATGAGGTCAGTTAGCGTAAGCTACTTGGACAATAAATGGTCAAACAAATGGTGGAGAAGGTATAAACCATTCAGAACCATATCAGGGAATCCCAGAGTCGACAGAAGAGTTATGTCGATAACCATCGATGAGACCACGAGTTTAAAGTTGGAGACATGGTATTTCTATTCATATCTCTGTGGAAAAAGGTCATGAGGTTTGTAAAGAAAGGGAAACTTAAGTCCACAGTACATCAGCCACTTCGAGATTCTTGATCGTGTTGGGGTTGTGGCCCATCGGCTAGCACTTCCACCTACCATGGCCAAAGTACATGATGTATTCCTTGTATCCCTCTTAAAGAAGAAAATACCGGACACTTCATATGTACTCTATTTAGAGGTGGGATAGTTAGTTTATGATCTTTCTTATGAGGAGCAACCAATGAAGATCCTATATTGTAGATAAAATTTTATATGAAAAAAGACAATGACCCTCATAAAGGGGTTGTGGCGAAACCACAAGTTTGAAGAAGTGACGTGGGAATCAGAGGAAATGATGAAGTGGAGTTACCCGCATTTGTTTTACTGTGGGAAAAGGAAATTTTTAGGTGAAATTTCTTAAGGGGGGAAGATTGTAACGACCCAAACATTCATTAATGTAAATCCCACTTGATCTAATTAAATGAATCTTTATGTAAAATGTCTATATAAAATGTAAAATTCTTTGGTTTTATGTTTTTGGAATTTATAATACTGTTATGAATTATGACTGTTACAAATATTGTCATTGAATAGTTATCACATGATTAATATAAATATAGTGATTTAACAAATCCAATTTACTCAGACAAAGGAAGAGATGGCCTCATCCAGTATATGTGCCCCATACGAAGCCCACTTGTCTAAGATCAGAAAGGAGGATGCATCTTTGGGACTTGCTCTTGACCAATCCAAATCTGAGCATGAATATGTTAAGCTCGAGTGGGATCGCCTACGAGAGAAGTTGAAGTTGATAGAGATTACCAACCGAGTAATGTTACCTGAGCCACCCCAAGTGTCTATCACCATCGCACACCTTACTCTTAAGTCTTATGTGGGTGTTATAAGGGGTTATTTAACAAGACCATAGCACTATGGTTATGTGAATTATTTTAGTATATAATAATGAATATACTTTCATTTTATTATTGTTACTTTATAAATAGTTTTTAATGCACAAATAGTGGTTTTAGTTAATGTTCAACTAGGAAATCTATTTTGATGAATAAATTTATTTTTGAAGTAAATAATATTTTAATAAAATATTATTATTATTATTAAATTATTTTTTATTAAATATAAATTATCGTATAATTTTATGAATGAAATTTTAATTTTAATTAAGGTTTAAAAGACATTTTTGTCAAAACTGATGAATTTTCAATAAATGTAGGTTTTTATTTTAAAAGTGAAAATTAACATATATAGAAAATTATTTAGATAAAATTAATATTATTTCAGGAATCAGAATGTTGAAATTATCCAACTGTGATTTTTTCATAATTTTCTGAGATAGTCAAATTTTGGGGTAAAAATTAAATAATGTTTAAAAATATAATGTGTTTTATGACATCATAATGACACAATAGTTATGTCATAAAATACTAAATAATTTATGTTCGTCCAATATCTGTTTTCACATTAAAATAATATGATTTTGGGTTTGTTTGATTTATTTTATGAAGCATTACTGGACCCTTCAAGACTTATTAAACATTGTGTATATTTAAATTTTTTTCCTCTGAAGTGTGACTCACATCAACATAAGTAAACCAATTATTTTAATAAGTTAGGAATTTTTTCTTATAAAATATTGTTTTCCACTTCCCTTTTCTAAAAACCATGGGCAAAAACCATGGGATTGTTTGTGATTTGGATTAATTTAATGTGAGGTGTCCCAAACCTAAATAATAAAGAATTCCCACACCTTTGCTATATAAACCCACCCAAGATCCCAATTCCTCCTCACTAAAAACCTTTTTAGTTCTTAAAACCTATTCCTTACATCCTATATAATCCTACCACTTTTCCTTATGCTCCCAAGAGGCATGTCTCAAGCCTCTATCGAGCCTTTGGAAGCACACTTCCAAGTAAGGGTTTTCTTCCATTCTCATTTTTGTCCAATATTCTTTAAGTTGTTATGCCCTTTTTATTTCAATTATAAATTTTGGGGTATGGTTTTTCACCTCCCTCATACTGACCTATTTATGTTTTAATTATGGGAGACCCATTTCTCTATCATCAAATTCCTCCCATGTACAGCTGTTACAATGCTGAAATTCTGAAAGCAATTTCTCTCTCCTCATTTACATTCAAGAAATTATTTTGTATCATGAATCTAAATTCCATTAAATTTGTTGGGAAATGTATCTATATTACCCCCTTACATTACATGTCATGTAAATATGATGATAATGCCCTTTCTTTATTATCAATAATTTTTATGAGTCTTATGTCCCGCCGTTATGCTTTCAAAATTGCACCGCATTTTTCCATGCCAAAGTCATTGTGTAGTAAATACCATGTTGATTTATATATCAAGGGTATTCACATTTATGAACATTTAATTATTGTTTATATAGTTTCATGTATGTATTACACATTCATTTATTGTGGAATAAATGATTATGTTGAATGATTCAATGTTTTATGATCCATGTGGAAGACTTATGCATGAAGTGAAATGTTTAAGCAGGGTGCGCCTTGATAGAACTCAAATGCATTGGGTAAAGTATAGTATCATTATACTTCATGTTAAATGGGTTTTTAATCATGCTAATTCAAGTGCAACGATGGTTTACTTGTTCTTCACGAGCAATGAGGAATTACATATGCCCCATGTGCAATGACCCTTGGCTCATGCTAATTCCATGTTAAGTGTTGTAGCCACATTTCCATGTAATGATTATCATGCTTTATAATGACATTATGTTTATGACTCTCTTGTTCTCTATTTATATTACTATTTTCTAACATGTATTGTATTTATCATGTTATTCCATGATTATTCTCTTACATGGATTTATTGCTCACCCTTTTCTTATGCATGTCCTCAGGTTATCCCATGCAATGCTTAGTATGAGGGAATGTAGTGGTCATATAAAGGTAGTTTTAAATAAAGATGTTTTTCATGTTTTAATTTTTTTTGTAATGATCCTAATCCCTAAAGACACTAGACCTCTCGATCTTCTAGGTTGTATGAAATGAAGTTTTTGAAATAAATAATGTTCAATTGTGTAATAAAAGATCAGGTTTGTCATATAACACATGTCTTAATTATATATGATAAGTGTAATTCATCCAAAAACTACCTTAGGAATAAAATATGATCCTCTTTGGTCCACTTGTATTAGATTAGGACATTTATTATTATTTTATTTAAAGAAGAGTTAAAAGAGTTAAATTCAAAGTTTAATAACTAAACCATTTTTAATATAGGGTTACACAAAATATAAATTCAACTATAAATATTATATATAAATCTAAAAGGATTTCGTATATAATTTTATTTTATTTATAATTTTTAGACGTTAAATAATTTAATTTATTTATGACACAATAATGATGCAGTAATTATCTTAATAATTAAATATTAAACTAATTGACATTATAAATATCCAATAAATGTAAATTGAGACTTCTAATGAATTCCACTAATTTAATAGGTTAATATGAAATGTTAAGGTAGGTTATATAAATTTAATTCAACGTGATAATGTTTTCATGGCTTTTAAAAAATACTAAATAGTGTGAAAATTGACACAATAGAGTTTTTAAAACAAATAATATATTATTAATAGATATAATGTTCATAAAAAATATCGTTCTGCCAGAGGACTTAGATAAGGTTATATATATTAATAGTGAACCACTTGGGGTTCTCTAGGCTGTTTATAATAAGTTTATTAACCATACAATATAAAAATACAACAAGACATGGTAAATGTCAATCTATTTATGTAAGAGTTAATTCTAAATGATAAGGTTAATATAGAGACATAAATTGGTCTAAAACCTATTGATTGAGGGGTTTTATACAAATCACCTCCTTGGAGTCTATATAAATCGTTTTTTATCCATTAGAAATTGAAAATTATTTTATTATAAAATAATATTTCAAGATTTTACAAAAGTGGCCCTCACCTCTCTTATAAAAGGGAACGTCCCCTTATCTTAATTTCACACTTCCATATCCATTTGGATCTGCCAAACCCTGCCCAAATATCCTCCCAACTTTCCTACCTTCATTTTAGATGCCTTACATTAGTCATAAATCAAACCCAATGACCCATTTTGATCAAATAAAAAGGAATAACCCGAAGAACAGGTAAATATTTCATCACCTATTTCAAGTTCTTTTCTTCTTCCACATCCTCTTGCTTTGTTGTTTCCATTCAAGAATAATAACACTAGTATATTCTATATAGTATGATCTTATTATAAAAATGTTACAACTGTATTCTTTATTCTATCAATTATATCAAAGAGAAAGTCACCATACGTGCGTACGTACGGGTCACCATCTCCACGTCGTGGTGTAGTTTGTTATTCAAACACTTGATTATTTGGGTGGATATAATAATGTATATAACTAATATAAATAATAAATATAACATGTTAATGATTCACTATATATGATATTACACTCAATTACATACAATTTAACCATCAATATAATGATATTGCCACTCATGTGTACGTACGTATTACCGTCTCCACGAACGCGATGAGGTTCATTCGCCATCGTAATAATTCTAGAATAATTTTAAATTTACGATAAAAAATAATGTTTATGAACATAAAATAATCTTGTATATGAATCAAATACATCATATCTAGAAAAAACTGGGCTTACGTAACTCGGCATATAAAGGAAAACGAATCAGTTAACACCTGAATTGATGATAATACTGAAATATTATTTACAATGTAATATTATAGGATCATATGACTTATCATATTTATTTATATAGTTATTGTATAATTTAATTACTATTTATTAACCATTATACAAGTGGTTAACAAACCATATACTAAGGAAATGTACACGGTAAGCGTTAATTTCACAATCTCTTTATTATTTGAGGTTGTTTTTACGTAAGTACATACTGTGACCTCTTTATTATCCAAATCAATGTTTTCATAACAATGTATGGAAAAACATTTTTAATATTTACTAGACTATAGTTTAAAGTCATATATACCCTTAATTTTCCTCATATTTTTTTAAAGGAATCTTTCGGTCATTTTCCAAACAAGGTACTTTATTGCCTTTTCAAAACAATTAAGGTAAGAATGTTTTCTTATCTTATAGGGAAGGTGCGGCTATTTTCCACCGTTATAACATCATTGAAGCTTACCTTACAATATTATAAGAATATTTTAAAAATAAATGTTTTATTTTGTAATTATGTGACTCATAAATGGTTTTAAAATAGAAAGAGTTATTTCATTCAAATAGTTTTCATTTCATCTATGTCAACATCCTTTGAAAGATTTTTAACCTGTTTGAAGTTGATTTATTATGATTCAAATAATCCATATTTTATTGAAGTTTTTCTGATATATTTTAATGATGATGTTTTATTTTTATACCATTCATGGTTTATGGTTAAGGTATTGACATTTCGTATGCTAGTTTTAATATGAATGATTATGTTATGTTTCAAACATTTCATATGAGGAATGTATTGGACTTAGTATGTGACGGGTGGATCCTAATGTAGCTCCTTGATGCATCGGTAGGTCCCATTAGGAAATTATATGTGGAATTGGATGAGGGATTTCCGAATTTTATATAGGATTTTTATCGAGGCCTTAATCATTTTTAGACGTCTTGGCCGAGGCCTTGACAATATGTTTCGGAATGTCCGACATTATACATTTCATCATTATGAAAATAATAATGATGGTTCTTGTGGTTATTCGACTAGTAGAATACCAATGACTATGTTTTATTATGGAAATATTTAATCAACTCATATTCTGGCCATGAAGTGTTTATGTTTTTTATTTTTTTAGACATGTGTTTTGAATTATTCATCATGTCTAATGTGTATGTTATCTTTTATTTTATTACATTCCCTTAGTGAGCGTTTGAGATCACCCCTTTATTATATTTCATATTCCAAGGATATTAACAAGTTATTTATGAGTGACTTGCAGGCATAATCTAAGAGGCGTGGATGTTTCAAATGGAATAATTTAGTATTGTATTTATTTTTATGTTGTAATACTGAACTTATGTATGTATCTTGTTTACAATAATACTTCAATGATTGGTCTTTTGGGACATGATTTCTTGTATCATTCAAATGTTATGTAGTAATGTACCAACTCTGGGTAACTTGGGTCAGGGTGTTAAAATAAGCACAACTCATTGTCGAAAAAAATTCATGCATACAATCATTGAGAAGACGCACATTTTTAAGTCAGTGAGATAGTATTTAGATGAATTTATCCATGGAAAATGATAATAATATTTATAAAAATTGGAAATTTGAACTCTATGTATATTTTCAACTTTGGTATTATAGATTTTATTTAGATGGTAGCTTGTCACATAGTGTGTCCACTAAATCTCAATCAATTTCAAAATATGCTCCGGGTATATCCCCTGAGAAAGTACATACATTATCCTTCACAAGTACTGAACATAGTGTTCATAAAACAAGAGAAATATCTCTATTATGAGTTACAGTCAATGGATATTCATTATTGGGGGGAAAAGGTTCCATGAAACATGACCACTCACATGGTAAATCTTTTGTGGAAAATAATAAATTTTGGGATGATATTTGGGAACTTGAGGGTGTGATGAGGAAATAGTATCATCTATTGTTTGTATGATTGTGATAGAATTTTGAGGTTGAAATTAATTTTATGGTGGGCAGAATGTAACACCCCATTATTTACTGCTATATTTTTATGTAAACAAATTTTATTTATTGGATAACATTCTTTACACGGAAAACTATGTTTAAATGAAACGTAACATATTATTATATTTTAATGTAGCAGTTATCTCCAAAAAAATTGATTGGAAGGTATGAATAGGAATAAATAAATTATAAATAAATTATTTTTTACACATGTATAAATAAATTTTCTGGTTTTTAATTTCTTACAAATTAATATGAAAACATTTTAAATTAAAAGAGTTTTTTATTCAAAATAAATCTATTTGTATAAGTTTAATGTGTTTTTATCTTAATAAATATATATATTCACTGTTTATTAATTTTTTTAATTTAAATCTATATATTATTTACTCAATAAATTATTTGACATTATTACAATGTGATTGTTGGGAATGAGACTAGAATAAATCCATTTACATGCACAAATATGTGATTTTATAAAAACTATTTTTATTGCCTATTAGGCATTTATATTGAAAATTAGTTCTACCACTTATAGTAACTGAACATTGAAAAAAATGTTTTCATATCTGAAATTATTATTTTCAAATTTGGAATCTATGTCACTTTTTTTTCATTTTGAATAGTAACCTCGATAAACATTTTTCAACTTGGTAAAGATATAATGGGTATAATGCAGTTAATATATATGTTAAGATCTAAAACGAATCCAAAACCCCACCTCTATCCTATTGGATGGCTAAATTTTGTCCATTTCCATCATGGTATTTAAAATATGACAACATTGTGCCATTTTAGTTTTATTATGACCTATATACTTATTTAAGAAAAGAATAAATAGAAAACGGCAGTCACATGAATTTAATATATCTAATTTTTTTACATTATGATAAAATTGAGATAATTTAAGATATAGATATATATTTCTATTATAAAATAACTTTCTTGTTATGGAAATATTTTTCTTTTTTTAGTGGTTACAATAATACTTTAAATACTTATGAAGCCCCAATATAGTTTTTTAAGATTATTGAATAATTAAATAAATGATTTAAAAAAATATTAAAATAATACAACATTATTGAATTATTGTAATACATGAATTTTATACTGAAACATAACATATTATATATGTATTAATGTTATATATTCAAAATAAATTATTTTCATGTTGTTTTCAAAATCCAATTCTGTGAATGGTTTTTTATATGAAATGAATTGTATTTTCATTAAAAAAATTAATAAATTATTTAAATATAAAAAAAAATACTGAATGAGGAAAAGTATGATACTAAATGGTGAAAAATATCATCCTTTTATGAGTTATTAGAAATTTTTTACATTATTTATAAAATTACAACACATTAATAATAATAATTGATTACCAAGATTAATATTAAAATTGGTCAACAAAGGGGTTTATGTAAAGACTTAAGATGTTAGAAATGAAGTTTCCATTTGTTATTCAATTAAATGTAGTCTTATGTAATATGTTTATAGATAATATACTCACATAACTTGTAATATATTTGGATTTCAATTAAAATTAGGTATATTACTGTTGATAATATTGTCGTTGAGTAGTGATCGCATGATTAGTATAAATATATAGCTTTTAAAAAATATAGTTGACTTCCAGAAAGGAAGTCATAGCCTCAACCTATATAACTGTTCCCTATAAATATCATTTATCAGTGATTGTGAAAGAGATAGAGTCTCTAGGCTTTGCCCTTGACCCAGCCCGAGCTGAGATACAATAACTTAAGTATGGGAAAAATTGTTTATGAGATATGTTTTGAATCATCGATATCACAACCCAATCAATCTCGAGTGAATGGACCCATGAAAGTCATACCACCGCATAACATACTAGTATGGTGTATTTCAGTGTAATAAAGGGGTATTTATCATGAAATAAATAATATTAATATGTATATTGTATAGAATAATGAATTTATTTTTATTTTTATGGTTACTAATTAAATGATTTTGATTTTGATTCAATTAAAAATAGATTGTATTTTTAGGTAATATTCATATTAAATTATGTGATTTATTTTAATGAATTAATTGATTTTTTAAACAAATAGTATATTAATAAATTTTAATTATTAAATATGTTTTAGTAGTTATAAATTCCCATATAATTTTTATGAATGGAAATTTTATTTTTATGGGTTCAAAAACTTTTATTTCCAGAAACCCAACATTTTTTTAAATAAATGTCAAATATTATTTTAAAATTGGAAAATTAAAATATTTTAAAATATATTTTTATAAATTATATATTATTTTTGGAATAATAATGTTGATATTATCCAATGATGATTTTTTCATAATTTTATGAGACTAATATTTTCAGGTAGAAAATAAATATCGTATAAATATGGGGTCTATTTTATGACATAATAATGACACACCATTGCTGTAATAAATACTTTAAAGGGTATCCTTGGACAAATATATGTTTTCAAATTAACATAATTTTATTTAATGTTTATTTTATTAATTTAATAATGCCATTATGAATCTTCCGAAATATATAATATATTTTATGATTTTAATTTAATTTATAATGGGAGTGGCTAAACTACACATATATAAGGGCAGTATTTTAATATGATCATCTATTTGACTAATAAAATTATAAAAAAGCTCCAAAATTTTACAATAAAAACGGAAAAACCAATGTTAAGCTTTGTGGTTTGGAATATTTTGTTATATATTGTCCAAAACCTAAGTTTGTGAAATATTAAATAATTCATATCCAATTGTCTATATAAATACATTGAAGATCCCATTTCCCTTCACTAAAAACACTTTTATAACATTTTATCTCTTCTTTCACATCTCTAGAATCCTCCTAAGGTGCCCCATGTTCCATATAATCCCTTTTCAAAATTTTGGAGGCACACATTCGAAAAAGGGTTCTTTCCTACGTCAGCTGTATCCATGTTTCATTATATTTTTATGACCATTTATTTTTAGTTAATTATGATGGGGTATGATTTTTAACCTCCCTAATACATTCTCATATTTTGTATAAATTATGACATACCCCTTTATCTCTCATTAATCCCTCCAACGTACACCCATTACCATGTTGAAATTTCAGAAGCATCATTTCCTTTTTCTTTGTATTCAGACTTATTTATTATCATATGACTTAATTTTTAATTCTAAATATGATTAAATTTCCAGAAATATCCCTATTACTATAAAATTATTTTTGAAAAGATTATATAACCTTTTTCACTCATCAACCCATTTTATGTGTTTTTAATAGACGTCGTTATGCTGCTGCATTTTCACCACGATTTTCCATGCCAATCAAATTCTATAATGAAGGATGTACCCATTTCATGTCAAGGTTATTAACTTTTATGAACATATATCATACTATAAGAGACTTACATATATTAATTCCACACTACATGATCTTGAAAATATTAATGATGAAGAATGAATCCAGGTTTTGGGATCTATGTGGCACACATATGCATAAGAGTGAAATGAAAGTGATGGGTCTGCCCAGAATTATATAGATCTCCATTGCATTGGGTAATTTTAGTATCATGATACAATATTTTGGTAAAAGGTTGTACCTGACTCTTTTATTGGATATTATATTCCATGATTTCTTGTTGGTTTATAATTTACCTATGTTTATGATGCAGTGTTTTAAGTTGTTCCCACATTTCCCATATAATGATTATCATGCTATATCATGTATTATTATTCAAGTGTCTTTATGCCAAATTTATATTCCCTTTATAACATGTATTATTACATTCATGACATTCCATTTATATTTACTTACTAATCATTATGGATAACCTCTTTCTTATGTATTTCCCCAGGTTATCCAAAGCAATTTTATGCTCATACATGTTAAAGAAGCTCTCAATAACGATGTAGCAATATATGATTAAAAATGTAATGAAATTCAAAAAATTCCAAAATACACAATACTTCTCGATCATTCGAGTTATATTAGGTATAATTTTATGTAATTAAATCATGTATTCATTTATAATAAATAGAAGGGTTTTTATAATTGGTATGAGATGAAAATATTAGTTATTTTGGGGAGTAGGATTATGAAACTCTAAAAAGTCCTCAGATATAAGACAAAGTATAGGAATAAATCCCTAAACATTTTCTGAGTATAGAGTAATTTTTTTTAATAAAAATACATCCATATCTGGATTCAACGAGTGGACATGGTTCTAGAATAGATGTACCTAATAGATATTAACTCCAACATTGTGTCCTGAGACTGACTCGAGAAAACCTTGTACATGACAAAGAGAATTAATATGCACCATGTTTAACACTCCTAGGGGATATTCTTGGGTAAATTCATAATATTAGTACAACATATTAATAAAGGGACCAAAAAATTCCAATAATAATATATGTTGTGAAATATATCATGTATAATAAATAATAGAGCCTAAAAATTCATAAGATATTGAAATAAGTGTAATTTATAAGTTATCCGATAGAGGTCATTTGAATATCTTTTATGTTTTTAATCATTTAAAAATAATACTCATACTTTGCTTTTTATTATATCCAATGTCTAGGAATTAGAGGAATCAGGTAAAAAATCATTATGAAAGGAAATGTGACAACTGCCCAATGAGATGCCCAATTTGATGGGAGTATGAGTCATTAACATCATGATGATACTCTAACAATTGACTTAGTATTGGAATAGAATCCAATATACATGGGATCATCCACCCCCATCATAGAAAAATCTCCAATTGAGAGCTTCATTCATCAAAGGTCTCCTACAATCAATGGATAATCGGATCCATTAATCATTGAATAGTGGATGAACTTTGTTAGTTAAACCCTATCCAAACATCAATGATACAAGCAAGAGATGATTATTTTGGATGTTTATCATAATGAGTGTGAAGCTGATCATTGCTTTACATTGACAATGAATCTTGAGGAAGATATTGAGGCAATGGGATGAATGAATTTGCAACAATATTTTCGATAAATATTTTCAACACACTTTTAAACATTAAATGGAAATGGATTTCCTTGAAATCATGAAAAAATATGATGAATATATGAGGGATTATGAGGAAAACATAATAAGTATTTCTCAACACACATCCATCATTGTTGTTAACCCCCAAGTGGAAGGTTGGCGACTTATTTGGTGGGATAAAACATAGCCTATAGAAATCCCCCGGGATTCATGACATTGATATCTTTGAGGAAATTGTTCAATGTTCCTTTAGTGCCAAAATGGATTTTAGTAAATCTTAGTGGTATCATAGGGATTTGAAGTAGAAAATTGAGAGAAATTATAGGTTTATGAAAGAGAGATATAATGGTGCTATTAAATTTCAACGTCCAACTTTCCAGTGGTGCAGAATGAAAAACCCTAGAATTTTCTTTATGTGGATAAGGAAATTATGTAGATGTTAGATGGAAGGGCCCCATGCCAACTAATGTTGGCCGAAAAAACCCCTCTACTGTGAAAGAGGAGAGTAATGATCCAGTTGAACCTCAATATATTTTCATTTATACCACAACAAGGAACCATAGAATTTTTTAAACCAATTATCTATGCCAAGGGGTTGCAAAAGAAACAAATAAACTCCAAGGATATAGGGGAGAGATTTTTCATCACAACTACCAATGTGGATCCCAAAAATGAGGTTGTCAAAGGTATTCTATTCATTCATTCAAGAATATTGAATGTAGTTTCTTATTTTTGTTCTTTCCATTCCTTCATATCATGAAATCTTATCAAAACTATTCAAACACCATCACAAGGCATGGATGTAGAGTTATCAGTTAAGATAATAAATAGAGAAATTGTTTCCTCCCAAATATATAACTCCTACCCTATCACAATTATTGGGATGAACTTCTTAGAAAACATTTTCATACTCCCTTTTCCAGAACAGTATGCAATTATAGGAATGGATTTTCTTTATCTATATATATGCAATATAAATTTCTATGAAAATGAAATCACTCTACATCATACGAATTGTCCCCTACTTCTGTACAAGTTCAAGGATGAGGGTGAATCTTTTTTAGGACCATCATCTCAAGCATTGATATTATTTGACTATGAGAAAGCATATCTAGTTAAAATGATGGACTCTAAGCAATGAATCATCCTTGGTTACATTCCCATTGTGAGAGAATACGCTGATCTTTTTCATAAAGAAATCTCTGGTCTTCCTCCTTCCTCAGATGTTGAATTTTTTATCGATCTTATACTTTGGGTGTTACCATTAGCCAAGAATAAAAATATTATGGCTATTGTGTGACTTGAGGAGATGAAGAAATAAAAAAAAGAGTATCTAGATAATGGTTTCCTATGCCTAGGTTCTTCAACATGGGGGGGGGGACCCTTCCTCTTTTTAAGAAGATGTTTGGGTCAATGCACTATTTCATTTATTATTGTGAGAATAAAAAGATCGCGATAATGAATAAGTGTACCCTTCCTTGGATTAATGGCTTATTTGATCAGCTACATGGAGGAAAATAATTCTTTGGTGTGGATATACAGTCAGGATATTAACATGCTAGGGGGAAGAAGGATTATACCCTCAAGGCTACTTTTCTTATATGGTACGAGCACAACGAATTCAATGTAATTCAATTCAAACTCACTAATTCTCCAACAATTTTCACAGACATGATAAATAATGTCTTTATAGATTAACTCAACAAATGTTTGGTAGTATTTGTACATGATATTCTAAAATAGTAAAAAAGTATGTAAGATCATGATGAAAATATTATTAATGTTCTATAGATATCGAGAAAGGAAAATAGTTATGCCATGTAAAACAAATGAGCTATAGTTGAAGGAAGTATCATTCATAGAGAATATCATGACTAGAAATATGATATCTATTGACCCTTAAAAAACAGAAGCAATTTTTGGATGTCGAAGGCCAACATCAATGATAGATATTCAGAGATTCCTTGGGTTAGCAAGGTATTGTCACAGATTCCTGAGAAATGTCTTGTGATTTTTGAACCTTCTCACCATAATAACATGGAGGGCAGTAATGTTTTCTATAAATGATGAATTAAAAGAATTATTAGAGGATTTTACAAGAATTATTATCACATTTCTTGTGCTCAAAATATCCCCAAGTGGATATATTTTCATGGTATTCATTGATTCTATAAATAAGTGCATGGGTTGTGTGTTAATGAAAAATGAAAAAGGCCTTGCCTATTCTTCAAGGAATTTGAATGTTCATGAACATAACTACCTAACACATGATCTGGAGTTGGTTGTAGTGATTTTTAATTTAAAAATATGGTGGCATTATCTCTTTGGGGATATTTGTGAAATATATATGGATCCAAAAATTCTCAAGTATATTTTCATATAGAACGAGATGAACATGCACCAATAAAGTTGGTCAAACAAGATAAATGACAATGACTACTCAATTCCATACCATCATAGGAAAGTGATTAATGTGTCAACATCTCTATATAAAAAGGATCCAAAAATTCTATCATTGATGGGAATCGATAAGGATCTGGTCTTCTTAGATTTGGAATGGATGGACAAGGGAAACACAATGGAAAGATATTCCAAAATAAGTTTGCAAATGATTTCTCAACCATCTCTTTATGAGATGATAAAGGATGCCTATAGTGTTGATGTGAGATTCCAGAATAAAGTGAAAGATATATAGAATGGGAAATCCCTGAAGTTAAATTTTAATGATGAAGCTTTTGTGAGATTTGGGTCAAGATATTGTGTACCATCAAATCCTCAGTTATATAAGGAGTTGTTTGATGATGTACATAACTCAACCTTCACCATACACCCAGGAATAACAATGATGTACCATGTTCTCTGAGATCACTATTAGTGTGACAATATAAATAATGAAATCACATAATATTCATTATGTTGTCTTGTATGTCCGCAAGAGAAATCAGAAAAGAATAAATTCAAGGGGATGATACAACAACTTCCATACCTACATGGAAAAGGGAAAAAATCACCATATACATTCTCACTAATCTTCCAAAGAAATCTAGAGGGAATAATGCTATATTATTTGTGGTGTATTTTCTTAAGAATACTACACACATCATTGTGTATGATTGGAATTCTCACTGGATCTACATGAACAGATATACGTCACGAAATTGGTTAGGATTCATGTAGTCCAACAACCGATTGAATCTGATCAAGATCCATGATTCCCACCAAGTTTTGTAAAAATTTTCAGAATGAATTAACACTGAGTCCAACTTCCACATGTATTATCATCGTTAATATAATGTCAAACAAGAGCATACAATCCATAAATTTGAGGACATGTTCAAAGAATTCCCAATATAAATAAAAGGAGGATTGGATCAACATCTTCCATTGGCTGAGATATCTTATAAAAATAGTTTCCACTAGAGTATCCTAATGGATCCCTATGAAGCCATATCGGGGAAGAGGTATTGGAAACTTATCAGCTCTGATGTATTTCGAGATGAAAAACTATCAGGTCTTAAAATAGTCAAGGAAATGTGGGTAAAAGTTCATACCATTCAAAAGAATATCAAGGATGCTCAGATTTGGTAAAAGATTTATGTAGACAATCGTCAACAAGGGATAGAGCATGATATTGGAGTCATGGTATTCCTCCACATATGTCGATGGAAGAATTTGATGATATATGTGAATAATGGAATGATTATTACAATATACATCAAACCCTCTGAGATCCTTGATCGCGTCGGAATGGTGGCTTATCAACTTTAGTTCCCACCTAACCTATATCATGTTCATGATGTATTCCATGTATCACTCTTAAGGAAGAAAATACCTAACTACCTCACATGAACTCGGTATAGAGGTGGTACTATTTGAGAATGATATATCCTATAATGACCAACCAGAAAGGATATTAGATTGTAGAGACAATGTTTTATGAAATAAGACAATTCACCATGTCAATGAGCTATGGAGAAACCACAAGTTTTAAGAATACATGTGGGTACCAGGGGAAGTGATGAGGAATAATTACCCTCATATTTTTTAAGGGGGTGAAATAGAATTTTTTAGGGTGAGATTTCTTAATAGGGAAGACTGAAATTAGATGAATTGTTATAAATGATTTTTCTCTTTGGGATTTCATTAAATGTATTATAATGTAATTTAGTAATAGAAAACACATGTACTTATATAATTATGTATTTGGATTTAATATACTATAGAGAATATTAGAATTTTTAATATATCCATTGACATTGATCACATGATTAGTATAGATACAGGGCTTTTAACAAATGAAATTTACTTGAAAAAAATAGGTGATGACCTCAACAAGATGAGTTGTGCCCTATGAATCCAATTTATCAGAGCCTATGAGGGGGATAAATTCTTTGGGATTTTCCCTTGAATAATACATAGAATATATCCTAAAACATAAGCATGATAGATAAAATTTATGAGAGAAATTTAAGATCATCGAGATCAGGATGCAAACCATGTTCACTAAACAACCATTAGAAAGTATCACTGTCATTCACCTTACTCTTAGGGAATATGCCGTTGTAATAAAGGGATATGTATCAAGAACATAATTATAAGAATATGTATATTTTACGGAATAATATTTTTTTTTCATTTTTTTACTTTATAAATGATTTTGATTTTAATTTAATTAAACAGAAATTGTATTTTTTGGTAATTTTCATATTCAATTTTGGGATTATTAGGATGAATTAATTTTCTTTTTAAATAAATATTGTTTTAATAAAATGCTACCATTAAATACTTTTATGATTTATAAATGGTCATATAATTTTTATTATGTGAAATGTAATTTTTATAAGGGTTTAAAAACTGTTAATATCAAAAATACTCATTTTATTAAATAAATGTCAAAATTTATGTTTATATTGAAAATTCAAGTAGATAGAAAATTATTTACATAAAATAAATATTATATTTGGAATTATAATGCCGAAATTATACAATGATGAATTTTTTATAATATTCTATGACTGTCGAATTTTGGGGTAAAAATTATATATCGTACAAATATATGGTGCATTTTATGACATCATAATGACCAAAAATTAATTTAATAAATACTATAATTAGTAACCTAGGAAAGATATACGGTTCCCATCAAAATAGTGTTATTTTAATGTTATTTTATAAATTTCATAAAGCCATTAAGAGTCCACCAAAATATAGAATATATTTTTTTATTTTTAATAACATTGTTTAAAAGAATGAATAACCTCTACATAAGAATGTCTAATATTTTAATATATTCGGCCATTTTCATAATAAAATACTAAAAACCTCCCCACTTTGGCAACAACCTGGGAAAAAACCCTTGAAAGGATTCTAGTTTTGAATATTTTTTAATATAGAGTACAAAAACCATGATTTGAAATATTAAAGAATTCCCCTCCAATTTCCCTTATAAACCTACCCATGCTCCAACTTCACTTCCTTAAAAAACCATGATGCATTTCCTTTTTAGAAAAATATCCCTAGATAACCTAGATATATTGTCTTTTACTAATTATATGGGCATTATTACAAATAGTAAAATATCAACGAAATGCGAGTTTAGTAGTCTTAGAAAAGTAGATACATAAATGAGTCTTTTATTACAAATAAATACACTAATTACATCATAATTTCTTTTTCTTCTTTATAAATAGTAAATTTTTAGGATAACATTATTTTAAATATTAAATCCATTTATATATTTCATAGTACATTTCATGGATTTATAGGGAAAGGAATATAATAATGGGGATCTCAAATTCTCAATATTGGTAAAGTATATCAGAAGTAATAATGAATCATTGAGAATAACAATTATGAAAAGGTAAATAATTAAAAACCCATGGAATTCAAATAAATTGATAAGGAAAAATAAATATGGAATGGTAATAAACTAATCCAAAATCCATCTAAATTACTAAAAATGAAATGTATCCATTGATATGTCAATGAAAATTATCTTGTTTGGATAATAATGAATAAATATGAAGGCAGTGGTAAATTATTAGACATCATGTTTTAGGAAATTAGGTCCAATAATTTCAAGATCTATACTCTGTAAAGTATAAAAATATATATAGAAACCCTTTTATTTTTCATAACATATTTGTCTCATGAGAACCTATTGATGCATCAATGAGCAATATAAAGTCCAAGCTCCACCATTCATTGAATTTCCACAGAATTCTTCATATCTAGTAATCAATTTAATTAATATACAATACACCTTCTAAAATAACTCTATTGAATAACAAATACATTTTTTTCAATAATTTATCTATTAAAAAATAAATATAAATGTAGTAGTCTTGTGTAAAATGGAATATGGTTTAGGAAATAGTAATATCAATGATAAATGAAATTGAAATTTTTTGGAAATTCAATGTTGAATGACCAAAGGAGATTAAATATCTCAAGGGGACTAAGTAATAAATCAAGAAAGTGAATGTGAATACAATCCTTGGACAAATAAATCCGATGTCATCCATAGGAATAGTTATGATGGTATAAAAATAACATATCGTTAGTGGAGTAAAATTAAGGTTTGTTGTTTTTGATGAATGTAAATATTATAAAATGATCATAAAAAAGTCTTCTAGATAATATCAATTTGTTTTTTAAAAATATTTTAAAAAACTATTATTTTAAAATTTCATTTGAACAAAAATTATTTACAAATGAACCTTTTATAAATGAAAAGTAAGATTCAAGGAAATGGTGGCTAGTAAATTCGTACATGGAGTATGAGGTAAAAGAAAATTCCTTTTGCTTAGTAAAAAGTTTATAAAATTAATTGTTTGGAAAGAGAAAAGAATATTAATTTGAAAATATTGGTGAAAGAAAAAAGGGTTATAATTTTTTAAAAAATAATTTCAATTTTATTAAAACATTTTAATAAAACATGGTTTTAAGAATAAAATAGGTTCTCCGATTAAAGAGATAAATGAAGTTGGGTTTTCCTAAAAATATTTTTAAAACACTATGTATACCAAAGAGTGACCAAATATTTTAAATAGTTTAAATGGGGATTAATTACCATAGGATAGGAAATTAAGAGGGTTTATTGAAAATGGAAAATATAATCTCCCCAAAAGAAAATACCATTAGAAGATCATTAAATTTATTGTTGATGAAATTTATCTTTAGACATTCCAAAGGGTCTCATAACACTTTGAAGAATTTTAAATCATAAACCTTATGATGGAATAACATTAAATGAAAGTATTAAATAACATTATTAAAAATTAATTATTGATATAATATATAAAAAGGGGAATTAGATACACCACATAAAAGATGTAAGTCGTGAACAGGACATTTATCCATTGATGTGAAACGGGAGAAGAGAATACCATACCTTGAGTTTCCTTTTGGGTGAACATACACTAACATCCATTATAAAAATAGTATGGTAATTTTAAAATTTCTTGAGAACAATTTTTTTATTTACCATTTATTTTTATTCACATTTTTTTATACAACCACTTAAAAATATGATTACATCTAGTTTTTGTGACCAAATTTAGTATATGTGTCAAAAGGACTTTGGTAGAACCACTATGGTCAATGTCTCATTACATAACATTTACAAAATAATCATAGTGAAATAATTATCATATTTATAAATAAATTATAATTTTAGGGTCATTTATTAAATATGGTTTCGAAAAATGAACCAACAATACAACCTTGGAGACTGTAATCCGTACATAAGCTTGAGAAACATTCTCATTTTCCAATGATCATTATAGAAAGAAGATAAGTAAAAAAATGATCATTATATCCTAAATACCATGTTATTTAATCATATGTTATATATATATATAATTCTTGGGACGAAAAATGAATCACATTTTGTTGAGGAGGTGGTAGTCCACACGTCGACGATAGATGTTATCACTTTGTAGTGTCTATGGAAGGGGTGATAAATAAAATGATATATATATATATATATATTATTTTCAAAATGTTAATTATTTAATAAATATTATATATAGTATATTTATGTATCCTAATATTAAATATGATAATCCTTTATACATTCATTTGTTAATGTGAATGAATCATATCTTTTTTGAGGGGGAGGTAGTCCACACTTCCTCAAATGATGTTATCGTATTAATGAAAAATGGAAAGTATTGAATTTATTTGTTATAAAATTATTAAATAAGTATAAATACATAATAATTATCATATATAATATATATAGACATATTTTCATCATAATAGAAACCATGATGGGTGGTAAGGGGAAATGGACAATCATAATTTCGTAAGGAATTAGTTCTCTATACAATGAAACTCAATGCTTGTTACCCATTGGATGGAAGTGTGTGGAAGTTTAGGTCAAAAAAATATAAAAATAACATCCTGGTTTCCATGGATTCCTTTTTTATACAATAATCTAATAATAATAAATAAAGGATTGTATAATGGTAATTAAATTAAAATGCTTAAGAGATGATGCTACCTCCTAATTTGGTAACTACTTTTAGTTTGTACCAAAAGGATACCATTTAAGTCTTTATGGATAAAAAAATACATAAAGGATGATGGGAGGGATGTTAGGAAGCTATATGGGAAGATCTAGGGATATCCTAAGTGGTTCTAGAAGTGTAACGAATGGGGAAGGTTGTGGACTTTTATAAGGAAGGAAAAGGACTTAGTTGGAGTTTTTTGGAAACCGGTTAGGTGTACATAATTTATTTCCTAAAAAAGATATAAAAACTACCAAACTAAATAATGGAATGTAATTGACTAATATATGGCCAAAAAATGGGTTTCAGACATGTGCCTAGGTAAATTGGTCCCTTAAATTAATGGTCTAGTCCTTTATTATGCTTAATTTTACATTAATAATGGTACTTAATTTTAATTACTTTCACTAATCGTTTTGTTAAAAAAATTCATTATTAGAAATTATAAATTATTCTTACTAAAAATATATAATAAATTTTCCAAATTATAATCACATAAGTGGAAGAAATTTATTTAAAATTCAACACACATGAGGGATGATGAATGAGAAGTTGAATTTTTGTAATCCCCCGACCCCAAAAGCCTAGTGTCGGTGCATTTTTTAATACATTAGGATGATTACAGAGAAACATGTCAAGAAAAACAGACCAGTTTAGCAGTCTTGGAAAATAAATTACATACATGAACGTTACATTACACATTAGAAAATAAAACACAACATAAATGATCCATTGGGAATTCCGTTAATCCCCTAGCTTAACCATGCTTATCAATAAGAATACTCTTCTTCGAATCCTGGGAAAATAAAAAATAAGAAAGGGGTGAGCTCAAACACTCATTAATGGTAAGCAATACAGTGGAATATATTATAAACATTTGTCATGATGAAAAATTAAAATCACATGTCTTTACAAATAAAAAACATGAACACTTTATGGTAGGATTATGAGATGAGTAAATAATTCAATAATAAAACATATTCATGGTTATTCTACCTATCAAATAACTACATGAACCATCAATAATATTTTCATAATGAGGGAATGTATAGCGCGAGATATTCTGAATCATTTTTTTAGTGCCTCATCCAAGACGTCTAAAAATGATTAAGGCCTCAGCCAAAACCATAAATCCAATTGGGGAAGGCCTCAACCAATTACATGTCTAATTGTCTCATGATACCTACCGATGCACTGCGGATCTATTTCGGGCTCCACCCATCACTTACTAAGTCTAATACAATCCTCATATGAAAAGGATTAAACCTAACATAAACATTCTTATTAAAACTAGCATATGAAATGTAAATACTTTAACCTTAAACCATTTGTTATATAAAAATAAAATATCCAAAGTCGAATATATCAAAAAACCGTCAATACAACATGTAATATTTTTATCATAATAAATCAACCTGAATCAAAAATAATATCTCATAAAAGATGTTCACATAGTTGTAAATGATCCATAAAAATATTTGAGAGAAATAACTCTTTTTCATGAAATCAGTTAAAAGTAACAAAATTTTTAAAGGAATTCATTTAAAAGATAGTTTTGAATTAATGTGTCCCCTTCCACTTTGATACTTTTTAAAGGAATTATTATTTTAAATTATTCATGTCCTTATAAATAAATCCTTAAAACCATTTTGAAAACATGGACATTAATGAGAATTATTTAGAAGAATAAATCTTTAAAACATTTAAAACGATGTTTTAGTAAAAAGTAACATAAAAATAATCTCTTTTAAAACTCTTTTATTTAATATGGACATGGAATATAAATATTATTTAGTATATATTTACGTAAAAACAACCTCGGATAAAAAAGATATTGTGAAATTAACCCTTACCTTGAACTTTCCTTTGGTCAAGGGTACGTTTAACCTTCTGTAAAATGAATATAGCATGTTATTAAATCATTCCAGAACTATATTAATATTTATTATGTCATACATGATTCATTTATGACTTTATACTGACCATTTGATAATGATTCCCATGTCAAATTTACATTTCGGGTAATAATCGTTTTCTTTATCATATGTGTTTTAACTTGTTATTCTTGATCTTATCATTTAGATCATGATTTACATACTTCCATAGTATAACACATGATTTATATATCATATATATTTATAATATAAATATGTATAATATTGTTTCGCACGGAATCCGGGGATGACCTCCTAGATGGGAGATTCAAATGTTCCGATCGGTTTCTAGCGGGTTTGTTCGTAGAACCGGAAACATCCAATGATTCCACATCCGTTTGGACCTACTTTCCAAAGGTAGGAGCTCATTAGCTTGTGGGCTAATGAGACTTAGGAATTTGCATTGGTCGAGAGGATGGGAGATCGGACTCATCACACCTTTTTGAGGGAAATTATTGTCTACTCCGGGACTCTCTTTATAGATTTAAGTTATGTTCGTGAATCCTTATTACATTACCAAGTATAAAATGAGCTTTCCTTTAGTTTTAACAATCAATGATTAAATATGCAAGAAATTTAGAGAATATTTTATATGTATTCGAGGTTCTTCATCAATAGAGAATCATCTATATCTGTTTAGAGACTCTTGGTCAATGGTATCCTTCAAAACATTTATATAAAAGTCTCTTGGTCATTATGATGACCAGGCTGGTTTTAAAGCCACTCAGTGGGGAACTTGAAGTTTATCGTCATTCAGAAGGACAGGGATTACTTCAGAGTTGGGATCGAACCCATAAATGGGCTACCTATGTATCCTTTGTTTTGGAAAAGGAATCAGAACCCATGTAGTTCGAGTAATGGAGTATGATGTTTATGATTGATGGCTCAAAGAAGAATGTCATAATTACTTTTACACTCTAAGCTCACGTGAGTCATGCTCGGTGTGAGAAACAAGAGGTATTGGTAAAAAATTAGACAATTGTGCCATGAAATATGCAATCATAAGAAATGGTTTGGGGCTTATGTATGTATGACTGTCCAAATAGATGAAGGTTTAGGATTTACTTTTAGGGAGAAAATCTAGGAACAGGGTCCATAAAGGTATATGTGCTTCATGGAGATTTGAATACTCTAACTTGGGACTTATTCCTGAAAAGGAAACCCAAATTAGGAGAGGATTGATAATTGGGTTTTACTCCTGAGAAGGAACCCTATATCAAACGTAATTTAGGACTGGTTAAGAGAAATTAAGGGGCTTGGGGTTTACTCCTGAAAAGGAATCCCAAGATTATGACTGGGACATACTCCTAAAAAGGAGGCCCAAGTTAGGAATTAAGGTTTGGGGCTTACTCTTGAGGAGGATGCCCATGTTTTGGGAACTTTAAGAATTTGGTGCTAACTCCTGAGGAAGATGCGCAGATTAAAGGATTTATATCTGGGGATTATTCCTGAAAAGGAGACCCAGGTTAAGGATTCTATCATCTTAAAGGATGAGGTTGAATGAACGAACTCTCAATATTTGGTGACATAAAGATGTATAAATCACTAGGTTTTGAGAGATATTCCACCGAATTCCTTTCAGATAAGGAAGTCAAATAAAGAAATCATGCCATAAATGGCTTTGAAGAGTATCTTGAAGACTAAATCTTGAATAGGAAAGGTGAAATGGCTTAAGAGGGGTAAAATGGGCAAGATGGGAACCCAGAAAGATAGGGGCGCACAAGTCTTGAAAGGCGCGCAAGTCTTGCGTGGGCGCGCAAGTATTGGTCACGCAGGTATACCTTGCGCGACACATGGTGTACTTGTGAGATTTTCAATCGGAATTGAAATACTTGAGCGACTACTTTTTAAACCCTTTAGAATCCCCTTGAGGTTCTTCTAGAAAAGGGACGCGCAAATTCTATTGAAGGAATAAGGCGGCGCGCAAGTATGACCAGTTCCCTTAAGGGCTGGCCATTCAGGCGAGCAAGTGTTGATGAGTTTCAACACTTAGGCCTTCCTCCCTCTCTTTCGATCTTCCGTTCTAGGTAAGAAATTACCTTATAAGTGTTCCGGAAGCTTTGAGAAGAGACTTGGGCGTCGGGAGCTTCAATCCGAGTTTCTGGAAAAAAATCATCTCGAATGGGGGGCCCAAAGGGTCTATTTATAGGCAGGAGAAGACCCCGGGCGGTTACCGGGCGGTTATCACTTAGGTCGCGCAAGTCACTTGCTCGACCAGAGCGTCGCGCAAGTGTACTTGCGCGACAGTGATAAAACTTGCGCGGTGCAGTTGTTGTTGATCCTTTGTTCATGCCTTTGTCGATTTTTGATATTTTCTTCAAAGGTTGAATCACATTGAGCTCAGATATTCCCCTTTTCTGATTTTTAGATTCTGTGACGAAAGGAGCGTCAACAAAAGTCCCCCCTCAGAGTTGGATCCAGAGAGAAATGAGGATTTGACTCTGAGGAAATCGAATCCATCCAATGGAAAAGGGGGGCGCGCAAGTCTTCAGTGCACAGAGGGCGGCACGCAAGTTTTCGTCACGCAGGCCTTAAGCGCTCTGGGTACGGCGCACAGATAGGCCTCCTGGCCTATAAATACATGGCCTCACCTCCGTACAAGTATCCGGATTTCCGGACTTCATACTTAGAGCTCTCGCCGCACAGGTCACCTTAGCTACGTAGGTTGCTCTGTTTTCTAGTGTTTTCCTTGATGTCGCGCTACTATAAAGGTATATGTACTTGCGCGGTTTATACTTGCACGTCAAAAACTAGCGCGGCACACGAATACTTGCGCGCCATTGTTTAGACTTGCACGACTTAATGCCTTAGCCATTTTTTCAAATTTCTTTCACAAATTTTATGAAAAATAAACCTATTTAAGAGTTAATTTATTCATCTTTTGTGTATATTCAGTTGTTCCCAAGGGAATTGGAAGGGCTGATGAACTGGCTAGAAAGTGGATTGATGACATGATGAACATCATTGGCCACAATTACTATGATATCTGCAACAGCACTCTCCCAAATTTGGCTAAGTACTTGAAGAAATATCATCCTAATTTTCCACAGAGCATCTATCTGCCTCTGTGTGGTCATGGTCATCTGCAAGGAGTCAATGTTTCAGATGCAAAGAACTATACACCTGAAATTCAGCTGCGCTTCTACTCCTTCATTTCGGTTATGTTGTGCATTAAGAGAAACAACAATGGTGTGAACTTTCAAATTCTTCCTCCATGTCATTTCCTTGAAGATATGAAAATGGAAAACCCATGGGATGAAATGTTTTCCACTAATGGTTGGTGGAGAGAAGACAAACATGGTATTAGAGCAATATCTGAAAAGAGTTCTCTCTCCAAATGGCTCTTTACTTCCAATGCTCCATTCTCAAATCCATGTATCCATCTTCCAAGTCTCTTGGATAGAAACAGAGTCACTGTTTGATCAGTAGAAAATTTTCTCAAACCGCACTCAAGAACATCCTTTTAAAATTGTTCCAAGAAGAGCTGGTATCATTGCATCTCTAATTGTATCCAGTTGAATGAATGAATTCCAGGTGGTTGCTAATGAAGCTCGAGATGCCGTAAATCAAATGAAGTGTTATGTTGAAAGCCTCTTGTAATTCATGAAAAAGAGAAGAGACTCCAGTCTGTGGATGTCCTTCTAACTCTTGTGTATCAATGAAAAACACTTTCATCTTCAATCATTTGTACCTGCATTCTTTCACTACCTGCTTCAAATTTACTTAAGCCAATGGACTTAGTAAGCATAGTTTGATTTTTACTAGGATTATTACAAATAACCCTACAAACTTTGAATCTTTTAATTGCTCAATATTACCTAAATCATACAGAATGTATGTTTAGTGAGCTGGAACTTGACTTTTATTCAGAGTTCCTTTGTCTTTTTTTGTGGGTAGTTTAAAGTCATGCACGCCGGACATAAAGGGGCTAATGTTTAAGGTCGAAATAGCTTTGACTAAAAAATGGATTCGAATTGACACAATTCCTTGAAAGTTCATCTGAAAACATACTACCATACTCAAGTATGAGGGAAAATATGTAAACTATGGCTTAATAATATTTGAATCTGAGGAATGATATGAAAAAGAGCTAAAAGGAATTTGAAGAAGTAGTTTCCAAGAATGAAGTTACTATTATTTAACAAAACCCGTTAGGGGGTTGAAATATGCAGGGCCACCTAAGGGCATTGGCTGCATGGTTAAATAAATAGCATCTTTCGGCTGACAAGTCTGTTATGTGGACTGTTTATGCAAGGCCACCTATGGGCACGTGCTGCATAGTCAGGCAAAAGAAATCCCAGAAATTTACTTTCCTAGTGCTAAAAGCCAGTGAAAGTTTATGGAGATTCAAAATTTCTAAAGTATAGAGTTTGTTGTATGAAAAGAGGTACTTGAATATGGAGAAGATATTTCCGAACAACAATATCGAAGAACTGGATGAATATCACTCCTACGAAGGTCTGACCCAAACGTAGGGAAGAAGAATAAACCATAGACTTGAATACTTTCAGATCATGAAAAAAGGATATGGGACAAATATGTTAAGGATGGATATTTTTTTGCGGATCCCTACATACTGTCGTTTAAGACAAACAAGGACAAAAGAGGCATTCTTCCCAAGAATGATGTTACTATTATTTAACAAAACCCGTTAGGGGGTTGAAATCTGCAGGGCCACCTAAGGGCATTGGTTGCATGGTCAAATAAATAGCATCTTTCGGCTGAAAAGTCTGTTATGTGGACTGTTTATGCAAGGCCACCTATGGGCACGTGCTGCATAGTCAGGCAAAAGAATTCTCAGAAGTTTGACATTTTTTTGATTAGAAGTCATGAAAAGGGTTATGAATATCTGAAAATATTTAAGGTTAGGATTATAACACATAAAGATGGGTATTTTCCAATGTATATAGAGATACATAGGTCAATGAAAACCATAATCATGTTGTGGCTAGGTCCTGAATTGAAATTTGGACTTCACTACGTATCTCATAAGAATGAGAATCAAGCCATACGTAGTTCTTGAAATGCAGTTTAACGTCGTGCAGGACGAAAGTATGAGTTATCTTAGTTTAGGGTCATAGAATTCGGACCATAATAATGAATACATAGTGTGTGTTTTCATGAGGACTTTTTAGCTAAGGGACTGAAAGTGAAATTTGGGGTTAGGCCCAAAAGACTTGGGACTGGATTCGAGGGACACTCCAATGTTCCTACGTATCCCATAAGGATGGGAATCAAGTCCACGTAGTTCTAGAACTACCCTTTGTACAAATTTGGTTCGTACATGTGAAGGGTGAAAGGGGACTTTAGTGCAATGATTGTTTAACCTAAGATAAAAAGTTTAGGCATTACCATGTATGCACGTAGTCTTTTGAAAATGAAATCTATGATTGAAAAAATCAATGTCAATAATAGTTCTCTCTCAAATGAGGAAATCAACGAATATTGTAGTTTATTGTCGTACCGGACAAAAGTGTTGCATAGTTTAACATCATATAACAAGGAAGAAAGTGAATCAATGTAAAAAATATTGATTCTAGGGGTGGTTTCGCAAATCAACATCATATGAGATGGTGGTGAACCGATGTGAAGAGATTGTTTTTGGGCTTGAACCCTGGGAGGTTGCCTACATACCCAGCCTCAAGGGCAAGGATCAAAGTCCGTGTAGTTCAATTAAAGAATGAATTAATGATCAAGTTGTTCTTTAGGGACAACGATCTAATAAAAAATGTTGTTGGGACTTACACATGGTTACTGGCCCAAACAGAGTGTTATGGTTGATGTTCTCTCTAAGCTCATGTCAGTCATACTCGGTGTGAGAAACAAGAGGTAACAATAACCTTAACGATGCACAGTTTAATGTCATGTAGGACATATAAAGGGACTATGCAGTTTAAAGTCTTGCAGTTAGGACTATTGGTGCTGCACAGTTTAGTGTCATGTAGTAGGGACAAAATACAGTTTAATGTCATGTAGGACATATCAAGGATTTTCTGTATAGTTTAGCGTCATGTAGTTAGGACGATGGGGATAAAATAGTTTAACGTCATATTGGACGAAAGGGGGACTGTGCAGTTTAATGTCATGCAATAAGGACAAAATAACACACCATTTATGTCATGTTGGACGAAAGTGCAAATAGTTTAAGGTCATATACATGGACCGTGAATGGTGAAGTTTAATGTCATGCTGGACCTTTGATATTATATAGTTTAACGTCTTTCCGGACGTGAGGGACTTTTATACAGTTTAGCGTCATGTAGTTAGGACGTCACAGTTTAACGTCTTGCTGGACATAAGGGATTTTCAAATAGTTTATGGTCATATACATGGACTAGGGATGATGTAGTTTAAGGTCATGCTGGACGATTTAGGGAACTTTTTCACAGTTTAATGTCGTGTGGGACGAAGATGCAGTTTAAAGTCATACTGGACCATTGCTGTATAGTTTAACGTCATATAGCAAGGACGAACTGGTGCTGTACAGTTTAACGTCATGTAGCTAGGACTAATGTGAACCAATATGAGGATATCAGTTCTGGGGACTTTTTACAGTTTATCTTCATGCTGGAAGTTGGAAGTGCCACACATTATAATGTCATGTTGCTAGGACATAATATAGTTTAACACAATACAGTTTAGTGTCATGTAAGACATAATAGTAACCAGTGTGACAGTTTAACGTCATGTTGGACGATAAGGGAACTGACACAGTTTAACGTCATGCTGGACGATGAAAGTGCCACACAGTTTAATGTCATGTTGCTAGGACACAATATAATTTAATGTCATCTCAGACAAAATATAGTTTAATGTCATCTCGGACAAATAAGAAACTTCTATACAGTTTAATGTCATGTAGATAGGACATAATACAGTTTAGTGTCATGTAGGACATAATAGTAACCAATGTGACAGTTTAACGTCATGTTGGACGATAAGGGAACTGACACAGTTTAACGTCATGCTGGACGATGAAAGTGCCACACAGTTTAATGTCATGTTACTAGGACACAATATAGTTTAATGTCATCTCGGACAAAATATAGTTTAATGTCATCTCGGACAAATAAGAAACTTATGTACAGTTTAATGTAATGTAGATAGGACATAATACAGTTTAGTGTCATGTAGGACATTATATGAACCAATGTGACTGTTTTGGCTCTGGGAACAATATTTTGTGTTTATACAAAATACTTCTTCAGAAATCTGGCATTAGTTGGAGTCGTTATGTGTTCTCCATCCATTGAGATTAGAGAATACGCTCCATTGGAGTAGACCTTATGTATTGAATAAGTTCCTTACCATTTTGGTTCAAGCTTGGGAGGCTACTTTCCTGGTATCATTGGTTCTCTGAGAACCAATACCAATTCTCCCTGAATGAATGAACGAAGATGAACTTTTTTTGTTAAAAGCTCGTTCTATTCGATTCTGATAGATTTCCATGTGGTGCAAAGTGCACAATCGTTTCTCGTCCAATCGTTCCAACTCATCCAACTGCTTCTGAGATTGTTCATCTGTAGATGACTGATCACAAATAGCAACTCTGAGCGAAGGTAACTGAACCTCAATGGGAAAAACTGCTTCTGTTCCATATATTAGTGAATATAGAGTTGACCGCGTTGCTGTGCGGGTGGTGGTCCGATAAGCCCATAAAGCATGAAAGAGTTTGTCAGGCCATGATTTCTTATCTTTATCCACCATCTTTTGTAGTATATTTGAAAGTGTCTTGTTGAAGGATTCTATCTGGCCACTAGCCGCCGCATGATATCGAGATGAATGGTTGGACTTAATGTTGTATTCTTGATACAATATATTTACCTCAGAAGAACAGAAGTTGGTGTCGTTGTCCGTCAATATGGTATGAGGGACAACAAATCTATTAATGATGTTAGAATTGATGAAGCTAACAATGCATTTAGAACTGACTTCTTTGAGAGGTACTGCATCTGCCCATTTGGAAAAGAAATCAGTAGCAGTAAGAATGTACTTAAACTGCTTAGCCGTAGCTGAAGGGTAAGGTCCCACCACATCCATTCCCCATGTGGAAAATGGCCATGTGTATTTAGCTGTATGAAGAAACTCTGGAGGTTGATGAATGAAGTTGGCATATACTTGGCATGAATGACACTTCTTTGTGAAATTAACACAATCTTGTATCATTGAAGGCCAAAAGTATCCAAGCCTTCGAATTTGATCAGACAGTCTATGTCCAGACTGGTGGGCACCACAGACTCCTGCATGCACTTCTTCTATGACAGCCATTGTCTCTTCACCATCAATACATCTGAAGAGAACTCCATCAAAACCACGTTTGTAGAGAATTTTCTCGAGGTGGTTTGGGCTATCATAAAGAGTAAAATTGACCACACATCGCCGGATTTGTTCTTTCTCGGCTCTATCAGGTTGAAGTGTTCCATTTTGAAGGTATTCCCTGATAGGTGACATCCATCCTGTAGTATGACCATATAGTTCAGGAATGGGACTAATTTCATTAATTTCCTCTGTTCTGACTTGAACATAAGGTGAAATTGCACGAAGGTGGGAAATACTGATGGTTGTCTCATCCCGATTTGGATCTGCTAAAGTCGTGGCTATATTAGCCAGTGCATCAGCTTGAGCATTTTGTGATCTTGGGACATAAGAAAATGTCGGTTCTGAAGGGAATTCCGACATTAACTCTCTGATGTAATCATACAAAGGGATTAATTATTCTTTTCTGATGGCATAATTCCCTATCGACTTGTTTGATTACCAGGTCTGAATCACCTTTCACCTTTAAGTGATTCACTTGTGCTTGAAGCGCTAACTCCAAGCCTGTAATGAGTGATTGGTATTCAGCTTCATTATTGGTACCACCTTCCCACAACAAAAAGGAATAAGGTAACACTGCCTTATTTGGAGAAATGAGCACAATTCCTAAACCAACTTTTTTGAATTTAGGATTTTCCATTTTCTTCCCTGTTGGACTTCTCGAAGCACCATCAAAATACATTTCCCATGTTTGAGGACTCTCTTGAATAGAGAAAACTTCCTCATCAGGGAGTTCGATATCTGAATACGTGTCTTCCACTGAAGGATGTTCATCCAGGAAATCAGCCAGAGCTTGGCCCTTAATTGCCTTTTGAGACACATACTGAATGTCGAACTGCTGTAGAATAACCGCCCACCTTGCCAGACGTCCTGTAAGCATTGGACGACTAAGGATGAATTTGAGAGGATTATTACGAGATACCAATTGGACCTCGTGATGTTGCAGGTAGTGTCTCAGTTTCTGAACTGCAAAGATTAATGCTAGGCAGCACTTTTCAATACTTGAATACTGGGTTTCTACTTCAAGCATAATTCTACTGAGATAGTAGAGACTATTTTCATTCCCAGCATCATTCTTTTGAGCGAGAAAGGCACCCAATGATCGCTCTAAATCTGTCACATAGAGTATAAGAGGTATACCCTCAAAAGGTGGCATGAGTACTGGTGGAATCAAGAGGTATTTCTTGAGAACATCAAATGCTTCTTGACATTCTTCAGTCCACTGGTAACTGACTCATTTCTTCAATAATTTGGTAAAGGGTAAACTTTTTCCTGCCAAATTGGCGATGAAACACCGAATATAGGCCAAGTGTCCTTGAAGTCCTCTCAATTCTTTCAAATTCTGAGGAGGTGACATACCAAGGATTGATTTGGTCTTCTCAGGATTGACTTCAATACCACGATGGCATACAACAAAGCCGAGGAATTTTCCTGAGGTTACCCCAAAAGCACATTTTAAGGGGTTCATTTTCAAATTATGTTGTCGAAGCTTGTGGAATATGACTTCAAAATAAGCCAAGTGATTAGAACGTTGTTTAGATTTAACCACCAAATCATCTACATAGCATTCAACAAACTTTCCTAAAAGAGGTTTGAAGAAACGATGCATGGCGCGTTGATATGTTACACCTGCATTCTTTAAACCAATGGGAATCACCCGGTAACAAAACACACCTTGAGGAGCTCTAAAGGCTGTATATTCCTCATCTTCTGGGGCCATTCGAATATGATTATATCCGGAATATCCTTCCATGAAAGAAAGTACTTCATAGCCAGCCGTCGCATCAATTAAGAGTTCTGTAATCGGAAGTGGGAAAAAATCTTTAGGACAATACCGATTAAGATCTCTGAAATCAATGCAAACCCTAATTTTTCCGTTCTTCTTCTTTACAGGGACAATATTAGCCAACCACTTGGGATATTGAAATTCTCTGAAGAAGTTGGCTTTGATCAGCTTATCCACTTCAGCTTCAATTTTGGAAGCATAGGTTGGGTGTGTTCTTCTTGCGGCTTGCTTAAAACCTCGATGTTCTTTTGGTAAACTCAAATGATGAGTAGCAACATCAGGATCAAGCCCAGGAATTTCTGTATAATTCCAAGAAAAAAAATCTTTATTTTTCTTTAGAAAAGAATTATACATCTCTTGATCTTCAAGGGTCATGGCCGCACTAATTAAAGTGGGGCGTGGATCTTTCTCTGTACCCAGATTTACTTCTCTGAGTTCATCCACAGTGGTAGAGATACCCTCTTCAAATGCTGGAGGAGCATCTCTAAGATCTTCCTCTTCCTCTTCATCATGTGTTATTTCTTCCGTTTCTACTTGCAAAGTAGATGAAAAAACGAAATTCTCATGATCATAAGAGATGTCAAAATTTTCACATTTTGAAGAAGAAGCTTCCATTTCCGACCCTATTGATGATAAAGGGTCTTATTTGGGAAATAAAGAGGAGGTGATGGATTGATAATCGACATCATTATTCACCTCTGGTGTTGCTATGACTTCTTCTGGCCTGATTAGCGAAGTATAGACTTGTTGGACTTCAGCAGATGAAATGAAAACGTCACCACTTATGCTTTCATCACTGCTTGGTAGGTTACCAATTTCTCCCATGTTGTCTGTCTCGATCGCCGTAATTGACATTATGGATCTTTCCATAAGAGTATTTTGATTTGGGCCTATTTTTTCAATTTGACTGATAGGTAACACATAATCTGTACTCACATGTGAAAATGGATTTATTGGAATTTTCTCCAAACCATATGGAGCATTAACTTTGGTAATTTTCTTCATTGTAAATTTTTTTCTTCCCTTCATGTGATAAAATCCCGCCTCAATGTATTGAGACTCACATGTCTTGAACGGGGCCTTATCACCATAAAATGTTCCAACTTGACCATTGAAACAGTATCTGAGACATTGATGGTATGATGAAGGAATAGCTGCATGCTGATGTAGCCAGGGTCTTCCAAGCAAGATATTGAAAGCTGAGTCTTGATCAACAATCATGAAATCCGAATTGGATACAAGATCTCCAAAATGAGTTCTGAGTGTAACTTCTCCCAGTGGTTCTTGTTCATTTTTATCATATCCTTGTAACATCATGGTAGAAGGAGATAAATCAGATTCTGTGAGGCCCAATCGACGAAGTGTACGAATGGGCATGAGGTTGACTCCTGAACCATTGTCAATGAAAACTCTTCGAACATCTACACCATTGAATTTTCCAGATAAGTACAAAGGTTTTATGTTCCCATGCACAACATCATCTTCATCTTTATCAGTAAAAGATATCACTGCATGAAATTCTGCAGGATTATTCTCTATGTGATAGATTTCAGCTGCAGCAATTTCAGCTTCAAACTCCTGAGGACTTGACAAAGCTTCGATGAGTGCTTCCCGAATATCTTTTGACAGATTCAAAGCATCTAAAATTGATAACTTGGCTGGTACTTGGGCCAAGTGTTTCAATATATCATAATTTTGATCTAGAGGTCTGCGTTTCCCTATAGGAATATGCGGTTTAGCAGGTACCTTGGAAGCAGATGCTTTGGAAGCTGATGCATCTTGTATTGAAGCTAGAAACATCCTTGGTTTTGGAAGATTAAACTGATTAGATCCATTTACTTGCTGAGATAAAGAAGATGGAACCTTTAATCGGTCTTCCAAAATAACTGTGCCAAAAATGATTTGGCCATTGGCAGAAGAACTTGCTTGTTCTTTTTGAGCTCGCTGAAGGGCTCTACCATGAGTTTCTGCTGCATATACAGTGCTAGCAGGGGTAAAATTAGAGTAGTGGCTTCGGAAAGATCCACGTCTTCCCCTATATCCTGAACCTCTAGAACCTCCTCGGATTCCCTTATTTGATACAGGGAATTCAGGCTCATCAAGACTGGAATATGGATCTGTTAATTGAATCATATTAACAGAACCAAAGATTAACTCTTCGTCTGATAAAGACTCTGCCTGGTTAGCCTGTTTAGGCTGTGCCATTTGATGGGGCGGTGCCCGTGGCTTTGAAGTAGATGGAATGAAATCTACCAGAGTAAAAGACAATTTAGGCTTTGATACATACTCATCTTCTCCTGATTCCTCTTTCTTCTTTGAATTGCGCCGCCCTTTTGAGGATTTATCTTTTGATGGAGGCTTTACTGCAGCTTTTGTAGGAGACACAATTGGCTTCTTCAATTGTGTTCGCAAAATGGAATGGGTCCGATTGATTGTCTTTCTGACCATCCAATCATCATATTTTTTCGCAGTTTTTCTTTTGACTTCCTGCCACTCGCCTCCTTCCTCTGGATCTGTAGCGGTAATACATGCTACATGAGCTGAAGAACCCTTCAATTTGACTTGTCCCAAGTCGACCATCTTTTGCAGGAGGTCTTTAAAAACAAAACACTCCTGGATGGGATGCCCCAACATTTGATGAAAGGGACAATAATTGGGACGGTCTTCATCTCCTTACTTGTTTGGCCTCTTGGGCACTGGTAATTGAACCAAATTATTTTCCAGAGCTGAAATGAAGTAACTAGGAACTTGCTCACTTCCGAAAGAGTATGTTTTACTCTTCAAATCCTCAAATTTTTTTCGTCGTTGATCTCTTTGATCATTTGGACGAAACAGCCTTTGTTGTTGGCGTTCAGGAGGTGGAGCCCTTCGAGAAGATGAAGGTTTTGAAGTAGAAATAGGTATAGGTGCTTGTTTAAGCATAACTGTAGCAGTTTCCGCTTTACCCATTCTCCTTCCTGGAACTGATGGAATTATACGAGATTTAACCTTAGCCTGTATAAGGAAATCTTCAATCTGTTGAGCGATTGAAGTAAGGTCTCGAAACCCTCCTGTGTATTTCACAGGGATCAATGGCGTGCGTAATTCGTCATGCAAATTTGCCACACAGATTGGCAACAATTCCTCCTGAGGGAGTGCTAAACTCAGGGAATACGTTAATCCCTTACAACGAGCAATGAAATCAGATACTCTTTCATTCTCCCTTTTCTTGCAGTTTGTAAGATCAAAAACTGTCGTTTTTGGAAAAGTTGAGCTAAACTGAAGAAGGAATTTTTGACGAAGATCCTCCCATCCGATGATTGACCGGGATTGCAAGCTTTTATACTAGACAAAAGCTGGTCCTTGTAAGGTTCGCACGAAGCATCTGAGTTTCACTGCTTCTTGCTGCTCTGGAGTTCCCATCATAGGATCACAACAAGACACATAATGCGTCAAATGTTGTTCAGGGTCGCCTGATCTATTGAAAGTAGGGAAAACAGGGTTTCCAAAACTGGATGGAGGAGAAATTGAATCTACCCATTCAGGGTAAACTTTCTTTTCAGGTTGAACTTGCGCCCGTTTCCCTTCCATAGTTTCTAACCGAGCTGTTAATGACTCAATAGTAGTTATTAACTTTTGAGAAACATCAGGTTGAACTTGGTTTTGGGTAGGTGCAATGAATGGAGCTTGGACAGACGTAGTGGTTGATGCTGAAACTGATGGTAGTGTTTCCAACCGTTGTTGCGTTTGACCTGTAGGATTAGACCTCTGAGGGTGTACTGATAAAGGAGGATATTCCTGATCCATCTCAGTAGTTACAACAAATTCCTTCGGCTGTCAGACTTCAGCATTCTTAAGAAGAATACTACTATCAAGTAGTCCTGGATTCAACCTTCTTAATTCTTTCATTTCTTCCTCCTGTTGTGCAAACCTTTTCTCTAATGAGAGCGATTGACCTCCATCAGAGGAAGGGTGAGAAGTAACCTGATTCTTTCCTTTTCCTCTTATTGGATCCTTTTCGGAGAGGGGGAAGTGTGTTACTTGAAGGAATACCCAGATTTTGGGTAAGCCTTTGATTACGTGTGCGCACACCTTCTTTATTTAGGTCTGTGTACGCAACTTCTTGAGCAGGAACCTCTTCATCTGATCCTTCTAATTGAGCCTCATCTGGTGAATCAGCAGCAACGACATTGATGACATTAATGGATGCATATTGCATGGAATCCTTTCTATCAGCATTTCTGTTATATTGTCTTCTTCCATGTCCATGATGAGACATGGCATTCCGTTGACTTTATCCCTCAATAATTTTTTGGAGAACCGTCACTTGGAGAGAATCTCCTGATAGCTTGGCTCTTCGTTCCTCTTGAGGCATATTCCCTAATCGAGAGAATACTGACTTTCTCTACGG
Organism: Viscum album; assembly: GCA_963277665.1. NCBI lineage: Eukaryota > Viridiplantae > Streptophyta > Magnoliopsida > Santalales > Viscaceae > Viscum > Viscum album. The sequence continues at coordinate 300,970 of CAUJRU010000118.1, forward strand.
GAGGGATTGAGGATTTGAAAAAGTCCCCAGTCCGGTGGACTGGGGATGTTCCTGCTGCTTCCACTCAACTCCTCGAATCCCATTTGTTGACTCTGAGGGTTGGTTTAGAGAAGTCCCCAGTCTGACAAGCTGGGGTGTCTCTTGACATGCTATGTCTGAGATCTTCTTAAAATCTCTCTTGATCTTGTGAATCTTAGTTCGGAAATTAGCTGGATGCATTAACCTGTATCCACTTTTATCACCTGGTTCAACAGACCGTTGGATGATTTCCGAAACTTCTATCATTTGATGACGTGTTTTCTCCAGACGAGAGGCTTGTGAAATATTCTCGCCTGCTTGATGTAGGAGAAATTCAACAACTTGTTCTCTATATACTTGATTTTGAGAGGAACTAGTTGAAACCTGTTCTTGAGCAAGCTTTTGATTATGAACAAAGCCCATTGACTGTGGCCGGCCATGGGCAATAACATTGCATGAGACCATTTTCAGCGGGCTTTGCTGACTGGAAAGCACTGTGAAATGTAGTGCTCCGTGAACACCCCATCCTCTGATATGAACATCAGATGGAGCATTGGGAATTAACTGACGCAATTTTCTTAGTGCGCCAAGGCATGAACGTTGAAGGGTTCTCTGTTGCTTTTCAGCCTCCGGATACCGAGAGACTGATAGAGATGCCAAATCAATCTGACGTTGTAGCCCTTCTATTATCTTAAGATGATTTTCATATTCATCATAAGATAATACCTTCTTCTTTAATTGACAAAGAGTTTTCCATATGTTGAGACAAACATCATGGATTCCATCATCCGTCAACATCTTTGGAATGTCGTACTAGGAGTCAGCCAAAGGCCAAAACATGACTGGTACTTCACCTTTTGCCAGTTTTTTCCTCATGTTCAGCATTTCCTCTTTATCATTAAATGAAGATTCTTCTACCTGTTTTGACCAGAGTTGGTGTTTCCTTATTGCTTCATCGGATTCAACAAGATTGGTAGAGAGATCATTAATCAAACTAGAAGATGCATGACTTAGGGGTGGTTCGGAGAATTACCTACACCCTGGGCTATCTTCTGATTGAGAAAGTATTTCACTTGTTAGCGATAAAGCATCAGACATGACTGGTTTCGCATTTGCAAGTGCCTCAAGATAAGAGGGCTTTCTCGGCACTACATTATCCACAGGAGTATTTTCCAGGCAATGTGAATCACTACTGCGGAGAGGACTTTCACAGTGAAGTTCATCATCATTGGGAGGACCACCATAATGGGTTACAGCAAAAGATGAAATCTCTTGCTCCTTGGTCTTCTGACCACACAGAGGGTTCCTGTGGCTCTCATCTGAAGAAGAAACTTCAAGATTGACCGAACTTTCATGAAGCAAGCCTTCATGAGGAAGTTTCTGTTAAAGACTTTAAAAATTAATGTTCTCGTTATTGGGAACTGAGGGAGTAGAATCTTGAATTCCGACAGATAAATGTCTGAGGGCTTCAAGAACTCTAGAATCGAGTAAGGCCTTGTTGTAGATTGGCCTTTGATCTCCTGACTATGCTGGACGAATCTTTTTCTTAGATGCCTTCTTACTCACTTTAGAAACCACTTGTTGACGAAAGTGGTTACTCTGAGCAGGTGTATGTGCCTGATCAGGAATGATGGTCAGGTTATGCTGACGATCTCCACTCAAATCAGGTGTATGTGCCTGACTTGGTTGTCCGTATGATATGGGGGAGCATGCCCCATAACCCTCTTGGACTGGAACAGATGTGTGTGTCTATTCCGGAGTGAATCGTTGATGTGTCACTCCACTGCTAGGGATAGATTTATGTGTCTGTCCCTGAGATGATGCTGAAGCTGTTATGATATCCTGGAAAGCATCCAGAATATGAGTAGGAATTTGCTTCTGCTCTTTCACCATTGACAAAATATGTTTGGTGAATTCAGCCACCGGAATGGGGATATACTTCCATTCCGGGCTTGGAGTAGGTGTATGTGCCTTCTCCTGTCCTCCTTTTCATGTCAGTGAATCCTGACCGTACTCAAGTGTGGAGGTAGAGAGTTGAGTCTGCCTCCTGTTTGTCGTTGGGGCTTTCTGAATGACTTCTCCATGTGCTACCAAGCGAGACTGTTGGTAGGCTTGATTAGTATTAGCAGGTGTATGTGCCTGCTGATTACACTTCGCCAAACACGGTTGATGATATCCATCATATGTAGTCAGACGAGCCTGCTGACTAACTGGTGATGTATAAGCAGGTGTATGTTCCTGCCTATAGTACTCCGCCGGAATTGCCTGGAGGGATTGTCTTGATGCTGCTAGACGAGTCTGCTGGACAGCGGAATTAAAACGGACAGGTGATTGTGCCTTCTCGTTATTTTCCACCAAGTTAGGCTGGTGGACTTCTCCGGAGATGGCAGGGATGAAAACCTGCTCATTGTTAACCAGATTCCGTCTCTGGCGGTTCATCTTGCCTGCTCGGGTTCGAGGAACGCGAGCTGAATGCCTGGAGTCGGTACCCTCATCATGTTGAGGGCGCACTACCGCACGATTCTGGCGGCGATTGTTGATGGGAGCCCTCGAGAAGGACTCCTGTCTTTTTGAATTAAGGCCCTGCGGGACCTGCTCATTCACTTCCTCAGAGTAAGGGAGTGAATGGAAATTGTGTTCTGGGGATAACGACCCGAAACGGTTGGAGACGGTAGTCAGCACCGCCTACTTCTTGATCACTGGCCGCCGTTGTCCGGACGACCAGGTAGAGTTGTTAACTTGGAGGGCTTGACGAGCGGCCTCCAGAGTTGGGATAGTACCATTGCGACGGTACTCCTTAACCAGTGAATTAGAAACCCAGCGTTGAAGACGCTGAGTTGGTGATGTCATCCTCAGAGCGGATGACGTTCCAAAAGGAGTAGCAGCATTGGTTTTCACAGCAACAGACCTCATAGTAGAGGTGTTCACAGTAGCAGTATTCACAGGGGTGAATTTAAGAAAATCCATTTTGCAGAAGATCTTGAGAAAAGAGTGCCTGTTCCATATAACAGACATAATCAAGATGAATCTGGCCACTGCATCTTTTGGATGAGCACATGTCAATGATTGATTTGTTGGCCCAAGGGGCCTAACAAATAATAAGAACATCACTTTAACATGGTTAAGGATCCACGTCGGGTTCACCATTTATTGTTTCGCACGGAATCCGGGGATGACCTCCTGGATGGGAGATTCAAACGTTCTGATCGGTTTCTAGCGGGTTTGTTTGTAGAACCGGAAACATCCAATGATTCCACATCTGTTTGGACCTACTTTCCAAAGGTAGGCGCTCATTAGCTTGTTGGATAATGAGACTTAGGAATTTGCATTGGTCGAGAGGATGGGAGATCGGACTCATCACACCTTTTTTAGGGGAATTATTGTCTACTCCGGGACTCTCTTTATAGATTTAAGTTATGTTCATGAATCCCTATTACATTACCAAGTATAAAATGAGCTTTCCTTTAGTTTTAACAATCAATGATTAAATATACAAGAAATTTAGAGAATCTTTTATATGTATTCGAGGTTCTTCATCAATAGAGAATCATCTATATCTGTTTAGAGATTCTTGGTCAATGGTATCCTTCAAAACATTTATATAAAAGTCTCTTGGTCATTATGATGACCAGGCTGGTTTTAAAGCCACTCGGTGGGGCACTTGAAGTTTATCGTCATTCAGAAGGACAAGGATTACTTCAGAGTTGGGATCGAACCCATAAATGGGCTACCTACGTATCCTTTGTTTTGGAAAAGGAATAAGAACCCACGTAGTTCGAGTAATGGAGTATGATGTTTATGATTGATGGCTCAAAGAATAATTTCATAATTACTTTTAAACTCTAAGCTCACGTGAGTCATGCTCGATGTGAGAAACAAGAGGTATTGGTAAAAAATTAGACAACTATGCCATGAAATATGCAATCATAAGAAATGGTTTAGGGCTTATGTATGTATGACTGCCCAAATTGATGAAGGTTTAGGATTTACTTTTAGGGAGAAAATCCAGGAACATGGTCCATAAAGGTATATGTGCTTCATGGAGATTTGAATACTCTAACTTGGGACTTATTCCTGAAAAGGAAACCCAAATTAGGAGAGGATTGATAATTGGGTTTTACTCCTGAGAAGGAACCCCATATCAAATGTAATTTAGGACTGGTTAAGAGAAATTAAGGGGCTTGGGGTTTACTCCTGAAAAGGAAGCCCAAGATTATGACTGGGACTTACTCCTAAAAAGGAGGCCCAAGTTAGGAATTAAGTTTTGGGGCATACTCCTGAGGGGGATGCCCATGTTTGGGAACATTAAGAATTTGGGGCTAACTCCTGAGGAAGATGTGCAGATTAAAGGATTTATAACTGGGGATTATTCCTAAAAAGGAGACCCAGGTTAAGGATTCTCTCATCTTAAAGGATGAGGTTGAATGAACGAACTCTCAATCTTTGGTGACATAAAGATGTATAAATCACTAGGTTTTGAGAGATATTCCACCAAATTCCTTTCAAATAAGGAAGTCAAATCAAGAAATCATGCCATAAATGGCTTTGAAGAGTATCTTGAAGACTGAATCTTGAATAGGAAAGGTGAAATGGCTAAAGAGGGGTAAAATGGGAAAGATAGGCACCCAGAAAGATAGGGGCGCGCAAGTCTTGAAAGGCGCGCAAGTCTTCCGTGGGCGCGCAAGTATTGGTCGCGCAGGTATACCTTGTGCGACACATGGTGTACTTGCGTAATTTTCAATCGGAATTGAAATACTTGAGCGACTCCTTTTTAAACCCTTTAGAATCCCCTTGAGGTTCTTCCAAAAAAGGGACACACAAATTCTATTGAAGGAATAAGGCGGAGCGCAAGTATGACCAGTTCCCTTAAGGGCTGGCCATTCAGGCGTGCAAGTGTTGATGAGTTTCAACACTTAGGCCTTCCTCCCTCTCTTTCGATCTTCCGTTCTCGGTAAGAAATTACCTTAGAAGTGTTCCAGAAGCTTTGAGAAGAGACTTGGGCGTCGGGAGCTTCAATCCGTGTTTCTGGAAAAAACATCCTCTCGAATGGGGGGCCCACAGGGTCTATTTATAGGCAAGAGAAGACCTCGGGCGGTTACCGGGCGGTTATCACTTAGGTCGCGCAAGTCACTTGCGCAACCAGAGCGTCGCGCAAGTGTACTTGCGCGACAGTGATAAAACTTGCGCGGTGTAGTTGTCGTTCATCCTTTGTTCATGCCTTTGTCGATTTTTGATATTTTCTTCAAAGGTTGAATCACTTTGAGCTCAGATATTCCCCTTTTCTGATTTTTAGATTCTGTGACGAAAGGAGCGTCAACAAATATATATATATATTAAATGGAAAACACTATTTATAGAGATGGTAGGTCTTACATACGGATAAACATTTTTTCCTTTTTCATATCATATTAAATGGAAGTAAGAGAATAAGATATATGTTAGAACATATATATAGATATATATATATATATATATTAAGTGTAATTATTATTTCATATATTATCTACTTATTAATAATATATAGTTTTATAATCATCGTTGAATAGTGAATGTGGAAATGAATCTTATCGCGTCGTGGAGACAGCAATCCGTACGTACGCACGAGCGACAATATCATTATATTGATGGTGAAATATTATGTAACTGGATGGCATATCATATATACATAATAATTAACATGTTATATTTATTATTTACATCAATTATATTTATTTTTAAACCCATCCAAATAATGAAGTGTATGATTAACCAACTACAGCACGATGTGGAGACAGTAAGTCGTCCGTACACACGTATGGTGACATTGTCATTTATAGGATGACTAAAATAATTAATATGGTTTTACCTTATTTATAATGAAATAATAGTATGTAGTATGTACTGGAGTTATTATTTTGGTATGGAAACAACAAGGAAAGAGGAAGTGTAAGGAGAAAAGAACTTGAAAGAGGGTGGTGAAATTATTACCTCTTCTTCAGGTGATTCTTTTTTAGTTGATCAAAAGGGATCATTAGGTTGGATTTATGATCAATGTAAGAACTATAAGATTATTTGAGGGATGTTGGAAGGATATTTGGGCAGGGTTTGACTGAGACAAATGGCTTTGGATGTGTGATTTAGAGAGAAGGGGATGTGCCCTTTTATAAGAGAGGTGATGGTCACATTAGGAATAAATTGAAATATTATTTTATAATAAAATTATTTTGGGTTTATAATTGCTCAAAAATAATTTATTTCTAGGATATGTCCGGTATGGTTCAAAAACCACTCAAAAAACAGGTTTTAGAAAGGTTTAGGTCACCATATTAACCTCATCTTTTAGATTTAACTCTTAGTTAAATAGTTTGACTTTTACTGGGTATTCTTGTATTCTAACAATATAGGTTAAAAACCTACAAATAACTTCAAATAGAATCTCAAGTGGTTCATTAATGACATATATAATATTATTTAATACCTTTGGCCAATCGTTAGATTTTTAGGAATATTATATAATTTAAAAATATAATATTTTTTTAAGAACTCATTTATGTCAATTTTGACACTATTTAGTATTTGGTTTTTGTGAGAGTCATAAAAACACGATTACTTAAAAAAAGATGCATATAAGCAATCCTTACAAGTCATATTCATCTAAAAAATTCTTGGATGACATAAAAACATGGAAATTTTATTTATTATAATATTTATAATACCAATTATTAGATTCCTTCATTAATAAGGTAATTACTACAATATCATTGTGTCGAAAATAAATTTAATTATTTAATGTCTAAAAATTATAAATAAAATAAAATGACGTAGAAAATTATTATAGATTTATAATTAATATTTATAGTCGAATTTAACTTATTATTAACCTATATTAAAAATTTGTTAGTTATTAAACATTGAATTTAACACTTTTAACTTTTCATTAAATAATATAATAATAAATGTACGAATCTAATACAATTGGGCCTAAGAGGATCATATTTTATTCCAAAGGTTGTTTTTTTAATGACCCGTAAATTTCAAGGAAATGGTTTTCTTAATTTTCTTTGGAATTTTACAAGAGCGCAGTTTCTGACGGCACCTGATTCCGAGGCCCGGTGTGCCCGAAATCATTTTCCGAAGTATGGCTCGGGTACATTCAGTGAACGAACTAGCGGATTTTTCTAACTTTTGAACTGGTGTCCGGAATCGAATTCTGAGGGCACCGATGAAATCGCAGCGCTGGTATTCTCTTAGAAGCACCTCTTCCGGAGTTGCGTTTGCTCGGGTGTGGTTTTTAATTTTCGGGCTTAAAGTTAAGAAATAAAATAATTTTACGACAACTTTATTTTATTTCACTTAAGCCACTTGTAAGCCACTTGAAACCACTTAAAAGAGGCTCAAACTGAGTTGAAACGGATAGGGTACTATCCAGAAATATCCTACCCTCTTGGTAGGATATTTGTGAGGTGGGGCCCGCACGAGCCCCGCCGTTTCTTTCCGCAAAGTAATGCACCCGCGAAGACCCGTCATTATGAATGTCAACCGACGTGTTTTCTTAAATTCTTAACACACCATTTAATTTGGGCAGTTTTATTCGTGAATTAAATGGGAATTTTCTTTCGTTGAATTAATTCTACGAATTAATGGGTTGTTACTTACCTCTATTTCGTTTGTTGGCGTAATAATAAAATAAGACCAACAAGTCATTGGGGGAATTACACCTTGGGAGGTTTGACAGAAATTCTTGTGCCTTCACCTTCTTCGCGAAGAATGCGAAGAACGCGAATAACGCCGGCCTCCGACGAAGAACACCGAACCCCCGGAAATCGACGATGCGACGCCGTGTGCCGCGACGCCGACGTTTCCTCTCCTGCGACGTTCTTCGGCGACGCTCTTTAATCTGCAACGAAAACCTTCGATCATCCGTTCAGGTGAGGGTTTCAGATTTTCCTTTGCGGATTTTAACTCAAGAATGATTTAATTATTTTTAATTAAATCTTTTGTTCTTGAACCTCAGAGATCGTCGACGCCCCCCCCCCCCTTCCGCGATGGCGCGACAATCCCCTCCTTCCGCGACAATCAATCTGCGAAGAACCCGCGCATGCGACTCGACGAGGTTGGGATTTTATTTTGTTTTGGAATGCCCTTTTCCCGTGAAAGTTTCTTTAAAATTAAAGAACCGGTTGTAAATGTACAATTTTAATTTAATAAAATTGTTGAATCATGTGTTGAATTATTTTTTTCTCCCATTGTTTTATCTAATGTGGAGGGTGCGGGCCAAACGAACACGGCCCGACAACCCTCCGCCGTTCTTCGTGGTTGTGCGGATTTGGCGGGCGATGGAAAATCGTGACGCAAGGGCAATTTGTTGATTCCGCAGTGAAGAACCGAACCCGGGAGGAGCACCGACGCAGAAGGGAAGGAAAACAGACCACCGGAACAACTCCGGTGGCCCGCGGAAGATTCCGGCGGCGCCTGCAGCTGGGGGCGGCGGCGCCCCGGCGCGCCGCCGGACGAGGCCGCCGCGGCAGAAGCCGCGTCCGTTCCTCCAGCGCGGCCCCAACGCGGAGCCGCGACACCTCCAAACCACGGGGGCAGCGCCCCGCGGCACCCGGCTGCTCGGCCTCTCGGACGAGCCGAGCCAGACCGGTCCGACTGGCCGGGCCATGCCCAGTCCGGACCGGACCGGGTCGGGCCGGGTCGGCCCGGGCCCTGACCCCCCGCCTTCGGACCATTTTCGGTCAAATGCTCGTAACTTGAGCTACGGGCCTCCAAATGACTCTCCGTCAGCGGCTACGCGATCCTTGGATCGAAACGGTCGTTTCGGTATATCACACTCCAGGTTTCGAAATACTTTGAGGTCGGCCGGGTTGGTTCGTACACGAAACCAACCGGGCCCTCGGAGCGGAAACGCTCATATCTTGAGCTACGGACGTCCGATTGACGTGCCATCAGCTTTGTTGTTTTCCTCTGTGTGAGACAGATCTTTTGGCATACTCCGCCCGAGATTTGGATGCAGGTGGAGTACGGTCAGGATGGTTTTTCCTTAAAAACCAACCAGGCCCCTAGGACGAAGAAGCCAATAACTCTCAGACTGGGCGTCCGATTGACGCGCCGTCTGCGACATTGAGTTCCTGTTGACGATATGGAACTTTTGGATACATCAACTTTGGACTTTGTGTCAGTTGATGTATCAGCCTCTCGGCTCGTGGAGCGGACCCTCCCGAATGAGCTTACTGTATGCAGAACCCTGGAGCTGGCTGCGACTGCTACTTCGACAGCGACGACTGCGCAGAGATCCTCAGTGGACTACAGCGACGACTGTACAGAGATCCTCAGTGGATTGTGACGACGACTGTGCAGAGATCCTCAGTGGACTTTGACGACTGCTGCACTCAGCGATCCTACGTGGATAAGTGCTACAGGTCCTGTGTGGGACCGATCCTGTGTGGGTCAGCGCTCAGTGGTTCTGTGTGAGCCAGCACCTATAGGTCTTGTGTGGGCTCGATCCTGTGTGGGTCCGATCCTTTGTGGGTCAGCGCTCAGTGGTTCTGTGTGAGCCAGCACCTACAGGTCCTCTGTGGGCCCGATCCTGTGTGGGTCATTGTGGGGGTTAGTTACCTATCGATGCTTTGTGGGTCTGACGACTTAGATAGATCAGTGATCATCTTTATCGTCATCCGATGAAGTATACCTGTGTGAGCTGAATCCTGTGTTACTCTCCTTTGTGGATTGTGTTGAGCTATCCTGTGTGGATTTACTGTTTACTCTTCTTTGTGGATTGTGTTGAGCTATCCTATGTGGATTACTGTTTACTCTCCTTTGTGGATTGTGTTGTGCTATCCTGTGTGGGTATACATTTCACTTTCCTGTGTGGACTGGGTTGTGCTTGGGCTCGGACGTTGGAGCCGAACGGGAATTGATGACTTAGGTATATGTATGGGCATATACCTAAGCAGTGTCGGTTGTTACTTCATGATTGTATCTTTTCTTTGTGGATTATCCTTTGTGGATTCTGGCAGACCTTCAGGGGTCTCGGGGTCCCTACTGAGTAGCTTATACTCACCCCTGCATGGGCTATGACTGCACTTCTTTGTGTTGGTTGCAGACGACGGAGAGCGCTGATCGTGGTGGAGGTTTGCGAAGCAGGATGGTACCTGGAGGCGGACTAGTGGGCGGGACGTACTCGGACCGGTCAGGTGGACCCGAGGAGTAGTGGAGGCTATCTGTACCCACCCATCAGGTGGGACTTCTAGAGGACGGCTCGACGCTGCAGATTTTCTTTTCAGTTGTTTTTTTCCCTTTCAGTTGTACTTTACAGTTTGGATTGTATTTTCGGCCCCTTTTACTTTCAGCACAGCTTTTTACAGTTTTTACTTAGTGTTTACTTTTCCGCTTGCTTACTCCATGGTGCTTGTTTACTTTTGAAAGGCAATGCCTTCCCTTTTTTTGGGATTTACGCCTTGGTGCTAGTCGCCAGCCCCTGGCCTATGGAAGGCGGGATTGGGGTAGTCACGGCACGGGCCCCGAGGACGGGTCGTGACAAATTGGTATCAAAGGAGTTCGATTCTACTGCAGACTCTGATCTTTCTTCTATGTGAAGCTATAATGTTTAGCGTATTGGGTGTGGTTATCAGTCCAGGGAGTCCAGTGTTGGTGCGGCGACCGACATATCCATACACCAGGACCCTGACTTCTGATTTCCGACTTAATGCACGAAAACATTGATTGCATGCGTGTTTCATGTTTTCTTTGTGATTACTTGTGTCAGCTCACCAGGTATACGGTTCTAACCATTGCACACTTGTTTACTTTTCAGGATGGCCCCACGAAGGCAGCCAGCTAGGGTTATGAGAGTAGAGCGCGATGAAAGCCCGCCGAGCGACGAGGCCTCGGTACAGGGCCCGTTGATAGCATAGGCACTGGCGGTACCTTTACCTGCCGTGCCCCTGATGCTTCCAGCACCGACCACAAACGATGCACGTCGCCTCGGAGTTCTGCACGAGTTCCAGCACCAGCGACCACCCAGGTTTCGTGGGGAGACAGACACCCAGGACTGGCTGGAGGCGGTCGTTCGAGTTTTCAGGCTAGTGAGGACACCAGCAGACCTCATGGTGATCCTCGCGGCAAGCCTACTGCACGCAGCAGCAGGACGATGGTGGAGCATGATGCTCCAGGTACACGATGAGGCCTCCCTCATATAGACGGACTTTGAGAGCCTCTTCTGCTCAGAGTTCGTCCAGGCCACCCTCCGTGCGATGCGCATTCAGGAGCTTCTTCAGCTGCGGCAGGGCAGCTTGACGGTCACCCAGTACGCGGCGAGGTTCACCGACCTTTCTCGCTACTCGACAGACATGGTACGGGACCCCTTATTCCAGGCCCGGACCTTCGAGCAGGGTTTGAGACACGAGATCAGGGCATCGCTGATCTCCCTCAGCATCCCGAACCAGGAAGGAGTGCTGGAGTGAGCCCTTCTGATCGAGAGCTTTCTGGCTGAGTCCACAGCGAGACCTACCGCAGGGCGACAGGTGGCATAGTCTTCGGCAGCAGGTAGCTGACAGATGACTCAGGGTTCTAGGCAGACCAGACCTTCCGGCAGACGACCTCAGGACACTGGCTCAGCAGTGCGGGGCACACAGCGTGGAGCCAGTCTTCCGAGAGGCAGGCAGTGCTACGCCTGCGGCGGGCAGGGCCACATGGATCGTGACTGCCCGACCCGCCGTACCGAGGAGCAGCAGATAGTGGAGGGGCCACCCAGGCAGAGGCAGAGGGTCGACCGTGGTGGTCCACAGGGAGGAGGTGGACGAGGCAGAGGAGCTGGCCGAGCAGCAGGTGGTGGTGGGCGACGCTTTGAGGCTCTGCCACCACCACCACCAGGAGGTCCGCCCCGACCACAGGGAGCTGGCGGGCAGAGACAAGCACAGCTCCAGGCAGTGGAGGCCTACGACCACGGCGCACCAGATATGATTCGAGGTACGATATTTGTCTATTCCACCCTTGCTGCAGTTCTTATAGACACAGGATCGAGTCACTCTTTCATAGCCGCTGCCCTTGTTCGGAGCTCGGAGATTCCGACAGATCCGTTGGCTCGATCCTTACGGCTAGAGACCCCTACGGGAGCAGACTCGACGATTACATACTGGTGCCGGCAGTGTGAGCTTACTCTAGGAGGCGAGAGCTTCGGCTATGATCTTCTTGTAGCGGCGTCGAGGCCTTACGACGTCATCTTGGGCATGAATTGGTTATCTACAGTCCATGCTTAGATTGACTGTGTTAGGCGCAAGGTGCGATGCGTGCGCACCGACGGAAGCAGGTTCACCTTCACCGGCGAGAAGGGAGCCTTTTCAGCACAGGAGGGACTCTCGCAGAGGAGAGGGCAGCCCATCACTCATCAGTTGGCTAGCCTCATCCTTGGATCAGTTGACGTGCAGAGTCCTAGTTTTCCTACAGTGGTGGATCAGTATGCAGACGTCTTCCCTGACGACATTCTAGGGCTACCTCCTCGCAGAGAGGTAGACTTTTATATTGATTTTTACCCCGGGACAGCCCCGATATCCACTCCAGCATATCGGATGGGCCCCGCCGAGCTTCAAGAGCTACAGGTATAGTTGGAGGACTTGCAGGGCAAGGGGTTCATCCGACCCAGTGTTTCACCCTGGGCTTCCCCGATATTGTTCGCCAAGAAGGCGGACGGGAGCTTGTGACTGTGTGTCGACTATCATCGCCTGAACCAGGTGACAGTGAGGAACAAGTATCTGCTACCGAGGATTGATGACCTCTTCGATCAGCTCAAGGGAGCACTGTGGTTCTCGAAGATAGGCCACAGGTCAGGCTATCATCAGCTCAGATTTCAAGACGAAGATGTGCAGAAGACGGCCTTCAGGTGTCAGTATGGACACTATGAGTTCTTGGTTATGCCTTTTGGCATAAGAAATGCTCCAGCAGTGTTCATGAGCCTCATGAATAGGATCTTCCAGCCATACCTCGATCGATTTGTCGTGGTCTTCATCAACGAAATTTTGGTTTACTCGACGACGGAGGAGGAGCACGCCTACCACTTACGGGTTGTATTGGACACACTCCAAGAGCACCAGCTTTATGGAAAGCTCTCGAAGTGCCAGTTCTAGTTACGTGATGTCCACTTCTTGGGGCACGTCATTTCTGAGGCGGGAGTTGCAGTGGATCCCGTGAAGATCGAGGCAGTGCTAGCTTGGGAACCACCCAAGAGCGTGACGGAGGTGCGGGGTTTCTTGGGTCTAGCTGGATACTATCAGATATTTTTGCCGGACTTTTCCAGAGTTGCGGCACCACTATCAGCTTTGACGATGAAGGGGAAACCTTTTCTATGGTCAGACAGATGTCAACAGAGCTTCCAGGAGCTGAGGCAGAGATTGACCAGCGCACCTATCTTGAGGTTGCCTGAGGAGGGAGTTGGATATGTAGTCTACTGCGATGCATCAGGGACCGGACTCGGATGTGTCCTGATACAGGAGCGGGATGTGATCGCCTATGGATCATGTCAGTTGAGGCCGCATGAGCAGAATTACGCTACCCATGACCTGGAGTTAGCAGCAGTGGTCTTCGCTCTGAAGACATGGCGGCACTATCTGATGGGCGAGCGCTTTACAGTCTTTTCTAACCACCAGAGTCTCAGGTACATCTTCTCTCAGAAGGACCTGAACCTGAGACAGCGGCGATGGATCGAGTTCCTCTAGGACTATGACTTTGATATATTCTATACTCCTGGGAAGGGGAACGTAGTAGCTGATTCCCTCAGTAGGAGGACGGGCATTCAGCTACTTGAGGAGGCGACAGAGCAGCTAGCCACTTTGCAGATATCCTTCGTTGATAGAGACGGAGCAGCCTTCCTTCAGTCTCTCACCGTCTCTCCTCCACTTCTACAGTGGTTCAGATAGGCACATCGTGGGGACGCTGACTGTGAGACACGGCGTGCACATATATCCTCGGGACAGGCACCTGATGGTTTCTCCCTTGGAGCAGAGAACGACGTCCTTTTCAGAGGACGTAACTTGGTACCAGTCACTTTACGAGATGAGGTGCTGAGAGAGTTTCACACTTCTCCTTTGGAGGTACATCCTGGAGTGGCGAAGATGTACCAGGATATCAGAAGACAGCACTGGTGGCCGGGCATGAAGATGGTTGTGGCAGAGTTCATATCACGGTGCCTCACCTGCCAGCAGGTGAAGGCAGAGCATCAGGTACCAGCAGGCTTGGTACAGCCCTTGGAGGTGCCGGAGTGGAAGTGGGACGGGATATCTATGGACTTCGTGACTGTACTTCCACGCACTTCCAGAGGTCACGACTCCATTTGGGTGATTGTTGACCGACTCACCAAGTCGTCACACTTCTTACCCATTAGAGAGTAGGGTTCAGTGGAGAGCTTGGGGCGTCTCTACGTTCAGGAGATTGTATGGCTTTACGGTGTAGCATCTTCTATCGTCTCCGATCGGGATGCTCATTTTACTTCCCGGCTTTGGAAGGGGTTGCAGGAGGCGTTCGGGACGCGGCTACGTCTGAGCACCGCCTTTCACCCTCAGACGGATGGTCAGATGGAGAGGACCATTCAGACTCTCGAGGACATGCTCCGCGCATGTGTCCTCGACTTTGGTCACAGCTGGGAGGACCACCTACCCTTGGTGGAGTTTTCACACAACAACAACTACCACTCCACCATCGGGATGGCACCATACGAGGCGTTGTACGACAGGCCTTGCAGATCTCCTTTGTGCTAGACAGACCCGGGGGAGTCAGCACTTATGGGACCAGAGATGGTCCGGGCCACGACAGAGAAGGTCCAGGTCATCCAGGAGCGGATGAGGACAGCTCAGAGCCGGTAGAAGTCATATGCTGACAGGAGGTGGAGGCCACTAGAGTTCAAGGGTGGCGACCACGTCTTCTTGCGTGTCTCACCTCGACGTCGTTTGCGGAGATTTGGCCGAGGCGGAAAGTTGTCCCCACGCTTCATCGGGCCTTTCCAGGTCCTCAGCAGGATTGGAGAGGTGTCTTATCACCTGGCTCTACCACCTCAGTTGCACAGGGTGCACGACGTCTTCCACGTATCTCAGCTGAGGAGATACGTGCACGGCCCGACGCACATCATTGACCATGGGGAGCTAGACGTGGATGATGGGGCGACTTTTACGGAGGTCCCGGTGGAGATAGAGGATCGAAAGGAGCGGGTCCTGCGTGGGCGATGGATTCCTCTTGTGCGTATCAGATGGCATCACGGGAACCTCCAGGAGATCACTTGGGAGCGGGAGGCTCAGATGCGTGCTCAGTACCCACATTTGTTTCCCTAGTTTATGATGTATCTTTACGGGGACGTAAAGCCTTGAGGTGGGAGTAATGTAAAGACCCGTAAATTTCAAGGAAATTTTTTTCTTAATTTTCTTTGGAATTTTACAAGAGCGCAGTTTCTGACGGCACCTGATTCCGAGGCCCGGTGTGCCCGGAATCATATTCCGAAGTTTGGCTCGGGTACGTTCAGTGAACGGACGAGCGGGTTTTTCTAACTTTTGAACCGGTGCCCGGAATCGAATTCTGAGGGCACCGATAAAATCGCAGCGCTGGTATTCTCTTAGAAGCGCCTCTTCCGGAGTTGCGTTTGCTCGGGTGTGGTTTTTAATTTTCGGGCTTAAAGTTAAGAAATAAAATAAATTTACGACAACTTTATTTTATTTCACTTAAGCCACTTGTAAGCCACTTGAAACCACTTAAAAGAGGCTCAAACTGAGTTGAAACGGATAGGGTACTATCCAGAAATATCCTACCCTCTTGGTAGGATATTTGTGAGGTGGGGCCCGCACGAGCCCCACCGTTTCTTTCCGCTAAATAACTCACCCGCGAAGACCCGTCATTATGAAAGTCAACTGACGCGTTTTCTTAAATTCTTAACGCACCATTTAATTTGGGCGGTTTTATTCGTGAATTAAATAGGCAGTTTCTTTCGTTGAATTAATTCTATGAATTAATGGGTCATTACTTACCTCTTTTTCATTTGTTGGTGTAATAATAAAATAAGACCAACAAGTCATTGGGGGGATTACACCTTGGGAGGTTTGACAGAAATTCTTGTGCCTTCACCTTCTTCGTGAAGAACGCGAAGAACACCGGCCTCCGACGAAGAACACCGAACCCGCGGAAATCGACGACGCAACGCCGTGTGCCGCGACGCTGACGTTTCCTCTCCTGCGGCGTTCTTCGGCGATGCTCTTTAATCGGCAACGAAAACCTTCGATCATCCGTTGAGGTGAGGGTTTCAGATTTTCCTTTGCGGTTTTTAACTCAAGAATGATTTAATTATTTTTAATTAACTCTTTTGTTCTTGAACCTCGGAGTTCGTCGACGTGCCCCCCCTTCCGCGACAACGCGACGATCCCCTCCTTCCGCGACAATCAATCCGCGAAGAAATCGCGCGTGCGACTCGACGAGGTAGTGATTTTATTTTGTTTTGGAATGCCCTTTTCCCATGAACGTTTCTTTAAAATTAAAGAACCGGTTGTAAATGAACAATATTAATTTATTAAAATTGTTGATTCATGTGTTGAATTATTTTTTTTCTTCCGTTGTTTTATCTAACGCGGAGGGTGCGGGCCAACCGAACACGGACCGACAACCCTCTGTCGTTCTTCGTGGTTGTGCGGATTTGGCGGGCGAAAGAAAATCATGATGCAAGGGCAGTTTGTTGATTCCGCAGTGAAGAACGGAACCCGGGAGGAGCACCGGTGCAGATGGGAAGGAAAACGGACCACCGGAACAACTCCGGTGGCCCACAGAAGATTCTGGCAGCGCGGGTCGCCGGCGCGGCGGTGCCGGCAGCTGGGGGCGGCGGCGGCGGCCAACAGACCCGCGGCCGCGCGGGTCCGGCTCGCCTGCACGGGACGCGGTAGAAACCGCGTCCGTTCCTCCAGCGCGGCCCCAACGCGGGGCCGCGACACCTCCAAACCGCGGGGGCAGCGCCCCGCGGCACCCGGCTGCTTGGCCGCTCGGCCGAGCCGAGCCAGGCCGGTCTGACCGGCCAGGCCGCGCCCAGGCCGGACCGGACCGGGTCCGGCCGGGTCAGACCGGGTCGGGTCGACCCGGTTCGGCCGACCCATGGGGGGTTGGGCCGGGTCCGCCCGGGCCCGGACCCCCACCTTCGAACCATTTACGGTCAAATGCCCGTAACTTGAGCTACGTGCCTCCAAATAACTCGCTGTCAGCGGAAACATGATCCTTGGATCGAGACGGTCATTTTCGTATATCACACTCAAGGTTTCGGAATACTTTTAGTTTGACCGGGTTGGTTCGTACACGAAACCAACCGGGCCCTCGGAGCGGAAATGCTCATATCTTGAGCTACGGACGTCCGATTGACGTGCCGTCAGCTTTGTTGTTTTCCTCTGTGTGAGACGGTTCTTTTGGCATACTCCGACCGAGGTTTGGATGCAGGTGGAGTATGGTCTGGTTGGTTTTGCCTTAAAAACCAAACGGGCCCCTGGGACGAAAAAGCCAATAACTCTCAAACCGGGCGTCCGATTGACGCGCCGTCTGCGACGTTGAGTTCCTGTTGACGATACGGAACTTTTGGATACATCAAATTAGGACTTTGTGTCAGATGATGTATCATCCTCTCGGCTCGTGGAGCGGACCCTCCAGAACGAGCTTGCTGTGTGCGGAACCCTAGAGCTGGCTGCGACTGCTACTTCGACAGCGACGACTGTGCAGAGATCCTCAGTGGACTGTAGCGACGACTGTGCAGAGATCCTCAGTGGACTGCGACGACGACTGTGCAGAGATCCTCAGTGGACTGCGACGACTACTGCACTCAATGATCCTACGTGGATCAGTGCTACAGGTCCTGTGTGGGCCCGATCCTGTGTGGGTCTGATCCTGTGTGGGTCAGCGCTCAGCGGTTCTGTGTGAGCCAGCACCTACAGGTCCTATGTGGGCCCGATTCTGTGTGGCTCATTGCGGGGGTTAGTTACCTATCGATCCTTTGTGGGTCCGACGACTTAGATGGATGAGTGATCATCTTTATCGTCATCCGATGAAGTATACCTGTGTGAGCTGAATCTTGTGTTATTCTCCTTTGTGGATTGTGTTGAGCTATCCTTTGTGGATTTACTGTTTACTCTCCTTTGTGGATTGTGTTGAGCTATCCTATGTGGATTACTATTTACTCTCCTTTGTGAATTGTGTTGTGATATCCTGTGTGGGTATAAGTTTCGCTTTCCTGTGTGGACTGGGTTGTGCTTGGGATCGGACATTGGAGCCGAACGGGAATTGATGACTTAGGTGTATGTATGGGCATATACCTAGGTAGTTTCGGTTGTTACTTCTTGATTGTATCTTTCCTTTGTGGATTATCCTTTGTGGATTCTGGGAGACCTTAGGGGGTCTCGGGGTCCCTACTGAGTAGCTTATACTCACCCCTGCACGGGCTATGCCCGCACTTCTTTGTGTTGGTTGCAGACGAAGGATAGCGCTGATCGTGGTGGAGGTTTGCAGAGCAGGACGGTACCTGGAGGTGGACCACTGGGCGGTATGTACTCGGAGCGGTCAGGTGGACCCGAGGAGTAGTGGAGGCTATCTGTACCCACCCTTCAGGTGGGACTTCCAGAGGACGGCTCGACGCTGCGTCTTTTCTTTTCAGTTGCTGTTTTTTCCTTTCAGTTGTACTTTATAGTTGGGCTTGTATTTCCATCCCCTTTTACTTTCAGCACAGCTTGTTACAATTTTTACTTAGTGTTTACTTTTCCACTTTCTTACTTTGTGGTGCTTGTTTACTTTTCAAAGGCTATGCCTTCCCTTTTTTTGGGATTTACGCCTTGGTGCTAGTCGCCAGCCCCTGGCCTATGGAAGGCGGGCTTGGGGTAGTCACGGCACGGGCCCCGAGGACGGGTCGTGACATTTTTGGTCGAATTTCACTTATGCAATATAACTAGGACATGTGTTAGGGTAATTATAATATCGATTTTTACCCTTAATTACCCTTTTTACTTTTAACGGTGGTAATTAAAAGTCAAATGTTACTATTCACAAAAAATTATTTTTATCTTATTGAACCACATTTTACTTATTGATGTCAACCATGTGTCTCTTATTTTTGAAATTCAACTCACAGAAGCGGTAAAAGTATGTTTTATGCAAATTTTAAAATGCTCCAAGAAGTTGGTTAAAAGATGGTAACAAGTTCAATAAAAATTTATACATCTGATTTTATTATAAAATGATTAAAATGAATTAAATTGAACTTATATAGGTATTATATATCTTTTTTTGACTTAAAATAAATTTAAATAAAATAAATAATTATTTAAATAAAAATTTGGTTTTAAATATAAACACGATGTTTTTCACTATTAATAAAAAATTGGGTGTTTTCCAAAAAATAAAAAAAAATTACCCTAAGATAATTTTGATATTCCGAATTCAAAAATTAATTCTATTTTACGAAATTAAAATCATCGAATTTTAATTAATTAATTTAAAATTAATTTTTGTTATCAAAACCAAAAAGTAGGTTTTTTAAAAAGTTAAAACAATCCAATGATTGACACGTGTTTATGAGCAATTTAAATGTGAAATTACATTTAATGACCTAAATTGTATTAAATGATTAAAATATAATCTAATTATACTTCTTAACCATTCAAATTCATAATTTAACACTATAAATTATTTCGATTAAAAAAGTTGTTTTCAATTAAAATATAGTATTTTCAATATTCAACAAAATATGAATGTTATCAGAAGAGTTCAAATAATTTATCCATACATAATATTTATGTTCCAATTTTAAATAAGAATTTAATATCATTAAATTTATTATAGAAAAGTGCAAAATATTTATTATTAAAAAGTTTTTCTATTAAATAGCTGGTAAAATTGCATTTTTTGGAAAATACTTCTATTATCTAAAAAATTGAATTTGTCCTTATGTTATTTCTAATAAACACCAAAAATGAATTCCTATATTATATAAGATATATATAAAACTTAAAATTTAGTTAATATTAATCATAACCACTCTTTTGAATGACTATTTTAGTAAATCATGGGGCGCTCGAACACGTTGTTGCGTGTAGTGAAAGTTATTGAATTACTTTGAAAAAAATAAAATACAATGAAATATTGGGGTGTTACATTATCCTCTCCTTCAATTAATTTTGTCCTCTCAATTTCAAACTTATCTTCAAAATCAAATGGTAAAAAATAGAAAAACACATTTGTAAAAAACCCACTTTGGAAATTGTTTTAATAAAATTTAGTTTTAATAAGATAGAAAGGAAAATAAAAATGTCACCACCAAATTTTGATATCGATTAGGAGAACATTGGTGGAAATTAGAGAAACATAATTGGAGGGAAAAAGTAAATATTTATAGGGAGTGATTTAGGTCATCAATCACAAAAAAATTTAAAATTGAGGGCCTCAAAGTCATCAATCTGTGATGATTTATTATGTCATCGGTTCAACAAAACATAAGGATTTAGGATAACACATTTTTTGTTTTAATATCCCTTCCCTAATAATTGCGAATGAATTTATACATAGCATAAGAAAAAAAAAGACCTGATATGTATATTTTCATCAATCAACTAATTCATACCACAAACTCTTCTTTCACTCCAAAAGATAATAGAATTACATAATATTATATTTATCGAAATTATATAGGGTTCCAAACATAATGAATTTATAATTCATTTGATATACATTTAAATACAAAAAACTACAATATACATTCCCTGAAATCACGTAGTTCAGTGGTATGTGATGCACCCATGTCACCCTTTAGTTCCAGGTTCTAGTCTTGCGACCTTGTCAGACACGACGGGTTGTCGCCCAACCTCCAGATTATCTATTTTATAACAATCAAAAAATAAACTTATGAAATTATTTAAACATAAAAATAGTATCCAATGTAAAACTTAATCTAAACCCCGATTTAGACTTAACCAAAATATTTTTTTCCAAACTCATAGTACAAAATTTATAAGGAAGGTAAAAATAATGAATATCTTCTTTTCCACATAATAACATGTGAATACCTTCATCATGTATTCTCTTAAAACATGGTAACACCTTAAATTACTATAAAACCTTATTGAATAAGTTCATTCTCCCTTATTCCTTATAGAATACTGGATATACTACTCAAATACAAAAATGTTGTAATCTCCAAAAATGATGGAATAAAAAACAATTAATAAGTTCCAAGGTAGTCAATAATATATAATATACTTTATCCAACTCAATAATATCTTATTATTAAATCATTATATCAGTTTCAAAAACATGTTAAGGGTTATGTTTTCCAAACCATATGTTTTCCCAAATGTTTATCTTGAATCTTTTTCACTTTATATGGTAGCATAAAATCCAAATCCTTAATGAAAACATAGTTTAGAATAATCTGTATATATATTTTAATTTTTAATACTCCAATGAAACAATTAATTAATAAGAACATAAGTACACTAATCATTCCACTTAATATGTGGTAGTTTCATAACATTATTATTATCCACTAGTATCATTTAGGGTATGCTGTGATTATTTTGACATTGATTCACATTGTGTACCAACTCCTTGCAGATGATGCATTTTACCTTTGATACCTTTTTCTTACCCTTGGAATCACGTACTAGGTGTCCTTTTTCTCCACACTCATTACAAACCCTCATCTCCTTCATGAATTTACCATGGTTATTATTTCCACAATTATCACATATGAGAAAATCCTTCTTTCCCTTATTCCCTTTATCCATATTTCACTATTCCATCCTTTTCTTATCTTGCTTCCATTTAAATCCATAGGATTCAGAAAATTCATTACATTTCTTATTAACACATGATACAATTTCTTCATATGATGAGAATATTTTGGAGAATATTTCCCTTCTAAATGTTTTCCTAATACCCTGAAAGATATGATCCTTCTCAATCCTTAGATCATCTGTCTTGTAGGTGTTCTCATTCATTCTACTAGGCACCATTTCAAAACAATGGAATACACAAGGAAAGTTTATGAATCACAATGCATTACTCTAAAATTGTGAAATACCTAATGTAATTTGAAATAATTATGAATATAATCTATGATCATAAAGTGTTTTCTTTGAGGTAGTATTTACTTCTAAATCCATAATAATTTCTTGTAATGAAAACGTGAATTATCCTAAGCATATCCCCTATGAGTGTCGTAACCAAGAGTGCACCAAGGCCCATTGTCGTATACCAGGATACCCTATGTCATGCCCAAAACTCATTTTCCAAGTTTTCAATCCTAGATACATCTATGCTAGAGCTATCTCTACCTACTCCTATTTATACTGGGATGTATTTCTTGAAAAATAAAAATATCACTACATTATCAAAATTCTAGGAAGTTCTTTTATACTAATTCTCAAATTCTATCGTAGTGAAATGTTCTCTAATCATAGTTTTTCTAAATCTAGTTTCCAAGGGTTGTAATGAACATCCTCTGATACCAAATATAATGCCCGGACCTCAGAAGCCCATAGTCGGTGCATTATTTTAATACATTGGAATGATTACAAGGAATCAAGTCCTAAAAGGTTGATCAGTTTAGCAGTCTAGGAAAATAGATTACATACATGAACATTACATTACATATTACAAAAAAACTACATAAATTGTCCTTTGAGAATTCCATTAATCCACTAGCTTAACCCTTATTATCAATCATAATACACATCTTTGAATCATTGGAAAATAAAACATAAGAAAGGGGAGAGCTCATATGCTCATTAAGGGTAATCAATATATCATAATATAACATAATCATTTGGCATGGAGAATAATTTAAAACACATCCCATTACAAATAATAAACATTAAGACTTTATGGTAGAAATATGATATGAGTAAATAATGACATAATAAAACATATTCATTGGTATTCTACTAGTTGAATAACCAAATGAACCATCAATAATATTTTCATAATGAGGGAATGTATAATGCGGGTCATTCTAAAACATTTTGTCAATGCCTCGACCAAGACGTCTAAAAATGATTAAGGCCTCAGCCAAAACCATATAACAATTTGGGAAAGGCCACAACGAATTCTATTTATAATTGTCTCATGAGACCCACCAATGCACCGAGGAGCTGTAGTGGGCTTCACCCATCACTTACTAAGTCCAATACATTCCTCGTATGAAAATGCATAAACAAAACATAAACATTCATATTAAAACTAGAATACGGAATGTCAATACATTAACCCTAAACCATTCATGGTATGAAAATAACACAACCACAATCAAATATATCACAAAAAATTCAATAAAATATTTATGATTTTTATCATAATAAATCAACCTCGAACAAAAATAATTTATCGTAATGGATGTTGACATAGTTGAAAATGATCAGTAAAAATCATTGAGAGAAATATCCCTTTTTAATGAAATCATTTTGTAGTCACATAATTTATAAAGGAAGTAATTTAGAAGATAGTTTTGAATCAATGTTCCCCCATTCCACT
Organism: Viscum album; assembly: GCA_963277665.1. NCBI lineage: Eukaryota > Viridiplantae > Streptophyta > Magnoliopsida > Santalales > Viscaceae > Viscum > Viscum album. Next base: position 324,484 of record CAUJRU010000118.1, read on the forward strand.
ATGAAACTTTGGAAATGAATTAACATTTTAAAACATTCATGTTCATATAAATAAATCATTAAAACCATTTTGAATACATGGTCATTAATGAGAAAGGATTAGAAAAACAAATCATTAAAACATTTAAAATGATGTTTTAGTCAAATTTCCCTTAAAAATAATACTTTATAAAACACTTTTATTAAAAATGGACATGTATAATAAATAATTACTAGTAGATACTTACGTAAAAACAACCTCGTATAATAAAGATATTGTGAAATTAACCCTTACCTTGCAATTTCCATTGGTCGAGGGTACATTTAACCTCCTATTTAGTGACCATAGTGTGTTATTAAATAATTATGAAACCATATTAATATTTATTTTATCATACATGATTCATTTATGACATTATACTACACATATGATAATTACTTCCATGTTAAATTAACATTTCGGGTAATAATCGCTTTTTTGTCGTACATGTTTTAATTTGTTATTCTTGAACGTATCATTAAGATCATTATTTACATACTTCCTGAATATAACACATGATTTATATATCATATATATTTATAATATAAATATGTATAAAATAAAGATATATTATATGGAAAACATCGTTTATGGAGACAATAGGTCTTACGTACGCATAAACGTTGTTTCTGTTTTCATATTGTATTGAATCAAATAAGAGAATATGATATATTTTAGTACACACAAAGATATATACATATATATATATATATATTAATATTCATTATTATGTCATATATTACATAATTATTAATAATACATATTTTTATAAGCATCGTTGAATCGTGAATGTGGAAATGAATCTAATCGCTACGTGGAGATGGTAATATGTACGTATGTACAAGAAAAAATATCATTATATTGATAGTGAAATAGTATGTAATGGGATAGTATAAAAAATATACAGAATAATTAAAATGTTATATTTATTATTTACATTAGTTATACTAATTATTATACCCATCAAAATAGTGATGTGTTTGAATAACAAACTACACCACGACATGGAGATGACAAGCTGTACGTACGCACGTATGGTGATATTGTCATTTACAGGATGGATGGAATAATGAATATGGTTGTATCATATTTATAATAAAATCACAGTATGTAAGTGGAACATGCGTTTTTATTTAGTTATGGAAACAATAATGAAAGAGGAAGTGGAAGAAGAAAAGTACTTGAAAGGGGGTGGTGAAATTATTACATCTACTTCGGGTGTATCCTTTTGAGTTGATCAAAAGGTCTCTATTGGTTGGATTTCTGATCATAGTAATTACATTAGGTTTATTTGAGGTATGTTGGTAGGATATTTGGGCTGGGTTTGGTCAAGCCAAATGGCTTTGGATGTGTGATTTTGAGAGAAGGGGAAGTACCCTTTAATATGAGAGGTGAGGGTCCCTTTAGGAAAATATTGAAATATTACATTACAACAAATTAATTTTAGGTTTTTAATGGCTCAAAAATAATTTATTTATAGGATAATGTGGTTATGGTTTGAAAACCACACAAAAAATAGGTTTTAGATAGTTTTAGTTCACCATATTAACCTTATATTTTAGATTTAAAACTTAGTTAAATAGTTTAACTTTTACTGTGTCTTCTTGTATTATTACACAATATGGTTATTAAACTTACTATATACATTCAAGATAACCTCAAGTGGTTCATTAATGACATATATATTATTATTTAATCCAATTGGAAAATCCTTATATTTTTTGAAATATTATATAATATAATAATATAATATTTGTTTTAAAAACTCATTTATGTCAATTTTGAAACTATTTAGTATTTTGTTTTAGTGAAAGTCATCACAACTTGATTACATCGGAAAAGATACAATTAATAAATCCTAACATGTCATGTCTAACTAAAAAATTCATGGATTTCATAAAAACATCGAAAAAATATTTATTTTACCATTTATAATAAAATTTCTTTGATTCTTTCATTAATAAGGTAATTACTACATCATCATTGTCTCATTAAAAAAACAAATTATTTAATTTATAAAAATTATAAATAAAATACCATGATGTATGAAATATTTTTAGCTTTATAATGAATATTTATAATCGAGTTTTTCTTATGAATAACCCTATATTAAAAATGTTTTAGTTATTAAACATTGAATTTAACAATTTTAACTCTTCTCTTAATAAAATAACAATAAATGTACTAATCTAATCTAAGTTGACAAAAGAGGATCATATTTTATTCTTAATTTTTTTTTCGAATTAAACCTATCCAATAGAATTAGGACATGTGTTAGGGTAATTATAATACCACACCCCGACCTCACAGATTTGTTATTATTAATTACATTAATTATTACTTTGGGTTTTAGACAATTTTTTTCCACTGTTGCACGACCATCCTGTGTGGTTAAGAGTGAAAACGCGGGGCCTGCACGGACTCCTGGGTGTGTCAGAGTTATGGCTCGTGACTCACGCGCAATTGATAGAACCACGTAGTGAGTACATGACATGACCCCGCAGACGAGTAGTACCGGGTGGCACGGTTCGGGCCCATTTTTTTCAGCAGTGCGTAGGACTGCAGGCGAGCAGTGCAACTGCCCTATTTTTCGAAGTAGATAAATGAATTGATTTAAATGGTAAATGGATATATATATATATATATATATATATATAATAGAGTATTTCAAATTAAATTATACTGAGTTTTTAAAGGGTTTTATAATTTCAACAATGATAATATGTTTTTTTATAATAATATTGTTATTATAAAAATTGTATTATTATTAAACAAAACCAAACCGGCCAAAACACTAGCCTTTTTTTTCACCACGCTGTTCCCCCTTCCCCTCTTTAAAGCGCCGCCCAAACCCCCCTACGCCTCTTCGGTTCAGCGCACAACCCTCTCCGGCGCTCGCTTCTCCCCGGCTCCGCTTCGCTCTACTCCATGCGACCCCCCCTGGCCTCTGCCTATTTTTTCGCCTCCCTCCACCCACAAGCTTCTGCGGGGAATATCCCTCTATTACAGCCTCCTTCTGCATGAACTAGCTACCCCCGATATCTCCCTCTGCCTCCGTCGCGCCTCCACCCACCAGACGACCTCCCCTCTCCGGCGCTCGGTGCTCCTCGGCTGCGCCTGATCGGCCTCTGCCTCGGCCCCCCTACCCGGCTCCTCCTCTGCGCACAGTCCGATGCCACGAACCCACTCAGCACCTGACATCCCGCTCCCTCGGCCTCGGTCCCAGCCACCTCCCGTCGACAGCGCCTCCCCGTCATGCTCCTTCCTTGTTCCTGCGTCGCTGTCCGACTTCTGTCTTCATCGGCCAGCAGTCGCGTTCCTGCTAGCCCTGCGCTACGCCCTCTCAACCTACCGTGATCCAGAACCCCCTCACCACCTCGACCAGCCTCCCTGCTCTGGAGACTCGGCCACCCCAACCGCTCCCAGCCCTCATCCTCCTAGCTTCAGTGCAGCATCCCCCCTTCCCCAAATACGAGCCTGCCGCCCTTTTGTGCACACCCGGTTGCGCTCCGCTGCCCCCTTGCCTGCTTTGGCCAATGGTGTCTCCAGCTTTCCGTGCTTCGGCAAGGCCAACTCCTCCTTGCGCCGGCCTCACCGCACCAGCAAACCCTTCCTCCGGTAAAATTCTTCCTCAATTTTGAGGGTTTTCCTCATCATGGCCTAACCCTAATAGATGAGTTATAATTCATGCGATGTTCTCACTGTTTAGGGGTAAGTCCTTTTTTTATTTGGTTCATTTTAATTGCGTGTGGTGGTTTTGGCTTCCCGAAGGTGCGGTTGAAGTGCTAAAAAGGGTTCACACCATTTTCAGGTGGTCTGTCAACGTCCGAGGTAGGTGTTTCCGTGTTTAACTTTTTTTTTACGAATTAATGTATGATTTTAATTATTATAGCATGTTTATTTATTAGTTGTGTGTTGCAAATATGGTTTCTTTGATATTTAATATGCATTTTATTTGTTAAGAAGCATGTTTATGCGTTTAGCGATTGTTTTAGGAATTAATTTATTCTTAAATTAGTTTAGAATTTATATTAATTAGTTTGTTGATGCAGATCATGTTTTTAATTGATGTTGATATGTATAGATGGTATGTTCGTGTTTTCTGTGAACAACCATGCATAATTGTTTATTTGCATTTCACAAACATTGAAGTTTGTGTTTTGGTTTAGCGTCAATGTGCAGAGAGTCATAAAAGATATTTTTGAACAGGTTTTGGTGTGTGTAATCAGAAAAGTGGGTTTTTATAAAAAGCGCTGATGTTTTGTGTGTGCAAATGGGTGCTTTGTTTTATAAAATGATTTATGGGTTATTGTGTCTAAAGGTCATGATTAGGTTCAAATATAGAGTTCGATTGTGTTTTGATATGTGTTTCGGATGTGGTTTTTTTAAGACGTGTCGAACAAGTTATTTTCTGCTGATTGTTCATTTAGATTATTATAAGTCCGTGATCATGTTTTTTTTATTTATCTTTGCGGTTGCAGTGCGTTGGTGGGGTAACCTCGCGTTACCGCGATCTACGGTTTGTGCGTGTTTGCGTGCCTGTGGGAGGTGCGTCGTGTTGTCATGTTGTCGCATTCGACCTGCGAGCCGAGGTAGGTCCCCCATTATAGTCACCTTTAAATTTAGAGTTTATTAATTTCTTGATTCTTTGTTAATTTTAATGAATGATATATAATATTAGATTATAAAATTTTAAATTATTAATTAGTGTGAAAAGAGCCGTTTATTTTATACCGAACACTTGGAACATTTTCCTGACGGGCGGACACCTAGTTTTGAAAGAATGCTCGTTTTGCCTTTAAACATAATTCACCGAATTTCAAACATACTTCTAGTTATAAAGATAAATGATTTCTCCTGAACAAGTTTTTTGGGTTTTCTCGAGAAATGGAGTTTTGCTTTAAAATTTGTGAAGGCCCACTTGACACTTTAATAAAATAAATTATTTTGGAAACCCCATTCAGGGGTGATCATTGGTGTGCGTTGATTTCTTGAGTTGTATGTGATGTTTGTCCATCATGACTGATTGATTTAAATTGCGGATGCACCCCTTTTTATTGTATGTGCTCACATGGGAACCTGGAATAGTGAGTGAATCTTCTGAGAATGATTGCTGCACTAGTTTAGATCATGCACTGTCTAGTGGCCCCATAGCAGGGGAATACTGAGTTATTGCTGCTATGGGGATTGGGCCCCTTGGTTAGGCAATGCAGGGCTATGCCGGACATTAGGGCGTTATGACGTCATCGAGTTAGGGCATGCCTTCAGGATGAGTCACATGTATTTTATGTTCTGTATTGTAAATGATCTCCTAGGTTCGACCGATGTCCCTTTTAGTGTTTATTTGTTTGTGGCAGGTGATTGAGAGGTCGAGTTTGGATGCCGACCCTTGTGTGCCACGTTTTCTCATTACCCTTAGTGTGTGTTGTGTGTGATTTTCCTTTTGACTAACAACTAATGTTTGGTATTTCTAAATTGTTCGCAAAATGTTTTAAAATGAAATTCACCCGTTTCTTTCAACATTAAACTTGTTCTAAATTAAAACGGACAATCGATTGTTACTTGTTTTAAAAAAGAAAGTGTGTGTGAATACCAATATTTTATAATTTAGTCCAAACCTGGAATTGATAAATTCTTTATTTAAGGGTATGTGCATTAGGAATAGAATTAGTCGCGCTTACCTACTGAGTTTTAATACTCACGCATATAGTGTTTTCCTATTTTTAGTTTCTGTTACAGGTTGTCTTGAGCTCTCTCGTTGTGGGATAGATTTGGTTGTGGATCGGTGAGCGACCCTCGAAGTCTCTAGGAGTTTTAGTCGTGGTCAGGTTAGTGGCGTTGTTGGTTGCTCTTTCTTTTTTTTCATTTGTTCCATTTATTTCCGCTACTTAATTTATTTTTCTTTTGGGCCAAATCGTTCCCACCTGTTTACTTTTGATGCCCGGTACAAGTTATCATCACGGGGGGATCGGGGACGCCCCTCGGGACTTGCCGTAGATCGGCTCGAGTGACCGGTTCAGGGTCGACCCGGGCTGGTTCGTGACATAATGGTATCAGAGCCAGGTTCTTGTTATTTGGAGTGTCTCGTAGATGTATATTAGGATTTTTGGGGCTCAAAAGGTAGGTACGGGAATGACGTCATGAACCCTCGCTTGTTCCGCACCTCGAGTCACCAGGGATCGTCAGGGAATTGAGTCTTTGTTTTGTTCTGTTTTTTTTTGGTTGAGGGATGACAATGGAGGTAAACCGATGTTACATCGTGATATCACATGGAGTAGTGACCCGTGTGGAGTTCAGGTACACGGTTTGAATTCCTCCTAGTTGTTTACGCTTACTTGAGGCATGGCCCACTACCATGTCACCATGTTAAGTGTGACTGCTAGTCCCTCACTCCGGTGGTTTGATGTATGTTGAGTGTCATTTTCGTTCTAGTTGGTGTAAGTTCGTTTTAGGAAATGAAAAAGAGTTTTTGAAAATGAGACTGATTAATTTTAAATGACTTTAAATTTATGAAATGGGTTTTAAAAAATTGAAAGCCTTTGGTTTTGAAAGCCGGTGATTGCTTTGATATTTGTCGAGAATGGTTTGGGGCGAAACCTCAGGTACTCCTTATGAACGTTTGCACATGTGGGAGGATGTGTGGAAAGTGCGTGTTGGTGCGTATGAATGAAAGTGGATGAGGAAATGTGCAACGGTTCATGAGATTACCTGGGTGTGTTTGAAATTAAAGGCTTTACCTTGTTTTCTAAACTGGCTTTTAAAGAGGAAAAATGGGTTTGAGAAGTGATTTTGGTTTGAAAAGTAGATTTGGTATTTGGAGAGTGGTCTTGAAAGAAAGCGGGTTTGAAAATAAAAGGGGGTGGTTTTGGAATTCAAAATGGAGCGAAAATTTTGGACAGGGAATTTTGGGTTGTGTTTGTGGTTGTTTGGTTTTTCTTGAGCTGGTTGTTTCTGGATTAGGGTGTTTCATTGATGTTGCTTCAATTTATATCGGTTTAGACTTGGTGTTATATATGTTGTTGTTCAGAAATGCCGCCCAAAAAGGTCCCCAGAGTTTTGATGAGTCATGCCCAGTTTTTGGTCCTTCTCGGACGTTGTCTATCCTTTATAGTGATTGGAGTCTGTAAGAGACAGTGGAGTGACTTGAAGAGGTCGAGCGCATCTTCAGGGTATTGGGAACTCCCAAAACTGTTCCAGTGCATGCTGTCTGGGGTTTTTTCAAAGGTCCATCTCTGGACGAGTAAGAGTTGTTCACCCCGCCATTACTGCAAGTTGGGATGATGTGGTATGTCTTCAAAACCGTCTTCGTTCAATGGTTTATAGTTGTGGAGGTGAAGTTGAAGAAAATGGAAGAGCTCATGCGTCTTCAACATGGCTAGCAGATGGTGAAAGCATATGTTGACCCTTTCAAGGATCTTGCATCTCTTTACTGTGGGTAGTGTCGCAGGACTGGATGAAGACTTCTCCCTTCATCAGGGGTCTTCGTCTAGAGATTAAGGAGCGAGTCCTCCCTTTTTGGGAGAATCACTTTTGAGAAGTTGGGGCATGGTGTGTCCATAGCTGAGTTGGTTTCCGGTGTGCAAACAGTTGACAATCCACCGTATCCAGTTGCTCATGAAGGTCCCCCATTTGACAGGCAAAGTGTTCCAGGTGAATTTGATTCTAAAGAGTTCTCTATAGTGGCTCTAACTTCCAGTTCGTCGGACCGTCTAATAGTGTACCGTCAGTATGGACGTTTATGGAATACAAGACTTCCTATCACACCCCTCTGAAGAGGTTCCATCATTGCAGGTGTCTGGGTCATCTCGAGAAGCTTTGCAGGAAGTGTCACCTGAGGAAGACACTGTGATCAGAAGATTTCAGTGCCTGACTATGAGGTAGGAGATGCTTCAACCATCATAGCCCCAACCACAGGTCTTGGGGTGAAGCTCACGCGCAGTCAGGAGTTTTCGGGGGTTTGAAGCCTTAGTTCGGGTTTCTTGTTCCAGGATGGCAATGAAACATTTAAATTCCTTCCATTCCTATCCTTCCACTATTAATTGTTTGGAATTGTTATAGGTTCATTGTGTCGTCGTGAGGTTGGGATGAACGTGTTCGTTTGTAATCCAAGTAGTCTCGTTTTCCTGATCATGGTGTTCTGGATCGTGCATTTTTCTTAAAAGTATGCTTGGACCATGCATTAGTTAATTTTGGTTTAGTTGTGTTCGTTTGGAGATATAAGTGCATGTGGAGGAGTCCAGGTTTGCGGTTATGCTCGAGTTTACCGCTTGGGTTAAGTTCTGCTCGGATTTTTTCTCTAGTGTTCGAGCATTCTTTGGTCTGAGTCAAGAGCTCCATGTTTGGTGGAGGTGTTTTTTCGCTCATGCTATAAAGGTTAGTCTGGATCGGTTGGGAGTTCCTGCGTCACCCCCCATTCCCGAGGTTGTGTTGGAACCACTTTGTGTATATTTTTGTATTTGTTGTCAATAGTTGTCAATGGAATATCAAAATGAAAGAGATCAAGAAGTACTCCAATAAAATGTAGGAATGGAAGCTCACAATGAAGGAGATCATGAAGTACTCCGATGAAGTAGAGGAGTAGTGATTCAGATGATTGGTGTGCTGATCGTAAGTTCAAAGAACATGTGTCAAAGATGATACATTGTTTACAACAATGACGATTGTGAGGAGTAATCCATCCAAGGATGATTAAAGCAGGATGGTGTTTTTGATGAAGACCACGCAATTCCTCATTATTGCATGAGAACAATGGGTTTTGATGAAAACCATGCAATTACCCATGATTGCGTGAGAACCATGCTAGAGACATCTTGACGGATTGAATCACATGGTTTGCATGAAGTTGATCATGACAGTTGATGAAGGAGGAAATGTGCGAATGAGTTGACTTATGAAATGGCCATGCACATCACATTGTCATAGAAGATGATGGTACTAAAGCTGTTCCTTCAAAGAATACATATCACAATAGTGGAGTTTGTGATAAAAGCAAAAGAGTTGCTGAAGGATACAGATCACCAAGAAGAAGTGCTGTTGAGGTGATCGTGCTTGTCGACAAAGCAAACAAACGACATACAAATTTGTTGACAAAGGAGATTCCATGGTAACATGTCGAGTTCAAGAGTTGTGGTCAATGATCTATGTTTGATTCAAGAACATCGACAGAGGAATGGATGATCTGGAGGCGGTACTAAAAGAGCAGATACAAGGTGGCACCGTTTTCCAGTGTTTTCCAAATTTCATGGCCTCAAAATCAACAAATGAAGAAGAGTGATTTTGGAAAAGGGACTTGCGCGCCATACTCATGGAATATAGGAAACTTGCGCTCCATATGTTTTTGAAGATCAGAGCATCAAAATATAGCAAAGGGATAAGGGTCGCCCAAGTTTTGGTGAGGTCGCGCAGGTGAATTATGTGCCGGGAAGAGACTTGTGCGCCGACGCCTTGAATGCATTATAACTTGCGCGCCTATGGTTATTCGAGATCAGAAGATCCAAATTTGGAAAAGGCAAGATGTTCTCTCAAGTTTGGATGTTGATCGCGCAAGTGCCTAGCAGGGGCTGATACTTGCGCACCGATGGATGACTTGCGCGCCGCTGCGTAGGGGGTCCAGTTTGCCTATAAATACTGGACCACCCCTCCTCATATGTCACGGATCTTGAGACATAGATATTGTTCGAGCTCTCGTCGTGTAGGTGGTTGAGCCGTGCAAGTGGTGATTGTGCGCCGATTGATGGTTGCGCCCCCTAGGTAATTTGGGCGAGAAAGGAAGTGAGTCGTGCATGTTTAAAGTTCAAGAAGACAAAGTCGCGCAGGTACTTTTATGACACTTGTGTGCCAGTTTATACTTGCGCGCCTAAGACTTGCGCGCCGAGGGAGACTTGCGCGCCAGGCTTGAAAGAGGAGAGCCAAATATTGTTGAAGTACACCCGCCTTTTTGGAGCTGCACAAGAGCTAAAGATTGCCTGATACTTTCGGTACAAAGCGAGATTGAAGAAGAAATCTAAATGATACATGCATGATCTCATGCATACATGGTGAATTGATTCTGATGAATGCCGAGTAAGCTGAACATCATTTATTGAGCAATCACATAAGTGATTGTGATTCAGGCAAACGAAGACAAGGGGATCTAGTGCATTCGGTCATTGCACTAAAGAAGAAAGGTTGAACTATAAAGTGCATCAACTCTGAACCCTGATGCAAGCAAAGTCTCATGCTGAACAGGATACAAAGAACATCAATGCACATTTATTAAAGAGACCTTCACATCTATAAACTGAGTGAGACTTCACCAACGGCAGTGAGCCAGGGGGAGTCAACGGGAGTGACCCGAGGGACGCAGTGAGCTATCCCTGAACAATTGTAAAGGTAGTGAGCCTGGGATAGAGTGACTGTACCCGAACCTTTGTAATCTACAGCTAGTTAAGCATAGTGGATTTAGGTACGACCGACAACCTGTCGACGTATGCTCCTTGGACGTAGCCCTTAGTGGTGAACCAAGTAAAAATAGCTGTGTCATCTCTCTGCATGTGAATGTTTAATTTCTGATCATATCCATCATACAGGTTTAAGTAGTTCCTACCAACGTGGGAACAAGATCCACAACTAAAAGAAGAAAAAGTTGCCACCCTGATTCACCCCTCCCCTCTCAGGGTGTCCCGCGGTCCTACAGGTTGTATGTTTGAGTGTTAAAAATTCCACTCTAGTTGAGCCCTTGTGGTGGGATAACCCTCTCGTGCTCTCCCATTATCTTATGTGTTGGTTTCTTCTAATTTTATTTGGGCATGGATTCTTGTTTGGTCCATCGTTCGGCTGGGTGACATTCTGGGGGTAGAAAGTGTCTGTGGTGGGGAGAACTGTCACACCCCGACCTCACAGATTTGTTATTATTAATTACATTAATTATTACTTTGGGTTTCAGACAATTTTGTTTTTCCACGGTTGCACGACCATCCCGTGTGGTTAAGAGTGACAACGCGGTGCCTGCACGGACTCCTGGGTGTGTCAGAGTTATGGCGCGCGACTAACGCGCAATTGATAGAACCACGCAGTGAATATGTGACCTGACCCCACAAGCGAGTAGTACCGGGTGGCATGGTTCGAGCCCATTTTTTTTGCAGTGCGTCGGACTGCAGGCGAGCAATGCAACTACCCTGTTTTTCAAAGTAGATAAATGAATTGATTTAAATGGTAAATGGAAAAATATATATATATAAATAAACAAAATAGAGTATTTCAAATTAAATTATACTGAGTTTTTAAAGGGTTTTATAATTTCAACAATGATAATATATTTTTTTATAATAATATTGTTATTATAAATATTGTATTATTATTAAACAAAACAAAACCGGCCAAACCCCTAGCCCTTTTTTTTACCACGCTGTTCCCCCTTCCCCTCTTTGCAGCACCGCCCAAACCCCCCTACGCCTATTCGGTTCAGTGCACAACCCTCTCCAGCGCTCGCTGCTCCCTGGCTCCGCCTCGCTCTACTCCACGCGACCCCCCTGCCTACGCCTATTTTTTCACCTCCCTCCACCCGCAAGCTTCTGCGGCGCCTCTCCCTCTATTACAGCTTCCTTCTGCGCGAACTAGCTACCCCCGATTTCTCCCTCTGCCTCCGTCGCGCCTCCATCCACTAGGAGACCTCCCCTTTCCGGCGCTCGCTGCTCCTCGGTTGCGCCTGATCGGACTATTCCTCGGCCCCCCTACCCGGATCCTCCCCTGCGCACAGTCCGACCCCACACCCCCACTCGGCACCCGACATCCCGCTCCATCGACCTCGCTCCCAGCCACCTCCCGTCGACAGTGCCTCCTGGTCATGCGCCTTCCTTGTTCCCACGTCGCTATCCGACTTCTGCCTTCATCGGCCAGCAGCCGCGTTCCTGCTAGCCCTGAGCTACGCCCTCTCAACCTACCATGATCTGACACCCCCTCACCACCTCGGCCATCCTCCCTGCTCTAGCGACTCGACCACCCCATCCGCTCCCAGCCGTCCTCCTCCTAGCTTCAGCGCAGTATCCCCCCTTCCCCAAATATGAGCCTGCCCCCCTTTTGTGCACACCCGGTTGCGCTCCGCTGCCCCCTTGCCTGCTCTGGCCAGCGGCGTCTCCAGCTTTCCGTTCTTCGGCAAGGCCGACTCCTCCTTGCACCGGCCTCACCGCACCAGCAAACCCTTCCTCTGGTAAAATTCTTCCTCAATTTTGAGGGGTTTCCTCATCTTGGCCTAACCCTAATAGATGAGTTATAATTAATGCGATGTTCTCACTGTTTAGGTGTAAATCCTTTTTAGTTGGTTTGTTTTAATTGCGTGTGGTGGTTTTGGCTTCCTGCAGGTGCGGTTGCGGTGCAAACAAGGGTTCGCACCATTTTCGGGTGGTCTGTCAACGTCCGAGGTAGGTGTTTCTATGTTTAACTTTTTTTAACAAATTAATGTATGATTTTAATTATTATAGCATGTTTATTTATTATTTACGTGCTGCAAATCTGGTTTCTTTGATGTTTAATATGCATTTGATTTTTAAGAAGCATGTTTATGCGTTTAGAGATTGTTTTATGAATTAATTTCTTCTTAAATTAGTTTAGAATTTATATTAATTATTTTGTTGATGCAGATCAAGTTTTTAATTGAAGTTGATATGTATAGATGGTATGTGCGTGCTTTCTGTGAACAACCATGCATAATTGTTTATTTTCATTTCACAAACATTGCAGTTTGTGTTTTGGTTTATCGTCGATGTGCAGAGAGTCATAAAAGATATTTTTGAACAGGTTTTGGTGTGTGTAAACTGAAAAGTGGATTTTTATAAAAAGCGGTGATGTTTTGTGTGTTAAAATGGGTGCTTTGTTTTATAAAATGTTTTATGGGTTAGTGTGTCTAAAGGTCGTGATTAGGTTCAAATATAGGGTTCGATTGTGTTTTGATATGTGTTTCGGATGTGGTTTTTTTAAGATGTGTCGAACAAGTTATTTTGTGCTGATTGTTCATTTAGATTATTATACGTCCATGATCATTTTTTTATTTATCTTTGCGGTTGTAGTGCGTTGGCGGGGTAACCTCGCGTTACCGCGATCTACGGTTTGTGCGTGTTTGCGCGCCTGTGCGAGGTGCGTCGCGTTGTTGGGTTGTCTCATTCGACCTGCGAGCCGAGGTAGGTCCCCCATTACACTCACCTTTAAATTTAGAATTTATTAATTTCTTGATTCTTTGTTAATTTTAATGAATGATAAATAATATTAGATAATAAAATTTTAAATTATTAATTAGTGTGAAAAGAGCCGTTTATTTTATTTCGAACACTTGGAACATTTTCCTGACGGGTAGACACCCAGTTTTGAAAGAATTCCCGTTTGGCCTTTAAACATAATTCACAGAATTTCAAACGTACTTCTAGTTTTAAAGATAAATGATTTCTCATGAACAAGTGTTTTGGGTTTTCTCGAGAAATGGAGTTTTGCTTTAAAATTTGTGAAGGCCCGCTTGGCACTTTAATAAAATAAATTATTTTGGAAAACCCATTCAGGGGTGATCATTGGTGTGCGTTGATTTCTTGAGTTGTATGTGATGTTTGTGCATCGTGACTGATTGATTTAAATTGCGGACACACCCCTTTTTATTGTATGTGTTGACATGGGAACCTGGCATAGTGAGTGAATCTTTTGAGAATGATTGCTGCACTAGTTTGGATCACGCACTGGCTAGTGGCCCCATAGTAGGGGAATACTGAGTTATTGCTGCTATGGGGATTGGGCCCCTCTGTTAGGCCATGCAGGGTTATTTTGGACGTTAGGGTGTTATGACGTCATCGAGTTAGGGCATGCCTTCAGGATGAGTCACATGTATAAGATGTTCTAAATTGTTCACGATCTCCTAGGTTCGACCCATGTCTCTTTTAGTGTTTATTTGTATGTGGCAGGCGATTGAGAGGTCGAGTTTGGATGCTGACCCTTGTGTGACACTTTTTCTCATTGACCTTAGTGTGTGTTGTGTGTGATTTTCCTTTTGACTAAAAACTAAAGTTTGGGATTTCTAAATTGTTCGCAAAATGTTTTAAAATGAAATTCACCTTTTTCTTTCAACATTAAACTTGTTCTAAATTAAAAGGGGCAATGGACTGTTACTTTTTTTAAAAATGAAAGTGTGTGTGAAGACCAATATTTTATAATTTAGTCCAAACCTGGAATTGGTAAATTCTTTATTTAAGGGTATGTGCATTGGGAATAGAATTAGTTAGGCTTACCTACTGAGTTTTAATACTCACGCCTATAGTGTTTTCCTGTTTTTAATTTCTGTTGCAGGTTGTCTTGAGCTCTCTCATTGTGGGCTGGATTTGGTTGTGGACCGGTGAGTGACTCTCGAAGTCGCTATGAGTTCTAGTCATGGTCAGGTTAGTGGCGTTGTTGGTTGCTCTTTCTTTTTTTTCATTTGTTCCATTTATTTCCGCTGCTTAATTTATTTTTCTTTTGGGAAAAATCATTCCCACCTGTTTACTTTTGATGCCCGGCACTAGTTGCCATCCTGGGGGGATCAGGGACGCCCCTCGTGACTTGCCGCTGATCGGCTCGAGTGACCGGTTCAGGGTCGACCCGGGCTGGTTCGTGACATATAATATCATTTTTACCCTTAATTACGCTATTTACTTTTAATAGTGGTAAATAAAAGACAAAGTTACTATTCACTGAAAATTATTTTCATCTTATTGAATCACATTTTACATACTGATTTCAACAGTGTCTCGGATTTTTGAGATTCAACTCAAAGAAGCGGTAAAATTATGTTTTATACAAATTTGTAAATGCTCCTAGAAGGTGGGTAAAAGACGGTAAAAAGTTAAATAAAAATTTATATATCTAATTCTATTATGAAATGATTCCATTTAATTACATTGAATACACATAGTTATTATATATATATTTTTACATAAAATAAATTTAAATAAAATAAATAATTATTAAAATAAAATTTCGGTTTCAATCAATAACGTTGTGTTTTTTCACTATTCATAAAAAATTAGATTGTTTCAGGAAAATACCAAAAATTGACCCTAAAATAATTTTGATATTATGAATTCAAAAATTAATTCTATTTTACCAAATTCAAAACATATAAATTTAATTAATTAATTTTAAATTAATTCCCGTTTTCAAAACCAAAAAATCAGGTTTTAAAAAAAGTAAAAACCATCCAAAGATTGACATGTGTTTATGTTAAATATAAATGTGAAATTACTTATAATGACTAACATTGTACTAAATGGTAAAAATATAATATAGTTATACTTCCAAATCATTCAAATTCATAATTTTACACTATAAATCATTTCGAATAAAAAAGTTGTGTTACATTAAAATTTATTATTTTTCACTATTCATCAAAATATTAAAGTTATCAGAAGTGTACAGAAAATTTATCAAAACTAAATTTTTATGTCCCGATTCTAAAAAAGAATTTAATTTAATTAAATTGAATATATAAATGTTACAAAAATGTGTTTTAAAAATGATTCTCTATTAAATAGGCGGTAAAATTTCATTTTTGGAAAAATACTTCTTTTATAAAAAAAATTGAATTTGTCCTTATGTTAGGTCTAAGAAACACAAAATATGAATGTTAAAATTATATAAGATATATATAAAATTCAAAATTTATTTATTATTATTCATCACACCTTTTTGAACGGCTTCTTTGGAAAGTCTTGGTGCAATCGAACTCGTTGTTGCATGTAGCAAAATTTATTGAATTTCATTGAAGAATTAACAGACTCTGAAATATTGGGGTGTTACACTTTTTATTCAAGGGTAGGAAGAAAAACATTTAGGGAAAAAAATGGTGCAGGTTAAGGGGATCACCCATATAAAAATTACTACACTCCATAGGAAAAAAACCCCAAAGAGAATAGATGGTGATAACATCTCGTGGATCGCCTCTGCTAGCTAAGGCATTCGCAGCAATGTTGCCTTCACACCACGTATGCACCACATTCATTCCTGGATCTAGAAACTTCTTACCCTTTTGAATGAAGTACATCAACTCCCCAGGTGGATTTCTCTCCCCTTTAATTAACCCCAATAGAATTTTGTTGTCCAATTCTACCACTTATAGCTTGAGATTGTACAATTAACATAATTGCAGACCATTCAACATCACCCATACCTCCACTCCGAGAGAACTACTGAGTCCATAGAAGCCGTTGAAGCCCATCTGAACTAATCCATACTCATTCCTCATGATCCCTCTTCCCCGAATCAAGCCCCCCTACATATGAGCCATCAAAATTGAGCTTCAAACCTCAAGAAGGCGGCACAAAGCACACCCGCATCCCTCTGTTGAGTTGCCCGACATCCTCTAAGCTAGCCTTCGAGAAGGACATCCGTAAGGACGTTGATCTGCTCCCACATGGATGGTGCCCTCCAATCTCCACAACCAGGGATATGACCCAAACCAGGAGCTAAATTCGGGACATTCTGGTACCCTCCTTCATTCTGTTATAGGCTTCCTATATCACCTTTTAGGAAGCAGCAAAAAAATTACCCCGTGTTTGTGCATCTGCACTGTCTTGATCAGAACTACGGAACTAGGCTTCCTTGAAAGATTCCAGGGTGTCTCCACTCCCTGCTAGACCCGTGCACCACCCCATTATACCCCAAACAAAGATACTGAAATATCATTGGAAGAACATGTGCCAAAATAATTATAGTCTCAGCCTACAGTTGCACCAACAGTGGGAATCCTTGACAATCCCATTCCTCTATATATTCTCATTAGTTGGTAGGGATTTATTCATAATCTTCCATTCAAGAAACTTTAACTTGGTATTATTCCAAATACACCATAGGATAGTATACCACTAATCTAAACGAGTTATTATATACAAGATCTTAAGAAAATCACTGCTACTAAAAACCCCAATCAATGAGAAGACCATGATATAGCTGTACAGATCATCCTTCATAGAAATAGTTTGAAACACCTCCAGGTGTAGCAAATCTAGAGTCGTGTGAATGAAACTCCGGAATCCAGTGGCATCAATGAGGCAAATCTCTAGGGCCTGGAAAACCAGATAGGGGAGGGTGGTACCACACCAGTTATCATTCCAAAACCATATCTCATACTAGAAGAAATATGGTTTTTAACGTCGGTTTTTAACCGACGTCAAAGTCGCCGACGTAAAATATATGAATTTTTACATCAGTTTTTTAAACCGACATGAAAAATGATTTACATGTGTTTTTTGGCATCGGTTTTGTAAGAAACTGATGGCAAAAAATAATTCATATCATTGTTGGCGTCGGTTATTTAAAAAAACCGACACCGTAAATGAAAAAAAAATTATGGCGTCAGTTTTTCTATGTTTTAGATCGATTCTTAATCATTGATTTGATAGGTTGTGGACATAAAACAGAGTTACAGTTCAAAAGTTATTGCGGTCAGAATTTGAACCTATCAATGTTTTGATTGATACAACTAGTTTAAAAAAACATGGTAAAAATAAATTAAAATCATATACACCATATGAAATAAAATAATCATAATACTTAAAACATATTTCAATGGTTTTAGGGGCTTCCATCGAAATGGTATGTTTTTTATCATCATATAACTTGTATTTATAAATGAAAATGAATCATCATAAATGAATGCTAATCGAGTTATTTAGAAATGATGGATAATAATAATAAAGAAAACAAATGAATACAATATGTACCGTGTTCAAATTAACGATTGAAGTCGCATTGAAATCTTGATTGAATCGAAGATTTTGAAAATGATGAACGAAGGAGAAACTAGATATATATATTAAACAGAAATATTTTCAATTTCATTGTATGAAAATGTAGGCGGGATTTTAAAAAGTTAAATGTTCGTTGTGAAAAAATCGAAATTTTGATCCCGCGTTACTCTTTGGCGTGGGTTTTGTTTTAAACTGACACAAAAGAGTATTTACATTAATCTTTTGGCGTCAGTTTTTTAGAAAACCAATGCCAAAAAGTTGAAAAAAAATCCTTGGCGTCGGTTTTTTAAAAATCTGATTCTAAACATTTTAAAAAAACCTTTTCACGTTTCTTTTTTAAAAAACCGATGCCAAAAATAATAAAAATAATTTTTTTTGCATCCGTTTAAAAAAAACAGATGCAGAAAAATAAAATATATATTTTTCTTCAGTTTTTATGAAAGCATACGCCAAAAAATGAAAAAAATTACTATGTTTTATATATTTCTCTAAGATTTGATTTGACTAGTCGTGGTTTAAAAACGGAGTTACGGATTAAAAGTTATGGAGGTCGGAAGTTGACCTTCTTTAAAATATGTCTTAAAGAAGTTCAACTTTCAAAGGACATAACATTTAATCCGTAACTCTATTATAGATCCAACACCAGTCAAATCAAAGATTAAGAAATTATCTATAATACTGTAAATTGTTTTTTAAATTTTTTGGCGTTGGATTTCATAAAAACCGACGCCAAAAATATATTTAACTTTTCATGTCGGTTTTTTTAAAAACCGACGCCAAAAAAATTATTTTTTGTTTTTGGCGTCTTTTTTTTAAAAAACCAACGCGAAAAGTTTTTTTTAATGCTTAGCGTCGGTTTGTTAAAAAACCGACGCCAAAATATATATTTTTTAGTTTTTTTTGCTTCATTTTTTTTAGAACTGACGCCAAAACAATTTTTTTTCCCTTTTTGGCATCCGCTTTTTAAAAAACAGACACCAAAAATTCACCGCAAAAATTATTTATGTCGGTTTATAAGAAATCGACGTCAAACTGGAAACGTTAAAAATCATTTTTCTACTAGTGTCAACACGCCCAACATCCCAACTGATCTTATCCACCAACATCTCTAGGAGTTCAATCATTGTACTTTCCATCCTTAAGGGTTGACTTATGATACGCTCCTATTCATTCCAATTGTCACCATATCATTGTATCATAATCCTCTCCAAAGACCTCATTCCCTCAATAATTTCCCATGCCAACCTGGCTTGCCTGCATTTCATAGAATTTAAAATGTTCCATAGATTGATACGCCCTCATCAATAGGCTTTTCTAGTCTTTTCTATCGTTCCCAGTGATATCTCCCCTCAACCCTAGTATCCCATAAAAACATTGTGGTCAATTTTTCTATCCGGTCATTTGGAATAATAAAAATAAAAATATTTCTTTTTTATATCCAATTGGTTCTTATTTTCATTTCTCATTAATTGTTAACCCATGAATTCATTTTATATTTATATAAATCATGAATTTTTTTATGTTAGTTAATAACATTCATATCCACTCACATAATAGCTTGGTTGTATCATATTATATTAAATAATAATAATTTAATAATACATTACTATTTGGTGAAACTAATTCAATCTTGTAATAAAAGCTATTGTGGATGGTCTCGCTTGCAGGCCACACGGGCTATCAAGGATGTTTTCTATTTCCTTCAACACAAGATAACTGGGTGTTGGGTACTATAGAAAATATATCCTTAGTCCAATTTATTTATAATATTAAATATATTGTAGGGTCTCGGGATATTATATTTACTTACACACTTGGTTGTATGGGTCATACACGCTATCGAAAACAATGTACTTACATTATATTTTTGGGGCATCACATTCTCCCCACCTTATTTAAATTGATTCCTCAGAATTAAAAACCCGGTCATGGCGATGTATTTTTTTATTCCTTTTGTGTTTGAAATCCCACATTGAGATAATGCTTCATAAGTCATCCTATATAAAAGAGAGAATTGAAAGTAAAAAAGTCGCATGAACTACCATGAAACTAGGTCTCTATGTTGGAGAACATTAGTGGAATGTATAGATACTTATTTGGATGAAAAGTGTACATATTTATATGAAGTGAATGAGACCACCATTCAAAAACAATTGAATGTTCAATGGAATATTTATGGAATCAAATCCATAATTCTGTAATTATTTAAGAGACCATCGGTTCAATATAAACTAAGTAATTTTGACTACATTTAAATATTATCCACTTCCAAATGATGAATACTTATTTTACAGCCTATGAATATAAGAAAATATACTTACAGAACATTTTTATATTAACAAAATTTTCATCATTTTTTGGCTTCATTAAATTTCTAATTCATCCAAAAATAAAATAGGATTCGTGAAGCACTAAAATACATTTATAAATGATATTATGGTCCATAAAAGACTGAATAGTAAAACTATTTATATTTAAATATCATCCAGGACCAATATGGTTAATCAATAGTAAATTGATCCTAAAAATTAGTACTATTGGTTCATCAATAAATATTATTCTTAAAATTGTTTCATTAAAAAAATGAAAAATTAACTAGGACAATACATAGGTTTGTGGTTAGTGTGAAACCCTTATCGTCCTTCAGTCATTCTTTCACGACCCATGACCTTACCATATTTGATTGTTTGTCAACCAGCATACATGTTATCTTTTTCTAAAACCATATTAATAAAATTTCCAAAATTTTATTGAAATCATTGGAATAAGGTTATCCACTAAATAACTATTTAACTACGGTTTGAAATGCATGCTCAATATATAAATACTTCATCCACTTATTATCTACATAGATCATTCCTTATTATATGGTTTACCAATAATATCATTAATTTGATTTCTAAATCATGAAACCATATCTCTAATCTAAAACACCTTATGATTAACCAATGTAATTAATTATTCAAAATCCATCATCATGGTTTGTAAAGAAAATGTGACCTTTTCTATGAGTTTCCATTGAGAGTGTCTAGGTAGGTGCACAACAAGGGATGTTGTCATGTACATGGTTACCCTAAGTTAGTCTGTAAACACCTTGTCAGAGGTTTTAATTCTCGGTACATATTTCCAAAACCATGTCAACTTTTAGTTTTCAGATCGGGTGATATTTCCAAGAATACCAACACAATATCTACTATAACAAAATGATGGAATTTTATTCTATAACTATCCTAAAATCATTCTTTTATGTTAGGTTCAATAAATTATGTTTACCAAAATATAGTTCCAATGGTTTTTTCTAAATATAATTTGATACCAAATGCAGAAACCCATCCCCAGGTAGCTCAGAGCCAGCGCCCACTAATAATTATATTATCCTGATTATGAGTAATAAATTAATTATGTAAAGTGAGTTTAGTAGTCATTGAAAACAGGATAAATATACGAGTCTTTTATTAGGAATGAATACACTAATTAAAACACAAATTTTTGTCTTATTTATGTACAAAAAACATCAAGGATAACTTTATTCCATCTAGTAAATCCTTGACTATCTCTAATAGTATTCTACCTTGATTCCTATAGAATAAAACATAATAAGGTTGAGCTCTAATTCTAAATAATGTTAATTTATAGTGGAAGAAATAGTTAATTAATGAGAATAATAATTATTTAAATGTAAATAACTGAAAACACATGTCATTCAAATAACTAGGTAAAGAAAAATAAATATATAAAGGCAAGAAACTAAAACACATGGAATGAAAACAATAGAAAATTAAATTTATCCATAGACATGTTAATGAAAAATATCATGGAAGAATATTAATGAATCAAAATGAATAAAATTCTTAATTATTGGATGTCATCTCCTAGGCACATGAGGACCTATAATGACAATATCCATCTTCAGGATAGTTAACAACTATAGTTAAAAAATCATTTAATTTTTGAAACTTATTGGTCTCATGAGAACTTATAGATGCATCGAGTATATATATAATGTTCGTGCTCCACCCATCCTTACATGTCCACATAATTCATCATATAGAGTAATTGGTTTAATTAATGAACAATATTCCTTTTCCAATATCCGTATTGAATAAAAGATATAAAATTATCAATAATTTCACATTTAATAAAATAACTATTAGTGATTTAAATTCATTTAAAATGGTATAAAGTTTAGGTAATTGTAAAATCCATGATAAATGAAATAGATTATTTATATGAATATAATGTTCAATGATCATAGGATATTGAATATTTAAAAGGGATTGAGAAATAAATAAAGGTTGTTAATGTGAATACAATCCTTTAACAAATAAATCCTCAACCATAAATTGGAATATAAAGGATGGAATTAATAAAACATATCCTCATTGGAGTAAAATAAATGGTTATTTTTTTGATGAATGGATATATAATAAAAAGATCATAAAAACATTCGTGATGAAAATATACTTTGGTTTGGAAAAATATTTTGAAATTATTTTCTTTGAAAGTCACTTATGAAAAAAATTATTTAAATTGTTTCCTTTTAGAAATGAAAATAATAGTGTAAATAAATGATATTGAGTAAATTCGTACTTGAAGTATGAGGTAAAAGAACATTACTTTTACACGGTAAAAAGGTTTGAAAAATGCCTTATTGGGAAATAGATAAGAAGTTTCCTTTGAAACAATTGGTCAAATGTAAAAAGGGTAAAAATGAATTTACAATATAATTTGAAATGATTTTTTAATTTTTTATAATAAAACATGGTTTTTAGAGAAAACATCTTCCTTGACTAAAGAGTGAAATGAATTCAGATTTTCGTTAAAACTTTTTTCAATCACTTTGAGTACCAAAGAGTGGAAAATGGTACTAATACATGAAAAGTTCATTAATTACCTGAGGATTGGAAATTTAATGTTTTTATTGAGCAATGTTAATATAACTTCTTGAAATGGAAATACCATTGAATCATCATTAAACTAATTATTGAGGAATATAATCATTAGAAATTTCAAGTTATCCCATACCACTGAAAAATTTTAAATTTTAAACCTCATAAAAGTAATAATATTAAATGAATTAATTAATTACCATGAAGATAAAATAATTCAAGATATAATTTATAATAAGTAGTATTAGATACACCACACAAAATATATAATTGTTTAACTTGAAATTTATCTCACAGATGTAAAATGTGAGATGAGAATCTCATACATTTAGTATCTTTTTAGGTGAGTGAATTTTATCATCATATATTGTAAACTTATTCTAATTTTTAAACTTATTGAGAAATTTTTTCAAGCCTATAATTAAATTTATTTCACTTATTACAATGTTTTATAAAACCACTTAAACAAGTATGTTTACATCATATGTTTTGTAAAAATTCAATTTATGCGTCAAAAATGATATTGGTAGGTTAACTATGGTCAAAGGGTTAATTACATAACATTTATAGAATAATAAAAATCAAATAATTATTATATTTATACATAAATTATACTTTTATGATCAATAATTAAATACGGTTATGAAAAATGAACCATTGTTACAATCATTGAGATGGTAGGCCATATATACGCATGAGTAACATTCTTATTTTCCAAGGGTTGTTATGGAAAAAAATTAACTAGCACCATATCATTACGAAATTATAGTTATATACTAAATAAAATATTATTTAATCCTGTATACTTATATATATATATAATTATTGTGATGAAAAAGGAGTCACACCATGTTGAGGAGGTGGTAGTCCATAGGCCCACAATCAGTGTTATCACTTCTTAGTGTGTGTGTGTAAGGGTAACAAATAAAATTAAATATATATTTATGTGTTTATATTATTTAAATCTATTTAATTATTCCATTAATATATTATATTTGTTATTTATGTCACCAATTATTAATTATTATCTTCGATTATAAATTCCATTGAACCTATGACTGAATCACATCACCA
Source organism: Viscum album (assembly GCA_963277665.1). Classification (NCBI taxonomy): domain Eukaryota; kingdom Viridiplantae; phylum Streptophyta; class Magnoliopsida; order Santalales; family Viscaceae; genus Viscum; species Viscum album. The sequence goes on from CAUJRU010000118.1 coordinate 348,200, forward strand.
AGTAGGGGCGGTAGTCCACACTTCCTCAAACGATGTAATCGTATTAACGAGAAATGAACCGTAATAATGTTATTATTTATAAAATTATTAATTAATTATAAATACATAATAAATATAATAAATATCCTATATATATAGTTTATATCATAATGGACACCATGATTAGAGGTAAGTAAAAAATGATCAATCATTTTTTCGTGAGGAAATATTTCATCGTACACTGAAATAGTATGTCCATTATCCTTTAGATTGAAGTGTGTATAAGTGTAGGTTGAAAACATAACAAAAAAATATAATAATATTTTTTTAATATTTTTATTTTTATACAAGAATATAATTATGAAGATATGATAGGTTAGGGAATTGAAATAAAATTATAAAGCTTGAGAGAAGGTGTTACCTCTTCATTGGGTAACTACTTTTGGATTATCCAAAAAGGATTTATAATAAAGGGAAGACTTCAAGGTTGAGAGGAATGATATAGGGAAGATATATGGGTAGATATTGTCAAATACTAAATGGGTTTATAGGTTTGAGGAATGGGGAGAGGTGATGGCCTTTTATTGGGATAGAAAAAGAACCAGTTGGAATATTTGGAAGAATGTTAGGTGTACACATGTTGTTATATAATAAAAGTCATAATAAACCAAAAAACACAACAGTGGAAGGAGAAAGGTCAAGATACGTCCAGAAAATGGAGTTTGGAAAATTTTCTAGGTCAATTAGGCCAATAAATTAAATAACTAGTCACTTATTAATCATAATTTTACCTTATTAATTGTAATTAATTTCAATAATATTGTTGGACATAAAACAAAGTTTTTATTTTTAGAAAATATATATTATTATGATTAAAAATATGGAAGTCATTTTCAAAAATTATAATCATAGAAGTGGCAGAAATTAATTTAAAATTAATCATGCAGACATGATGACAGTACATGTTTTTAATATATGAATGTATGAACAATATTTATGTTTTTACAATCAACTTAAAATTATAATTGATTCAGATGAATTTTTTTTATTAATTTATAAAAATATTACCTAATTTTATTTTAATATAAATTTAAATTATACTGTATCCTTACAAATAAATTATATGAAAAAGCAGTTTTGAAAAAAAATAATGTTTTTCTAATTATTCAATAAAAATGGATTATTTCGGGAAAAATATCAAAAAATCACCCAATCCAAATTATAATGATTAAATTTCTTAAATGAAGATTATTTTGACATATTAAATCAGTTAATTTGTTATAATTCATATTTAAAATGGATTCTCCATTAACGGTTGGGAGATTTACTTTATAAAAATATCAGTTTTAAGTGTAAAATAGAGTTTTTCCTTATAATATATCACAACACATCCTTTTCAATTAATTTTTATTTTTATTTTTTTTTTGGAATTTTTATTCTTTTAAGGGTTTAGGCTATGTTCCTGTTTTAAGATTTTAGGTTTTATTGGAAAATGAGTGTTTTGAGCTTGGAAGAATCTAGTGCAAAGGGAGATCACAGTTTAGAAGTTGTGTGGCCTTACCGAAGTCACTGTGCGGCCTGCCCAGTGTTCAAAAAAATTATAAATTTAAAATAAAATATAATATCATAAGAAAAATAAAATTTCATGAATTTTTAAAAATAATTATATTATTATTATTATTAAGTTTATTATTATTAGTAGTAGTATATTAATTGTTCTATCTGTTTAGGTTTTCCCCTATCCCCTTCCCCTTCCATTCATACAGTTCCCCTATTCACTTTCCACAATATGTTCACATGACCTTGACCAATCGACAACTCCTCCAGCAATCCTCCCTCCATCCTCCAGTGGATCCTCCTCATGCGGTCGGCCTCACCTATGGAAGGTCCATGTTGTGACCATGGTGGGTGAAAAATTCATATTGGGTAAGAAATTGGTGTAGTTGTCTCGTTTCCTTGAACGTGGATGCTTATTCCCTTGTGGATGATTATCTTTGTGTTGTTTTCAATGCATGACCATCACTGTGAGTTGATCTTAGTTTTGGTTTGGGTTCATCTGTGGATGGTAATGCCTAATATGAGTAGTGAACTACGTGTTTAATTTTTTTTGGTTCAGATTCATTTTTGACGAACCCCTTGTGTTATGAGTTTTTTCTTTTTTGGGTCTGCCACATCAGTCGATGTTAGTGGGTGTAGAAAGTAACTAAGATAAACAATTATGAAATTTCATGTTGTTTTATGTTAGTTGGTTATGATGGCTGGTACTCATTGTAAAACCCCAGGTAAATAAAGAATATTAATTTTTTTTGTATTTATCCATATTTTTGAATAAAATATTAATATTACTTTAAAGGGGATGCTATGCTCGATGGCGTACCCAATACGCAACAATGAGTTTCTTGGGAATCTTACGTTGCACTATAATAATAAAATAATATTATTTTAAATAGTAGTTAATGCCCAGCCGTTATAATGGCGGGAATGAAAAAAACTAACTACAAAATGATTATATATGTTTGTCAAATATTTTTACTCTTTACAATAAATGATAGAGGATTAAAAATGCGAATGAATCCAATTTTAAGCGTAGACAGTCCAATATTCTTTAAAAAGTCGATTAACCACATTTTGATGGAGAACCTCTTTTAAATCCACTTTTTGAAAATTTTATGTGTTATATTTGACAAAATAACATTCTTCTTTATAATCGGGACATCAAAATTTACTTTGTGTAAAGTTTTCGTATTTTTTCGAAAAAGTTCAATTTTTAATGAATAGTGAAAAATGTTGTATTTTAATTCAAAACCACTTTTTAATGTAATTTATTTATATGATTAGAATATATTTTTAATTGGTTTTAAAGTGTAAATAAAATATATTTTTACCATTTAATCCAATGGTGGTCATTGTAATTAATATCACTTTAAGATTGGACATAAATGAGTGTCAATCTTTTGAAAGATATTATTTCATAAAAACACGCTATTTGTTTTAACAGCGGGATTCAATTATAAAATTAATTAATGCAACTTCTATGTTATGAATTTGAAAAAATAGACAGCATTTTTAAATTTTGAATATCAAATATATCTTAGGGTGAATTTTTGGTATTTTTCTGAAAAACAACAATTTTTGATGAATAGTGAAACCACAAAGTGGTGGTTACAAAATTTGATTTTTTGTTTAAATGGGACTTTACCACTTCTGTGATTTTAATTTCAAAATTCCAATTTAAATTATTTTAATTGTTAAGTAAAATCTGGTTTAATGGGATGAAAATAATTTTTGATGAAAAGTAACTTTTAAGTTTTATTAATCGCGATTAAAGGTAATTAGGGTGATTTAAGGTAAAAATGATATTATAATAAAATGAAAATATCTTGAAACTTGTCCTAACCCTATTGGATGAGTTATGGCCGACCAAGACAAGCCATGGGTTGATTTTCGGTACCCCATGGAGCCACTTGGGTTTGATAATGACATTTATGCCTTTTATTTAAAGTTAAAATAAAACCGTCACAAACATGATTTGTTTTACTAAAACAATTTTTACATGTGGTTATACATGTACGAAGTTTGACTATAAATAGTAATTGGATAGCTAAAAAGATTTCCTACATCATAGTATTTTTTTTTTAATTTTTAGACATTAAATAAATTAAATTCCTTATGACATCATGACGATGCATCGATGACCTCATTATTTAATGATTTAAATAAAATGGAAAGATAATTAAAAATCTAGGACCTAAACATGTCAAAAACCTATTGTCTGGGTGTATTTCGAAACCTTATCACCTTATCTTAGAAACAAATCAATTTGGGACCATTAAAATCCAAAAACCATTTGAAAATAAAGCAACATTTTATACTTTACCAAGAGTGCCCCTCCTCTCCTCTTATAAAAGGCCCCCACCTCTACCACCTTACCCACACATCTCAAACCTTTGGTTCGGCCAAGATCTGATCATTTTGTCTCTCCACATCCCTCTCCTTATCCTAGAAGCCTTAACATAGGCAGGAAGATCTTCAAGAAACCCTTTTGGTTCAAACCAAATGGAGTTACCCAATTTTAAGGTAACGTCTTCACTTGTGATTTTTTTTATTTTGCTTCTCCAACCCCCTAAACTCTTTTTATTCATTTATTTTGTAACAAATCCAGTATCTTCAATATACTAGGACGTTTTTATAATAAGTATTCGAGCTACACTTACACACACCTTCATCTAATTGTTAAAGAACATACTGTTTCTGTGGATGATGAATTTCTGCCTCACAAAATGATGATTGTTCAACACTCATATAACACCTTCAAAGGTGGACATTAAGATGACACTCTAATTATATATGATATATATTATGTTTATGTTTTCATTATGCTTCTGTATTTTTAATTTGTGGTATACCTTTATGGTTTCCATTGTGGGTAAACACGATAATTTCATTTTAGGAAGTGCGGAATACCGCCCCCTCAAAGTGATTTGATTCGTTAATGCCATATGTGGGACGTATAAAGGATGAATTTAAAGTTATTATATATTATTTTATACTTGAATTATAATATACCTCTATATAATTATTATTTATTTCCATTAAATTATGAGATAGAAATGAAAGTAGCGTTAATGCGTACGTACGACTTACCGTCTCCATGAACGATGCATTTCATTTCTTATCCCCAAATGTAATGTACTATTATAAGTACATGTATATAATGGATATATATGATGAATGATAAATATAAATTATGAATATAATTTTGGAATTAAAATATACATACCTCTCATTAAGTTTTAATTCCATTAATATGACAAAGAAATGAAACTAGCGTTCATGCGTACGTACGACTTACCGACTCCATGAACGGTGCATTTAATTTCTTACCTCAAAATGATTATGTAATATTATAAATACATGTATATGATGTATATATATGATATATATGATATCCAAATATGGAATTTCATTCTGGATATAAATAAACTTTGACCACACGAAAAAACATGTAATTACAAGAAGTCCACTTTTGACTTAAGAACCAAATATCGACAAAACAAACAATATTAACTTAAATGATTAAATAATTTTTATAACATGTCAATAATTGATATAAAAGTAATAATGAACATGAAAAGGGTTATTAAGCAAGTAGAAATTAACTCAAGTTTATTATTCCGGAGATTAAAGAACGATCGTGTCAAGTCGGACCCGAGGTAAGGGATCCTACTCCTCTCTTTCTTTTTAAGTACGCTCTTTTATGTCATTCCTTTTAAAGATCATATTTATTGTTATTGGGATGAAATTTTATATTACTCTTACTGTAATTTTTATGTCCATATGATGAGAGACCCTATTCTCTCTCATCAATCCATTTTGGATGTTTTGAGTGGCGCCGTTAGGCTGCCAAATTCTCGCAAGAGATCTAACCTCTCTCTTTATTTTTAAGTAATCTCCTTTATGTCACTTATTTTAAGCTCATCTTTGTTATGTTGGGGGATGTTATTTTATATTCCTATTGCTGTAAAAATTATTTTAATATGATGAGAGACCCTATTTGATCTCATCGATCCATTTTTGTAAGTTTTAAGTCGCGCTGTTAGGCTGCCGAGTTTTCGTAAGGGATTTATCATCTCACTTTTATTCCTGTGAGATTTAAGCTACATTTGCCAAAATTTCCATTGAGTGGTGTATTTAATGCCCATTATTTTACTAATTGTGTAATATACATTCATTTATGAGTATTCACATCAATGTGGTATTGTCCTTCTTTCATGGGGTGTATGTTTCGAAAGATACCCATGTCGGTAAGGGAACCTTTCACCCTCCTCTTTTTAAAAGACTTCTTTTGTTATGTATTTTAATTCACATAATATTATGTTGGGATATGTTCTTCTTTATCCTTATTGATTTAAATTTTATTTCCATGTGATGAGATACCCTTTTTATCTCTCATCAACTCATTTTCTGAATTTTGTAGTGACGCCATTAGGTTGTCAAATTTTTGCAAGGGAACTTCTTAACCCAAATTTGATTCTTTGGGATAAACTTATACTCCTTGAATATGTCTTTCTATGAATATGTCTGAATAACCTCTGATTGTTTTACACTTAATATCCACTTATATTTGGTGTATTCGTTTGTCACACATAATTATGTAATTGATTTATCCTTAAACAAAGGATACCATCTTTGTAAGAGACTTCATCTCAATATCCTTTCATTGAGGTATATTTCATTTTATACACAAATTTCTTTTATATGGTGTATAAACCCCTTTGACTTTTACTTTTATACAAAAGGAATCTTTTTCTATGAAGCGTTTTACTAAACGACAAAAATGAATGTTTCTTTTAACGTACGTGGTGACAACGACCTTTTCCTCCACCGCGAGTATTATTTGGTCTTTGGCTTCCTCAACAAGCCGTAATGTTTTTAAAATAAAATAAATACCATATAATCTTTTATGTATTTTGGTATTGAAAATTGTTTGGATAAAGGATTCTATATTGTCAATATATTTAAATGATTTATTTTGATTGAAATGTGGAAATGTTATCATTCCTTTATATTGGTTTTATGTGTTTAATGATGGTACTTAGACAATTTACGGGTGGTTACGTGATAAACCATATGACGGGTGGTTCCATGAATACCAGGACGGGTGGTTACGTTATAACCTCCAATTCATTGGGTATGGAAGTCGGCCGTTTGGCTATTCCATTAAGTATGTATGGAAGTTGGTCGAATGGATATTCCATTAAGTGATATGTGTGGAAGTCGAACTTATGGTTATTCCACTTAAGTATGTTTATGTCCCAAGTTACCTTTATATGTTATGTGATCTTTATATGGGTTTTATGGTAATCTTTTGGTTACAGAATGGTAAGTAATGAACTTTTATTCAGTGAAAAGTTTATTACTACTTCGAAAAGGTGAAAAGTATTACTTTGATAAAGTATACATGGTTTACTTGTTGTTCTGAAAAACTAACAGTTTTCATTCATTGTGTATCCCTTACTGAGCTTTTTATGCTCATCCCAAGTTTTTTTTGAAATGTTTTTCACAGGACTTAACGTGGAATAGGGTCAAGGATGGGATCAAGGGAAAGTCATGCAACCTAAAACATGGAACCAGACATGTTTCTTTTTAACAGTTTTTATTTTATGGAAACTTAGTAAAGGTTTCTACTTTGTAATATTTTGAGATGTAATAGTTATGTCCTAATTCTCTAAAACTCTAAACCTGAAAAGATCCTCAATGTGAATTATTCATTTAATTAAATATTAAGTAAGGTTTAAGTCCGGGGCCTTATAGTTGGTATCAAAGGTCGGTTTAGATAACTTTAGAGGTTAAGGAATTCTTTAAGCATAAGTGACATGACCATAATGGTTAGGATTTCCTAAACAGTCCTAGTTTTATATAATGTGAATGATTAAGTATATCTTAGTGTTTATCTTCCTCTTTATTACATGATGTTTTTGTTGATATACTCACACTGACCTTTTTTGTTTTAGTAAATGGCTGGATCTAGAAGGCACCAAAGTAACGGTGGATGTGAAGGAAACTGTGACAGTTTTCTGAGCAACCAACTGAATGATATGGTATCTGCAATGAGAACTCTTTTGTTTATCGTCATACAACTATCTGGAGTCATGATTTACCACCTTAACCTTGGTGATTTCTATAAGGCATCATATATGCGAGAAACAAATCCCTACGGAACTACAGGTAATAATCATAAAGGTAAGTGTGTTCAAAAACCTATGTGTCATAGATGTGGAAAGAAACACCTAGGAAAATGATTCAAAGGGACAGAACTATGCTATAGATGTGGAAATGAAGGTTATAAAGAAAGAACCTTCCATGGAAAAAGGAAGCATCCAGTTGACTCGAGGAAAGGGAAAGAAGTTCTTTATGAGGGATCAATTGAATGTTCTAAATATGGTGTGCATGGTAATTATGAAAACACATGTCCTATGAAGAAGTTTCATGAATGTGATCACTAGGATCATATAAATACTTGTTTACCTATACCTAATGCCATTCTGATTGGGGATGAAGAAACTGACAATGACCAATCAATGGTATGGATTATTTCATAACTTTTGTTTTCTATTTTGGAATCTTAGGATATGATTCATGATTTTGTTTGTAGGAAAGAATTATTTCAGAATAAGATGTAAAGTAATGGTTAATAGATCATGAAGAATGTTGAATGAGTAAGAAGTCAAAATATAAGGGCTTCAAGAGTTATGGTGAAATTATTAAGAGTATTAAGTCTCTTTTGATGATGGGGTACATTAGAAGACTTTTTATAGTATGTGTAACACTGATGTTTGATATATGAAAATTTTATTCAAAGAATAGTAATCTGTTCTTTTGAGGACATAGTTATAAAAAACCATTTGGGTTTATATGATCCTTACTTCCGAGGTAATTATGGGTTTCTATATGTAATGATGGAAAGTGAAAGTCATGAGATAAAATTGAGATTAAATTAAATTATGGTTATTTTTGAAGATTTTATCTCCTTATTGGGGAATGTTTTAAGAATTATGTAGTTTTGGAAAAAGGACAACACACAGACTGTGTGACAACCCATCGTGTCGGATAAGGCTGCGAGAATCGAACCGACAACCAAAGTGCAATGGGTATTTATCACCGACCACTGGACTATGTGAAGTCCCTAGTTAGTTTGACTAATTCCTTTTAGTTAAATGATATTATGAATTAAGAGTATGTTGATTTTGGGATATCCATGGAAATTTATTAACCTATCATGGAGGATATGTGATTAAGTTAATTACTTTTCAATATGAGACTTTAGGAGCAACTGATGTTGTTTGGAGATAAATGTTACGATTTAACTTGGATGACTATGTGACTAAATCCTTCAAATATTTGGGTTTCAATCTTAGTTTGGTTTACTTTGAGGAATTTTATGGAAAAATTGTTTATCGAATGGTCCTCGTTGAACTTTGGGTTTTGTTGGAAAAATTTTGGAGATTAAGAATAGATTTTCTTTTTATAAAGGGTTATCCTTTTCTGGATTATCTGATATTGTACTAACATTTTGGGTTTTGGTTTTGGTTAGAGTCTAAAGACATGGGAAGTGTATTGTTCTCTTTTGTGGATTAGGTGATTCTCTAGAAATTGATTGTAGTAATCTTAATGCGAACAAGTCTTCCTAAATACCCATATTTTGGAGAAAATATGAGTTTTATTAAGGAATCTAGTGAAAGTTGAAAGTCTACATGACAAGTAAGTATGTTTCATTATGATTTAGTTAAGCTCAAAAATCAATTCTTCCATGAAAAGTAACGTAAAACAAAAATGTTGTCTGTTAACTTTTCCTACTGGGGAATCGAATACCGTTTAACCCATCACATGTTTGTGATTTTATTATGGTTAACTTTCTCCTAGACATATTTACTATCACTCTCCATCAGAACATGACCCTTTGTTTTTTCCTCCATGTCCATATTTTCATACTTGGAATCCTATTATGGGTTAACTCGGGTGACCTCTGTACTTATCTTTCTTTATTTTATAGTGATTGTTTTATCGACTCTTGTTCCGATTTGGGACTTTCAAGGATGTTTCCAAGCTCAATTTTAAAATTGTGAGGACGCAATTCCCAAAAGGGGGGAAGGATGTAACACCCCAGGTAAATAAAGAATATGACATTTTTTGTATTTATCCATTTTTGTGAATAAAATATTAATATTACTTTAAAGGGGATTCTATTCTCAATGGCGTACCCAATACGCAACAACGAGTTTCTTGGGAATCTTACGTTGCACTCTAATAATAAAATAATATTATTTTAAATGGAAGTTAATGCCTAGCCGTTGTAATGACGGGAATTAATAGAACTAACTAAAAAATGATTATATATGTTTGTCAAATACTTTTACTCTTTACAATAAATGATAGAGGATTAAAAATGCGAATGAATCCAATTTTAAGCGTAGACAGTCCAATATTCATTAAAAGGCCGATTAACCGCCTTTTGATGGAAAACATCTTTTAAATACAATTTTTTGACAATTTTATGTGTTATATTTTACAAAATAAAATTCTTATTTATAATCGGGACATCAAAATTTACTTTGTGTAAATTTTTGGTATTTTTCCGAAAAAGTTCAATTTTTAATGAATAGTGAAAAATGTTGTATTTTAATTCAAAACCCATTTTTAATATAATTTATTTATATGCTTAGATTATCTTTTTAATTGGTTTTAAAGTGTAAATAGAATATATTTTTACCATTTAATCCAATGGTGGTAATTGTAATTAATATCACTTTATGATTGGACATAAACGAGTGTCAATATTTTGAAAGATATTGTTTCATGATAACACACTATTTGTTTTAACAGCAGGATTTAATTATAAAATTAATTAATGCAAATTCTATGTTATGAATTTGGAAAAATAGACATCATTTTTGAATTCGGAATATCATATATAGCTTAGGGTGAATTTTTGGTATTTTTCTGAAAAACATCAATTTTTGATGAATAGTGAAACCACAAAGTGGTGGTTACAAAATTTGATTTTTCTTTTAAATGGGACTTTACCACTTCTGTGACTTGAAATTAAAAAATCCAATTTAAATGATTTTAATTGTTATGTAAAATTTGGTTCAATGGGATGAAAATAATTTTTGATGAAAAGTATCTTTTAAGTTTTATTAATCGCGATTAAAGGTAATTAGTGTGATTTAAGGTAAAAATGATATTATAATAAAATGAAAATATCTTGACACTTGTCCTAACCCTATTGGATGAGTTATGGCCGACCCAGAAAACCCATGGGTCGATTTTCGGTACCCCATGGAGCCACTTGGGATTGATAATGACATTTATGCCTTTTATTTAAAGTTAAAATAAAAATGTCACAAACATGATTAGTTTTACAAAAAAAAAATTTACATGTGGTTATACAAGTAATCATTTTTACTATAAATATTCATTGGAAAGATAAAAATATTTCCTACATCATAGTATTTTTTTTATAATTTTTAGACATTAAATAAATTAAATTCATTATGACATCATGATGATGCAGCGATGACCTCATTATTTAATGATTTAAATAAAATGGAATGATAATGAAAACTCTAGGATCTACACATGTCAAAAACCTATTGGATGGGTGGATTTAGAACCCTTATCACCTTATCTTAGAAACACATAAATTTGGGACCATTAAAATCCGAAAACCATTTGAAAATAAAGTAACATTTTATACTTTACCAAGAGTGCCCCTCCTCTCCTCTTATAAAAGGCCCCCACCTATACCACCTTACCCAAACCTCTCAAACCTTTGGTTAGGCCAATATATGATAATTTTGTCTCTCCAAATCCCTCTCCTCATCATAGAAGACTTAACATAGGCACGAAGTTCTTCAAGAAACCCTTTTGGTTCAAACCAAAGGGAGTTACCCAATTTTAAGGTAACGTCTTCACTTGTGCTCTTTTGTTTTATTTTTCTTATCCAACCCCCTAAAATCTTTCTATTCATTTCTTTTGTAACAAATCCAGTATATTCAATATACTAGGATTTTTTTATAATATGTATTCGAGCTACACTTACACACACCTTCATCTAATGGTTAAAGAACATACTATTTCTGTGGATGGCGAATTTCTGCCTCACGAAACGATGATTGTTCAACACTCATATAACACCTTCAAAGCTGGCCATTAAGATGTCACTATATTTATATATGATATATATTATGTTTATGTTTTCCTTATGCTTCTGTATTTTGCATTTTTGGTATAACTTTATGGTTTCCATTGTGGGTAAACACGATAATTTCAATTTAGGAAGTGCGGACTACCGCCCCCTCAAAGTGATTTGATTCGTTAATGCCATATGTGGGATGTATAAAGGATGGATTTAAAGTAATTATATATGATTTTATACTGGAATTATAATATACCTCTATATCATTATTATATCTATCCATTAAATTATGAGATAGAAATGAAAGTAGCGTTCATGCGTACGTACGACTTATCGTCTCCATGAACGGTGCATTTCATTTCTTATCCCCAAATGTAATGTACTATTATAAGTACATGTATATAATGGATATATATGATGAATGATAAATCTAAATTATGAATATAATTCTGGAATTAAAATATACATACCTCTCATTTAGTTTTAATTCCATTAATATCACAACGATATGAAACTAGCGTTCATGCGTACGTACGGCTTACCGTCTCCATGAACGGTGCATTTCATTTCTTACCTCTAAATGATTATGTAATATTATAAATACATGTATATGCTGGATATATATGATATATATGATATCCAAATCAGGAATTTCATTCTGGATATAAAGAACCTTTGACCACACGAACAACATGTAATTACAAGAAGTCCACTTTTGACTTAAGAACCAAATATCGACAAAACAAACATTATTAACTTAAATGATTAAATAATGTTTATATCATGTAAATAATTGATATAAAAGGAATAATAAACTTGAAAAGGGTTCTTAAGCAAGTATAAATTATCTCAACTTTATTATTCCGGAGATTAAAGAACGATCTAGTCAAGTCGGACCCGAGGTAAGGGATCCTACTCCTCTCTTTCTTTTTAAGTACGCTCTTTTATGTCATTCCTTTTAAAGATAATATTTCTTGTTATTGGGATGTTATTTTATATTACTATTACTGTAATTTTTATGTTCATATGATGAGAGACAATATTCTCTCTCATCAATCCATTTTGGAAGTTTTGAGTGGTGCCGTTAGGCTGCTGAATTTTAGCAAGAGATCTAACCTCTCTCTTTCTTTTTAAGTACTCTCCTTTATGTCAATTATTTTAAACTCCTATTTTTTATGTTGGGGGATGTTCTTTTAAATTAATCTTGCTGTAAACATTGAGTTAATATAATGATAGACCCTATTTAATCTCATCGATCCATTTTTGTAAGTTTTAAGTGGCGCCGTTAGGCTGCCGAGTTTTCATAAGGGATTTTTCATCTCACTTTTATTCCCGTGAGATCAATGATACATTTGCCACAACTTCCTTTGAGTGGTGTATGTAATGCCAATTATTTTACTCATTGTGTAATATAATTTCATTTATGATTATTTACATAAATGTTGTATTGTCCTTCTTTCAAGAGGTGTATGTTTCGGAAGATACCCATGTTGGTAAGGGAACCTTTCACCCTCCTCGTTTTAAAAGACTTCTTTTCTTATGTATTTTAATTCACATAATATTATGTTGGGATATGTTCTTCTATATCCTTATTGATTTAAATTTTATTTCCATGTGATGATATACCCTTTTTATCTCTCATCAACTCATTTTCTGAATTTTGTAGTGACACCACTAGGCTGTCAAATTTTTGCAAGGGAACTTCTTAACCCAAATTTGATTCTTTTGGATAAACTTATAATCCTTGAATATGTCGTTCTATGAATATGTGTGAATAACCTATGTTTTTTTACAATTAATATACACTTATATTTGGTGTATTCTTTTGTCACACATAATTATGTAATTGATTTATCCTTAAACCAAGGATACCATCTTTGTAAGGGACTTCGTCTCAATCTCCTTTCATTGTGGAATATTTCATTTTATACACAACTTTATTTTATACGGTGTATAAACCCCTTTTAATTTTACTTTTATACAAAAGGAATATTTTTCTACGAAGCGTTTTACTTAACGACAAAAAGTAATGTTTCTTCTAACGTACGCGGTGACAACGACCTTTTCCGCCGCCACGAGTATTATTTGGTCTTTGGCTTCCACAACAAGCCGTAATGTTTTTAAAATAAAATAAATACCATATAATCTTTTATGTATTTTGTTATTTAAAATGATTTTGATAAAGGATTCTATTTTTTCAATATATTTAAATTTTATATTGTGATTGAAATGTGGAAATGTTATCATTCCTTTATATTGGTTTTATGTGTTTAATGATGGTACTTGGACATTTTACGGGTGGTTACTTGATAAACCATATGACGGGTGGTGCTGTGAATACCAGGACGGGTGGTTATGTTATAACCTCCAATGAATTGGGTATGGAAGTCGGTCGTATGGCTATTCCATTAAGTATGTATGGAAGTTGGCCGAATGGATATTCCATTAAGTGATATGTGTGGAAGTCGACCTTATGGTTATTCCACTTAAGTATGTTTATGTCCCAAGTTACCTTTATATGTTATGTGATCTTTATATGGGTATTATGGTAATATTTTGGTTACAGAAGTGTAAGTAATTAACTTTTATTCAGTGAAGAGTTTTTTACTACTTCGAAAAGGTGAAAAGTATTACTTTGATAAAGTATACATGGTTTACTTGTTGTTTTGAAAAACTAACAGTTTTCATTCTTTGTGTATCCCTTACTAAGCTTTTTATGCTCATCCCATGTTTTTTTGAAATGTTTTTCACAGGACTTAACGTGGAATAGGGTAAAGGATGGGATCAAGGAAAATACATGCAACCTAAAACATGGAACTGGACATGTTTCTTTTTAAGAGTTTTTATTTTATGGAAACTTAGTAAAAGTTCTTACTTTTTAATCTTTTGAGATGTAATAGTTATGTCCTAATTCTATAAAACTCTAAACCTGAAAAGATCCTCAATGTTAATTATTCATTTAATTCAATATTAAGTAAGGTTTAAGGTCGGGGCCTTATACTCATAGTGGGGAGACCCACCATGGGTCTGGCTAAAAATAATTTGGGACATATTAATGTTGGTCTATTCCTTGCTGTAGAGTTATTTTGGGCCTCCCATGTCAGTATCATAGTTGTATTTCTGATTTTTACATGGCACTGGGTGATCTTGTTTAGAGATTTCTCATTCTATGTCCATTACATGAGTGAATGTTGGGATTATAGTGAACAGAACGATTTCTATGAATTATGATCATGGGAGTACTCCTCAGTTTTGGTATGATTTTTGTTTTATGTTTCAGGCTAGCAACATAAGTCTCATTTAGTGATGTATGGGTAGTTCGACTTAAGAGGTTTGATTGTCAGTTTGGGGAACACTTCTCCTTTGATCGATCAAATGGTGGTGTTTTCACTGTTGGTGTGGGTATCACAATGTGAGGATTCTATTTTGTTCTCTTGAGTTTAAATTTTTAGTATCTTATTCTATTGAATGTGTTCAAATTTCTTTCTTGTTTGATGTGTGTCAGGAAACGCCTTAAGACGTGAAAGAGAGTCATGTATTTCTTCTGGTTTAAACCTTGTAATATGTTTTTGGGGGCCGAAACCATCATGCATGAGAGAATAGTTAATCCCTGCCAATTGAAATTAATTAATTTCATAATTTTCAAAGATTTTGATATTCCTTTTTGGGGTTCAGGTTGAGTCCAATTTTTAATTTTGATTTTTAATTGAAAAATAAGTTTTTTGGGCTTTACAACATATGTCGAATGGGTAGAGCATGATTTAGAAACAGTTTTGACTCACCCAAGTCACCATGCAGACTGCCTGATGTTCAAAAAAAATTTAAATTAATAAAAAAATAAAAAAATTAAGTAAGAAACATAAAATGAAATTAAAATAATTGTTTTAATAATAACAATGATATTATTTTTTTTAAGAATATTATTTATTTATTAATACTGTTAATATTATTATTATATTATTATCATTATTATTATTTTAGGGTTTCCCCTATCCCCTTCAATCTTCTTTCAGGTATTTCCACCTTCTCCCCCTTTCTATGGATTTCTCACTTGACCCGCCACCAGCTGATGGCTCCTCTGGTGCTCCTCCCTCCCTCTTCTGGTTACTCTAACTCACGCGACTGGCTTCCCCTCCAGTAGCTCATCCTCACGTGGTCTCACACCCTCCTCTCCTCTATTCCACATATCCAATCCCTCCCCCTTCTCCATGCTTGTGCACGAAACAACCTAAAGGGTTTCTTACCGGTCACTGCTCCACCTCTCCCTCTGCTGTGGGTGAGGCCTACTACGGGTAAGCCTATCCCATGTTCTAGGATCTTATTTCATTTTAATGGGGTTTAATTTACGGTTAGTTCTTGAGGAATATTGGTTTATTTTGTTGTTATTCGTCTATTGGCTTCTTAGATTTTTTTGAGGTTTGGTTGAGGTGTAGTTGAGGATTCACATCGAATTCTAACATATTATTTCCCCATAGTAGGTGATTACACGCTTAAAAAATGATGGTAAATTGATTATTCGTTCTGGTGAATGATG
This sequence comes from Viscum album, assembly GCA_963277665.1. Taxonomy (NCBI): domain Eukaryota; kingdom Viridiplantae; phylum Streptophyta; class Magnoliopsida; order Santalales; family Viscaceae; genus Viscum; species Viscum album. The sequence goes on from CAUJRU010000118.1 coordinate 364,411, forward strand.
GAATGTTTTATGACAATATGTGTGTTGAAAAACTAGTTTTAGAAAGGATTCTTTTTAAATTTGGGTTTCAAATATATTTTTCATGTGAAAATTTGGTGTCTGTCATTTATAAACCCCAATATTCACAGTTGATTTTATTTTATAAATAATGGAATTGTGTATTTAAATAATTTATGTAAGGAAAATGGTATTTAGAAAAGTTTTTGGTGTGCGTTTGTTTTAAATAGATGATATTGAGTATGTTTTTTTGGGGTAAATCCTTGTTCTGCATCTTGGAAATGCTTTATTAATTATGTAAATGATTTATTAAATGTTGAGTGTTTTGAAAATATATATTTTTGGAATGTTTTGGTGTGTGTTTAGTTTATAATGTGTATTTGTAATTTGTTTTTGGTGTAACGAATTGTGGTGCTTCTGGGAATTGATATTTAATATTTTTGAATGATTCATTAAATTATATAAGTTATAAAAATAATGATTTGAAATGTTCATGTTGTGTGTTTGATTATTAATGTGGAGTTTGGTTGTGAAAGTGGTGGATTTTGTTGTGTAATGAATTGTTTAGTTGATGAAAATTTGATGTGGTGTCTTATGTGACATGTGAAACATGTATGAGAAAAAAGGGAAGCTTGTGAATCATGGTGGGTGGACTATAACTAGTATTCTAGTGATTCAGATGCTTTTTATATGTGATTTGACTTATTAGGATTGATGATGAAAACATGAAATAAACTTGTATGATGATTTAATACAACTATAATTTTTATTATTTCTCCTCTCTAGTGGCTCATGCACGACAAAGTTATTGTTTTTGGTTTCTATTCCACATATCACCGAGATAATATGTTTGTAGTTTCCCATTATTGTCTAGTTTATGCAAGTATTTCTTGTGACTAGTTCTCATTGGCATTATGTCACTTACCATCATCATATTTTATGTTTGGTATGTAATTTAAAAAGGAAGTGAGTTTTATTTTAAGGTTATTTCTTTAATTTTTTTTTCTTTTAAAGTCACCTCTCATAAAATTGATCTATAATTTATTAATTTTATAAAACATGAATTTTTATGTTTCATTTAATTTATAGTTACTGGAATCATTTATTGGGTGGCACTATATTGGGCATAGGCTCACAGCCTACCAACACCATTGAGTTTAAGGAGACTTGGTAATGCATGAATTGGGTTACATTAAGGATTTTAGAGATAGTGGGTCTGGTTGCTAGCAATTTTTCTCGGTGAGGTGTAGTGGGGGTGGCTTAAGGGAGATGCTAATATTTCAATATGGTGGTCTTTTGATATGGTTTTTGGTTCTCTTTCATTTACATAGTTTTTGGAATTTTTTATAAACCTTGTATTTATCATCTGAAAATTGATTTTAGGGTAGTTTGGTTTGAATTTTAAGATTCATTATTTATGATTTTTAGTTGTATAATTTTTACAAAATATGGTTAAATAATTAATTAATGTCTTTTTGATACTCAATCACATGTTTTTAACCCGTAGTGATAGGGAACACCCTTCAGGCCTTGTCGCGAGTTGACTCGGGTGAGTGGTTGAGGGTCAACCGGGGATGGATCGTGACATCTTCTGTCTATCAAACCTAATGGATGAATATAAAAAATATTTTATTAAATATGCAATATATTTATTTTATTAAAATAATTATATATTTGTAATTAATTATGTTTATTAGGACAAAACTTATTTGTAAACATTAATATAAAAATATTTCTTCTTATATCTTGGTTCTTATTTTCATTTCTCATTAATTGGTAACCCAAGAATTCATTTTATATTTATATAAAAAATAAATTTTCATAAGAAAGTTAATATTATTCATAACCTCTAGTATAACGGCTATGTTATGTTGTATTATATTAAATAATAATACTTTAATAATACATTATTATTTAGTAAAACACATTCTTATGTGTAATGAAATCTATCTAGGAAGGTCTTACATGTGTGTAACAACAGCTATAGAAGAATTTTAATCATGCATGTCACACAATCTAACTCAGTGATTGATTCATTATAAACTATATCATGTGTTGAATATATTTAGAATAGAAAATTTATTGTATTGTGTCGGTATAATATATTCTCTTCCACGCATGGTGATGCATGTCACACATGCTATAAAATATGAGGTTCATACCTTAGGGTTTTGGGGCGTCACATCCTTACATAACCCTTCAATATCTTGGATTCTTCCAAGGCACCCCAAGATCTCAGGAATCCCCTTTTAATGATCTTGGATACACAAATTCAAGTATGGTTTCTTTCCTTTCTCATATATATCCAAGATTCATTATCCTTTTATTCCTTTTTTAGTTGATAATGATGGGGTATGTTTTCAAGCCTCCCCCATATTTCCCTTATTATTTAGAAAATATGACAGACCCCTTTCTCTCTCATTATACCCTCTCATGTAAACCCGTAACCAGTTTGAAATTTCATTACAATCATTTCCTCTCTCTTTTTATTAATGATTATTTATTATTCAATGCCTCATTCCTCTAATTATAAATGCATGGACATGAAATTTCATGTAAATATTACATTACACTTCACTTCCAAATGATAATAGACCCATTTCTCTCTCCTCAATTCATTTTATAAATATTTATGTGACATCATTATGATGCCAAATTTTTAATTGTGTAGTGAATTTTGTACCCATTACCAATCATTGGTTTTCACTTTTATGAACAACTACCTTTTTATTTGGGACTTACATATATGTATTATACACTCCTTAATCGTGTAATAAATTATGATGATGAATGAATCCCTGTTTTATGATCTATGTGGCACACTTAATCATATGAATGAAATGAATGTGACAGCTGAACTATAATTATATAGTTCTCTAATGAATTGGGTAATGATTAATATCATGATATATCATGTTGGGATAAGGGTGTACCTGATTCCTTTGTTGGAATTTTCCCACCATGAAGTTTTGGATGTTTATCCTTGACCTATGTTTATTATGTAGTGTTTTAAGTTGTTTTCATATTTCCCATGTTTTGATTATCATGGTTTATCATTCCATATTATTGACTTTCATTAATGCCTCATTTATATAGATTTTCTACCACATATTATTATATTGATGTTATTCCATGTTTATTACCTTGTAGGGATTTATTGCTCACCCCTTTCTTTTGTATTTCACCAGGTTATCCAACACAGTTTTAATCTTAACCATGTCTATGATGTTTTCAATAAAGATGTTTCAATAAATTTTTAAAAGAATAAATGCAATGTACATAATTCTAAAATACATTAGACTTCTTTATCGTTTGGTTTGAAACAAGGATATTTTTATGTAATTAAATCATGTATTAATTTTTAATAATGCGAAGTGTAGTTATAGTAAAACCAAAAATAATGATTAAAATGACAAAAAACATATCTAAATTTCATATAATGTTTTTATTTCAACCATAGACTATTTTTAATTAATTATATAACCATTTAAAATCATCTTTATTCATAATAAATTAGTTATATTTTAATATTTTTTGTTATTCCATTTGTGGCATTTTCATTCCATATAAAAAGTGAACTCTTAACCTATTTTATTTAAATGCATTGAACCATATATCTTGAAAAAAAACTACCAAAATATCTCCCCCAAAAATCAGTATATATGTTTTAGAGTTTTTTCCCTAAATTACAAACCCTAATGTCCTTAAGTGGATATCTAATGGAGTTCTTTTAAATAATAGGATATCGTCATAACATATCACTCCCTTTTTCTACATCCCCTTTTACCACCACTAAATACATGGTATATGTCATAAAATTATAAATTTATTATCCTAAATAAGTTTATTTTTTTAGTATCATTAAAACACAATTTTCACCCTCTTTTCCATGAAATGATAATTGATAATGTCACTCTTACATACATATGGACAACCACATGAACATAACGATGTGGATCTTTTTTCATTCCTAAATTACATGGATGATAATAAGGATATATGTTTTAAATATATATTATTATGACATAATAATTATTTTATAAGGCGTATTTATAATTTATGTTTATTAATTCCATCATTCAAAAATTGAAATTTGTATTCATGCATATATATTAGCTTCCATCTCCTGGAACGGTGTAATTAATTTTTTTATATTTAGATTTTATCGATTATTATATATGAACATATATAATGAATATATATTATATTTATATCATTATAATAATTTTGTATATGGTAGAACCATGATCAAATTATATGGTAAAAAACTACCAAACCAAAACATAGATGAAGAACGTATTAGTTATCACCTAAAATTGTGATATTAATAATGAATTATTAATAAAATGGTAATAAATAGTTATACATAAATAATATAGGGTATAAAGTATGTGAATTTATTCTATAATTTATTTATAATAATAATATATTTATTATACATGAGGGTCGAACTCATATGAAAGAAGTCAAATATGATGTAAGGGTTTATTTAATAATATCATCATTATTTGGAATAGTTTATGTTTAAATCTATATTTGGGGAATTATATAATATTTCCATACTAAATCCAATATATTATATTATCCTTTGTTTATTTATATAGATTTTTATTTTATTTTAATGTTCCTCTATTTATGTACTTATGATACCGAAATAATATTTTTTAGGAAATCAACTTTTTTTTACTCGGCCAAGAAAAATATTATTTTGTGTGTATATTTTCCTTGAATTTTTTAATGAACATTTTAACTATAATAAACGAATTTATTAAATATTTTTTTACCCACTTTATAATTTTTTAACAAAATTAAAAGGAAACATATTATCATTTAATGAATGAGGTACATCATAATATTTACCCAAAATATGAAAGAAATATTTTTTTAAGCACACATGGCATGAAATATATTTCCCACCATCATAGAAACTACTTTATTTGAAGTACCATTTACATGTATAAAATTTTAATTTCAAAAAATAATTTTTCATTAATATCTGAAAAAAAATTAGGTTTTAAATATTTTATTTCATTGTGAGAATGTATTTTCGTCAAAAAAAATATCTAGAATTTTTAGAGTATTTTCATCTATGTCAACATTATTTTTTTAATATTATGATGAGGATATATTTTAATGATTCCATAAACCATATTTATATATATTGTTTTTGATTAGTTTTACAGGGGATGGTATTTAAATTATGCATAATTATTTTACAATATATAAATTTCCTGAATTTTAAGTCATGTTGATAAAATTTCACAGTCTATTAATATAATGAATCCATTGGGACAATTATGTAATGGATGAGACACACAATTATATATCCCCTTGATGAATCAATAGGTTTCACGAGAAAAAATAGCTTGTGTTTTTGGTTGAGGCCTTACGCAATTATGTAGCATTATTAGCATGAGGCACAAAAAGTATGTTTAAGATGTTCAGAATTATGAATTTTTTTATATAAAATTCATTACTAAATCTCATTTTATTATTTTAATATTTATGATATCCATATATAAGTTTCAAAATTATGTGATTATTTATATGTAATTATTTGATCCTTGTGTTTACCTATCATATTATTCATTTCTTTTTAGATTTTGTGGCATACATACCCTTAATAAGCATCTGAGATAAAACATTTCTTATATTTCCATTTACAATTAATCTATGAATTATATTATTTTTGATATTATTGGATATTTTAGTCGGAGTTACAGTGTAATAAAAGAAAACGATTTACCAAATAGAGGGGTTTTTATGATGATCCACTAGATGGTACATTATCGAATGGAAGAGTTATTATTAAAATTATCTAGACAATATAGTACCAAATAGAACATTATTGGGCGGTTTATTTTTTATGAATCTCACAGGATAGATAAAATTCATGATTTACAGACAGAGTTTCCAATATGTTTGTAACAGCGTAACATTATGATGATTCTAAGGAAAATATTCAAGGCCTCAATATTAATGATGGAAGTATAATGATTCATTATGAGTTATTATAAGGTAATTAATATCATTGATTCTATGATTTGAGAATGTTTTTATGAATTTTATTGACTTAAAATTTATAAAGACATTGAATGTGATGAAAAAATAGCGATGATTTAGAAAATTAGTTACATATACCATGTTTCCTCCTAAATTTTCAGAGGATATATAACTATATAAAGGTGAGTTGGACCATTGTTAAGGATGTTGTTCCTCTTCTTTTATATGTAATAAATGGCTTTTGTTGACTTATAGATGTGAAATGTTTGCGATTTTTTGTAATTGTTGATCAGGCACTACATCTTAAATGACAATATCCTAGATTTTCTAAAATAGGATGATCAAGTTAATTTTTTTTGAAAGGATGAGTTTATGATCAAAAGATAAACCATTAAAATATATAATTTTAGATAAATATCATCATTTTTGATACAATAGTAGGAGGGTATAAGGATATTTCTTAGTATACAAGTGATAATTTTGTAAACGAGACTTTTGTAATTTGGATAAACTGTAATAATTACATTCTTAGGTCTAGGGTGATTCATTCCACCAATCATGTGGGTTAAGTGTGATTACTTCTATACCCTCATTTTTATCTATGATAGAGTTTAGTGGAAAATATATTTATTGAAGATTCTAAACATAGAAAAGAGTAGGTAAAATATTGACCATAACATTTAATAATGGCATTTCCTTAATTTTTCTTTATTATCATATTATATGAATGAAGATGAGTTATAATGATGAGAGGATTTAAAATATAATAAATTGATGAATTTTATTTCCAATATGAAGGATATTTTAATAATTCCCCAACTTATAAATCAACCCCTCCTCTTAGTACTAGGAAATACCTTGAAACATTAATTGGAATCCAAGACCGAGCTGTATATGTAGACTCATCTTTTGATGTATGAAACTTTTAAATATAATTAACTGAAGAGGAATTCATACTTTTTATTAAGATAGAAATCTTATCAGGAAGAATATGGTGATACCCTACTTCCATTCACTAGGCCAGTAAGTAGATTGTGCTACAATCATAGGATTTCAACCCAGAGAAAATGACGCCCCAATGGATATTACTGATAAGGTAAATCTAGAAAAGAATGGTAATGAATGTAATTTAATTATTATTCTTTTATCAGATAATTTTTTAAAATTTGGTTAGTCTATAAATATTTAGGGGTTTTTATAACAATTATGAAATTATTGTTAAAGTAAATGTTTAGTTGATGAAATAAAAACTTCATATGTAGAGAATTAGAATCCAAGACCTGAAAATAGAATATTGAGAGACCATTGGTGAATAATTTATAAGGTTAAATGATATTGTAAGTAACATTAATGGTTTTAGAAATTCTTTTTCTATATTCAACCATTAAAAAAAATTATTTTAAATTATTTTAATAGATTTGATTCCAAAATCATTGTTATTGAGGATAGAGATACAATTTCTATTTACAACCTTCATAAACTTTTCATTACATATGAGACGAAGAAAAATTGGTTCTTATTACAAAGGTGATAAATTAGATTAATTTTTATGTAATAAAGAAACTAAAATCATCTTAAGAATAACATTTCTCAAAAATATCAGATTATTAATCATCAGATGATTATGAATATTCACAAGTTGTTTATTTTTATCTCAAAATGGCTTGGAAAGGGAAATGAAATTTTCAAGGGAAAAGATACTCTGAAATGGTTTAATTGTTGACAAATCAACAAATTTTTCTCTTACTATCCATGAAATAAAATTATTGAGTTAAAATAGTATTATCCAATAAGTAGGACTCTAGAGAAGAAGTTGTTAAAAACATTTGTGGAAGTGATATATTATAGATATAATTGAAGAAGGTGTTTCTAAAAGACGTATAAGGATCATGATCTGTAAAGAAGATAAGATTAACTCAACTAAAATTAATTCATAAGATTATGATGTTCTAGAAAAAATCAGTATCTTCATGTATAATGTCGAGAAATATAATTAAATAACTTTTATTGATGAATGAGAAGTTAATGAAACATAAATAGAATGTTTTATGAAGTTATAAATTGAAAATTCTCTCAATAAAAATATCAAACTCAAGATAAAATCTATACCACTTAATATCAATGATATAAAGTAACATTTCCTTAAAAGAGAAGAATGTTATCTTAGAAAAATTGAATCTCTTAATGTTTATGTTTCTTGGTGATAAAATATATTAAAATTGAATGATGTGAAACTTTCAATAATGTATAAAGAATTTGAAAATTCTCTATCAAGATTTCTGGAAGCTAATAAATCATTAAAAGGTAGGATTGAGGATTTTTTAAATGAAATGTAATTCTAACACCTTTCCCTAAAATTTTTATTGAATCATTTAGTGAAAAAAATTTAGAACTCAACATGATAATTAAAAATAATTAAATACTTTTTTAACTATATAGTTAGGTTATAATTCAAGAGAAGGAGATTCAAGGATAAGAACAGATAGTTAACACATAAAATCTTTTAAAAGTCAATAAAAAAGTAAAATGACACTATCATATGATTCATGTTCAATATAAATATAATGGAGAAGTGAAAAACTCTATTAATCCTTAATGAGAATATTTCAATCAATACTCAAATCACTATTGAATACCAAGATTCAGTTGTTATTTTTTCTTTTGTTGAGATTTTGGGATTATTGTATATACATTTTGGTATAAAATGTCCCTTTTCAGGAATGGAATGAGTCATGGGGGAGAAATTCTAGAGTAATGAAAAACTCTAAGAATTGTAATGACATATTCCATAAAATAAAATATGATGCTAGTAATGAAAGTATTAAAGGTAAAAAGTTTGAAAGGAAAAATATGTGTGAATATCTTGACAATGTTTGTAGAAGTTTTTTTTAGTTTTTCCATCATTTATAACAATTTATGACGAATATAGCCATACAGGTTCTTCTAATCATGATGTCAAAATAATTTGGTAATGGGGATGTAGAAGAAATGTCATTATTAGCTTAAGTTGCACAAAAATCTAGTAAAAATGGAATACATTGATTCTTGTCAATGGTTGATATTAATATATGTTTGGTGATAAAAAAACCATAAAAAATAGACAACCTAATGTATTATTTATAACATTTTAAAAATACTATTCTCTGTAAATTAAATTAATTTACACAATTGAAAATGAATATTGATAGTTGATTCCCAAAAATCATCTATTTTTGGATATATATAAAAACATGTTACTAAGTGTTAGAAAACAATGTGATACTGGGAATAAAATTATATTTGAAAGATATTAATGAATAATTAACTAATCAAAATATAGAATTTTTTTACTTAGGGGGAATGAAGTAGTGGTGATTTCTTCAAAATTGGTGATCCATTTTACTCTTCAAATTTGAGTGATAAAATTAATATTTTTAGTAGTATAGAAGGATTGGAATTCTTGGTCAATGAAATACGAGAAAAATTTATAAGAAATATTTTTTTGGGAGATATTCCTTAAGTTAATAAGGAATGGGATAATGAAAGAGATACAATCTGTGAATCATGAGAAAAATGAATAATTGAAAAAAAAGTCATAAGAAAGTAGAGTTTTATCCACTCAACCTCATCAAAAAATTCACTATATATTTTTTGGACCAATGATACATGAGGCCACTATATTTTATTTTTTTACTTCATAACCTTAATTGATGATTGACTATATAAATTTTTATTATTCAAAAGCATTTGATTAAAAAGTAAGAAACCATAAAAGCCTCCACAACTTAAATAAACATATCACTATGGAACAAAAATTTTATGCCACACACCAAGACAACACAGAAGAGCCCCTACCTAGCATCAATTAAAATAAGATCAACATCCTCATACTCCTCACTGCCGGAAAACTATATAGTGCATGAATCCACGTGCTTGTAACCGATGGAAAATCCATACCCTCTCTAACATCCTAATCCATAGCGAAGACTAGGAGAAACCCTCTACTCTAAACTCAATCTAGAGAAACCCCTTGAGTGACATATGTAATGAACCCACAAACCTCAAACCAGAAGAAACCTAAAGATTCACAATACCCAAATTCCATTCCCCTGATTCCATACATTCAACCAGCAACTCCACCATAACCAAAAATTCAACACCATAATAAAAAGTCACAGAAACCATATTTGTGGGAAGATTATTTTCAAACCCCCAAACATTCAATGCCTCAACATTTTCAGCTCTTTCTTTCTACTTACATACCTACAGAACAACCCATCATTAATGTGGGTGAAGAACCACACATTGATTCCCACTTATAAACTTTCACTCCCTCTAAGATCATCAATAAAAATAAAAACTGATACACTCCCAAATGCCCTAATTCAATGCGAACAACAGATCCTAACAAAAAAATGATGATCCCCCAAACTGAAACTCAAGAAGCAACACAACCATAATAATAGATAATAGAGAAATAAAAAAACCACCACTATAGTGACGACCTCACAAATCAGAGCTTCCCATAAGAATACCTCTTCGTAAGTCAACCGCTGATCCTTGTTCCACCTTCAAATCCATAACTGAAGACCAAATCCTCCCAGAACAGTCACAACTGACACCAAATGCAGTAATTATTTCATAAGGATGTTATGAAGGAATAAAGTGTATATATCCAAAAATAATAATATACAATTTAATGGACTTCACATGTAACTATTTTAAAACTATTATTTAATTAATGAGATTAATAATCAATATTGATAACTTTACATTATAAAAATAGAGTAGAAAACAGGAAGAACCAATGATTAGTTTATATGGGAAGAACCATTCATATTCAGAATAAAATATCTAATTTTTTCTTATGGGGATCAGTTTTTATATATGTACATATTAAAAACATCTATTTACTTAGATTGAAACGATATATAATTCTTTTCAAAATATTATATAATAAATGTATAATGATTAAATATTTCAAAGTGTTTGGAAATCACTATTTGATAAAGATCAGAAACTCAAACTTGGAAAAATTTGATAAGAAGATTGAAGAAATAATTTTATTGGGATATTTATCCAATAGTATAAGTTCATTAAATTATATGGAATTATGAGATTTAAAATTGAATAAAAATAATTTCAATTTAATAAATGAAGGAAAGTGTTATTTTGGAAATATAAAGAAATGGATATGCTATCTTCTAGTGTAATAAAAGATAAAAATGAATGAATTATACATAAGTCATAAAAAAATTCCATTTAATTTTCTATTAAGTGAGTATAAAATGGGGAAAAACAATGGTTGGATGCTATGAATGAATAGTTTAACCATTTTGAAACAAATGGATCATGGGAACTTGTTCCAATACTTGAAGATAAAAATGTATTAGGATCTAAATGGGAATTTTGGAATAATATGAATAAAAAAGGATAGGTTTCATGAAATAACATGAGTCTCATCATCAAATGGTATGCATATGTTGAAGGTTTTGATTTTAAAGAAACATTTTACCTTACATAATTAATTGAACCTATCAAAATGTTCATGGAAATTTTTGAAAAAGAATGTAAAAAATTATTTTAGTTATAGTTTAATTCCAAATTATTAAATGGGGAAGTTGATTTATTATTTTTTAATGGACAACCAAATGGATTCATATTGGAAAATAATTGAAGAAAGTTCTATAATCTATAGAAAGTCTTGTATTTCCTGAAGAAGGCTCCTCGATCCTACCCTTAAAAAAATTCCTAAAAATATTATAAATTTCAAGAGGAATAATTTATGTCAATATTTATGTAAAGTTAATAGGTTATAGAACATTGATTATTATTATAATTTATATTGATGATAAAATCCTTATAGGTGATAATTATAAAAACCCATATCATTATTTCACTTTAATTTGTGATTGATTATATATTGGTACACAATATAAAATCTCAAAAAAACCATTAAGCCAAGTGTATTTTTGAAACTAGGTATATATTGTTAAGTCAAAAGTCTTCTTTTGACCTCTATATCATGTTTTGGAAATCACAAATGCATTCTATCATATTTTTTAAATTACAATTGTCTTTTATCATGTCTATCGTATCGTACAATGTTGATCAAACCGACCATATCGTATCGTACTGACTCTGTCAATCATACCATACTGACTCTATCAATCGTACCATACTGACTCTGTCAATCGTATCGTACTGACTCTGTCAATCGTATCGTACTGACTCTGTCAATCGTATCGTACTGACTCTTCTATTCAGATGATCATTATTTGTTTTGGTACTTAGTTAAAAACACTCACTACATATGAATCATACTCATGTTTTTCATTTCTATATATCTCTTGTCCTAACAAAATGATGTCGTTGAGTTAGTTACAAACTAATCAAAATGATGTCGTGCATTCTGTTTCAATATGACCGTTGGAGGAAATATGACCGTTGGAACCCAAGGCCTATAAATAGGAGGTCATTTGAAGCTGAGAGAACAACGATGAACTAAGAGAACGAATGAAGAGACTCTGTGAACTACCAAGATTCTAGAGAGAGACACTGTGACTTCTCTCATCTGCCTTGTGCGTCCGATCATTGTATCGAGGGATTTCATGTAATTGAAAGACAGAGGTGCCGATTACCTACAAAATCGAGGGCTGCCGGGGATAGACAGACAGATGTGCCGATCATCGTATCGAGGGCTGCCAGGGATAGGCAGACAGACGTGCCAATCATCGTATCGAGGGCTTCCAGGGATAGGCAGACAGACGTGCCGATCATCGTATCGAGGGATCACCAAGGTATTGGTGAGACAGACCTTTTATCCTAGGTGAAAGGATAACCCTTCTCTTTGGGTTAAAAGAATTGTATTACCTTTACATTTCCGCTGTTACTTGTATTAGAAAGGGATTTGTATTTTTTCCTTTTTTCTTTACATATTCAATTGTAACTGTTTCAATTACAATCATTCTATTACTTTTTGTATTGATTGATTCTATACGCTTTAAGGTAGAATCATTCATCTATTGTATTACTCTGATTATTGTGTTCACCTTGAATATAATTGTTTTACTTTACATTAGTATTACAATACATCATACCTTTTTCATTCAATACAATTATGGGTGTTTGTATTTGTATTAGTTTAAGATCATTTAAACTAATATCCTTGTTTCTAAAACCCAAAGGTTTTTAAACATACAATTCACCCCCCTCTTGTATTGTTCCATCTAATAGACATATACATTTACTATTAGATCCAACAATTGGTATCAAAGGAGGTTTTCCACTGATTTGTATTACTGGCTTTATTTCTTAATTACTATCTTGAATACCTACTACACTAACGTGTGGAGTGGAAAAGTTGTTTTTATTAGATGGAAGGAATGAATATTGGATCAATAGACAATATGAATCCTTCTAGACCACCAATCTTTGATGGGAATGATTATGAGTATTGGAGAGGTCGTATGAAGACTTTCGTTATCAATACTGGTGTAGAAAATTTTATTATGCTTACTGGGGGTTACAAAATTCCTGACAAAGAAGTTAGTACTTTCACCAACCAAGAGAAGCAAGAATATCAACTAAATTACAAGGTACGTAATACTTTATTATGCTCTATGACCAGGAATATATATAGTCAGATATCTTCATGTGAAGCAGCCAACTGTATTTGGAAGAAATTAGAAGTTACTCATTTTGGTACATCCAAGGTTATAGAAACAAGGAGAGCAATGCTTCGAGCAGAGTATCATGGATTTGTTTTTCCTTATGGAGAGCCAGTATGTAAAGTGCAACAAAGGTTTATGATGATTGTCAACAGCTTACAATCTATGGGAGAAAAAGGTCTTGATGATGAAGCTCTTGTTGATAAGATTATATATATTATGCCAAATGAATGGGAGTCAAAAAGGACAGCTATTGATGAAAATAGAAAAGTCTTCCAGATTACTCTTGATGAACTCTTTGGTACTCTTCTACAGCATGAGACAAGAATGAAGAGAGATGCTGATTTCAATAAGAAGAAGAATGGGAATGGAAGTGTAGCTTTTGCATCTAAAGGTAAAACACCTGAAAGGATTACAAGGTCTAAGTCCAAGAAAGTTGTTATATCTGATTCAAGTGACTGTAATCTTCCGGATAATGAGTTAGCCAATCTTTCTCGAAGGATTAACAAGATTGTGGGAAAGAAAGATTTTCAATATAGATTCAAAAAGAAAGATAGGAAAGATTCAGAGGTAACTTGTTAGGAATGCAAGAAAGCAGGACATATAAGACCTAATTGTCCTTTACTGAATAGGAAAGATAGAAAAGAGAAACACTCTGAAAGAAACAAGAAAAAGTATTATAAGACAAAGAAAGGCTTAAAAGCAAATGATACGTGGAGTGCAAGTGGTAGTGATTCCTCAGATGATTCTTCAGAATATGAGACATCAGGACAAAGAAATATTGGACTTCTAGCCAGACTACCAATTGAAGATCATTGTCTCATGGCTAAGGTACCTAATTCTGAAGCTATTACAAACGTCTCTTTAAATTCTAATTATATTGATAATAGATATTATGAATCTTCAAATGATGAATCCTCATCATCAGAGGATGGTACATTACCTTCTTTTGAAGAGGTCTCTAGATTTGCTAAGTTACTTGAAAATGAAAATTATAAACTCAAAAAGAGATTTGAAAAAGGAAATTCTAGAATTTCAATTTTGACTAAAGAAGTATCAGATCTTTCTAAAGATCTTGATGTAAAAACATCGGATTTTGAAAGTATTTTAAAAACCCTTGAGTAAGTTAAATCTGATAAGGATAAACTTTCTAAGGATCTTGAAACTGTAATTTCAATGAAAAATATTTTAGAGTCTAACTCTAGTTCAAATTCAAATGTTTCGGAAAACAAGAATTTTGTTTTAAAACTAAAGTCAGAGATTTTATCTTTAAAAAAGTGTTTGTAAAAATTTACTCATGGAAAAGAGAACTTTGATAGGATGTATTCTCAAATTTGACCTTTGAGAAGTCGTTCTGGTCTTGGTTATACTTATTCCAAACCTGTTTTTAGCAATAACTATTTTGTTCCTCAAAAAACCATTTTCTGTTCCAAGTGTCAATATGGTGGACATTAGAGAAGAGATTGTTCTCTTAACAAAACTCAATCTTTAGGATTTCATAAAGCTCATTTTGCAAAATAAATGTGGATTCCTAAAATTCTTTTATCTAACCCTTCTGGATCCAAACAAGTTTGGATTCTGAAAATCTAATTGTCTCTTTTTCAGGAAAATGAGAAGTGTATCAATAAGAACATTTGGTACATGGATAGTGGTTGTTCTCGACATATGACTGGAAACAAAGATTTCTTTGAAAAGGTTATCAAAACAAAAGGTGGAAAAGTTACCATCGGAGATAATGCTCAAGGAAAGATTCTTGGTATAGGTAATATCGTTTTTCTTGGAAAAGTTATTATTTCAAATGTTTTGTTTGTTAAAGGTCTTAGGCACAATCTCATCAGCATAAGTCAATTATGTGATGAAGGTTACCTTGTGAATTTTAGAAATGATAAGTGTCTAGTTCACAATTCCAAGGATGAGTTCATTCTATCTGCCCATAGGGAAGAGAATGTTTACACTATTAAAATAGAAGATCTTAGGAACCAAAACATACCTTGTTTAAGTGTAATAGAAGACCAATCGTGGCTATGGCATAGGAGACTAGGACACTGTAATTTGAGAAACCTAAGTAAACTCTCAAAGAAAGGACTTGTAAAAGGGCTACCGGATCTTAGATATGATTCTTCAAAAGTCTGTGATCCCTGTCAATTTGGCAAGAAACATAAAACTAGCTTTAAATCAATTAATGAAGTTTCAACTTCTAATGCATTACAGCTTGTGCATATGGATCTGTTTGGTCCTTCACAATCTAGAAGCATTGGAGGCAAATACTATGTATTTGTTTTAGTTGATGACTTTACTAGATTTACATGGGTCTACTTTCTCACAAAGAAATCTGAATCCTTTTCCTATTTCAAAACTTTTAGATCCCAAGTTAAAAATGAAAAAAACCTACCATTGATAACTATTCATAGTGATCATGGTGGTGAATTTCAAAATTCAGATTTTGAAACTTTTTGTAGTAAGAAAGGTATTACTCACAATTTCTCAGCTCCAAGAAATCCTCAGCAAAATGGTGTTGTTGAAAGAAGAAATCGTATTCTTCAGGAAATGACTCGAACCATATTGAGAGAATACTCAATTTCTAAGCACTTTTGGGCTGAAGCTGTTAGTACTACCTGTTATACTATAAATCGTGTTTTAACTAGACCATTTCTTAATAAAACCCCTTATGAGTTATGGACTGGCCGAAAACCTAAAGTTTCATACTTCAAAGTTTTTGGATGCAATGTATTCATTCTGAATACAAAAGATAATCTACACAAATTTGCACCAAAATCTGATGAAGGAATCTTTCTAGGCTATTCTACAACCTCTAAGGCTTATAGAGTTTTCAATAAAAACACTTGTACTGTTGAGGAAACCGTACATGTAAAATTCGATGAAACTGATCCTTTTGTTTTCAACCAACCCAATCCTACATCCTCGGATGTGTTTTCTAAAAATGTTTATCAACCTTTATTAGAAAAACATTATGATAAGGAAAATGTTCAAGAAATTATTCCTGAAACATTTACCATAGAAGATTTTCTACCATATGTTGATGAACATGTTTTACAAAACCCAAATCAATTGTTTCTTAGGAATCATCCCAGTGATAACATCATTGGTGATATAAATCAACCTATAAGGACCAGAAATTCCTTATGAAATGAAATAGAACATCTTGCTTTTCTTTCCCAATTTGAACCTAAAAGTCCAAGTGAGGCCTTAGGTGATGATGATTGGATCAAAGCAATGCAAGATGAACTAAATGAATTTGAAAGGAATCAAGTCTAGAATTTAGTTGAAAGACCTAAAGAAACAACTGTGATTGGTGTAAAATGGGTTTTCAGAAACAAGTGTGATGAAAATGGAATCATTGTAAGAAATAAAGCAAGACTTGTTGCTAAAGGCTATAATAAACAAGAGGGAATAGACTATGAAAAAACATATGCTTCTGTAGCTAGACTTGAATCTATTCATATTCTATTAGCCTTCGCAGCATATTTCAATTTCAAACTATTTCAAATGGATGTCAAATGTGCTTTTCTAAATGGTTTTGTTCAAGAAGAAGTTTTTGTAGAACAACCTCCTGGTTTTCAAGACCCAAAACATCCTGATCATGTTTTTAAACTTACCAAGGCTCTATATGGTCTTAAAAAAGCCCCTAGAGCATGGTATGATAGACTTACATGATTTCTTTTACAAAAAAATTATACAAAAGGTACAACAGATCCAACTCTTTTTATCAAAATGGAAAACAAAAATGTCTTGATTGTCCAAATCTATGTTGATGACATCATATTTGGATCAACTCAGAAATCTTTAACTGATTCTTTTGAAAATTTAATGAAATCTGAGTTTGAAATGAGTATGATGGGTGAGTTAACATTCTTTCTAGGTTTTCAAATTTCTCAAAAACTAGAAGGAACTTATATATCTCAACATAAGTATATTAATGACTTACTCAAAAAGTATGGATTTGAAAAAACTAAAAGTATTAGCACCCCAATTGGTACATCAAATACTCTTGATCTTGATGAAACTGGGAAACTAGTAGATCAAACAAATTTTAGAGGTATGATAGGGAGTTTACTATACTTGAGAGCTAGTCGACCCGACTTGATGTTTTCTGTATGCTTATGTGCAAGATATCAATCTAATACAAAAGAGTCTCACTTAAAATCCATAAAGAGAATCTTTCGGTATTTAAAAGACACTATGGATTTAGGTCTTTTCTACTCTTCTGGAAATGATTTTGTTTTAAAAAGTTTTTCAGATGCTGACTTTGGTGGTTGTAGAAAGGATAGGAAAATTACATCTGGAACATGTCATTTCCTAGGAGACTCTTTCGTTTCTTGGTCCTGCAAGAAACAACACTCAGTAGCACTCTCCACTGCTGAAGCTGAATATGTAGCAGCTGGAAGTTGCTGTGCTCAAGTATTGTGGATGCAGCACACACTCACTGACTATGGTTTGAGTTTCTCCAAAACTCAAATTCTTTGTGATAATACGAGTGCCATAGCTCTTAGTAAAAACCCAGCACATCACTCTCATGCAAAACACATAGATGTTAGGCATCAATTTCTTAGGGATCACACACAAAAAGGAGATATTATTTTACAATTCATCGGAACGCAAGAACAACTTGCTGACATTTTTACAAAACCTTTACCTTCCGATAGATTTGAATATATAAAATAGAAGCAAGGAATGATTACATTAAATTAATCATTCATATCTACTTCCTGTTTTACATCTCTCCTAATAGTAAGAAACTCCTCGTAGAAAGGGGGAGGACATTTCTTTCTATGTCTTTATGTTTCTTTTTATCTTATGATCTTTAACTATTTACTCTTTGGATTGTGTATTTTTTCCCTGTTTATCGTATTGATAGTTTTTATCGTATCATTCATTTTACCTCCTGTTTATCGTATTGACAGTTTTTATCGTATCATTCATTTTTTTCCCTTCTGTTTATCATATTGACAGTTTTATCGTTTCGTTCATTTTTCCTGTTTATCATATTGATAGTTTTATAGTATCATTTACTATCGACCGATGATGGTAATCAAATTAGTTTCCATCGTATCGACCGATGATTGTATTGAAATTCTTTTCCATCGTATCAATCAATCTTGGTATTGAATCGACCGATGATGGTATTGAAATTCTTTTCCATCGTATCAATCAATCTTGGAATTGAATCGACCGATGATGGTATTGAATTTCTTTTCCATCGTACCAATCAATCAATAGTATTGTATCGACCGATGATGGTATTGAATTTCTTTTCCATCGTACCAATCAAGCAATAGTATTGTATCGACCGATGATGGTATTGAATTTCTTTTCCATCGTATCAAGAGTTTTGTATCGACCGATGATGGTAATGATTTTCTTTTCAATTGAATCGACCGATGATGGTTTTGATATTGTTTTCCATCGTACTGTCAGTTCATGGTAACGAGATTGTTTTCCATCATATTGTCAGTTCATGGTAACAAGATTGTTTTCTATCGTACGGTCTGTTCATAGTAATGACTTTGTTTTCCATCGGCATGATGATATCTTTTTTGTTTCCTTACGATTGTATTTTCTTTTGATTGATATCAAAACCAACAATTACCTTATGTTCTCCGACATGTATCTTTTTCATTTTTTTTAAATTTTTTTTTGTTTTAATTCTAACCATTGATCTGGTTTTCTCTAATCCTGACCGTAGAATATCAACGGTCACTCTTTTTCGACCATAGAAGATCGACGGTCACCTCTTTATCGCCTATAAATAGCCCCCCTCCCCTCCCCAAACCCACATTGATTTTTCAAGAATTGAGGCGAAGCTCTGCTCCACCAGCTATAAAACACCGTACGATCTTCTCATCGGCAGAACCTTTATGTCTCAATCCTCTACTAACACTCCCGCCGAAATTTCTTCAAATACTTTTACAGAAAAAGACATTAACAGAGAAAGGTTAGTATCTCGTGACTTTTTCGATACGTACGATTCTACAATCAGGATGATCATTTTGTTTCAAGGATGGGAACATCTGTGTGTTGAAAAGCCTGATTCTCAAGATCCGGTTCTTTTTGATGAAGTTTGTCAGTTTTACAAAACCGTTTCTTTCGACAAACACATGACTATAAACTTTGCTGTGTACGATAGAAAATTGTCTATGTCTGTGAAACAAGCGACACATTTTCTGAATGTTTCTGTAGAAGGGGATTCTTTCTGTCTATCGCACAAACTACCAGATGAAGTTGGTACGTTTAATAGAGAAAGTGCTGAAAAGACTTTGTTTGGTATTAATGAGGAAAAGAAAAAAGTGTCTCATCTTTCACGGGACAATCGTTTTGTAACTTTATGGATGCAATGTTTTCTTATCCCAATGAAAGGGGATAGAGAAACTCTGGAAGTTTCTGATATCTTTATGCTCGACTATCTTGTAAATATGAGGAAAGTAAATCTCATGGGATATGTTTTTGAAACCATTAAGAATGTCAAGACAGGAGGGATTAAGTCCCAGATGATTATGTATCCAGCTATCCTTATGAAATTCATTCTTGAGAGTATGAAGTTTTGTAACATTCCTTTGAAAGGAAAACCCATGGATTTGAGGCCATCATGGATTAGTAAGAGTACGATGAAAAAGCGGAATGTTTGTTTTGATCCGAATTCAAAACATTTTGTCAGAGATGTAGAAGCTGAATTGGCTCAGAATCAATCGGCACCTATGCCATCCAAAGACATTCAATCTACCGGTGTTACTCAAAAGTCTGATCCGCAAACCAGTTCAAAGCCGAAGAAGAATCTGAGGTACAGTAAGGAAGTTGTAGCAAAATGGAGAAAGGATAAGGAACAAAGAAAATAAGGTGATCCGAAGTTCGGTCTTGACCCTGCTGAGGCTTTTGCAGAAAGAATAACGGTAGAAGAAACCCTTCAGGCTGAAAAGAAGAAGAAGAAGGTTCTTTTAAAAAGAAAGGCTCAGGACTTTTATGTCTCTAAAGTCTTGAAAGCGGTTGAGGATGCCAGTGCCCAATTAACTGAAGAAGTGCACCAAGAGCCCATTGTACAGAGTTTCCCTGAGGAAGGAAAACAAAAACAAGTGATGGAAGAAATAGAAGAAGAAGAAGAAGAAGGAGAATTTTTTTTATAATTTCTTCAAAGTTCAAAGAAGAGTAGAGAAGAATCGTTTCAAAAGCTGAGTGAAGGCGTTCAACAAACTCCTCATGCCGATCAAGTACGATCTCTGGATAGAATGTCATCTCAAGAAAATCAAGGTGCTCAATCTTCTCATTCTGATAAAGTTGTTGTCATTAGTGATAAAGTGGAAGAAGAAAGAAAACAGAAAGAAAAAGCAAAAGGAAAACAACCAGTTGTTGACTCAAGAAAATCGTATGAACTAGCATCGTACGATGAAGATACTGATTCAGATCATACAATCTCTCTCAAGAAGAGTGATTACATTGTTCATGTTTTAAGAAGGGTTGAGATGACTATTCCTTATTTCCCAAGGCTGGAAGGGAAGATTGATTTTATTACTGACAATCAAAAGAAGAAGTTTGGATCTGTGAAAGAATTGAGGAAGAAAGTTTTGTCAGTAGAAGATGATTTGAATGTTCTATCAGAAAGTTTGGTTGCTAATAAGAAGGCATGCAATAAAATGACAAAATGGTCGTACAAAACAGAGAGCTCAATCAATGATCATGAGATAGAAATTGAAGATATAAGAAGGTTATCAAATGAGATTGCAATTGCTTTCAACAAGCTTGATAAAGAAATGGTTGAAAGGTTGAATCTTTTGTCTTCCCAAAGAGCCGATTTTCCTTCAGTGAAAGATTTGCAAGAGAGAATGAATATTTTTCAATCTGAATTCTCGAAGGTTTCATCTTTCAAAGATGAAATAGTTTTGCTGAAGAATCAAAATTATGTGTTATCCAAAGACAACAAGAATTTGCAAAACAGAATTGATACCCTTGAAGAAGTAATCAGAGTCCAGGAGGAGACCATCAGAAATCAAGATCAGATTTTTGCGGATCAACAAGAGATTCTCAAAACTCAGGGTGAATCAATTTCTAAAGACAAGAAGGAGATCAAGAAGATGAAATCTGTTCTTCATGAGCTTATAAGGAAGGAGAAGGAAATAGAAAACAAATGATTGTTGTATTTGTTTTCTTTTGGAACTTGTCTTTGTTTTTTAATGACTCTTATGATCCTTTTCTTGTATCCATTATCTTGTATTGCTTTACCAACTCTTTCAGACAATTCAAGATTACTCCTTTCTTTTTGTAAATCACAAAGGGGGAGAATATTTACAAAGGAAAGATTGTTTTACAAAGGGGGATAATGCTTTACAATGCTCTTAAGGAAAATCTACGAATACAATCCTTAGGAAAGTCCATACCTAAGGGGGAGATTAGTTGTATTCAATTTCTTATTCAGAAGAGTTTTCAATAACTCAGGGGGAGATAAGTATTTCTTGTTACATTTACTTTGTGTGTTGTGATTTCCAAAAAGGGGGAGATTGTTAAGTCAAAAGTCTTCTTTTGACTTCTATATCATGTTTTGGAAATCACAAATGCATTCTATCATATTTTAGAAATTAAAATTGTCTTTTATCATGTCTATCGTATCGTACAATGTTGATCGTACCGACCATATCGTATCGTACTGACTCTGTCAATCATACCATACTGACTCTGTCAATCGTACCATACTGACTCTGTCAATCGTATCGTACTGACTCTGTCAATCGTATCGTACTGACTCTGTCAATCGTATCGTACTGACTCTGCTATTCAGATGATCATTATTTGTTTTGGTACTTAGTCAAAAACACTCACTACATATGAATCGTACTCATGTTTTTCATTTCTATATATCTCTTGTCCTAACAAAACGATGTCGTTGAGTTAGTTACAAACTAATCAAAACGATGTCGTGCTTTCTGTTTCAATATGACCGTTGGAGGCAATATGACCGTTGGAACCCAAGGCCTATAAATAGGAGGTCATTTGAAGCTGAGAGAACAACGATGAATGAAGAGAACGAATGAAGAGACTCTGTGAACTACCAAGATTCTAGAGAGAGACACTGTGACTTCTCTCATCTGCCTTGTGTGTCCGATCATTGTATCGAGGTCTTTCAAGTAATTGAAAGATAGAGGTGCCGATTACCTACAAAGTCAAGGGCTGCCGGGGATAGGCAGACAGACGTGCCGATCATCGTATCGAGGGATGCCAGGGATAGGCAGGCAGACGTGCCGATCATCGTATTGAGGGCTGCCAGGGATAGGCAGACAGACGTGCCGATCATCGTATCGAGGGATCACCAAGGTATTGGTGAGACATACCTTTTATCCTAGGTGAAAGGATAACCCTTCTCTTTGGGTTAAAAGAATTTTATTACCTTTACATTTCCGTTGTTACTTGTATTAGAAAGGGATTTGTATTGTTTCCTTTCTTCTTTACATATTCAATTATAATTGTTTCAATTACAATCATTCTATTACTTTTTGTATTGATTGATTCTATACGCTTTAAGGTAGAATCATTCATCTTTTGTATTACTCTGATTATTGTGTTCACCTTGAATACAATTGTTTTACTTTACATTAGTATTACAATACATCATACCTTTTTCATTCAATACAATTGTGGGTGTTTGTATTTGTATTAGTTTAAGATCATTTAAACTAATATCTTTTTCGCTAAAACCCAATGGTTTTTAAACATACAATTCACCCCCCCTCTTGTATTGTTCCATATAATAGACATATACATTTACTATTCGATCCAACATATATAATATCAATATGATACATGTATAGTACATAAGTATTGATTACATCATTAACATGATTATAAAATTTTACCATTCTTCCAAAACTATACTGGATAACCTAGGGAGAACAGAAGAAAGGGTGAACTATAAATCCTAATAAGGGAATAATCCAACGATAACATAATGTAATCTAATGCGGGGGATAAAATAGGTATATAAAGGGCACCTAAGAGTACTGAAAATATAATATTGAACAATAAGGCATGATACAACAAGATATCATAATGGAAACATTAGAACATGCTGAAAACATTTAATGTTACATCATAACCAAAGGTCAAGGTTAACCACTGAGACATAATTATATATTGTAAAATTTCCCATAATTGATTATGTTTAATTTATAATATCACACATTAGGTATCATGGTACTAAAACATAATATAATGTCCTATCCCGGCTCACAACTAAGATGGTTGCCGGACTGGTCGCCACTTAGACTATATCATGTCTCCCCATATGCCAGAGGCTACCGACCATCAGTGAGGATATCCTGTGGTGTTATTGGGGAAACAATAAACTCTTATCAGAGTTGTACAAAAGTATAACAATGTAATTAAAATAAACTGCAGAAGTAGTACATAGAAATGATACGCAATGGAAGACATATTCTTATATTAAATCTAATAAACGAGGTCAATGCCAGTTTACACAATAGATGAATGTATGACATGGAAATGAAAAACATATGAAATCATTAAACATGACAAAATTCTTTTCAATATAATTCAAAAATATAAAATCTAAATAAAATCCACATCTATGATCTCCTTGAGCATCCCGAGATCCAGCTCCGTCTTTTTCTCCTAAATTCAGGTATAAGAAACCCAAAATACAACCTCGGTCATGTATTTAGTACCATGGGTTCCCGAGTAGGGTGTGGGATAAAATATCAGTAGGCCATCACCCATCATTTTCTATCATAATATCAATAGTGAAATATAATTTAAATAGTCCACAATCATAGAGAATTAGGATAGAAAAAATAAATTAACATCACACATTCATGTTCGTACGAGACACTTAAGGGCAATACATGCTTTATCCCATGGATGGTGTTTGAACACTTAACCAATTAATTAATTAATAAATGGCCAATTTATACAGATATTTCACATGATGCATCGCCAGTAATGACATCACCTCCTGATACTATAAATAATGAGGGTTCCAAGATTTAAATAGAAAACCATGATTGATAATTCATATGAAGTTCCAAGGTAATGACCAAGTAAACGTAGTCCTCATGGTCTACTAGCTTAGTAGTATCTAATTCTAGATATGGGGTTAGAGTGTAATCGAGGGAGAATATTTCAAGGAATTCTATATTAAGATGCAATCTAAATCCAAGGTGATAATCCAAGGTAAAACAAGGTTATGTAGTGACATGGCCATATGTTATGTAACAATGGAACCTACTTGTCAATGATGGATCCAAGGAGTGTATCCATGTCATCTTTTAATATTATGTGAGGGATCCTAAATTATAATATCGGGCATCCAAAAATATACATGGATTGAGATCTAGGTTGTTATCATCCTAAACAAGCCTCATCCTTGAATCAAATTGGGGTTCCTGAGTTCTCATGGAATTCCGCAATAAGAATCTAAGGTGAGCTTTAGTTCGGCCACTCCTATTTGATAAAGAGGTCACATGACGTTTTATTTGGTTCAATTATTACATTTCATCAGAGTGATAAAGACAAGTAGCAAGGAACCGTTTAACAAATTCATAGTTAATCAATATGCTCATTTGGTTCAAGCCTTTCCTTTCCTTAGTTTGACAAGGTCATGTACCTTGCAACCAATAACTTATTTCATTGGTGGTCATTTAATAATCGATGTTCACTCTACAACCATAAATTAACATGGTATGTGGTGCTATATAAATGTTATAAATTATTCATTTATGAACCTAAGTCCATCAATGGAATTATTACATGGGAAACCATGTATCACCCAAGGTATAACTATAATAAACCATTGAGTCCGTCCGTGGAATTCCTACTTGGGAATAAAAGTATCACCCAAGGAGTTAAATAATTCGTTACTTTTAATATCATTTAATATACTTATTTAAAGGTTAATCATCTATAATTAACCATTTTTTAATTCAACACATTCAATTTACCAGCGCATTTCAATTTTTTTTATAAGGCTCTATGGGTCACTTAGGACATGTCAATGGAAAAAGGCAATCACCTACAAGGAAATTTTCAATCTAGAAACCAGACCAAACACTTAGAAGGTTCTTTAGTTATTTATTAATTTAAAAAGAGATTCTCAATGTTTCTAATTTCATTAGGGTTATGTACTAATCATACAAAATATAAAACATAACATCAATGCAGAAGAAATATTTATACAACAATTCATGAATGCATAATAATATATACACTACATTTTAGATTGGAGATATTCCACCAATTTTGGAGGAGTTTTATTATAATTCATGATTTTTTTATCATCATATCACTTATTAAATTGAGAATTGAAAACAACACACCTTATAAATTTATATTTTTGTGGAATTAAATCTAATAACCTCACTTCATCTATTTAAATATACAAAAGACAAGTATGAAATTAAATAACATATTTATAAAATTAGAGGACCTGGAAAAGGACCCTAACTCATAAGATGGAGAATCCAAATCTTTAAAAATCATGTAGTCATCCACTTTCACGCACATACTTGCACACACAAATATATATATATATATATAGATATATATACATACATATCCTTAAAATGATTCATGTGTTCCATGTGCCATGAGGGAACATGCTCATGGATGATATATATATTTATATATATTCGTACCATAGTAAATGCATCCTCTCCAACCGAAATTAATCACAACCTACTACAAAAAAATCATTACACCCCTAAACAACTTAAGCCTCCAATTTAGAGGGTGTAAAAAATAGTTCTAGGATCTTACACCAGATCAACCATTATAGATTGAATCAACCTAAATAGCATTACCTTCAGTGGTGGTTTCCAGAACACAGACCTACAACACTCAAGAGGCCAATTTAACAACCCTAAAACTAAAGAAAAATGAAAAAATGGATCAATCCCCACCCTAGGGTTTCATCCAATCCTTATGAGGGGATGAGGAAAAGAAAATAGTTGAAGAAAGGGTAGAGACATGTTGAGAAGGCTTTACCATGTAAAAGTAGATGATATCTATGAAGAAATTGAATGAAACCAATTATCAGAGAGGGATCTCAGGGAAGGGGTCGCTCACTGTGTGTGTGTGGGGGGGGGGTCAACTAGGTGGTTTTGTTGTGTATTACGGGGAGGAGAACCCATTTTGGTTCTTTTAAAACTTAACTTAAACTAAATAACAATAGTAATAATAGTAATTAATTTATTATCATTATTATTAACAAAAATAATCATTAGTATTTTTCTCATTTAGTTTTCATATAACATATTTTCCTTATTTATTTTTAATTTAATTAATTAATTTCATAAAATAGAACAAATCTTATGGTTTTTTGAATCGTGAACAAACTGTGCAGTGTATAGTGTTTAGGTACTACCCCTAGATAGAAATTGTGTTGGCTAAGTGCATGGTTTGAGAAACTATGTGAAACTGGCGTGCATGCCTCTATCCACATGTAAGAAGTCACATGGTTACCTGTTATGGGCTGCATAGTTTTTGAAAAACCATGAGCCCTCTGCACGCCATTTATAACTTGACATTATATGTCTGGTGCTCCCAAAACCCCTAGATCCACCAAGGAAGCTCTTCAAGCCCTTTACAAATTTCTATAAAATCGCTTTAAAATGTTCCAAAACTTGTCACTTCATTATGAAGTTCTATTTTAAATTCAAAACGTTCCATAAATAAAAAATTTATAAAACATTCAGATTGTAAAGATTCATTCATTGGTTTCAATGCATTTACGACACCTATCACTCCTTTAATAACTTCTTATTAATTCCACCCTTAAACCATTACAACCAGAGGCAACACTCATTGTCCAATGGGAACATCGAAAAGAATCTTTCGCATTCCTGTTAATATTGATACATGATCACATCATTGTTTTTATTAAAAAATTTACTTATTGTGCTCCCTAAAATAGATCTTGACACATGGATGGGGCCAATTCCAAGACATGGTACCTCCACCATAGGAATTTCCATAAATATCATGCTTTTAAGAATCCTAACAATGATATTGACTTTATTTCATTAAAAATGAATGGTCAAAACCCAATATTTCTAACAGATGATGGTTCCAAAATATTCCCGAAATGCATTGGTGAATATTTTTACACTACACCCGCCTTAACCCGACGACATGCTTTGAAATGGTTCCTTATAACTATTCACATTGAACAAGAGATAGGGAAAGTGTTTATTCGGTTGGATGACATATCTTAAATATGTATGGATTAGGTGGAAGGTGTAATTCAAAAGAAATGGCTATGGTCCATGAGTCTGACAAGGGAGTTCCCCCCTGGGAAACTAGTAATCACTCAAGACATAACAATCCTCGATAAGAACCATTCATTAGCATGTAACACTGATAAATATCACCCACCAAGCTAAAAAACATTTCATTATTTAGTGTGACATAAGACTGAAGCTCTCTTAGTGAATCTATGATGATGTCACGATAGGAGACATGCACATCACTTAGGAGAATACACAAGGAGGGGTGAAACAGTTTCTAGTCAAACACACCCAACTACTAGAAGTAAAATTTATTGAACCACAACTGGTTGACTTCATGGAAGAAGCTTGACTACACCTACTCATGCACCAACATTTGATAACACACATGCTTTTACTACACTGAGGCATTTCATGTTTGTTCAAGCTTTACAACCGATGTATAGATCCTGAGCAATGGAATTTATCAGGGGTTTCCTACACCACCAACCTCATAAATGTTGTTCTACCAAGAAAGAACCAACATTTATAAAACCCAACAACCATGGGGATTTTATGTGAACCAAATATTTCTAAATGGTCTTTCTTGGATGGGATCCTTCTACTTGGAAGGACACATTTACCACATTCAACTTGACACTGCCCACCATAGGGGTTTCCTTGTTGAAAATGGAAATAATAATTCCATTCCTAAGAATGTAATATCAATACAACTTAAATTAACATGTGATTCACCTCTGAACCATGATCATAGTGTGAAAAAATATAAAGAAGGTAAAAAATAGAAAACAAATATCAGACACTCGATCCTTCTAAAATCCATCCTCAGAATTGGGATGAAACTGATTGAATAAAGACAGATCTCTCTACTATGGAGATGATCCATGAACATACTAATCACCATAATAGATTTATTTTAATTTTATATTGCCTCATATGACCATAATCCTAGATGACGCCATAATCATTCTTCCATTACTATGAAAATGAAATGGTCAAATTATACATGAAGCGGACAACCATGACGGAGGTGTGTATAACCTATTGAAATTGAGAATTACCAAATTCTCAAGCCCATACCTAGTTCAAGAAACCATTGACCATGCATCCGAACAATGGGTTTCATAGGAAATTTACAGTGCTACTAGGGACAATGTCACCTGGATGACACATAACGTCAATAATGTCACAAAATGATCAAGGAATTTAAACTCTAAGGGTAGTACCTACCACATTACACCACCTTACAAAAAAACACAGTACATCACACTAGGTCACGCTAACAGAATTACCTATTATCCAAAGCTGATCATCAATCCATGGTTAAAGGTCTCATTCCAAGTCAACACAAAGTTTCTTTAACTACCAATACACAGGGGTTTTAAATAGAAGACACCACTACAAGATCCATTTCAAATCCCTTTCCATTTATTTGCATTTAAAACATTTATAATGTTTAAATAAAACATCATGTTCTAATTTTAAAACAAGATAGGTACATTTTTCACACATAATTATTTTAAAAATATAATAGCATTTGAAATCCTGTCATTTATTAGGTAGTTTGTAAAATAAATTAATTTTAAAATTATAATAAATAAGGCTGGCTACTTGTGTCTTTTTTTAACCAACCTGGATTCTCTAGAAAGAAACCCAATAGAAACATATCAAAATTTTAAGGATCAAACATCCAAAGGGTCGTCTAAAAGAAAAAATCCCCAACTAACCTACATGGGTCCAGTTGTGTCATTTTCATTTAACCATTTTACTCCGTATTAAAAATAAATAGCTCTTACATTTATAAATATTTCAAACATAACACATTCATTTTTTTTAATATGGGTTTCCATTTCCCAATTTATGAATCACCCATACACTTGATGGATTTTAAATTGGCTCCCATCAATGAAAACCAATCTAATTTCAATATTTAAAATGGTCACATACAATGGTCCTGTATAAATGGGTGTCCAATTACTAGCTTTAAAAGAACCCATAAACATTATAGATTGGAATTTTTCTCCCTTTAGTCAAAATCAACCTACATTAGAATTTTAATTCTCACAACCCTTTACAATGGTTAGAATACATGTGTTACCTTTTTCCAGCATTAAGGAACCCACACACCTTATAACTTAAAATTGGATCCCATCATAACTGCAACAAATATACTTAACTCATGAAACCATTTACATATATCAAAAACATGTCACTACAATCAACTGACAACGATAAATATATTGAAATCATAGATTCATTCTATAATGGGTTAGAAATATAGAAGGCAAGCTGATGAATTACCTCAACAGGTATAAATATAAGCATAGAACAACACTCAAGGCACAAAATCCAATCATAAATCCAACTAAAATGCAACTACATGGCATGGAAATATGCATGGAATGTGAATTTACTATGTGTCTAAATGATGAATGCATTGTAGCTTCCTTTCTCTATTAGTCCATGGGTAACATAACAAAAACTCATTAACAACTATGTAATAGAAATTTACACCAGTCACTCAGGGTGAAATCATTTTAACTAGAACATAAAATAGCATGAACAAAAATTACCTGCCTTACTAACTTTGACATTTACCATACATTTGGTGATCATCCCCAGGAATATCTATTATCTATGAACCGACATAATTCTGGACTCTAGTCTACCATCCCAAACAGTAAGACAAAGTAAAAAATCCTCTAAAACCACATTGTAATGTTCTGACATGGATCAACAACTAATACAGTGGCCGAACTGGTTTCCACATGGCCTCAATCCTGCATCCCCATACACCAATGGCTACTGATGAGTAGCAAGGGTCTTAGGAGGTGAATGGTGGGAGAATAAACCCTCTTATCAGAGTTTCACAATGATATTAAAGAGTATGTAACAATCAATAACAGAAGTAGTAAATATTAATGATAAATAATGAAAGATATATTCGTATATTCAATTTAAGAAAATAGGTCAATGTTATTTTACATGATATATAATAATTCATGAGATTATTATTATACACATATTAGTGGAATAAATATTATAGAATACTTTTACATACAATTCAAAAAAATGAAATGGAATAAAATCCCCATGAGTGATCTCATTGAGCATTTCAAGCTCCAACTCAATCCTTTAATCCTAACTCCTTTTATATGAAACACAAAAAGAAACCTTTTTCCTGCAAATATATAGACCAATTAGGTACCAAGGGTACCCGATCAGGGTTTGAGATGAAATAATAGTAGACCGGCACCCACCACTTTATAGCCTAACCCAAAAGTGCAATATAATTTAAAAAGATTGTAGGCATAGAGAATTGTAATAGGCTGAATAAATTCACATCACCAATCCATGTTCCTTGGAGACACTTGATGGTTATACCTGCTTCATCCCTTAGCAGGTGTCTGAACATGTAACAAATTAATTAATTATGAAGTTACCAATATATATAAAGTCACATGAGACATAGCCATCCCCAACATTAGCTCGTGATATTATAAATAGTGAAGGTTCGAATATGTAATAAGGAAACCATTATTGATAATTTTTAAGAAGTTCCATGTTAATGACTAAGGCACTATAGACCACTAGGGCCACTAACCGAGTAGTTTCGAAGTATAGATAAGGGGTGAGAGTGTAATCAATAGATCATATTCCAATTTATTTCACAATAATATTCCAATTTAATCCAAGGAGATCATCCAATGAAAAATGGGGATAAGAAAATAATGGTCCTTAGGGATATAACCACACCACCTACGTTGAAATTATGCAGACAATGAGTGTATCCATGAAATCCTTCAATTCTATGTTAGGTATCCTAGGGTGTAATAGCGTGCATCCAATAATAGATAAGGATTGGTAACTAGGTATATATCAAGCAATGAAAGCCACATCCTGTTATCAAAATAGGGTCCCCAAGTGCTAATAGAATAACTTCATAATAATCCTAGGCGAGGTGGAGTCAGGCCAATACTATTTTAAAATGAGTTCACATAACATTTCATTTGTTTCAATCCTTTACTTTAATTAGTTTATAAGTAAAAGTAGCATGAAAACATTTAAACAATTCATATTTAATCAATACTTCCAATTGGTTCAGGAAATTCCTTTCATTAGTGTGACAAGATCATATAGAATTCAACCATCCATTTTATCCATTTTAATAATCATGGTTCACTCTTCTACCTTCCATTAACTTGGTATGGGGAGCTATAGACATGTAAAAAATTATTCTTTTATAAACCTAAGTCCATCCATGGCATTCCTACATGGGAATCCATGTATCGCCCTATTTATAAATATAATAAACCATTGAGTCCATCCATGGAATTATTACATGGGAATCCATGTATCACCCAAGGTGTAAAATCATTCAATACTTTTGAAAATCATTTAATAAATTCATATGAAGGCTAATCATCATGTATTTACCATTTATATTAATTCAACACATTCAATTTACAAAATAATTTCAGTTGTATTTATATGGCTCCATGGGTAACTTAGGAGGTGTTAATGGAAAAAGGATATCACCTGCAAGGAAAATTCCAATAATGATATGGATCAAGAACAAAAAAGCATTCGTTCTTATTTAATCGTTTAAAAAGTGAAGAACAATGTTTCTAATTCCATTAGCACTGTTTCCAAAAAATTCACAATCTCAAATGTAATATGAAGGCATATGAAATATATATATAAACAAGTCACACTAGCATAGAGATCAAAACACTTCTTCTTAGCATGAAGATAGCGCACCTCCATTAGAGGTTTTTTTATTAACATGGACAATGTTTTTCAATAAATCACTTATTTCATCTAGAATTTAAAACATGAAGCTTACATAATAATCATTTAAGTGGCATTAAATATTACAACTTCACAACATAAATTTAAATTTATAAAAATTGCAGTAAGTAATTAATTAATTCATTTAAAATTGGAGGACATGGAAAGGGAGCTTACCACAAACGATTTCAAGGCAATGATTTCTAACTCAATAAGTCTTCCAATCACACACACATACTTCCACATACACATATATATATCTATATCCTTAAATCAATTCTTTTTTCTTTATACTATAAAGGAATACACAGATGGAGGATATATGAATTTATGTATATTCATACCTTAGTATATTCATGCGCTGTATAAAAAATTACCACATCCTAAAACAATAAACCCGAACTACCATAAACACTTTAAGAATCTAATTTAGAGGGTTATAAACAAAAAATGATTTTAAGACCATACCCCAAATCAACAGTGGTGGAGATAATCGACCTAAACCACCATGACTTTAGTCAAGGTTGTTGAAACGCTGACTTAAAACATAGAGGTGGCCATTGAAACAACCCTAAAACTGATGAAAATCTAAAAAAAATGGATCCAACCATACCCTAGTGTTTCTACGGAACCAGGTGAGGGAACATGGAAGCTAAAACATCTGATGAAAAGGTGTGTGTATAGAGAGAAGTATTTACCTCGTTCAATCAAAAGATTTATTTGAAGAAAATGGAAGAAATCAGTGACCGAAGATGGAGCCGGGTGAAGGAGCTCTTGTGTTGTAGGGAGTTGACCAGGTGGGTCATGTCACACCTAAGGGATAGGGAGAACCCATTTGGGTTTTTTAATAGTTAACATAAAATATAAAATAAAAATAAAAATTACAACAACTATAATAATAATAATAATAATAATAATAATAATAATAATAATAATATCCTTATTATTCAAACATTTATTTATTTTTATTATTCACATTTAATTTATATTTAACATATATGTATTTTAGTTTTATTAGTTTTAATTAAATAATTTCTTAAAGGAGAACAAACTTTAGGGTTTTCTCGAATGGTTTTCCAAACTGTGTGCAAACCGTATTGTGTATAGTGTTTACGTACTGATAGAAAACACCAACCGTGAGGGCTAGGAACTTTGTTTGATAAACTGTGCACAACACGTGAATACACCTATGGCCACCTGTATGAAGTCTCATAGTTACCTATTATGGGCCACACCATTTTAGACAACCCGTTCGCCCTCTGTAGGTCCATTAAAACCAGATTTTCTGGATTTGGTGCTCCTAAAACCCCTTGATCATCCCAGGAAACACATTAAGCCCCTAACAAAGCCCAATAACGTGACATGAAATGGTTCCACCATGTGGAACATCATTCAAAATCTTTTTTATAAATTTGAAATGTTTTATAAGTGAAATAGTTTAAAACCCATTAGATCTTATCTGGTTAAACAACCCTGATTTCTATACATAACCAAAATAGTTGGAGAGTAGTCTAGGTATTGGTTCTGGGTGCAACAGAAGTGTGTGATTGGAGTTTTCCAATATTTCATTATTCATGTTCATTGATATATCTGATATCTACATGATGGTAAATTTCTTGTTCAATGGAATTGAATCAAAGAAGACTGACAACATGAATCATGCGAGAACTTGAGATAGGATAATCACATATTATTTAAAGTTAATTTAATTAAATAAGAATTAACTTGATAGAATTATTTCATCATTGAAGGATATAGTAACAAATAATTTATTCACCATTGTTGATTTTTATGAATAAATTGTAGATTTCCTCTAGTAGTGATCTATATGTGTTCCATGAATCTCCAAATTACACCTAAGGAATATCTAGGGCCTAGCACGAAAGATCCTTATTCTTGAATCATATTCCTTTGATCTCTACAAGAACTAATTCAAACTAATTATCCTTGACCAGTTGGATAAATAATGCTCTCTGTTCATCGGAGTGATATTGGAGAAGATACATCTCAAGGGCATGCAATAATTATCCAATTCCAGTGTGCACAACCCAAACAAATGAATTGTTATATTGAGAAAATAACATAACTGGGTTTATATATCACTAAGATTAAAATAAATTAATTTCACATGGGCCTTTAAATATTTATTTAATTAGAGTAAAAACCCCATTTCAAATAATAATATTATTATCATTTTTTCTCGACACGCATTTGACATAAGAATTAAAAATAAATATCATTTGTCCAAATAATATTCAATATTTATTGTTTTCTCACTAGACCTAAAATCCTGGTCCGTCATTCCTCTGTAATATTTATCATATTAAAAAAATGTATATTTATTTATTAAATAAATATCATTGAATTATTCTCTAATAAATAAATAAATATTATATTCACTAAATAGAAATTAAATATTTATTGAATATTCATCTCACACTATATTCTATAGAATAACTAGAGACAGAATAAATGTGATCATGAAAAGATGAATTATTTTTTAAAAACATGAAATTATAATATTTATTCAACTTGTTAACTAATTAATAATAATGTAATATATAATTTAGTTTCTAGATATACGTAGGATGTGAACCTCTATGCCTCTTTTTTACTGGAATTAGGAGAAGCGACCTAATGTATAAGGATTGAATCTAGAAATATGCCAAGGAACCGAGAGAGAAATAAGTTAATTCCACAATGAAATAATACCTCATAAAGATGCTAACAATGTAATGTAATCCCATTATCACAATATCTCAAATCATTCAAGTTTCCTGTGTGTACCACTATCCCATGTGCTCGATATCTCCTTCTTTGACATTATAGAAATAAATCATGCCTATATATCTCCATGGAGAAGGATTTGTTATGGTAATATCATTTCAATAAAAGTTCCTCAGATATTAAAATTTTTTAATGAATATATGGGATAAATCCTTTCCCTTATTATTATTAATTAAATATTACTTGTGATGCACCGAATATATCTTACCCAACCGAAAACAATTGTTATCATAGTTTTCATCATACATCAATGTACGTAACTCATAATACAAATTAATAATAATTTTAAAATTATAAGGACCAATCCACATTTTCATATGTAGGAACATCCAATGACACATATAAATGTGGATTTTCTACTCGAGGGTCCCATTCTCATAATATCATACTAGATATTACCAAGGGGTACACTATGAGAACATGTATCAATGTCTTATGATTCTACAACCCTCATAGCTTGTATCATTTCATGGACTCAAATTATATCATCCAT
This sequence comes from Viscum album, assembly GCA_963277665.1. Classification (NCBI taxonomy): domain Eukaryota; kingdom Viridiplantae; phylum Streptophyta; class Magnoliopsida; order Santalales; family Viscaceae; genus Viscum; species Viscum album. The sequence goes on from CAUJRU010000118.1 coordinate 400,368, forward strand.
CTATAGAACATATATTTTTGAATAGTTTCATTGCACATCCAGGTTCTCTTCATAGTAGGGAACTGCTATAACCTTTTAGTGTGATAGATACTCTATAGACATTATCACTTGCAATGTTATGAATAAGAATAATCATGATTTGACTACAAGTTTATTAATATGAAAAATATGAATTCAAGTAATCATAAGGGACACATAAGTTTGTTCTTGGGAAAAAACACCAAAAAACTCCCACATGCACTTGAGAAAACAGCTAATAACCTTCGGTCTACTAGCTCTCCCATGATACTCATGAATCTTCTAAGATGGGCCTTTAGTCAAGTGGGTTACCATGTTCTATTATATGTGTACTCTAATTAGTGTAACTTCACCCCTTTGATGAAAATACCTTAATATGTGATACATCTAGAGTCTATTCTTTGTCCTTTTGTGTGACCATGCCTTTTTTGCAAGGGCCACTGTTCAAGTATTATCACAATACACTATAATTATATCTTTACTTCTAGGTACCAAATTAAGAACATCGTTTTTTTTGAATCCAAGTTTCATTATAGGACGCATCATAAGAAACTATATACTAGGAATCCACTGTAGATTCTGTGAAAACTGGCTTTTTTGAACTCTTCCATCTCACAGCTCCACCATTGAGACAAAAAACAAATCCTGATTGTGACTTGAGATCATTCCACACATTTTAAAACAATCAACATTACAACCCACGATGAAAAATATATCATATCCTTCATACAAGAGGAACATATCCCCAGTTCATCTCTTATACATTAGGATGACCTTAGACGTAGTCGAATGTTGTTTTCCTGGATCTGGTTGATATCTTCCTACCATGATCAATGCATAGCCAACATCATGTCTACTACATAGTGTGGCATACACGATTGATCATATCGCTGAAGTGTATGTGATATTGGTCATGCTCTCTTTCACTTAATGTGTCTCAGGAAACATTTTCATAGAAATATGAAAACCATGTGACATTACAACTATTCCCCTCTTTGATTTCCCCAAAAAAAAGTTCTTTAGTATCTAGTCAACACATGTAGTTTCCCTTAGTCCAAGAATATTATTGGATCTATCTGGAATGATATTTATTCCTATAATATAGGCTTCATTACCAATGTTCTTTATGGAGAAACAATTTTTTAACCATCCCATAGCTGAATATAATATTTGTATATCGTTTCTAATAATTAATATGTCATCCACATATATTACTAGGATAATGAGGGTATGCCCACTAAAACTCTTGAAAACACATGGCTCCATTCATTATTAATGATACCAAATTCTTTTATAACTTCATCATATAAATTTCCATCGCCTAGGTTCTTTCTTCAATCCAGACGTGGATCTATAAAAATTAAAAAACATCCTTGAATTACATGGATTCAAAAACCCTTATGGTTATGTCTTAAAGGCATCTTCTAGAAGGGTCCCATGATGTAATGAAGTATTGACGTCCATATTCCAAATATGATAGTAAGCTGCTATTGCATGTAGTATTCTAATGGATTTAAACATTTGAACTAGTGAAAAAGTTTCATCAGAATCAATTCCATGATGTTTAATAAACCCATTAGCCACTAGACTTTATTTACAGTAATTTATATTACCTTTTGTGTCCAGTTTCTTCTTGAATACACATTTTTATCCAACATTATTTACATCTACTAGCATATCGACCATAACCCAAACTCTGTTCTGTTATTTGTAATCCAATTCAGAAATCACGGATTCTTTCCATATTGAAACTTTTGAGCTCTCTACAGCCTCCTTGAATGAGAGAGGTTCATCATTTTCAACCAATAATCACTCACCATATTCAGTAACTAGAAAACCATAATTCTCTGGTTCTCTTACCTATCTTACGATCCTATGCATTATTTGTTTTTTAGTAACTATATCTTCCATGGAGACCTAGGGAATCAGTTCCTATAGCAAATCTTGTGTATCTTGAGAATCAACATAATCTATGTGATTCTTTCTCCCAATATCCCTTTTGATGATGGGATCCCTCTAATGAGATACTGCTTGTCTAGTGACATTCACGTTATTGTCCAATATGGATGGTTTTGTCCAACATTATCTTCATGGCCTATTTACTCTACTCAAATGCGTGATCCAGCTCCCATGTCCAAAATAGAATTTATATCCCATTATATCTGAAACATATTTATAAAATGGTAAGTCAAAATATATTACTTACCAATATTTATGCCTGATATACTAAAGTGAATATTAAGAGTAAAACTGGAATTTTCATCAAAATTTGGAAATGAATGATCTAATCCCAAATATTTCATAATTTATCATACTTAGCATAATGTGTGGAAATTATATCATTTATTATCCGTAAAATTTTCAATAAAATTGTGTTTTATCATACTGAATTTCTCAAAATGTATAATACAAATTTTTCATGACTCATCTCCGACCATATGATGTTTTACAGGGTAGAGTTCCTCTGGTAACTAAAATCATTCCATACTAGTGTGTAAGGAGGAGTGTTTTGAGGTAGAATCTCGAACACCTATAAAAACATATGGAACTGTTAGTTAATATATTCACCACCTATATCTGATCGAAACATCATTATCATTTTTCCAAGTTGCTTCCAAACATCATTCGTGAATTCCTCAAATTTATCATAGGACTTGGACATATACCTCATCATGATGATATAGCCTCATCTACTCAAGTTATCAGTAAATGTTTTTGAAGTAAGAATATTCACCTCTAGCATCTACTTAAAATGGTCCACACACATTAGTGTGTATCAATCCTATAATATTTGTGTCACTTCACCCTATCCACCTAATGGTGTATTTCACATACATCTTTATGTACAATCATGACATCTTTCTAGTGGCTGGGCCTTAGATGATCCTAAATAACCACCTTCATAGAGCATTGACAAATGCTTTTCAGTTACATGACCTTGATTGTTATGACAAATCTAGGTGATATATGAGTCATGTGAATATGATTTTTTATCAAATGATAACACTTTATTTTAATAGATTTATACATAAAGATTGTTATTTAAATTTGTCTTACAAAAACGTATGTTGTCCTTATAAAAGAAAGAACTTTTATTTCCAAAAAGGAAATAAAAACCATCAGTATCTTGGAATGATACAGAAATTAGGTTTTTGGTATCTGCAGGTACATAATAACAATCTTCTCAAACCAAAATCATTCACATTGACAATGAAGGGTGGTAGTCACCAATGGCCATAGTTTCAAGCCTCACACCATTATCAGCTGTCAGATCCACCTCTCTTCTCGCAATCTTTCAGAATCTAATTGTTTCCAACATTTAGATACAGATGTGAAAACTAGAAGCTATATCTAATACCCAATGTGTAGATATTGAAATATTACAATCGATAATGAACGCACCCTCAACCTCACCTTGCGTATTGGCACACTTCCACCTCCAATGGCCTAATTAATAATAATTACTAATATATATTAATAATTACTAATAAATATTAATAATTATTAATAATTATGAATAATTAGTAATAAATATGAATTATTAGTAATAATTATTAATAAATACAAATAATTATTAATAATTAGGAATAATTACTAATAATTAGTAATAAATATGAATAATTAGTAATAAATATGAAAGATTAGTAAGAATTAGTAATAATGAGTTATAATCAGTAATAAATTTGAACAACTATTAATGAATAAAATAAATTAGTATTAAATTGGAATAATTAGTAATAATTAGTAATAAATATGAATAACAAGTAATAAATACAAATTATTCGTAAGAATTATTAATAAATTTTTATAATTATTAATAAAACGAATAATTAGTAATAAATATGAATAAATGTAATTATTAGTAATAATTTTTAATAATTAGTAATTATAAGTAATAAGAAGTAATAATAGTCATAATTACTAATAAATATGAATAATTACTAATAAATAGGAATAATTATTAATAAATACGAATAAGTAGTAATTAATATTAATAACTAGTAGTATTTATTAATAAATTGTAATGATGAGTAATAAATAGTAACAAATAATAATAATTAGTAACAAATACCAATAATTAGTATTAACTATTAATAAATCTAAATAATTATTAAAAATTAGTAATAACTACAAATAATTAGTAATAATTAGTATTTATAAGCAATAAACAATAATAATTAGTAATAAATTTGAATAATTAGTAGTAGTTAGCAATAAATTTGAATAATTAGTTAAATTATAATAATTAATAATAATTATGAATAATTATTAATGCATATGAATAATTTGTCATAATTTTTAATAATTATTAATAGTTTGTATTAATTAGTAATAATTTGTAATTATTAGTAATAATTAGTAAAGATTTGTAATAAATACTAATAATTAGTAATTAATACGAATAAATAGTCCGAAATATGAATAATTTGAAATAAATAGCAATAATTAGTAATAATTAGTAATAATTAGTAATAAATATTAATAATTTGTAATAAATTGTATACATTTTCAATAATTAGTGATAAATACGAATAATCAGTAATAAATAAGAATAATTAGTGATAAAAATGAATAATTAGAAATAATTAGTAATAAATATGAAGAATTAGTAATAATTAGTATTAAATGTGAATAATTAGTACTTATTAGTAATAATGTTTACAATTTGTAGCAACTAGAAATAATTTTCATTAATTAGTAATACATAAAAATAATTAGTAATAAATATGAATAATTAGTAGAAAATATGAATAGTAAGTAATAATTAGTGTTAATTAGTAATAAATAGTAGTAATTAGTAATAAATAGAAATAATTCGTAATAAATTGTAATAATTATTAATAAATATTAATAATTTTTAATAATTATATAATAAGTAATAATTAGTTATATTTAGAAATAAATATGAATAATTAGAAACAAAGATGAATAATTAGAAAAAATAGCAATAATTAGAAATAATTTGCAATAAATAACAATAATTAGCAATAATAAGCAATAAATTGTAAAAATTTGCAATAATTGGAAATAATTAAAAATCATTAGTAATAAATTAACATAATTTCTAGTAGAGTAATAATTATTAATAAATTGGAAAAACTTCTAATGGATTGGTAGTATAACTTTTTTCCGACGACAAATCTCCTTTCAACTTTATCACAATGAAATCTCAACAAAAAATATGCTCCCACGTATAAATATCCATTTTCTTATCCATGAGTATAGAGAGTAGCACAACGAGGACTCCCTACTCACCATTCTCGTTAATATTAAAGTGGATATGAATACATTATAGAAAATTTTTTATATTGATTTTAGAGAATTAAATTTGCAAGGAGATGAACCCTTAGGAAATAAGATACCATTTTTCCTAATGACTCATCACCATGTTACTTACTCTCACTAGAATCTCTATTAAAAATCTACACCGACGTACGAATATCCATTTTCTTATGCACGATAATAGAGAAATGCAAAATGAGGCCTCCCTTCTTTCCATTTTCATGCACATGAAAATGGATATTCCTACTTCGAAGATGATTTTTCATTGTGATTTTAGTAAGAAAAAAGTTTCAAGGAAATGATCCATTAGGAAAAAGTGTTTCTGTACATCCGCTAAAAATATTTCGAACCTTATTTAGTATAAATACGATTTAATTATTAATATTTTAGGGAAATTTGTATAAATTATTATAAATTATTATATATTACTGTAATTTGTCTAAAAATTTACTATAAATAACTGTGAAATAATAGAAAATATTATAAATTCTTATAAAATTGAATTTAAATTTTAATCTCTTGTTTGATAGAGTTGTTATTATATTAAATTATTTAAAAAACAAATTATATTATATTTCATAGAGAACTGTGGAATAATGAATTGAAACATAGTCATTATTAGATGATTGCTCTTGGATAAATCTGCTCAAGAATCCAAATGATTCTGGTTTAAATCCTGTATATATTGAGGGTGTTGAAATGTTCTCATGATTTTTATCATCAAAAATATAATTTGTTTTAGAAGGAAAATTTATGTGTCCTAGTAAAAAAACTTCATTGGGGATGTTTGACACATTTGAAAATGTTGGGGAACATCTATTGTATTTTTTTTCAACCAGATCATGTTTTTTGGTATCAATGTGGTATATCCGGTTCTAGAGAAGATACTAATAATTTGATTCTAAATACATCACAATTTAAAAAAAATTACATGATGTTGAAAGTCTATCTTTTCAACATACTAAAAATGATGATGATATTTATTAAACTCTTGAGTTTGAACCATCTCAATTTTACGAGTTATTGAGGTTCGTAAAATATTCCTTATAACATGGTCGCAATATATAAAAATTTGTTTTAGTTGAAAAAAATTTACGGCTACAAATTGAGATAATGGAAGGTAAAATATCCATTTTTATTAGATATTATCTTTGATTACAACATTTTTACCTCAAGGAAATGTGTTTCCAATAAATTTCAATGAGAGTAATAGTATGTTATATAATCTTGGTCTTAGTTATCAGAAGATTATTACATGTTCCAATGATTACATTATATGTTATGGAGAAAATGAGTCATTGTATTGTTGACCCACATGTGGAAAATCAAGGTATATAGAGGCTCAACTAGGGAAGTGTGGATACATTCATGTAAAAAAGTTGACATATTTTCCACTTATACCGAGATTCTAGTGTTTTTTTATGTCTTAGAACACAGTGACATTGATGTCATGTAACAAAAAAATATTTCCATCGGTAGAAAAGTAAAAGATCCATATAATGGCGATTCAAGGAATAATTTTGACGAAGTACATCCACCATTTTCTTTAAAATCCCAAAATGTTTGATTGGCTCTTTCTACTGAAGGATTATATCTATTTGGTTCTTATGGTTTTCATTTTCATGTTTTCCTATCTTTATAACTCCATACAATTTACCTCCTTGGATTTTGAATAAGTATACATATATATTTTTGACATTATTAATTCTATTAAATCTGAAAATAATATTGGTGATTAATTGAAACCATTGATTGATGAGTTAAATTCATTATGGAGTAAGGATGTCCGATCCTAAGATGCTTCTGCGAAATAAAAATTACTACTGAAAACAAAATTGTTATGGATAATGAGAAATATCCTAGAATATGTAATGTTATCTACCTTGAATATACATGGGCAAAAATTAAGATCGTACTATATGAGAGACAACAATGAATTTATGCTCATCAATGGAGATAAAACATGTTTTTTGACTATCAAAATAGATTACATCCAATCGATCATCCTTTTCAAAGGAAAAAATATAATTTCTGAGAAGGAACAATTGAATGATATAGACCTCTAAAAAATATATCAGGTATAGATTTTAAATAAATTTTCTCTTCATTACCACCAATCAAATTTGGACCACCAATAAACAAATGTAAAATTCATTTCTTTCAGAAATAACACAATTGGATAAAACATATCAATTTTTGGGATCTTTTATATTGGTTTCATTTGATGGTTGGTCACATGTTGTACTTCATGCATATTTAGAAGAACTATTTTGTTAATGCATTTTATAGAGTTTTGGATGCACCAGGTAATATTGGAGAAAATGTAATGTCATGATTAGATCATGCCTAAATTTGTGGTTGAAACTGACTCAATGGTGCTGCATAACACCCTCCATGGAATTGGGGGGATTCAGTGGTCAGTCTCATACATGGTCAGGGCGTGTCATGGAATCTTAGGAGCCCATACAAGGGTGCTTCATACATAGCGGGAAGGAAACAAGGCCGCAGATTACTTGGCTTCTTTTAGCTTCTCTGTTTTAGACCGGGTTTATTTTCACAACCAGGATAGTCCGACACTGATAGGGGTTAATATTATTCATGGGTATGCCCTCGGAATCCACTACGTTTTCCCCCCGTAGTAGCTTTACATGTTGGCATGGGCCCCCTGGGCCTTTACAGTTTTATTTTTTCTTCTTTGAATAAAAATTTACTCTTCAAGGTTAAAGACTTGAACATGAAATGTTTGAAAATGTTAGATAATAGAAGTTAATGATGCAAAATTCAGCTTATAAAATCTCCCAAAATATCTATTATTATTTGGTCAGTGGATTAATGATTTGATAAAACCATGTGGCTATGATCCAAATTTGGACAGATGTGCAAGAAATGATCATATTTCCAGATTAAAAAGGCATTATTGTTATATTATAATGGAATGACTTCTGATAATATGATTAAGAGGATAGTTGCGTACTATGATTTGGGATACTATAAATGACATATCATAATTTCTTCAATATATTTGGGCAGAAAGATTATACTAAAATGAACTATGCCATTTGTAATAATATGTTGTTTAAATTTTATATAAACTAAGAAAAATCATCCAGCTAGCTTTCTTTGACTCAATGGAACATTTTATATAACAATTGATGAATGATGAAAAATATAGAGGTCCTGTAAATTTTCTATGGATACACTCATTCAAGATATTCATGTTGAAATTGAAAAAAAAGCATGTAATAAAGCTTCAGTTGAAGGCTCAACTGCAAAAGCATATTTATAGGAGGAAATTTCTTTTTTCTGGCCTTATTATATTCAATCTGAATATCCATCAAAACAAATATACATTTATCACAACTATAAAAATGTTGATAATGAAATGGGAATCAATTATGAGTTTTTAATCTACCATAACATGGATTTGTTGGAGTTCATGAATGATGGATTTCAGAAAATGAACATCATAGAGCTCATATATATGTTCTACTAAAATGTGATTAAATGACACCATTTTTATTGTGAGTGCTTATATCACATATTCTATAACAATTTTTATTGTAAATTAATCTTATTTATTTAGGTTATATCACAATCATATCATGAAACAACATCCACAGATTATAGTAGTAGCTCTTGAAAAAATCGACAAAATGATTTTTCCTATTATTTTCAATAACTAGTGACATATATTATTTATGTTTTAACATATAAAATAAATTTAATATTTTATATATTGATAGTTCTTTTAAAAAATTTTATGTAACTCAACTTGATGATTAATTTGATAATTGATTGTGTGTATTCAGTAACCCACCATCCAAAAAGGTTAAATATTATATTGATTATGTGGTGAGTGGTTTTGATTAATGACACTTAAATATGGGGAATAAAAAACAATGAATATTGTTTTTTTCGTGATATGATATAATGATTGTGAATATTATATTGAATTTAATGTCATAATGGATGAAATTATTGAACTGTGTTATCTAGGAAAAAATTAAATAACAATTATTGAATATTAGTGGTTGGATACTGAGAGAGGCTTGTGTGTTCATCTGATCCATGCAATCCATGATACTAAATATAATATTATTATTTTATTAAATGAAACATTTTTATTGTATCATCATGTACATAAAATTTATTGTGAATATTAGTGTGCTACTTCAAGATAGTTTGGGGATTGGTTAAGCATAATAAAAATGAAATCTAAGGAAAATCAGTTTACACAAGGTCAATTTGGTTCCATTGAAGTGGAAGGAACTATAATATTTCCTGAGACTGCTCCGAATACATCTTTTTCAAGAAGATACACAAATATCAATGACGAAACCACACATTTAAGGGTCGATAGGGATGATGATGTAAATGATGTTATAAATGAATTTGAATTGAAAATAGATGATGAAACTAAAACTCATATGGAAATTAATGATGACATGGAGGAATATGAAGACATTAACATCATCAGATATGTAGATGAGGAAGAAAATGAAGATAGAAATAGTTAAATGCCAGTTTTAATCATTAATAATATATATATATAATAGTTATTTTTAGGTGTCTTCAAACAAAAATCATTTTGTGTTATAGATGGACGATGATTTGTTTCATTAGTTTCATGATGCTAATCTACAATTTGATGAGTAGGATGTTGGAACATCTAAACCTCAGACTACTGGAAATTTATGGAGGATATGAAGTGGGCGCGGTCTGCTCGATTGATGATTCCCGTCCCCATCCCAGAGCGACGTCCACATCTTGGTTGTGATCCACTCATACAAAGGTATGTTAACCTATGCATTTTAGTTAGTATTAATTAATTAATTTATATAATAATTATTTGATAATTTTCTCTTTTTTCACTCATTTTAACATATAGTTGTTTGATTGGGAAGCACTATATTGCACAATTAATTTTATGAGGCATGGTTCCTGTGGGATTACATTCTTGTTGATGTTCAGCAGCACATGTTCGATCACTAGATGATTAATAAATAAATTATATTTATATTTTTTTATTAATTAATAAATTTATATTATAATTTATTCGTAGGGTTTATGGTATCTCATCAATGAGAGAATGTGTGGAACTTTTTCGAAGGAATGGGAGGGGTTTATCTGTGAGCGTCGCTATTAGTTGTTGTACAATTTTAAAAGGAATGCAATTATGAAAGTAGGAGTGACATTGTTTGATGAGTCTTATTGCGCCCACCGATTAGATTACATTTCATCCCAGGTTTTGGATGGAATATGATCACATAGGATGGGTGGTAATTTTCAGAGGATATCATTTGTAGGCTGACAAAACCTGGGGAGATAGTAGGTGACACATAGATTCAGTAGTCATCCGTTCAGTATGCATAGGTATCATATGGTAAATAATTTTCTAAATAATTTAAATAAATTTAAATGTATATAATTTATTTTATTTACATAAAGGTAGTCAATAAAAACTCATATTATCGAGTTCTATATTTATAGGAAGATGTATAATGATATTTTCACTTGAGAGATTATAGGTGATTTCCAGCTTCAGATTGAGGTCGGTGTAAATTCTTTTTGAGTTTTAAAATGAACTGAGAATAATATTTTAGCTATTTTTTATTTTAAATTGCAATTGAATGGGTCATATGAGGTCGTGACGTCTCAAACAGATTCTGAGATTTAAACTAAGAATGAAGGGTCATACCAGTGCCACCGATTTGATGAAGCAGCATGGAGGCAGATGACCCAGTGTGGCTACAAGAAAGGCAGAGATAATGGTATCATCTCTCGATTGATGTCTGAGTGTAATTACGGGACTACTTCAATGTCGACATCCAGCTATAGAGGTGATCGTGGAGTGTAATCCTCATTTTTTGCATTAGTAGGAGAAACTTTGAGCTCAATGTGAGCTGATAAAATGTATGCGTAGGGATTCAGAAGAGCTTCATCGACAACTGTAGCAGTAGAAGGACGGGATCCGTTGATGGAAGCAGCAATAGCATGAGCATATGATGGAGTACATGTGTCATATGAATCATGTTTTAGGGATGGTGTCCCTCCACCATCTCCTCCAGCTCCTTTAGCTCCTCCAAAAGACCCCCAGTGATGTCAGCTCATCTAGAAGACCCCCTAGTGATGTCAGCTCATGCAGAAGACCCCATATCGGTATATTTACATTTTATAATAAAATAGTTCAATTTTATTTTATTTTTTAATATTATATATCTACATTTCAACACAGGGAATTTTTTATATTATTTTTAATATTTGGTTTTTTATTATTTTTATTTTTTTTATTTTTTTAATACATTAATACATTATTTTATTATTTATTTATATTACTTAATTTATTATTTATTTTTTATTTTAATAAAATTATTACGTAATATTATTTTATTATTATTATTATTTTGTTGTTATTATTATTTTGTATTTTTGTTAATATTGAGATTTGTATTGTTTTAAAATTTTAATATTATTTTAGTATTATCATTATTCCTATAAATATTAATATTATTTATATTATTTTATTATGATTATTGTTATCGCTATTATTTATATTGTTTGTATAATTGATATTAATATTACTATAATTATTAATATTATTATTTATGAAATTTGTTATTTAATTATAATTATTAATTAATTATTATTATTATTAATTTATTAATATTATTTTATTATTATTGTTATTATTTTATTATTATTATTTAATATAAATTTATTAATATTTTATTATAATTATTAATATTAAATTATAAATTTTTATTAATACTTTTTTAGAGTATTTGCGATGGGCCCATCATAAATAAATATTTTAAATACCATGGGTTAGCTATTTGGGACTTGCAAAGTTGTTGTGGAAAATATGGTTTTTTCTATAGTCTGTCGTAAATAACCTTATTTGCGACGAGAGTTTCCACAACAAGCCATTTACGACAGGAGCCCATCACAAATAACTAATTTTTTTGTAGTTTATGCAGTCTTACCACTTCCCTTATATGTATATATATATTAGTTATTTGGTTATGTTAGAAATAAACTATTACTAAAATGAAATGAAATGACTTGTTAAGATAATTGACTACGACCCAAATGATATTATTTCCTTAATGTGTCCCAATGAGTCCTATGATTAAATACATGAATATGATATCCCATTCCCATACAGGTATGGGTAATTGTGACATGATACCCTTGGAATTCATTCCATTGGCATTGACTTGTGGGAATACGAATATTCGAGATACAAATTCAACAATCTACCCCTTAATATTATCCCACCATAATGTTTTTCGAAATATCCATACATCCTAGTGTTTCTTGGATGAATAGATATTTATGAGCAATGTGAATCATCTAAATATTCCCACTTTAATTATAGTTTCAATGGCACACATATTTTGGTAACAAGCCTTATAAATCTATCTTTATAAAAGTTAAAATATAGAATACTAACCAACATATTGTGTATAAACTTATTAAATTTTTGTACCTCCTTGGTCCTATCAAGAATAAATGGTTAGGAATTTATTTGGGAATATTAGGTGGAAGATCCTTTTATAATTCACATTTATATCCTTTGTATGTCCAAGAATATTCAATGGCTTGTAATCCTCATCATGAATATATTTTTTTGTATCCTTTCTACACATATAATCCACTACATTGTTTTCATTTCATGGATTCTAATGGATTGAACAATCATAATCCTTATTCCCCTCTAACCAACATTTTTTGTGCATAATAAGCTCTTTTTGGGAAAAACTTACTTAAGGATTCTATGATCTTTATATATGTCACTATTTAGTCGATAGAGATAAGATCAATAAATATTTTACCTGAATATTACTACAACAAATTGTAGATCATATATTGGTTAGTTATATTCGTGGAAATTTAATTGGCGGGATTCATATGATATCTATAGCCCAAAAATCACGTAAGGTTACATTTCATCATTTTTGGGTTGATTCTGATTACAAAAAAAGAATGTTAATAAGGTCAGGTGTGTAATTATAGTATGATTATTTATTAGGTATGTTGAAAAAATATAAGAAGGAAATATTGAAGCTTTAGAATTGGTTCAGTAAGTTGCATGTACATGGTGGTGTCATTTCCCAGTTTTGTCAAACGTATTTTGGTTTAATCTTTTGTGGAAGGAATTATTTCCATGAAAGAATGATTTCTTGGACTACCTAATGAAAATATGTAAAATTAATGGAATTAAAAAAATTATTTTCATGAAATTTTTTGGATTATTGAAATAATGTTTCTAAAAGGATTTTTGATCCATAATGGAAAAAGGTGTTAAGATACGTGATTATGAGAAGTTTTATAAATGGACCATTTCTATAAGGTTTCATTATGAATGGTATTTTTTGGAATTATTAATATTGTTTAAAAAAAGAAATGTTTATATTAAAAAGATATTTAGAGGAGGAAACTTCTATAAATAGGTGACTAGCCTCTCATTTGAGAAAAAGTAATCCCAAATAACGATCCAAAGGCTATGAATTCACAAAATATATTCACAAAGGCATTTCATGTGAGAATCATTTATTTTCGTAATGAAATTAGGTTTCCCAAAAGATAAGAAATTTATGTGAAAAGGCTTTGAGTTTCATAAAAGTGAAATTTTTTTCTAAAGAGAAAATTTTCAATAATTATATTCTTGTTTCATTAATATTGGGAATACGGTTATCTAAATGTGAATCATATAAAAATTAGAATGATTTTACTAGAAATTTAGAGGTAAATATTGATTTGTGATGTGAAAAAATTTATAGCTTTATTACAAACAAAATTATTTGTAAATAATATTTATTCAATTGTTAAATAAAATATTCTTATGAAGTAATAGTTATGAAACTTCATTTGAGAGTGAAATGAGCTCAATAATTTTAATTAATAGTGAGCTAGGATGAACATTTAGTCCGCTCAAAACATAGTAACAACAACGTGCTTTAGTGGATTTAGTACATAGAAAAATTTCTTTGGTATTATCTTTGGATGTATCCTAGTGGGTGAACCAAGTAAGATTGTTGTGTCTCATGCATGCTTTAATTTATACTCATACATTGATATACGAAAGGGGGAGAAAACAATATTTATTTAAAGAGGAAGAAATATCTTATGGGAATATTATTTCATATTTCATAGACTAATTCACCCCCTCCCCTCTTAGGGTATTTAACCTAGTTGGTATAACAATTGGAATCAGATATAAAGTTGGAAATTAGTGTTTCTCTTTCATTGGTTTCAAAAGGGATTTTAACCACAATGAGATTCTGATCATTGATATAAACAAATTTTACATGCGGAAAGAATTATATGTATTACTACTTATAAAAATTAGTTATATACTCGTTTATAGATTTGATGTGTATTATTTCATCTAGTGTAGATAGTTTAGTTTTAGGAGAATAAAAATTTAGAGAATTAGATTCTGATGCCAAATGAATCAATTTCGTATGAGGATATTCATATAACCAAATCTATATGAAGGTGATTTCATGTATGAAAATGAATTTCATCAGGGAATATATTTTAAATATAAATAATGGTAAAATATTGAGAAAAATAATTATATCTTCATTGGAACATTTACATGATCTACGAAAAAGCCCAAATGTGGTGGTAGATTCATACTTTGACTGGGTGAATTTTTTTGAAGAATAAATGCTTGGTTTTAGAGAAATCCTAATTCTTGTAAAGATCATTTAGTGAATCTAGAGAATACTTCCATGAAAGATCAATATAAAAGTCTCTATACAAGAAGATAATGATATAAACAGGTTATCATTGGATAGATTACTCAATTCTATTTTTTACATACAATATGAGAAATGATAATATTATGTTTGTGGAAAAAAGGAAACATAAATAGGTGCAATTCAAGTCCATGAAGAATCCCAATATTGGGGATATCCAAGAAGAATAAGAGGTGGATAACATAACTTCATTCCTTTCCTAAAATCAACCAAGAGGAAAATGAATGTTCAAAGGGAAATGCCTACTTGCATGCTTTCAATGTGTAAAGGTTGGACATCTTTCAACATGGTTCCTTAAAAATATTTAAGCTAATATAAAAATTACCATAAAAATTTATTCAATACATGTTAAAGTTAATGAAAATTTTATGATAAATTTCTACAAAATGAAGAATATTATTTCATATGAAAATCATAGTTCATAAGAATCATAGGTTGATGATATGAAAAAATAAAACTCTTATGTAGAAACTTATTTGGTGATAGTTATAGTAAACTCCCAAACATGAGAGTAAAAATACAATGATAAATGATATGTGAATGGAAGGTTTTATCTTCTTATTGAATTTTATGTTTCTCTTAATGAGATAGATGTTTTGAGAACCAGAACTATGAATCCCAACAGAGTGGTTCATGATTCCAAACATTATATCCATTATAAGGAAGAGGAAATGTTTGAGAAAAAGGAGGATATTTTGATTCATAACCCTTCAATACCCGGGAACTGAAAAAATTTTCCTTCAGTACAAGGTCAAATTTGATGAATAGAAAATATTTATTGATGTTTTGACTAGAATAATAAAAGATCAAATCAAACATATTGAATAACATGAATAGAATGTTTTCAACCGGGGAAGAAAATTAGATGATCATGAGAGAAAAATTACTCCTAGTATGAAATTAGAAAATCATATCACTCAGGAAATAGAAAAGATGGAGTTTGAGTATAGAGGTCTAGAAACATTGACGTAATAGTCATATCCAAATTTCAACGATTTTATGGGGTTAATCACAAATGTAAATCTATGATGATGTATATCATATAACAATCTCCCACAATGTGGTTGAAAATTGATTTTAGTACCGTTCAAAAATATAATGTTCATAGAATCTAAGTAACAATCGATTTTATATAAATTAAAAAAAGGAACTCACCTGGCATAGGTTGTAATTTCTATGAAAATATGGCACATTCCCAATATGTATGATTCATATCCAAAAGGCATTAAATGGAATAATAAGAACAAATAAAACATCATAGAGTTCAATATTCAATGAATGATTTGGGGGTCACTATTTCTAGTTTTATGGATTCAGACACATGGTCCTATATTTCCTTTAAATAATATAGATGAATGTATTGAAGTAGATCATAAGTGGTCATAACTAGCAGCTAAAAGAATAAAAAATAAGGTAAAAACAATGAATTGATTTCTATCTCTACAAGATGAATTTATTCCATCATACTCTGAGTTTTACCATGAATATCATTCCACAATAGGAATGAATTTTATGAATTAGATCTGAATGAAAAGATATAAGTAGGAGTCATTTTCGGATATATACCTTAAATCGTCTGATTATGATGTTTTATGGATCAATGAAAATGTATTCACATCCCATATGAAAGGAAATAAGGATCTTGTTATGTGGATAAAATATGACAAGGATGATGTTGTAAAATTTGTAAATGAAAAATTCGTTAAGATTGTTGGATTTAGTAAAGACAAAATTGGTGTTAAAGATATGAGATGCAATTTTTTTTTGGGTTGCTGATGGTCTTAGTCACAACTTGTTAAGTTTTAGTTAATTGTGTGACTTAGATCATGCTATAAGCTATACTATGAACTAGTGTATCATCAAGGAAAGATACAATATATTATATTAAATTTAAATCTCATTAAAGGTAATCTCTCCCTTGTGATTGGAGAAAAATATATGTAGTTTCTATCCAAAAAAGGAAAAAAATAGGACGTGTCATAAAAAAATTGGCCATCTATGCCAAATATTCCTTAAAGATATGATTAAATGTGATGCAACTTGAGATCTCCCCAATCTAGCAGGTTACCATACTCACATGCGTGATTATTTTCAATAAGGGAATATTAGTATAAAATCTGAAAAATAATAAATAAAAATGTAAACTATAGTGCTTGATTGGTGCATAAATATGTTTGTTGATCTATCTCACCAAGATACATTGGTGGGAAGAGGAACTATGTTTTTTAGTTGTGGAATTCAGTAGGTTGGCATGGATATTGTTTATTTCCCATAAGTATGAGATGATTAGTTTCATAACATAATATCATAGGTATGATAGAATTATTCTTAGGTATAATATTTTTATTTTCCAAATGATTAATGATAGAGAATTTACAAACAAGAATGTGGAGGATTATCTTGCAAAACATAGGAAAATGCACAATGATTTAGCAGTGAGAACTCCTAAAATAAATGGATTGGTTGAGATGATAAATTGGATCATAATGAATATGAAACAAATATTATTGAAAAGGAACTATTAGAGATATTTTGAAAGTAAGATGTCTTGATATCAGTTTATATATCCAATAGGGATTTATTATACCTAAATGAAGAGAAGACTTTGTACAAGCCACGGTTTTGAAAGAATACAATATTTAAATACAATCAAATCATTTTAGGAATGTTTTTTATTTTCAATAACAAGAAAAAAATTATTTTGATTCTCATGGAGATGAGGGCATATTCAATGGATACTGAAGAATACTAAAATCATACAAATGATTCAAAAAGATGCTAGGAAATGTGGTCGAAATCAATGATATCTCTATAGTAGAAAATGAGAAGAAAATTTTACAAATAGTATACGAAGTTCCTAGATTATAGTGCTGATGATTTAAAAATCATAGAGTTATTCTAAGGGGAAAATATTTATTCAGATGAATATACCAATGATGAGCTGTATGGGGTTAGACCTGTGTTTGATAAAATATTGATGAGGCATGTTGAAATTGATAAGCTGAATATCATCAGTGAAAATAAATCACTAGATCAAGCAATAAGAATGAACCTTATCCAATTAGAATCCATCATATATCATTTATATCTAATAAAAGATGAAGAAGTAAGAGATGAATATTGGAAATTAAAAGGAATGAGAAAATGATTTTAATTTAATAAATAGATGAATGAGAGGATACCTTACCTTAAAAGGGCGGTTCTAAAATATTGGGAGGGGTTTCATCGAAGATATTTTGAACCGATTCAGTGATATTGATAGAAAATGGATAAGAAATATCATGATCAAATAGTGTTTAATGAATATTAATGGGTGGTTGGTGGGTATATATATTTAACGAGAGGAAAATTCTTTAGTAATTCCCAAACGTAAGTTTTAGAATATTTATGATAAAGAAATAAAAACCAGAAACCATACCATGGTTTTTCCCATAGTTTTTAATAAGGTGTATTTTTATTCATTATTTTACATTTCTAATAACCTTTATCATTAATATAATACCCTTGGTGATGTGGAAGGGATTCATGTCTATAATGAATTGATTTTAAAATTTAAAAACATAATACTTGTTTTAGAGGTTGCATTATGGGTATATACAATTAATAACATTTATTTAAAAAGAATTATTTTAGAGGGGGTATATATTTTTTGTTGTGGATAACTTTAATTCCATATATTTCATCACTTTTTAGTTTTTTAATGCCATAATATATATCATATATTTATATCGTATTTAATTTTTTTACCTGAAAATACAACTATCTCAGAAAATTATAAGAAAATCAACATTGGATATATTCGACATGGTGATTTAAAAAATAATATTTAAATTATCCTTAAAATTATCAACGTATGAGAATATACAATTTTAAATCAAAACACCCATTTATTGAAAAAATGTGGTTTTCAACAATAATATTTTTCTAAACCTTATAATAATTATATTTACTTCATAAAATTATATTTTTAGTTATATTTAACAAAATATATATTAAAATAAAATTTTATTAAAATAAATTTTATTATAATAAATTTCTGAAATAATTAGATTGTTTATCTTCATTAAAACTATATATTTCCCAAAAACAATTTTTTTTTGATCATATTAGAGTCTAATTTATACCAAACTAATTATTTAATCCAAAAAAATTGTTATTAAAAAAGATGACTATAATCATTTTTTATTAAACTAAAATATTAAATTAAAAATATTAGGTTCTAGTTATATAGACCTTTATTAAACTAGTGAATTCCATAAGGGTAAGGTGTGCGATGGGATATTTTATTAGGCTGGTTTGGTTTATATGGTTTAGACTATAATCTAGATGACATAGAACTTCTCTCATATATTTTTTCATTTTTAATTTATCTGTTGAATGTTATCCTATTCATGATCATGGGAAATTATCTGTAATACTAACTCCCTTGGAAGCTCCAATAAGTTGGCCTTATAGTGTATAAGCGAACTATTCAAGGCCACATATTCTTTCATATGTATCAATTGGATTTTATTATAACCCTTAATATACAAATATTAATCGTAACAATACAATGGATATATTATTAATGGTTTTGATGAATAATTTTCTACTAATTTGACAAAACATATTACTATTAAAAAATCTAATAAAGTCAATGTGATTTTATAACTTTATATCTTGTCAAAGAATTTATTTATTTAAAAATATATAATCATTTTTAATTGTTTGGGTCATTACAATAAATATCATTTGTTTAACTAATTCTGATAAAATATGATGAGTTTCGTTGAGATTTCCATACTAAGGAAATTAAATTCATTATTGGGACACATATCATAAAAAATTAGATCAATCTAATTATTTCATAATATAGTAATACTAAAACACTATTACAAAAATCAATATATTTCATTCACTAGTTACATAATGCTTAAAAATGGGCCACATAGTGGCAACTCACCACCTAGTGTAAGCTTATAAGCCAACCTATGGCTAGTCATGAAACATATAACCGCTATATGAGATGACCCAACAAAAATGTATACATAATACATCATTTGATATGATTATTCATTATATCTCATAATAAATCGCACCTATGAACCTATAGGTTTAGTTTATTTTCAGACAAGATACATTACTGAAATAATTTTCAAAAATTCCTTAACATATCCTATAAACAATATTCACTCATGATATCCTTCTACATATTACATACACAATATTCATCCTTATAACCTCGGTAATGGAAACAATATAATAGTAGATATTATACGCTCACTAAAAGCACAACATTAGAAGGAAAAATCAAAGATCATAAGGGATCATGAAATGAACAAGAGGGTATGAGAAAATAATCAAGGTTCAAGAACCTAATAAAATCATACCCAATAATCTAAGGATTATAAATCATGACTAATGACATAATAAAATTTTCATATCCTAAGACATGAGTTATGGGTGTTTACAAATGTGATCCAATAATTATCATCCATGAAATCACAAGACATGTTTTTAGCATAATATATAGTTGTTGAATATTAAGGTGGTGCATACAAAAAAATATAAAATCATCAATTATATTATGTTTCACTCTAAATAATAGCATCACATTGTGTATATATACATATAGTTGATTAGTTTCACTCCTCATTATAATAAAAATAATGGATAGACAATCAAAGTGGATTGAGTTCACTACCATGTCCCTTATATGTCACATCATGAGATATAAATATTTTCCCAATGTATTAGAAGGCTATATATTACCAATTTCATGCCTACTATTATGAAGAAACATTCATATTTTGTACACATAAACATTAAAAAATTCATACTTCTATCATATAAGTCAATTAACATGAATGAATGAAATGTGTTTCATGAAAAAAAAATGAGATAATAAAAAGCTATAAAAATAGAGAAGGTGGATGATATCATTATATAATATCCTGAGTGAAACATAAGAAACATAAAATTATACTAACATAAATTAATTACACTTCATAAAAAATTAGATAATTATGATTAAAAATAATACTAAAAATATTATCATTTATTTTTTCCAGAAAAGATATGCATATCTGATCACCCTTGTGTTGAGAAAAAAAGTCCGGTGAGAACCTGGTTGTCTATACATTTTATCTAGTGAATGAGGTTATATAGATATATGATTTCACATCGGGTTCATCATATTTTTTTGAAGAAAAATAAATGGGGACCTGGTCACATTTTTGAATAAAACAAAATGTCTTGGTGAGAACCAGGCAGTGTATTATTTTTAGATTATGAAGGAGGTTTTGTAGTTAGATAATTTCATGTATGGTTCATTAATTTTGATTCTTCTGGAAATAATCAAACCCATTATTGGGAAAATTGATCTGATGTTTTGAATCAGGGGTTTCATTCTATACATTCATTCACATTTGTTTCTCTCTTCATGTTTATCTCCCATGAATACTACCCATGGTTTCCACATCGATAAATGGGTACAAACCTATGTTCTAAATGATGTAATTTAATTGTCATTTCAGACACAATTACATATAAGATCTCACCGGGGATGAGATGACGTTTTTTCGGGCTCATCACACACTTTTAGAGGGTATTGTTACCAACTCTTGGACTCTCAACGATTTATGATATGTTCGATAATATCTTCCTAATCTTGATACGAGACCGATTACACTAAAAATTATTAAGTATATAATCCTTTCATATGTAAAGGAGGGAATATTTAATATCCCATCAATATGTATCTGATGTTCCTAATTTATTCCCCCTAAATGGGATGATTATTTAATCATGAATCCATAAAACCCTGCAATTCAGAGTTTATTGTTATCCTGGTAGGTGATTAATATTTCAAGGATGGGATTGAACCTTTTTGAGGCATACTACATATCTTGTTAGAAATAAGAATCAAAACCCACATAGTTATTTAAAACAATGTAGTTTAACAACATGCATAGAGGATATATATTTGGGAAATTAGGAATCAGGTGATTATATCGAGCCTCAAGAAGGTTTCCTATGTATCCTCCTCATAACAAGTATCAATGTCATCATAGATCATTATTTCCCTTGGTGATTTCCCTGATGTAGGTACCTTAATATTTGGGTAGCTATATCAGGATAGTTATTGGGTCATACACATAGAGGATTCCCTAAAAGGTGGAGATTCATCATGAGAGTGATATGATCATTTCAACGACCTAAGCCCATGTGAGATGTGGTCGGTGTGATAAAAAATGGATAGTAAGTAATTAGTCTCACTGCATATGGATGTGGGAATATGTTTTGGGAAATCACCTTGGATGTTTTATAAAGATCCCCTTCCATAATAATGTACCCTATATATCTTGATTATTATATGAATTAGATTAATTATATATCAGTTGACTTATCATCCAGCTGGTGGGTGAAGATGAATGATGGGATCATGGGAGTGATTGGATCCTGATGGTTGGAATGCCGTATACATGGAGGGAGTCCTACTAAAGTAGATTCCATATTGACCTCTATCAATAGTATGAAACCCTATATATCCTAGGTATGGAAGGAAACATATTCCTCTAGTTTAGATGGATTCCCAACGTACTTGTGGGAAAGGATGAATGATCAACCCATGGAAGGGAATGGGTACTGAAGCCTGGAATGTTGGAGACATGATGGGAATCACATTGAGTTAGATTCCCATTTTAACTTGGGCCATACAAAGGTGTCCTGCGAATCATGGTTGTGTATGGAATCAATGTTCTCATAGTTCATCTTGATCCGGGATTACACACTGAGTATTCCCTAATAGGGGGTTTTTATATCATGCAACTGATTAGGGAATTCACACATATAATGCCCTAAAATGGGATACATGTCATATTATTACATTTATTGGGGATTAAAAATAGATTATTCCCTAACATACACACTAGAAAAGGTTACCATGTCCATGGGTGTCATCTTGATACAGAATGGTTGTCTTCCTAACATGTTCTGATTATATGTCTGACATATCTAAGGATTTTTAGCCATGTCCTAGTTTCATATAAGGCATGAAAATAGAATATCTCATGAACCATTTTGATAATATGATGTAAATCACTAAACCATATTGATACCTATGGATTCCTTTCCATAATCAAGTCTATCATGTATAGAGGACATCACCTGATCAAGGATGACATGTCTGCAGGGTGCTCCATGATCTGGATCAACATATCTAGAGCACAACGCATGATCCATTATGAAAATTATAGAGTTTTCTACTAGACCTATCTAACTTTTATAGAGAACATCACAAGATCTATCCTCACATGTTCAGAGGGATTCACATGACCTGGCTGACTTGTCTCTAGGGTATCACATGATCTAGGCTGACACATTTGGAGGGTGTCACATGACCTGGCTAACTTGTCCAAAGGATATCACATGATATAGGATTACTTTCCATTGTGTCACCATAAGGCCAAGATGACTTATCTCAGTATCACGACATAACATGGGTGATATGTCTAGATAACAACACAAGGGTTTGGCTGGGGAGTCCATACGGCTTTACAAGAATTTGGTGGCATTCACAGAGGGTATGTGGAAACATGTTTTACATGTCAAATAAACATATCATTATCTAAATAATGTGCCAAGGGAGCATTCCATGAATTAAGTTACATGTATTGGTGCTATTTAATAATCTAAGTAAGTCATATGAAGCACATGAGTATCAGAGCATTTTTTCATTGCATAATTATCTCATGTTTTAGTCTTTATTCTACCCATTTTTCATATTTTTCTATGGTTTCTCTAATATTAGTTTATTTTAGTATTCAGGTGACATGACTGACATGTTGGATGTCCTTCGTATAATATAGTTTATGTTCCGAGATTCATTCATTTTACCTCAATTGATCATGTGAATTAAATATGTACAACTTTTTACCCATTAGATTATACTTTAAACATTACTTATTTGAAAATATTTTCGATCACATGATTTTCTGCTCTGAGAAGTCCACTCCTCGACTCTCGAGTGTGATTAATCATGGATTCATAGTGTATTTTTTATTCTGATGTGTGGATGATTTATAATCCTCACCTCTTTAGTTATATTCCTCCTTTTGTCACATGTAACTTGTAGATGCAGTCTATATTTAATGGGGGGATTTGGGGTTACACGTTTTACATGATCCTATTGTGGGATATTTAGGGGTCATCACATCACGATCAACGACCATAATAATGTCCTATATTTTCCATGTTTATTGGACCCAGGAAAGGTATATGGATTTCTCCTAATGATGTGTACATTTCTAGTGGATTCCCAAATGATAGGATCACATTTATTAAGCCCTTATTGAGTTCAGAATGCTTGTAGAAAAGCTTTCTCATTATTAATAGTACCTTGTCTAGGGTCTTCCATGAGATAAATATGGATTTCTAGAGGGCATTCACAAGATCCAGATGTCTTACAAATGTTATTTCATGGGATCATGATGACATGTTGATGGGGGACTCTATGGAAGAATTTGTCAACTATCATGGGGAATAACCCCTATCGTGCGATGATCAACATATATTTGGTCTATAATAAGATTAGTCCTTTCCACTTTTATTTATTTATCTATTTTTCAAGGGTTGGAGATCTTATTATTCAGTGTAAATAATTTCGATAAAAATTATATTCCCTGTATATGATGAATCACGTAACCAATTATGGGACTTGTGGCGATGTGCATGCATTGTCATTTAAAATACCTTTCATTCTCTATAGAATTGAATGGGTATTGTGGAATCTAAAGGACATGTCCAAAACCCTTTGCCCAATGAAAGTAATATGTCATTGGGATATTTCACAATAAGGTGGAAATGTCATCAGTTCTTCAAGGGTGTCCTGTGAATTTTAGAGGTACATCACATGGATATCAATAATAAAAAAATCGTTCTTTTTCATATTTTTCTCTTTATTTTACTAGTATTTTTGGTGGTTTATCAGGTGACTCCCAAATGAAAAGTCTTATGACTCTTAGGAACACATCTGAAAGCCTCTTCGTGATCTTCCAAAGTCCTAGAAACATTATAAATAATAAAATGAATTGATAATGGGGCTGAAAATGATCACCCATTTGTCATGCTCTATACATTTTCTGTTCACATGACCTTTTTAAGGTCATGAGATCACATTTATTTTAGAAATTAATGTGATCCAAATGATATTGGTCACCTTATATTACATTTTTGTAGAAAAATTAATAATCATGTTTCATGAATTCATTCACTTATATATTTTCTAATTATTATTTAGAAAGCGTAAAGAAATGCACTCTACTTAGGATTGACGTCTGCAGGGACATGGGATTGATTTATAGTAATGTAAATGCCCACCCAAGTATTGGAAGTTATCAAAAATCAATGTATTGGGTGATATTTGGACTTCGGAGTGAACATATTTATTCCATGGAACGTTCTATAAATGGGAGAATGGATGGAGGTGCATTCATCTACTACTCCCACTCTCCTGATATCTCATAGGTTTCATCGGTCACATGACCATTCACAAGACCCACCTCATGAATTGATCAGGAGACATCCCCATGAGAAATGATAATATGATCTGTTAGTGAGATCATCCTTTACATAACACTTTTTTGAATCAACAATAAATTTATCTTTAGTAATTACATGAAAACTCAACATATTACTATTTTGTAGGTTTCTTAGGATCTGTTGGTTTGGTCGCATGATCATCCAACTGTTTTTCAGTTTATTTGACCATATTAAGGTCATGTGATTGTTAGTCAAACATCAATTCTGGTTGTTGTTTGATGTCGTGTGTCTTATGTAGTCCATGAGATCAACATGGTTCATGGGGTCCATGGGACCTATATTAGGTCATGTGACCATGAATCCACTTATGGATTATGTCATTCACATGATGTTGTCCGAGATATGTCTTTCTCTTGATAGATTGGGTTTTAATTTGACTAATATATTCCACATAATTTAATTCAAATGGATTCCATCACCCATGTATCTTCCCAAAATCCATCAAGGATGGATACTAAGGCATTAATGGATTTCTTTGTTACTATCATATCAAGTGTAGATTCTACTTTCCATCATGTTGTGGAGTAAATAATGATAATCCTGACAAACCTAATGGTAGTGAACCTTAGGTAATATCCCCTTTCAAACTCTCAACCCCTCCTTAGATTGATCTTAATAATAACACACCCATTCCATCACCATAGTCACCAACCACACATTTATCTTCAGTTCTAAAAACACATAATATGTTATAGGAGAATATATATCCTTTGGTATGTTACATTATTGAGAGATAATTCACATATGAGCATATAATAACATTTATACCCACATAAATTGACAGGAATGGTCATGAACGCAATTTATATTTCCATACATACCATTTAATAATATGGATGTTTTCCAACATACATTGTTTTGGTTGGGTTCCCAAATACAACTTTCAATCAAGGATAGTTTTTAAATGGATTGGGGTTGGCTCATATGAGTGTGAAATATTATAACTATGTTTCCCATAGAGTTGAAGTAGATAGGGATGTATGAGTCCATCTAGATCAAGTAATGTTCTTCCTATTATAAAAATTGTATGATGTTATAAAGGTTATGTTGTTAGAGTCTTGATTCAAAAAAACACCACCCAATGCATGGTGAGGTGGGAATTAGTCTCTAAAACATTGATAATATCTAAAAAACACCCATATTTGGGAGATAAGTATGAAATTTTCCCCCAAAATCCATATGGGATAATATAGAGAGGAATCCACCCCATACATATGAATTGATCATGTTTCCCTAACATGGACTAAAAAGGACACACCTTTCGGGGTAGTTATATCATTCAAATAATGGGAGAATACTTCATCATGAAATCTGATTATGTTCTAGAATCTAAAAGCCTACCCTAAAATGGTCTCCAATGGTGTGAAGGATTCTTATTGGCCTATTGTTGAAGAAGGTATATTTAACATTTGGGTATGGGTGGTTATCTCTGGTGTTGACAAAACCCTTTAGCTAGCCAATTTCCATACTATTTACTTGAGCAGGTAATTACACTGGACAAATAAAAATATTATAGTTAGAGTATCCACATTCACTATGGAAACTTCTATGGTATGAGGGAATAATTTTAGTTTTTATGTATCTATTTTGGACAAAATGTGTCACCTTCTGTGCCATATTTATAGTGGAAATGAACCTTATAGAATCATGTTTCCCTTTTAGGAGTTATGGGATTAGATTGGGTGAATTTAGGATTTTATGAGTAATTAATCATCCATAAAATCCCAAAGGTCCATTCTAAACCATTTCTATTGTGTATCACTAGGGTAAGGCCTATTACACTAACATATGGAGAGGTCATGGACTTTTTGAGCCATTATGATTACTTTTTCATCACACCCTTCAGGACAATTCCCACTGGTAGTGTGGGTTGTAATGGTGGGTCTATCCCTTAGGCCCAGGATTATATGATGTAACTTCATGGCGGTATCATTTACATTCATATAGATGGGATTCTCTTTAATTAATGGTGAATACCATTCCAATTTATCCATTACTTCTTATATGTTCAATCAAGATGTCCTCCATTATTCATATCCATTTTGAGGATCATCTTATGGTGGATCACATGTTTTTGATGATGTTTACTAGGGAAGAGTTTTGGTATAAGAAAATCCTCTACCCCATGACACATAAATTGGGTTTCCATGATGTTATGCCTTTATTTAGATCTGATCATGTCCCAATGAGTAATTATCAACATTGGTACTCAAATCTACCGATTTTCCACTAGATATGGAATTCAATCCAAGGGTCATAATATAGCAGGTTTTGAGAGGACCAATAACCCCATAAGAACATTGTAGGTAAGTTCGGGACTTACCATTACTCTCTTTTCAAGTATAATTTCTAACCAACAAGGCCTCAATGGGTGTGATTCCGGTGAGTGAATACATTATAAGAATTTTTTTTCCTATAGAATTTAAAAAATAGAATACATAGAGTACAGTGAGATCATATTCTATGCTCTGGGGCATACTATAGTTGGTAGAATTACATTTGGATCATTTTTCTCACATTGTTTCCCCCAAGGAAATTAATATCAATGTGCGACCTAGGGGGTAATGTATTTTCTCTATGTCCATGATGTAAAGTTGGAGATAATCAAGGTTATGGGTTTCTATTCCACTTGGGTTAATCAAATGGTAGTTTAGGGAAATATAGAGGATTCTATGGATGAACTAGGATAACCCATTATTGAGGAAATTTCATGGAATTTCTTGTTGATGTGTTCAAAGGGACATGATTTTATTGAAATTTTACTAACATATTTTTATTGTTGGCATAGTAGGAGATTGTAGGAGACTGGACAATAATACTATCCAGCATATATTCCCCTTGGGGTAACACTATAGGAGCTATGTTGAGCAAAGACTAGGGAACAAATGATGAAGGCTCCCCAGACCTTCAAGCTCTGATGAGGTCATTTATTTCCCCTAATGTATTGATTCCTCTAGTATCAAAACATTTTGGGGGAAATTACCTGATTCTCTAGTGGTTGATTCCCTATGCAGATCATTCACTAGAGGTATAATGGAAAATGAATCATTTTGAATCATTATATCCCTCTTCCCTATAATCCTCAATTAAGTATTTTTTTTTATCTATTTCCTTATTTTGGTCTATTCCACTAACACATCTAGATTTTTAAAAAAAATTCTCACCCCTATCGAGATCACTTGGAGAAGAAGGAATCTACACTAAAATATGTGGGTGGTCATTCAGTTGATTTAGAGGAACCTTTTCTATCGAGCTAGACCCATTAAAAAGTATATATGTATAATGTTCTGGTCTAGTTAAGATCATTGCCTACTGTATATGTTCAATCAGTCATACCATTTGACCTGGAATAAAAAAACATAGGTTTGAACACATCTAATATAGGTATTAATATCCTACTGAGTTAGCCATGAAAAAGGTGCATTTCGGGGAAGGTGAATACTTATTAAAAAACTAGGCACATTGTTCTGTTCATTTCATATTACCAAACATTTCCTTTTTTCTCGGATCCCTCAAATGTGGTGATCAAATCAGAACTTCATAGAAAGAACTGTAGGAGCCACTGAGTTTCTATTCATAAGAGGTTGTTTCCAATTCAATGGAGGATGGGGTAAAAGCCACAAATGTTTCCAATGATGAAACTAAGAATAATATTTTTCTATTATCATATATTCTTTTTGATAAGTTGATGATATAATGTTATTCACCCTTTTACTAGTAAAAAATGGAGCACGTTGTTGTGGTTTCATTACCTTAGATCTCTAAGGTTCAAGTCCCTATTTCCTTGGGGATTCCTCTAGCTGAGTCATCCAATGTAGATGGAGGATCCTTTCCCACTTTATTGAAGACCATGATCACCACTCCCACACATAGAACATAGTCCCAGAATATGTTCACATCCGTAATATGGGGATGGGTCAAGGTATGGAGTCGGTTTCACTATACTAGTCGACTAAGAGGAATGTATAATGGGAGATAGGGGAATTCAATTTCGAGTCCCCTTTGTTAGGGTTGAAGGACATTATTGGTCACTTCTGATTCAATCATACCACTCACAGTTATGGGGGTTTCCAATATACCACCCATCATTCTTGGGTTAAATTGTTGATTTATTTTATAGATCATAAAAGGGACCCTGAATTATGGGTGGTAGTAAGTGAGGCTTCCCCTTTAGTAATGTAGTGTTGGTATGAGGCTGTAAATGAAGCTTCCCATATTGTGGTTTACTAATCAAAACAATGAGACATGTTCAATGCTGGGAATGTTGAAATCGAACATCTCCATTTTGAAATTATTCATGTTCAAGAAGATATATCATGATCCAAACATGAACTCAAAATATCAAAAATGCTATGATAGAGAAATAGGGGATAATAGAATTGGTGTATAAGGTCAGGCATGATTATATTACATGAGAGGTGTAGTTTCATCAAAATGTGAGGGTATAAACGATTATGTGAATCAACATCACCAATCCATTACTTCCTTAATTTAGAGGGTTTCATATCTCAATGAATCCACTGAAAACGTGCTGTGAAAGACTTCTAATCTCACAAAATTTACTTTTCTCATGTATTCATAAGAGAGAGTATGGAATTTGGATATTATTCCTTATACATGATATTAATGAATAGATATTCTATACATTCGATGTCATTTCCCCATTTTTTTACATTCATGAAGTAAATGAAATTTCATTTATTTGATACTACATAGATCATCAATAGTACACATCTTTTTTATAATATCAAGCCAACAGAAATTCCTAGATTTGAATGTTTAAATAAAAATTGAAATCTTTCAAAAAATTATTTTGATTTAGAACTATTTTGAGATTCTATATTGATGCATCTACTCCATGTATCTTGAGATTACTTGGTTATGAAAAGGAAAATTTGGTAAAAGAAAACATCATGAACGGAGGACTCTCTATCTTTTGCTGAAGTCAGTGGAATTGGAAAAGCATAGATTTATTTTTACTAAAAGTGTTTTTAGTTCCTTTAAATAACTATATATTGTTGTAAATATTGCCGTAATTCTATTCCAATTCTTCATATAGGGGTATACGTAGAATGAATGTTTCCTCAGGTCACCCTCTTACAATTTTTTATCCTAATAGGATTTGTTCTTCTTTCCAATATTTCAAAATAGATCATTTTTTTCTATTATTTATGGAATTATAGCTTGGACCATATATTTATATAGTTTATGGTCGTTTTTATTTGTGACCTCATATTCTTATATTTTAGGTTCTTTTATCTTTGTCCATATATTGATATAGTTATGGTCTTTTAGACTGAACCTTTTATTGTTGTAGTTTATAGAGTTTTAGATCATACATTCTATTGTTTTAGTTAAGGGTATTTTAGATCATAATTTATATTTATTTAGATTAGGGTCTTTTGGATTGAGCCTCATGATTCTTTAGTATAGGTTCTATTATCATAGACCAACTATTTTTGTAGTTTTGGTTAATTGGGCTCAAACATTTCATTCATATTGTTTAAGTTATTATGGATCAAACCTCCAGATGTCATGTGGTTTTAATACTTTCTTCCTAGACATTAATGATTAATTTGGAATTTGGGGAAAGAATTCTAGAGATGACCCAAAACATACTAAGGATTTTAGTTATTTTTTATTGATGATCATGTGAATACGAGTTCATTTCTTATAAGGAGGAGATTCCTCTGGTTGTAGGTTAAAGGAATTATGTGTTATATAATTTTCAAACAGGCGTGTCTCCACTCCATTACAGGGGATGTAAAAGGTTTTGAAGAAGATATGAGTAGATGAATAAAATTTTGGGAATCCAGAGTCCAGAAGTATAATTGTCATATCAATTGTGAAAATCATTTTCCCATGTGCTTGAATCAATGATTCATGGAATAAGGAATACATAACGGGTGAAACCCAAAACACCATAATTTTATGAGTTCCACCTCAGTGTCCCCATGGCCTATTAGTATTGGAGTTCCTTTCCAATAAATAGGATATTAATTTAATTTGTATCTCATAGTGCTTATTCATGAGTATATAGTGATTACATACAAATTCATTTAGAGTTGATCCCCACTCTTTTACAAGGGCCATGATAGATTTTTGAAGACTCAAACATCCGAATGATGAATTTATTTTAAGAGTGAAAGACTATCCAAGAAGGGTTCTAGAACCCAATGGTATTTCATCTTTTAATTATGGATCTTGGGACCTATTCACTATGGTTCTGATTCGTGAGGTTCGGGACATCAAACATTTCTAGAATGGAGTGTCGCATTTCGACATTGAGAAAGAATAAAAAACACGGTGATGTAAGATCAAGTATGTCAAATCTTCTTGAATATTCTGGTTACTTGGATTGTAAATCATTTTCCCAAGTTCTCAGTTCAAAATGATGGTATAGTACAATCATGCAGGGAATGTCCTAGAACTCTCTACAGTTTTATGTTTTCCCATGATGTTGTCAAGCTCATATGAATAATAAACCCAATCATATATAGACAAGATGACTATGGTTGGTAGGGATAAACCCTTATGAATTAATATAAAAGTCATATAGAGAGATATAATTTCTTTTTCAAGGTCCATTAAAGGGTTATGATGACCCAAGGTTATGAAATCATGATATGTGATTTTAGAAAAATGTAATATTCCAAATGGGTTTGAGTTTACAAAAATTTTATTCACCACATACTGAACATGTTATTTTGGATAAGAGATGTGACAAAACATTACTCTAAATTTTTCCTAGACCACTATGTCTAATTAACGTGGATCACATTTTACTAGGGATAAAAAGTGGGACCTATGATATTTATGCCTCATTTATTTATAACTTAAATTTTTACTAAAATATGGATAATAAGAGTTCACTGTGAGAAGACATGAATTTTTATCAAGACTCCCTTTATGGGTATTTAATTTTAAATATTTTGGGTCTCTTTTTCATACTCTTTAAGGTCTTGTTATATCGACCAACAATGTATTGAGTTTAAAGGTCATATAGATTTAGAAAAGTGACGGTAGTTTATGGTCATGAAAGTAATGGTCCAAATATATGGGTAATGTTACACAAGATCCCAATTAGGACAAATGAGATCAAGACTACTCCAACATCTTTATGAACATGATATTATGTTTTCTTAAGTAATTGCTCAAGGTTATCTGGCTAGGAGTAATGATATAGAAATATAATGTCAGGGATGGATTAGAATACCCTAGGTGTGGAGTTCTTCTATGATTTTTTGAGGATCAAAGGAATCATAAATCCATTCATATAGGGCCATGATGCATCTGGTTATTAAATTTGAGACTTTATGCATCAATATCAAGGTTAAAAAAATTGATCTCATTCATTTCCAAGGTCCATCAATGGTTTTTATAATCCCGGATAGCTCAATATATGTAGTGAGGTTTATGATTTTAGGTTCTCAAAAAATGATATAATAACCCAATACATTGGTTAACTGGGGTAAGGATCTTATAGTCCTTTGATAAGGGATGATAATGCTTGATTGCCTGCACTTTTAACTACATGTTGTGGGGATATATTTTTAATGAATTTTTAATGTCACGTGACTCGGAAATCTTCCCTTTACTATGATGCAGTAAGGATGAGGGAACCAATATTAATTTTTTTACAATATTTCCTTTAGAGAAGTTTTCATTTGTCAGGGAATGTATATGTTGTATCATATTTTTTCCACATATATGTTTATTCATGGGGAGTCGAATTTTTTAGCCCTTATTTTATAGATTTATAACTTTCTCATGAAATCCATACACAGATATTACTTGTACATAGGTAAAATGAGCTTCTATGACTCAAATCCAATGTATTTCGAGGTGTATTTTTAATGGTTTTTGTAGCTGGACATAGGATTAGTTTACCAGTAATCACTATGTATCTTATGATGGAAATAATTAGGCCATGAATAGTTCTAGATAAATCGTGTAGTCTAGAATCATGCAATAAGGAAATAATATCCCAAAATTAAAAAACATGTAATGGTTGGGACCAAAAAAATAGGCATGAGAATAACTACATATATGGTGATGTTAGGAATCAATCAATACATAGTTCATGAATGGTAAACCACCTACATTGGTAAGAACCATACGCAATGGGGGTAAATGTTCTCATTTATTGTTGTATTTGGGCTTAGGATATGATAGCTGGGCATCACTACATATCATGTGATAATATGAATCAACAAAAACCTAGATATTTATTAGACATGTGGTGGGAGGCCAAAAACATGGATATTGGTCCTCTTGGTAGTGGTCCTAAATGACACGTAGTCTTGTGTCAAACAATAGACATTAAACATTATGTTTAACATCATGTCTAATGGACTCATGGAGTGAATTTTATATTCATTATTCGAGACCCTGATAACCCTATAATTAAATTATATGTATCTATCATTCCGGGAAGGCCTTACTAAAATTCATAATATCATGTGTGCATTGATCAATGTTAGAAATAAATAATGGAAAAGGTTACCCTAATGACATAGATAAAATTAAATATAGAATATGTAAATTTTGTATCAGTTGTTTGTTTGGGAAAGATAATGGATTTATTATTCCTTATATATCTCATTTGTTTGAGAATCATGATGTATGTTGTTGTGGAAAACCCATGCAGTTTTGTCTCATGCAGTAGGGACATCAGTCATGAAATTTAATATCTTACAGTAAAGAAGAAGATCACCAAGCATTAAAGAAATGTAATATTGTGGGTGGGACCAAGAATGGTTGTCTTGGAGTTACTATGTATCGAATAATAGAAGGAATCGATCCATTTTTATTTTAGGGATGAAGATATTCTCTATGTGGATTTTACTCTCATACAGGGACTGAAGCACATCATTTATACTTTACATTGATATAGATCGTGTGAGGTGAATCATTGGTGAGATATTCATTCCCATGTAATTTAACATCAAGGGATGAGGAAAACATACCTACAGTTTAACCTCATTTGTTGATGACATCATCTGTTAAATTTAACATTATACAGTCAGGATATGTTTTGTATTATTTAACATCGTGGGGTTAGGATGTGTTCTATATAGTTATATTTCATGTGGATAGGAAATATTATGTATAGTTTAACATCATGATGTAAATATGGTTATAATTAATAATGGTATCTATTGAATTTATTTCATATGATGCCCCACAATGGTGGAGGTGTGACATGTTCATCATCTATTATGGACAAGGAGAAAGTTCCATTTTGATAGAACTTATATATGATATAAGGCCCTTTCCATTTGGGTTCCATATTTAGAGAATTATTTCATAGTATCATTGGTGTCCTAAGAGCTGATTCCATTTCTCTATGAATGACATAATGTAGGAAGTTATTTTTATTTAAGGCATGCCCAATTTTATTCTGATGGACAAAGTGGTTATGAAATGAACACTACTTATTCTCACTAATCTTCTCTAACTCATCCAACAATTTCTATGACTAATCTTCATTCAATTATTTTCCACATTTAGTAATTCTAAATAAGGTAAATAGAAGTATATGGGTAATACATCATCTTTTTATGGAAATGAGTTTGGATTTTTCTGTGTAAAATTACATTTGGTGTTCTAGTAGGCCCATAAATCATAGAAGAGATCATCTGGCTAACACTTCTTATCCATTCTAAAAAAACTTCTGGAGTATATTTTATAATTTATTATTCAATGCCTCTATAATTCCATTTTAAATATCATGGTAGTGGGTGGAATTATTAAACTTGATGTCTTACTCTTAGTATAATTTCTTCAACTCTACAGAGTAGAAGTTAGTGCAATTGTCCTTAAATATTGAGTGAGGGACAATAAACCTAGTGTTGATATAGAACATCAAAAAGATGATCATGCTCTTCATTACAACCTCTTTTATGTTTATTTCCATAGATAATTTATGAAATAATTCATGAGCAGTAAGTATTTACTTAAACATATTAGCTGTGGTTAGGGGATATGGCCCCACAACATCCATTCCCCATATGGAAAACTGCTTGGAATATCTAGTTGTACGTAGAAATTATGGTGGAAGATATATTAAGTTCCCTGGGATATAGTATGCATGATATTTATTGATGAATTCCACATAGTCTTGGATTATGGTTTTCTAGTAGTAACCTAGCCTTTTGATTTAGTAGGAGAGCCTAGTCCCAGACTGATAAGCACTACAAGAGAATGTATGGACATCATCCAATATAGTGGGATTATATCGTATTTTTATTCATATAAGGTGAATTTTTATGAAGTCTCCCTTTTATTGGATCTTCAACTAATTTTGAATTTCCAATAGGGTAATGTTAACTAATCGACGTCTAATCTATTCCCTTCCGACTCGATGTAAATGAAGGATCCTGTTACGAAGATAATCAATTTTTGGATACATCCATCCTTGTGTGGATAGAAATTCTTCTTGGTATAGGGTGTTTTTAACCTAATTTATTTCTTCCATTTCAAAATTGATTCTTGATGATACCATTATTCATTGTGTGATGTGAATGTTCACTTCTTCCTGATCATAGTTGGCTAAGATTATGGATACCTTAGTCAATGCATATGTATTTGAATTCAGTTATTGGGGAAAATTATGTAATGTGGTATCAAAAGGGAACACCTACATTATTCCTATGAAATATATAATAAATGGGGATAGTTCATTATTTTTATGGAAAATTACCCATTGATCTTCTTTATCAGTAGTTCTCAACCCCCATTGATTTTTAAGTAGGGTGTTTGCATATGTATGGATAGTTCAATCTAGTGATGTGGTCTTGGTATTATACCTCATTATTCATTAAACCTTCAGATAATGATAATGAGTTGGGAAAATTTTATTTTTATAGATAAAAAAAATAAAACCCCTAAGTCAAATTGATTGAATTTTTGATTTTCCAATCATTTTCCGATAGGAATTCGAGAGGTGCCATAAAAATACATATCATCTAAAAGTGGAATTTCATTTTAAAAAACAAAAACCTCATTTAGAATATTGGTATCAACTATTGTACTTTATATAGTGGGATGTGTTGTAACAAAATCAACAAATACCTACCCTTTCACTTACTTTTGTTTCATGAACAGAATGTCAGATTTTAGAAGAATGATCTCTCATCGGGCCAAATGTCAATCCATTAGAAGGTGTCCAAGGATTTAATTTAGCGGTATTATAGGAGATACCCAGTGGATTTTGTAATGATTCATGTAATTCCTAATTTTATTAATTACAAATATTATTGTAGTGTAGTTCTTCTCGACATCATAATATTGGGTAATAGCTCCTAGAATCATTTGGCTATGTTAGTATGGAATATTTTCAATATCCCGAATAATTTTCTATATGAAGAGAGGGAAACCATATCATTCCATGTAAGACACAAATAAGATGAGTGGATTTCCTTACATTTTTTATATCAGCACTGATGGGTGTAGTAGGTATTACTTGATACTCTCAACAGATTCTTCGAAGACCGCATCACATGGATTGGAAATTCCCTTGTCCATTACAATGGTTATGGGGATACGTTTTACTGCGATTTTTCTATTAAACTCTAAATGTAGGGGAGTAATCCTTGGTTCACCCTAGTTTATTTGATATTCATAGGGGGATAGATTTCTAGGATGGTGCTGGTCTTTTCTGGGATGACCTCAATGCCATGGTGGCATACCACAAAGCCAATAAACTTCTTTAATGTTACCCTAAAAGTCCATTTTCGGGTATTCATCTTTAAACTATGTTTCCAAATCTTTTAGGTGACTATTTGGATATTCATGAAGGGTTTACATATCCATTTTGTTTTTTCCAGTAGTCCATCATTATAATATTCAGTTATTCATTCTAAGAAGGGTTTAACGATATGATGCATGGCACATTGAGATTTTGTGCTGGTGTTCCTTAATCAAAATGGCATGACCTAATATAAAAATATCCCCTATAGATATCTGATGGTATTTTATGCCTAATATTTCAAGTCCATCTTTATCTAATTTTACCTCGAGTACCCATCAATGGAGGAAAGGTCTTGGAATCTAGCAGTTTGATCGATCATGAGTTCAGTGATATGTAATGGAATGTTGTCCTTTGGAAAATGTTGATTAAGGTCCATGAAGTTGATGAATACCCTAATATTCCAATTATTATTCATGAAAAAGAAGATATTGCTGAACCATCTCAGGTATTTCAGTACTTAGACAAGATTTTCTTTCATCAAAATGTCAACATTCAACTCCACAGAAATATCATGAGAGGGGTTCATCATCGTAGATGCCTTCTTGAAACCTTGATGGTGATAGGTTAAGTTGAGATGGTGCATATCCACATATATATTCAATTAAAGTATTTTGGTATTTTTATAATTGAACATCAAAATTTTTTTTTTTATAAATTAAATATAAATCCCATGCTCTATGAAAGTCATGGCTGCACTAATCAGTGTAGTACATGGGTCTTCTTTTACTCTCATATTTATCTTTTTGAGATCCTCAAGGGTGGTGATGACACCTTCCTCACATACTATATTGGAGTTCCAAAGTTCATCCTCTTATTCTTCCACCTCCTATTAAATAAAGGCATTTTTCGGTGAAGTTAGAAATCTTAGATAATCTCTATCACTCATAGGGAGATGTAAACCATGGGAAGAAACATTGTCATCCACTACCATAATATTCATTTTAAAGATATTTAGGAGATAATTTTATTTCACACTACCACTAAGGATAGAATGAACTTGTTTATTTAGGATTGATAGTACTACCTCAACTAGATTTATTGGGATCACATAATCATTATCGAGCATACACCGATAATTTATAGGGGCAGTCCCTTATCAATTGGGAGTTCCAACCATTACATTTCTATCCACCATTGGATGTTTTCATTCCTTTTTATATAGTCCTTCCTCGACATAGGTCACATCACAATACTCAAAGGGGGACTAATGATGATCTTGGAATCACATGTGGTGTATTACTGGATAATCATGAACTTATCATTTGATGTGGGATACTGAAACTATGTTTTGAGCTTTATATTCTAGAGAGGTATTTGATCATGTTTATCATATCCTTGAATTGTCAACATTGATGGATATAAATCTCTATCACTATATCCCAAATGTAGAAGGGTCCAAATTGAGATGAGTTTGATCCCAGAACCATTTTCAAGAGATGTCATTTGGACATCAAAATTATTTATTCTTTCTAAATCATATACGGGCATAATGTTTCCCTATATAACTTCTTTCAGATCATACTCTATGAAAAATATGGTTCCATATCATTCTTATGTTATCGTTCCCACTCTATAAATCTCAACTGCATCGACTCTTATCTAAAAATTATATGGTCCATAGATGGATTAAATAATTACATCCCTCAGTTATTTTGAATGTTTCACCACGTTCAAGATTGAGATCTTGGATGGGAGAACCACCACCTATTTCATAATTTCTTACTGTTATGCTAGATATATGTGCTTCCTATTGTGGGGTTTACTCTTATTATGTGGATAAGTAGTTGATGCATTTGAGGTAATTGGGAATGGTTATTATTTTGAGTTATAGGGAGAATCTTATTCTAGTGGAATAAGTTGGTCCAACCGTCCTCATTATCTAGAATGATCAGATAATCACACCCCCACAAGGAGGTTAAGTAAGATGAATGGGTGTGGAAGACTACTAAAGGGATCAAGAACACCTCCATGTATTTGTTGTTCTTATGATGTGATTTTCCATGGTTCTTAGCTATAAATATTTCCTACATTGGGATGTGACCAAAATGTTTTGTCCAAACACATGCATGTTGTCCCATGTATCCTTCGTTACTACTCAAGTGACATCCAATTCCCAGGTCAGGTACGGGAAAATCATACATAGAGGCATATTCATCATTGGAGAAGCATCCTGGAAAGTGAATCACATTAATAGAACAAAATATGATATCATCATCCAATGAGTGTTCCATTTGGTGTTGTAAGGCTCATTATTTGGATGTTATAGTGAATAAATATGGAAGATTCATCCTTTCTATCGAAGATAAATATGAGTCTACCTCTTCTATATCATTAATAGTCACATTCACCTTCAGGGATGTATTTGATATCTCCTCCCTAGGTGATACAACTATTATGGTTGTATAATTTTGTGATATCAAGATTGTATGAGCTTGGTCAACTATCATTCAAGTAATCTAGTTGTTAAATTTCTGCTCACACCTAGATAGAACTTTTTACAGATCACCTGCTTCTTTTGAATGTGGAATTGGTATATTCTTCACCTATGATGGGGATTTATCCAAAATCAACTTTTTAGAATCAAACATGTTGTAGAGGAAATCATTTAAGATGAATGAATCATGGATGTTTTGACCTAGCATTCTATTAAAAAGGTAGTTGTTGAGACAATGTGGGAGTTTGACCTCTTTTGGATTTTGGGGTTATGGAAGCTTGTTCAGGTTATTTTCCATGGATTCATTGAATTTTACTGAGTACTAGTTTATTTCAAAAGAAGTATACATTATTCATCCATTTGTCAAATATCTTGTGACACTAAACTCTTATTTCATTTATATGAGGGTGTTTTTTTGCTTCTTCTTGATAGGAGGCACTAGGGATTTCATGGTCTAACTAGGTACATGAATGGGAGATGCTACTAGATTAATTATAACAACACTAGTTTTTACCTAACCAATCATTTCCCATCTTCTAAGGGAATAAGTCGTGGCATAGCTCATATCCATTGAATTGTTTCTTCCAAATGTTATTTCATTTATGAAAACTAATAAAATCTTCCTAGATATTTCATTTGGATTAGAGGTGTATATAGATCATCCATGGTATTTTTCTTGAATTATCTATATAAAATGCTCTTAATAGAGGGGGATACTAAGTAAATTGGTTAAACATTTTCATCTAGCTATAATTTTAGACACTCTCTCATTTTCATGTTTCTTGAAGTTCTTTAGGTTGAGAATTTTTATTTTCCTCACCATAGAGCAGAACTAATAAATAAAATGACAAAGAAGAGATTTTAATCCTACAATAGATCATAATGGATGACTATTGTTCAAAAAAAGGATAATCTGATAATTGTTTTTACATAACACATTAACTTTATTCCTCCTTATGATCTTGAGGGTCTATCATCAAACAACATTAGGTCATGATGTGCATGAGATGATGTTATGGGTCTCCCACGAAGTAAAAGGTAGAGAATATAGGATTTACAAAATTGGGTAGGGGAAACTGTTGTCCACACATTTAAGATATGGATTTCTCTCAGGTAGCATAGGTGTGCATCTCCCATCCATGGCCTCTATTCAAGTAGAATGGGACTCAATTAGACTATGAAATTCTAGCAGTACTACTATTTGAGTTTCCTCCCATCTATATGGTGAGTTAAAGTCTTGAAGAGGTGGAATCATTTTCTTCTCATATTGATTCATAATCCATGAAAGAAACAGATGATCTCACTTGGGAGGGAGAGGTTTTTGGTGCAATGGAGGGAAGTCATGATAATTTAATGATCCACACTTATATAGACTATATGCGTAGAACCGATATCAGTTTGACGCTATGATTCCACTATTTTATGAAGATATTCACTCTCCCGGTGTATGGAAGGAGGAATATTCATCTATACATAAAGAAGATACCCATTGGGAATGTTTTCCTTGAGTATATTCTCATTGATTTGTCTAAGACCTTGTTTCTCAGTATCATATTATTCATTTTCTTCATCTGTGGAAGAAATTTTTTATCTTCTTAGAGATGACAGGGGTGTGACAACTTTTCCATTTGTCCTTGGAAGTTTTTCTTCATAGAGGTGACAACTAAATATTTGGAGGTTCCATGTTTTGTATTATTTTCTAGTCATATGTACGTTCTGGCTATGTGGGTGAATCCAAATCATCCTCTTGAATTATTTTTCTACATTATGCCCTTCTATATCTTCGTCCAGATCCACATTATCTGTTGTGTTGATGGTGATAACATTTATAGAGTTGTATAGGGAATTTTTTGATTTCCCATGACTATTAATGCTACATGATGAATCCACAAATCTTGGATTAGGGTTTCTTCTTAAACACTTGTCCATATTTCACCTTTTTGTCTTATGAACCTATAGGGGTCTAAATGCCTTCATGGTATGTTCCTCCTATCTCAGCCTATGAATAGTGATCTTGATAGATTTTTTTTATTATTTCAGAATTTCTCTTAAATAGTAGTGATTTTTCTTATTGCGGGAGGAACTGTTGGGATGTAGATCATAGATATTTACCTCCAAAACTAAAGAATAATAATTCCATATGTGGTGATGATGATGAAAATCCACCAACCCGAGTGGGTTGGGTGCTATTTAGGGACACAATTGGCATTTCGTGATTGTTTTGTTGAAGATAAGATGATTACATTCAAGGATTTGATGATTCCTGGTATCGAAAATGAGACATGATTACCCCATACCAGTGGGATGGGGTCAATCTGAAACCATCATTGATTTCCCAATGACCCCCGCAGGGGAAGATAAACAAATTATGGTGTTTAAGATTAAAATATACCCATACCAGTGATATGGGGTTTGTTTGATATTGTTATTGGTATGCTTTGTCTCTTCCTAATAAATGATGATCTAGGAGGTAAATGTGGTGGCAGATATTCCCCTAACATATTGAAATGGGGTTTCTACTAGAAAAACATTATAACGGTTGCTACTGAGATTCACTTGATTTGTTGAGGAGGTTCTCATTAATGATTTGGGGGAAATTCTAGCCCAAGGTGGTAGTAATTATTTAGAGGAAATTTTTTGAGTTTATTTGAAATTTACCTTTCATGTCTAAAATGTGTTCATGTTCATTTGTAGGGTAGAGTTCAAAGTCCAATTGGTTTTCCAATACCTTAATTTGTGATATAGTTGCACAGTTGAAGTGGGGAAAATCCATTATTGTAATCAAATGGATTGGATGTTACCTTATCCCCTAATTTTACCAGAGGATATGACATAATCGGATGACATATATTAGGGGATATTCTATTCTAAGGGTTCAGGGATGTGCTACGCTACATAAATTCCCCATCCTCCGATATGGATACATGAAGAGCCATTTTAAATCAGATTTCGATTAATTGTAATGCAATAGAGACAAGTATGCTTTAGATTTGTTTTTTGATATAATGGTTTTGAATACCTATACATGGAGATAACATCCAAATCTTGCTGAAAACAGAGTATCCAGATGGTCTGAAGGATACCCTTATATCATAGTCAAGGGATGTGTTTAGACATTTGTAACTAATGGTTTTCACATATCTCTTGGTGTAGATAATTTATTCACTCCTCTATCCCATTTTAGATTTCGTAGTCATAATTGGGAAGCATCTAGAACATGGTGGGGAGGTTAATTATGGACAACTAATTCAATATATCAAATTTTTTATTCCACTTCATCATATATACACACCTAAATCTATTTATACCTAAGAAGGTTATTTTCTAGGTTCACCTATTTATTGAAACAGAGTGTTGGTTGTAGTTGATGTAGAACTATATGTGGAAGACCGTGATGTTTCAAGCACCTCAATATATGAGGGTGTCAGATTTTGGATCACCTCATTATGTGGAGGTTTCTAGAAAATGGGAGAATTTCATTATCCCATGTAGATTACACCTTAGGGAGATTTAACATGGTAGATTTCAGGAATATATTCCATGTGATCCATCAAAAAACTACCATAAGGAGGAAAATCATGGTAATTAATACCTTATTATTTGGTTGAAGAGTTGACAAACCCTTGGCAGTTTGAGAGTGTGTCTTGAACAACCTCAAAGACTGTACCATTTTGAAGATTGGGTATATAATTC
The DNA here is from genome assembly GCA_963277665.1 of Viscum album. NCBI lineage: Eukaryota > Viridiplantae > Streptophyta > Magnoliopsida > Santalales > Viscaceae > Viscum > Viscum album. The sequence continues at coordinate 443,899 of CAUJRU010000118.1, forward strand.
TCTTTCTATGTCATGATTTGAATATGAAAACCTACCTTTTGGAATTGTATTGGTATATGATTCTACTCTATGATGATTTCCAGAATATATTGATAATTGTATGGTGTTTTGGGTGTATGAGCCTACTATTGTTACGCTTCTGATGTATTCCAATAAGTTTCTATGATATGAATATGAGCATATCCCATGTAATGAACCATTTCCACATGGTTATACTCATCTATAATGGGGATATGAGCTTGATCAAAATAATTTGGAATATGTTTCTATCTTTTTTCATATGAGAGTCCTATGGAATATGACACTATCACTTGGTAATACCCAATTGGAACTAGAATATGAGCCTTTTCTAAATATTCATTCTCCATTGTAATAAATTGAAGGACCTCAATAAGGGAAGAAGGGATATAAGCCCCCATTTTTTATTTCCTCTGAAGGATAATGGGGTAGTCGTTTATCAGTTGGAGTAGTGATATTATCCTGGATTCGATGAGCTAATGGAAAATGAAATGTATCCTCATTGATTTGAATATAATCCTATAACTTATTTTGTTCTGCTATCACTAGGTTGTCCTCATCTAGAATAAATATATGAGACCATTCTTAATTCATGGGAATATACAGCTAGTTTTTTTATAGGAGTGTGATCATGTTGCGAGCCATCTTCTACTCTACATGGTGATCCCCATCTATAACGGTTATATGAGCCCAATCCTAGGCCTTTGAAATATGTTTATAGTCTTTTTTATAGGAATATTCCCATGTCACAAGACATGTGCCTTTCTCACATAGTGATCCCCCACTAGAAAAACTATGATCATGGTCAGGTGCCTCATTTTTTACCAAGATATCTTGATAATCCCCCTATAAAATTTCTAGAATGTGAAATTTATCATGAGAAACCAATTGTTCATGATGATCAGAGTGTTGCACTTACCTAGCAATAGGGACAGGTATATGTGTTTTTCCTTGTATCTATTCTAGGGATGGAATATGCTGACAAATTTCTTAAGATGTTTTCATAATGTATTATAACATTATAATAGTATGTGTAGGGATGTAATCCAACAAATATTCTATCAACAAATATATTTGAAGATATTTTCAATTGAAGCAGGTATATGATCCCACATCTTACCTCTTCTTTCCACTAAAATATGGTGCTAGAGATCATATATGAGGGTGGGGATATATTCCGCCCCCATGCTTTCATAAGAAATAGGCCTACATACATGTTCTTAGTGAAATGGGATATGATTTTTCTTACTGGATACCATTAGAATATGCCATTAGGATTCATCAGCAGGAGTAGGGATATGAGATCACTCATGGTTATCCAATGATTTATGCACCTGATTTATCTTCCTTATTTCTCATACATGGATGTAAGAGATGGAAATGTCATGGGTGGTATACATAGTAGGTGACTGAAGAGAAATGTCTATATGGAGCTGATGAATATGGTTGACATGATCCCTCCTCATTGGCTACTGAACTATAACGGAGACATAGTTTACTCCTCGATCCACCTTCATCAAATATTGATGGTGGTTGTTGTCACAGTTCAGGGATATACTTCTTAATAAATCAGTGGTTGAAATGACTATCATTGTCATTACTATATCTTTCTTTGGATGATGAAAGCTACTATTTTTGTGTTTTTAGAGACCCTCTAGGAATACCTAAGTATCAGGATCAAAAAATTTCTATGGTTCTCCAAAAACATTGCATTCTTCACCTAACATTGAAGGTGTCGGGTGGGTGAGGTCATTATAAGGCCCGCTGGGTTTTCAAATGTAAATGATTTTCCAAAATGGTTACTAGATGAAAAAATTATCTCTTGTTGGGAGTATTTTGTGAGTGCATTAACTACAACCATGACGACACCAATGAATAAGTTAACTAGTAATTGGAAAATATTACATATTATAATTGTTCAATTAAATATTAATGCATTACACGATTGTTCCTTTTTCATGGTCATGTAATTCTGTTCACATGAAATTATCACAATAATAATGGAATGATTTCATGAGAACCCCAGATACAGAGGACTATGAGAAAAGTTTTATCATTTGAATTATTCATGTCGGTTCCATAATTTTTGTTTATATAGTATATGGACAGAAGATTATATGACACTTGGTAAATTGATCATTCTTATTTTTGATAGATTCACATTGAGTTCACCATTTTGGATTCATCCAAAAAATATATGTGGATTTGATCACCAATGTGGTGAGAAAAAAATGGTCAGGTGAGAACTGGGATGTTTATCCTTTTTATCTTGAAAAGGAGGCTCCTTAGTTAGAATATTTCATATATAGTTCAACATTTTTTTTTAAAAAATGATATATGTATTCGATCGCCCATATGCTGAGAACAATAGGGTCTGGTGAGAACTTGACTATCAACCGTTTTTATAGTGAAAATAAGGTTCCATTGTTAGCTAATTTTACATAGGGCTTAAATATTGTTTTTAGTAAAGAAAAAATCACACACATGGTTTTGGAGAATTGGCCTGAATGTTTGATTTTGGGGAATTTTATGTCTATAAAATCATTGACATCGATTAATACACTCCTGTTTATCTTCAATGGAATCTCCCAATGGTTCCTCCATCCCTAACAAGATATAGACCTACATTCCAAAGGTAGGTAGTCCATTAGGGTTTCAAACCCAACAATAATTAGAAACTCAAAATGGTTGGGATGTTGGGAGTTAAGGACCATCCCACCCTTTGGGATGAATTATTTCTTACTCTGTGACACTCTCATATATTTAAGATATGTTCATGAATATCTTCCTAATCCTAATACGAGTCCAATTTCCATAAAAAATGATAAACTAATGAATCCTTTTATAGCTAAAAGAGGTCATATTAATGAGTATATCTATATGTATCTAATTTTATTCATCCATTTCACTTAAATGGGAATCTACAAATATCTTGAATCCATATAACAAGGCACTCGTTATTTTATTATCATCCCGGGAGGTGATTAATTTTTCAAGGATGGGATTGAACCATTATGAGGTTATCTTACCATAATGTTTATAATTATAATAATAAAAGACATAATTTCTTAAACTCATTCTACTTTACATCATGCAGAGAAGACATATATGATGTCACATAGGAAATGGGTTCTATGATCAAGCCTCAAGTAGGTGTCCTATATATCTGGGATATAGTAGGAATCAGAGGCATAATAGTTCAGTCATTTTTATGGGACATTTTTTGAGGTAGATACCCTTAAATAAGAGTAGGTATAACACACCACATATCATGGATTATGTAATAAGGTTTCCCTATATAGTGGAGATCCATGATGTCCATGATATGATCATTGAAACTCCCTAATCTTATGTGAGATTTTATCTGTGTGTGGAAGAAGTGATAGGAATGAATCAATATTGATGAATATAGACGTGGGATTTATGTGTCGGGATACCCCATTGGATGTTTAATATGTAGCTCAGGCCTTAAGAACGCGTCCTACATATCCTAATTATGGTAGGAATTAGATTAGTCATAGTTTTGTTGGTTTCTCAACCCACTGATGGGTTATGAATAATGATTAGACGATGGGAGTAATTGGGTCATGATAGTTGGAATGCTAGAGACATGGAGGGACTCACACTGAGGTGGATGCCTATTGAATATTGGTCTTTATATATGTGTCATATGTATACTAGTTATGGTAGGAATCCATTTTCATATAGTTTAGTTTATTTCTCAAACCCGTTGGTGGGTGAAGAAGAATGATCAACCAGTAACAGTGATTGGGTCCAGATGGTTGCAATATTAGAGATATGGATGGACTCACACTAAGGTGTATTCCCATTTTATTTGTTCATTTGGATGGTTTCCTACATTTCCAGGTTATAGAATTAATTAGAGTTCTTATATTTCAGTTTGATTGGGGCATATGCACAGAGGTTGCCGAAATATGGGGGAAATCATATGATGCCACTGATCATGGATTACACATTGAGGATGATCTATCATAGCAGACATATCATATTATAACTCTGTCCAAGGATTACATGTAGAGGTTTCCCTAACATAACAACTATAAAAGGCTATAATATCTCTTGTAATCATATTGATAAATCTCGGTTTCTTGAAGGTAATTTTTCTGATTATCTGTCTGAAATGTATTAATTTGTATTGACTTGTCCTAGTTTTATAGAATACATTTTCCAGAAATCTTGCATGATCCAGTTGTCTTTTATAAAATACATATCATTACATAAATTACATGTTTAAAGATCATTTCAAGAACATGGAAAAATTCTATGGAGGACATTATATGATCTAGACTGAAACGTATAGGGGTGATTCATGATATGGAATTATATATCTTTAGTACATAACATGATATTTGTTGATGTCTGTGAAGGGTTCCACGATACCTAGATGAATTTTCCATAGGATATCAGATGATGCAGTTTGACATTTTTTGAGGGAGGCTCATGACCTGGCAGCTATGTATGGAGAACATCACAAGATCTACGATGACATGCCTAGAGGGTGACACATGACATGGATGAATTTTCACGAGGAAATGTCATTATCCAGGATGACATGGATGGAGGGTGCCACATGACAAGGATTATTTTTCCAGTGGACACAACCTAATTCAGTTTGGCAAGTCTCGGTGATACCATAAGTCATAGATGACTTATTCTGATATTACCTCAAAACTTGGTTGACATCTCAAGGGGACATCACATGGTTTTGGATAGTAATCTCATAGGTCCTCCCCTGACATGGATGTCCTGTCTTGAGGGTTTCATATGACATTTCAGACATGTACAATGGACTTCAAATGATCCAAATTGCATGTTGAGGGAGCAACGCATGACTTGAGAGACAAGTCATGATTATGTTACACGATCTAGTAATGTCATGAGAAGAACATTAATATAAAAGTAAATGTCCTTTTTATAAGGCTTACATGAGTTAGTATTTAATCTATAATTTTATTTCACTTATACCTCCTTTTTTTAAATGTTATCTTATTTTAGGTTTCACATTACTCAACTGACATTCTCGATGTCATTCTCAAAATGTAGTTAGCATACCAAAAGACTTTCATGTGATTTCATGTGATCATATGAAGTAACTATGAATTCCTCATTATACCTTAGGTTATTTCCATAGATATTATGTGAGGAAAAACATTTAGAATTTCATTATTGGAAACTCTGATTAGTCCTCTTGTGCACTCTTTGGTATGATCAATCGTGGATGCATAGCAGATGGTTAATGGTGGGGGGAGGGGGGGTCTTGGACTCCCCACATAGTTTTACAGCACATTGTGTAGTGCATATATCATAGATTTTGGATGGATTTTATTGACATATTTAGGTTTACGCACCTCACATGATCCTATTTTGGGTCATTTGGGAGTAACTTCATGTTCATCAATGACCACATGAATGTCCCATATTTTACTATTTTATTTGACCTATTCCAATCAAATAGATGTCACATAACCATGTATATAGGTCATTGGGATTCCATAAGGTCAGGAAAAAATTTCTATTATCCTTTATGAGATCGTCACACCTGTGGATAGACTTTTCTTGGTTTTTGAAGGTTCCTTGTTTGGTGTATTCTATGAGATAAAGGTAGCATTATAGATAGATTTTATGATATCAAGATGAATTTCAAGAGGGATTAAAAAATACCACTATGACATGTATATGGGGCGATCCATTGGATCAATGGTGATCACTCAGGGTGCATAACAACTCTCATTTTATTACCAATATATCATTTATATGAACAAAAATTCCACCATTTCCCCTTTTATTTCATTATTTATTTTGAAAGGGTTAGGGATCTGTAAGGGAAGTGCTCAGTCTAATGGACATTTACAAAACTTATTTCATGGTAAATCTGACATGTTAGTGGGATCTTGTGCATAAAGGTGGACATATCACTAGGTCTTATATGGTATATTGTACACTATAGCGGAAAGTCTCATTAATATTAATGATAGACAAATGATTCTTTCTTTTTCATTTTTTCCATTTATTTTATATGTAGTTTAGGATGGTTTGTCTGAATCCCAGTGGATGAAAAGTCATGTGGGTCAAGAGAACTTTTCAAATAGCCACAATATGATTTTTTAATTTCGTGGATGCATTCAGAATAATATAAGGGGTTATAAAAGGGTCTTCACATGATCACTCATTGTTCATGCACTGTGTATGTACGATTTGCATAAAATTTTGAGGTTCATAAGATCAAAAGTATTTTAGAAGGTTTCACGATCCATGTCATTTTGGAATCAATATCTTGCATTGTTTTTTAATGAAATTAACACCCATGTTTTGAGTATCTCGTCGCTAGATAATTTTCTGATGCTTATTTGGCAGGTGTTAAAATCATTTTAATAACTATTTTTCAAATGTAATAACTTATAAAATAATGGGAATAAAAATTTAATTATAAACCCATGAAAAATTAGAGATGAATATTCGAAATGAAAGTTTATGAAAATGGAGAGGGAAATCAATCATGGAAAAAGTGTACAAAATTATATTTTCTTTACAGTTTTGTAATGAGTGTCAAAGTTCATAAAAATGACTCATGCAAAAATCATTTAAATAGAGATTCATTTCATACTTTACAAATGAATGTAAAAATATGTAGAAAATGATTTTAATCAATCATATAAGTAATGAAAAAGAAGTATATAAAATAATATAAACAATATTTTGTGGGAGTATATTGATTACTAACTAAATAGATGCGATAAGGTTGGATCAACTTACAGAAAATCATTAATTTAAGTAATTAACCAAAATATAGTGTTTAATTATTGATGTTTAGAGTTTTTTATATTGTATAATTAAAATTATAATATGTTTTATGTTCTGAATATTACAATATCACAGAATTTCAATAATTGACAATTATAATTTCTCATTTCCCAACTTATGTTTGATGCATGCACTACATGTAGAAGAAAATAATGAAGCTAAATTATTTCTATAGTAATATTTTATTATTTTATTTGATTTTTATTTTTTTTACTTACATTATAAATTAGTGTTATCATTTTTGTTATTATTATCTTAAATTGTTGTTATATTCTATTTTTGAGATATCTTTTATATGAGGGATAACGATATTTCACTATGAGTTGAATCTTATGAATTTCACTTTATATTATTCTTTTTATTATTCATTTATTTACTTCTTTCACATATTATTATTATTAAATTTTATATTATTCACTTCAATTATTTATACAAATATTATTTTTATTAATTTATATGTTTTTTACACTTTTTATATTCTTACATTTTTTCAATATTTAAAATAGATTATCTACATAAATATTTTAAAATATTATGATATTTTTTATTCTATTAAAATTTATTGTTATGTAGAATATTTCATACAAAAATTATAAATTGGATCATACCAAAATAAAAATTCATACGATGCTATGAGAATTATTTAAATGCAACTTATTTTTTTTTAATAGACACATACACACACATATATATATTTAATTTCATTTCCCTTTTTTTAGTTTTCTTTGAAAGGTTATTATGAGTTTGGGAAACTTTTTTAGAGGAACAATTGATAAATAAAAATATGGAAACTCCACCCAATTAAAGATCATATAGATCATGAAAAGACTACTATAAAATTCATTAATAAATAGAGACTAACAGAAATGTAGAAAGTTATGATTCATTTGATATATAGGAGATTCCTACAAGAGATATGTGTGAGTTGAATATTTTATACTACGACTACCATTACTCTGTTGCAATATGTTCTGTTATTACAACATAAAAAATTCTTAATAATGTGATCGTGAATTTGTGATTTTTTCCTTAATATTTTCTTATTATATTTTAAAATTTTAATTTCTTATTTGATTCAATTTTTTCTTTTATCTACCATTTTTTGATTTTATATTCCAAATATTGTTTGTGTTCTTTTGGTTTTCCTGCACTATAAAAGGTAGGTGTTTTGGGTGTTGAGTCAATAAGGTTTTCCTTATGACTTTTCCATTCCTTCTTATTTTGAAAATCACAAACACCTTATACCTAAGAAAATATAAATTTTACCTTCATAAGGAAAATTTACTTCTTCATGTAAATTTACCCTAACCTAGATTTTCTTATACATAGAAATATTTTTTTTTCAGTACAAAAACCGGATTCATACACAAAACCCCAGAAGTCATATAATGTATTGATTTAGAGTATTCTGTTTTTAGGATATGAATTCTGGATGTGAAATTATATTATTTTCCAATCCGAATTGTGGACTCCGAACTCATATGAAGATCGACTCCAAACATTCATGAGTTCGACTCCGAACTCTTATGAAATTTGACTCCAAACTTTCATGAGTTCGACTCCGAACTCTTATGAAGTTCGACTCTGAAATTTCATGAGTTTGACTCCGAACTCTTATAAATTTCGACTCTGAAATTTCATGAGTTCGACTCCGAACTCTTATGATGTTCAACTCCGAACCTTCATGAGTTCGACTCGGAACTCTGATGAAGTTCGACTCCGAACTTTCGTGATTTTGACTCCGAACTCTTATGAAGTTCGACTCCGTTCATTCATGAGTTCGGCTTTGAACTTTTATGATGTTTGACTCAGAACATTCATGAGTTCGACTCCGAACTCTTATGAAGTTTGACTCCGAACATTCATGATTTCAACTCCGAACTCTTATGAAGTTCGACTCCGAGATTTCATGAGCTCGACTCCGAAATATTTTGAAGTTCGAATCTGAACTTTTTACTAGTTCGAATTCGAACTCTGCAAGTTCAGATTCAGATCTCTGGTTAAACCAGACTCTGAATTCCTATAAAATAGGATCCAAACATTTCTTAACATTGACTCTGAATTTTATTTTGGTTAGACTCCGAACTTTTCATTTGCTTACACTCTGAAATTTTGTATGGTTTTTTCTTACATATGCTCCATTTCAAAACGATGTCGTGCATTTAGTTATACATGATTTATTATTAAACGATGTCGTCCATTCTATTTCTAATTAACCATTGGTTGAGTTACTGGTTTATAGTTCTGTCCAAATTTCATGGAAAATATGACCGTTAGAGGAGGGAGCCGACCGTTAGAAATTTTCCTATAAATAGGAGCTCATTTGAAAGAGCTCAATATGAAGTTGACCGATCTAGATACCACACACTGTTAAGGTGATTTATAGAGAGAGAAGATTTTCATGCCTTGTGCGTACTGAACTGCTCGTTCAGATTGCTTCGTGCGACTCCGAATGTTGGAGGTTACATTCGAGGACTTCCAGGGATAAGAAAATAGAGGTACTGACTACCTTGAAGTTCGAGGGCTTCCTTGCTGAGGAAGACATAGGTTCTAAGTAGCATAAAGTTGAGGGCTTGCGGGGATAACAAGACAGAGATATTGATCTTCATATCAAGGGCTTATCCTGGTGTGGGTATGACAGACTTTCTTGAAAGTATAAATCAAGGGCAATTTATCCATGGTTTTTGGATACCCTTCTCTTTGGGTTAAAAGACTTATATCATGTTACTTGTAGTTTTACTACACGTTTTTCCGCTGCACTTTTTGTATTGTAAGGAAAGTATAACCTTATTATATTTCGTTACACTCGTACTCTGATTAGTTTAGATTCTATATGCTTTAATGTAGAATATTATATTGTAAACCTTGGTTCTAATTCTCTAGTTGGTGGTTAGAGGTGTTGTGAATTTCCATAGTTTAACTTTTTTAAACATAGTTATTTCCTTGTCTAAGGAAAATTTTAAAGTATAAAATTCACCCCCCTCTTGTATATTGAGCATCTACATCGTTATTTCGATCCTCCAATTTATATCAGAGAAGGTCTCAGAAATAATTATATTCACATATATGTTTTTCTGGCTCATTATTCTATTGTTCTTCATCCTTGCATAGAATGTTTTTTTTCATTCCAAATTGTCATTCCAAATTGTCATTCCGAACTTTTTCATTCTGAATTATCATTCTGAATTGTCATTCCAAACATTGTGGGTACGAACTTTTTCTACTAACTAGTTTGGCAGAAATTTTTTTTTAAGAATGTCAGGAGTCAATGATGGTTCAATTGACAATATAAATCCTACAAGACTACCAATATTTTATGGTAATGACTATGAGTATTAGAGTGATCGAATTAATACTTTTTTTATCAATACTGGAGTGGATAATTTCGTTAGGCTTACTGGTGATTATAAAATTCCTAATAAGTAAGATAGAACATTCACTAACCAGGAAAAGCAACAGTATCAACTCAATTATAAGGTGCATAATACTTTACTATGTTCAATGAATAGAAATATATATAGCAAAATTTCTTCTTCTGAAGCAGCTAATTGTATCTGGATGAATTTATATGTTACACACTTTGGCGCTTCTAAAGTGATTGAAACTAGGAGAGCTATGCTTAGAGAAGAATACCAAGGATTCAATTTTCTATATGGAGAACCAATCTGTAAAGTTCAACAGAGATGTATGACTATAGTAAACATATTATTGTCTATGGGAGAAAAAGTGTTATATGATGAAGCCCTTGTGGATAAGATAATCTATATTATGCCCACTGAGTGGGAATCAAAAATAACAGTTATTGATGACAACAGGAAGGTCACTCAAATTTCTCTAGATGAACTATTTGGAACTCTTCTTCAACATGAAACAAGAATGTAGAGAGATGCTGACAACATCAAAAAGAATAATGGGAATGTTATTGTTGCTTTTAAAACAACATAAAATCATATGAAAGATAAGACAATAGGGATAGTAACCAGATCCAAGTCTAAGAAGGTGGTTATTCAATTAGAATCTAGTGAAAGTGATGTCTCAGAAAATGAGTTAGAAAATCTTTCTCGAAGAATGAACAAGATAGCTGGCCAGAGAAATTTCCAATCCAAGTATAAGAAAAAGGAAAGGAAAGACATGAATGATGGAGAAGTTACTTGTTATGAATGCAAGAGAGCCGGACATATTAAATGCGATTTCCCTTTCTCAAAAATAAAGAAAGAAAAGAAAGGCATTATGAAAGGAATAGAAAGAAGTATTACAAAACCAAAGATATGAATGTTCTGAAAGAAAATGACACCTGGAGTTCCAGTGGTGGTGACTCTTCAGATGAATCTTCTGATTATGAATCTTCAGGACAAAGGAATCTTGGTCTGATTGCAAGATTACACATTAACAATCATTGATTTGTGGATAAGGTATGAAATGATGAATCATTGACCAATGTATCTTTAAATTCTAATGGTAGTAAGTATTATAACTCTTCAGATGAAGAATCATATTCTGATGAAGATAATATTTCACCTACCTATGAAGAAGTTTCTAGGATTGCTGAACTTCTTGAGATTGAAATTCTAAACTCAATAAAAATCATGATAAGGCAAACTCTAGGAATTTTATTCTTACAAAAGAAATATCATATCTTTCTAAAGATCTTGATAGGAAAAATATTGATTTTATAAGTATTTCAAAAAATCTTGAGGAAGTAAGTTCTGAGAAGAACAAACTTTCTAAAGAGTTAGAACAAGTAATTTTTAAGAAAAGAGTCTTCGAGCCTAGTTCTAATTCTAAATCTAATGATTTTGGAGATAAAAACTTGCTTATAAACTCATGTCCGAGTTTTTATCCTTAAAATAAGTGTTTATCAAACATTAACCATGGTAAAGAGAATTTTGATAAAATTTATTCCCAAATACGACCTTTAAGAAACAAATCCGAATTTGGTTATACCCATGCAAAACCAACTTTTAGTACCACGAAATTTGTTCCACAAAGTGCCCCATTTTGTACCAAGTGTCAATGTCGTGGTCACTGGGAAATGAATTGTTCTTTAAATAAAACCCAATCTCTAAGTTTTCATAAAGAATATTTTTCTAAGAAAGTGTGGGTGCCTAAAATTTTGTTGTCTGGAAATCTCGGATCCAAACAAGTTTGTATTCTGAAAGTCAAAGTTTTTTCTTGTTTTCAAGAAGATAGAGAGAGTACCAACAAAAATACATGGTACATTGAAAGTGGATGTTCCCAGCACATGACTGGTAATAAAATCTATTCTGAAAAGATCATGAAAATGAAAGGGTGAAAGGTAACTATTGGAAATAATGCTCAGGGAGAAATTTTTGGTATAGGTAATAATGTTCATCTTAGTAAAACATTGATTTCAAATGTTTTATTTGTTAAGGGTCTTAAGCATAACCTCATTAGCATAATTCAGTTATGTGATGAAGGATACCTTGTGAATTTTAGGAATGATAAGTGATTAGTACCCAATTCAAAGGAAGAATTTATTTTCTCAGCCAATAGGCAAGAGAATGTTTACACTTTGAACTTTGAAGATCTCAGGAGCAATGAACTACCTTGACTAAGTGCAATGGAAGATCATTCCTGGTTATGGCATAAAAGACTAGGTCACTGTAACCTTAGAAACTTATGTAAACTTTCTATGAATAAATTAGTTAAGGATCTACTAGAGCTTAGATTTTATTCTTCTAATGTTTGTGATCCTTGTAAATATGGAAAGCAAGATAATTCTAGTTTTAAATAAATCGTTGAAGTCTCAATGACTGATGCATTACAGTTAGTGCAGATGGATCTTTTTGGTCAAACAAAAACTGGATGTATTGGAGGAAAATACTATGTGTTTGTTCTAGTTGATGACTACACCAGATTTACTTGGGTCTATTTTCTATCAAAGAAGAATTATGTTTTTTTTTATTTCAAAAGTTTTTGAGCACAAGTTAAAAATGAGAAAAATCTTCCACTAAAAACTATTCATAGTGATCATGGAGGAGAATTTCAAAATTCTGATTTTGAAACTTTTTATAGTATAAAATGAATTACTCACAATTTTTCAGCACCCATAACTCCATAACAAAATAGTGTAGTTGAAAGAAGAAGTAGAATTGTTCAAGATATAACTAGAACCATGTTGAGTGAATATTCTATAGCTAGATATTTCTGGCCTGAAGTTGTAAGTACTTCTTGTTATACTATAAATAGAGTTTTGACTAGACCTTTTCTTAATAAAACTCCTTATGAGTTATGGAACGGTAGAAAACCAAGACTTTCCTACTTCAAGGTTTTTGGTTGCAAAGTATTCGTTCTGAATACTAAAGATAGTTTAAATAAATTCTCACCAAAATATGATGAAGGAGTTTTCATAGGCTACTCCACAACTTCTAAGGCATATAGAGTTTAAAAAAAAAATACTTGTACTATTGAAGAAACAATGCATGTAAATTTTGATGAGACTGATCCTTTTGTTTTTAAACCATCCCAACCTACATCCTCGGACATGTTTACAATAACAGATTGTCAACCTTTGATAGAAGATCCTTCTTATAAGGAAAATGTCCAAGAATATACTTCTGAAACATTTACCCCAGAAGTCTTTCCACCCTATGTAGATGAACAAGTTTTACAAAACCCAAATCATGTGTTTCTTAAGAATCATCCTAGTGATAGTATCATTGGTGATGTAAATGAACCTGTAAGGACTAGATGTTCCTTAAGAAAGGAAGTAGAACATCTAGAATTTCTTTCCCAATTAGAACCAAAAAGATATGATGAAGCTTTAGGTGATGATGATTGGATCAAAGCCATGCAAGATGATCTAAATGAATTTGAGAGGAATAAGTCTGGTCCGTGGTTGAAAGACCTAAGGAGAATTCTGTAATTGGAGTAAAATGGGTCTTCAGAAAAAGGTGTGATGAAAATGGAGTCATAGTAAGAAATAAAGCTAGACTAGTAGCTAAAGGATACAACCAGCAAGAGGGAATAGACTATGAAGAAACCTACGCTCCAGTAGCTAGACTTGAATCTATTCGTATTCTACTTGCCTTCATAGCATTATTCAATTTTAATCCTTTTCAAATGGATGTGAAATGTACTTTTCATAATGGTTATGTTCAAGAGGAAGTTTTTGTTGAACAAACTTACTGGCTTTGAAGATTCAAAACGTCGTGATCATGTTTTTAGACTTAGTAATGCTTTTTATGGTCTTAAACAAGCCCCACGATCCTTGTATGATAGACTCACAGGATTTTTTCTTCAAAATAACTATTTTAGGGGAAATGCAGATCCAACCCATTTTATAAAGAAAGATAAGAAAAATGTTTTGATTGTTCAAATTTATGTTGATGAAATCATATTTGGCTCAACTTAACAATCTTTAAATGATTCATTTTCAAGTCTAATGAAATCTGAGTTTGAAATGAGTATGATGGGTGAGTTAACTTTTTTCCTTGGTTTTCAAATTTCTCAAAGACCAGAAGGAACCTATATATATCAACATAAGTATATTATAAATCTTCTCAAAAAGTATGGTTATGACAACACTAAGAGTATATGTACTCCCATCAGTACCTGAAACTCCTTAGATCTTGATGAAGCTGGGAAACCAGTATATCAAACATCTTTTAGGGGTATGATAGGAAGTCTACTTTACTTAACAACCAGTTGTCAAGAATTAATGCTTTCAGTATGCTTATGTGCAAGATATAAATACAATCCTATGGAATGTCACTTAAAGGCGATAAAAACAATTTTTCTCTACCTCAAGGGAACCACAGATCTAGGATTATTTTATACCTCAGGAAATGATTTTATTTTAAAAAGTTTTCGGATACTGCCTTTGGTGGATGTAGAATGGATAGAAAGATTACATCAGGAACTTGTCATTTCTGAGGAGATTCATTAGTTTCTTGGTCCTGCAAGAAGCAACATTCTGTAGCACTTTCCACTACTGAAGTTGAATATGTTGCAGCTGGATGTTGTTGTGCTCAAGTGTTGTGGATGCAACACACACTCACAGATTATGGCCTGAGTTTTACTAAGATTCAAATTTTGTGTGATAACACAAGTTCCATTTCCCTAAGTGAGAACCCTTCACATTACTCTCGTGCTAAACACATAGACATTAGGCATCACTTTCTTAAGGATCACACACTAAAAGGAGATATCATTCTTTAGTTTATCGGAACGTAAGATCAACTTGCTGATATTTTCACAAAATAATTACCCTCCGATAGATTTGAATACATTAAACAAAAGTTATGAACGATAACCATAAGGTAATCATTCTTCATTAACTTCTTGTTGAATAATTCTCCTAACAGTAATAAACTCCTTTTTAGAGGTGGAGTACATTTTATTGTTTGTGTAACTAAAATTTTCATAATCTATTTTTTAAACATAGTGTAACTAAAATTTTCGTAGTTATTTTTTCAAACTTTTCTGAACTGAAGTTTCCAGAATGGAAATTTCTGAAACTTAAATTTACGAATTGGGAATTTCCGGAACTGAAATTTTCAGGATTGAAATTCTCTTAATGAGAACTTCTGGAATTGAGATTTTCGTACTGGAGTTTCGGTAATGAAATTTTCTTACTGGAACTTTCGTAATAAGGTTGTTTTTAAATTTATTTCTTCGAGAAGAATATTACCAATTACGAACAATTTTTCTAGCCAATCCGAGAGCTATGATTTCCTTATTTATAGTTTCGTAACCATATTTTTCTTGCTGGTATTTTCCTGAGTTTTTTTAAAAGTTAGGATTCTAGTTTTTCTCAATTCCATATTTTTTCCTTAAACCCTCAAAAGATTGGAGTCAAGTTTACCTTTCAAGAGTTTCTTCAACCGTCAGATCAGATAAAACCATTTTGAACCGTTAGATGGATTTTGGAAGACCAAAGGTCACATCCATCGCCTATATAAAATGGACCCCAAGACACGTCCCACATCAGTTTTGAAAGCTTTCACATCTCGAATCCCTACTGTTATTCTTAAGACCAATTTCGAACATTGAAAACCCATTCCGAATCTTTCAGAATTCTTCACTCTGAATGTTTGTTGAAGATACATATCAAGATATGCCAACTACTAAACCAATATCTAAGTGGTTAGTCTTTAGGGAAAGGTTAGTTCATCCGGATTTCTACAAGCTTGATTCTATTATAACAAAGAATATAAAGTTGAATGGTTGGGAAGATATATTCTTGTTCAAGTCAGAAAAGCATGATCCAGTTTATACTGATTTGTTGATCGAGTTCTATGATTCTGTTTCCTTCTAGATGGAAGATGGCAGAGAGTTGTTTTATTTCAAGTCTTATGGGAATACTTATAAGCTTTCCTACACCAAGGCTGTGAACTGGGTTGGTTTGTTCTATGAGGGGGAAGCTGAGTTTTGCTCACATAAGCTTCCATATGAGAAACGAAGTTTCAACAAGGTGAAGGCTTTAAAATGACTTGGACTTAAGGATTCTATGACCGCTAAGATTTCTCATCTCAATCCGAACAATAAGATTCTTCAGCTATGGGTACAAGGTTTTCCCATACAAATAAGTGGCGACAAATATACTTTGATGAAAATTGATATATATGTTTTAGATTTCTTGGTAAATATAAGAACGATAAATTTGATGAGGCATGTCTTGATTACGATCAAGAACATCAAAGAAGGGAATTTGATAGATCAAATAATTTTGTACCATTCCTTACTATCTAGGCTGATAGTTCGGTGCTTAGAATCCTTCAAGGTTGAATGCAAATCAAAAGTTCGGAATTGAAAGCTTATGCTGGTTAGTGATTATACCTTGAAGAGGATGAATATGGTTTTTTCCAGCGAATCCGTAGATTTTTACCCTCTATCTATGAAAGAGGTTGAAGAAGCTCAGAAAGAAACACAGAATCCAGAACTATCCAAAAAGACAAGGAAGAAGAGAAAGGTTAAGGAAGTGGGTGCTGATAAAGAAAATCCCCAGAATAAGAAAACTCAGTATGCTCCCCACAATCCGAAGAAGCAGAAAACATATATAGATGAAGTGGAAACCAAGTGGAGGGAACACAAAGAGAAGAGGAAAGAAGGGGATCCACAATTTGGATTGGACCCTGCAGAGGCTAAGACCTTCAAAGAAAGAGCTGCGGAAGAGCTAGAGAAACAGGCGAAAGAGAAGAAAATGAAAAAGAAAGTGTCCGAAGCTGAAGTTGTGAAATCCTTGCTGAGAGATACAGAGTTAGCTTCTGAATTGATTCCAGTACCGAAATATTTCCTTACAGATCCTTCTTTACCAGAAACTCCAGCTAAAAATTATGTGACTCCAGAAATATCCAAGGGTAAAAAAGTAGTTGAAAAAGATGAAAAATAAGCTGAAAAAGAAGAAGAGGAAGAAGTAGAGGAGGAGGTTAAAGAATAAGAAGAAGAAGGAGGAGGAAGTTAAGATTTAGATTCCATGGTCAAGAAAGTAGAGGTTTAAACAGATACGGCAGAATTCACTATGTTAGCTACTCCAGGAAAGGGGGATGAGGAAGCAAGTAATAATGATGATAAGCAACAGTAAGAAGAAGAATAAGAGAATGTATTGTATGATGACGAAGAATCCTATGAGAGGAATTTTCTTGAGGAAGGACAAGAAAAACAGAAACCACCTGAAGACCAGATTATTCAAGTTTCTGAATCCGAGGAATTATCTCCAAATAAAGAACTAATTCCGAGGTCTGATAAGGGAAAGCAAGCTCTCATGGACACTCCAACAAAAGAAGTCTTCAAGAAGAAGGTGGTTGGTGGTTATTCTAAGAGAAAACTTGTTCAAATTGAAGAAGAGAAATCTCAAAGAGATTTATCTAATTCGGAATCATAATATCATGGGCATGATATTTTGGTTCAATCTCTGAAGAAGTTGGTGGAAACCATTCCAATTTTTCCAACTATAGATTCCAGATGACAGATGCTGCAACAAAGTATGAATCAGAAGTCACATTCCTTATCCATGGTCATGGATAAGTTTGTGAAGGTCTAAGATGAACAAAAAAAGTTTTCATATCGATTATGATGTGCATAGAAAGTCCTACAGTAAGGTAACAAAGTGGTCTAAGAGAGTTGATAAAGATTTAGTTCAGTTTGAAATTTTTTAGGCTGAAGTTCAAAATTATTTTGACATGGAGGATAAAATGGTTAAGGATATTTATCTAAAGCTGACCCAAGAGAAAAATTCCTGGAATCAAAATGTTTGAGACCTGAATGGGAAGCTTAACTCAGTATCTCAGAATTGGAAAAGTGAAAGATATTTTTGGATTGAGTTTAAAGAGAATTTGGAAATGCAAGATGAAATAATAAAGTTGCAGAAAGAAGCCATGGAGGATTAGGAAGAAGCTTTAAAAGTCCAGGAAGAAAAGGTAAAAGCCTTGGAGAGGCAAGTTGAGGAAGACCAAAGAGACTTGATGAAACCCAAAACCTGGTTAAAGAAGCTCATCCAAAAGGAAAAGGAAGGAAAATGAACTCACTCTGATTCTTTTGTTGTATTTGTCTTTCCTTGTTTTTTTGACAAGATCTAATGAAATGTTGTTTGGATAATTGTATATTGTAGTGTTATTACTAATCTTTCTGGTACCATATTTTCCATTCCCTTCAATTATTTTTGAAAATCACAAAGGGGTAGAAGGAAAAAGAACTACTCCTATGAGGGAGAAGGAAAAATAACTACTCCTAAGGGAGAGAAGGAAAAAGAACCACTAAAAATAGGGGAAAGAAAAATTTAAAATATTCTTAAAGTAATGGGTAAGTGCTATCTACGAAGTTTTTCATTCCCATGGTAATGAAAAAACTCAGAATACAATCCTTAGAGTGTCAATGCCTAAGGGGGAGTTAGTTGTATTCACTTTCATCCATAAAAAAGGGAGATAAGTTTTAATTTCAAAGTCTAATGAAAATTTTAAAAGTCCTTATATTATTTTTCATAAGGATGTTTGTGCTTTCCAAAAAGGGGGAGATTGTCAAGTCAATAAGGTTTTCCTTATGGCTTTTCCATTCTTTCTTGTTTTGAAAATCACAAACACCTTATACTTAAGAAAATATAAATTTTACCTCCAAAAGGAAAATTTTATTTCTTTCAAGAAATTTACCCTAACCTAGATTTTCTTATACATAGAAATATTTGTCTTAAGTACAAAAACCATATTCATATCGAAAACCCCAGAATTCATATAACGTAAAGATTTGGAGAATTATGTTTTTAGGATCTGAATTATGGATTTGAACTGAAATGATGTTCCAATCTGAATTCTGGACTCCGAACTCTTACGAAGATCGACTCCTAACTTTCATGAGTTCGACTCCGAAATCTTATGAAGTTCGACTCCGAACATTCATGAGTTCGACTCTGAAAATTCATGAGTTCGACTCCGAACATTCATGAGTTCGACTCCGAACTCTTATAAAGTTCGACTCCGAACATTCATGAGTTCGACTCCGAATTCTTATGATGTTTGACTCTGAACTTTCATGAGGTCGTCTCCAAACTCTTATGAAGTTCGACTCTGAACTTTCAGGAGTTCAACTCCAAACTCTTATGAAGTTTGACTCCGAACATTCTTGAGTTCGACTCCGAACAATTATGAAGTTCGACTCCGAACATTCAAGAGCTCGACTTCGAAATCTTATGAAGTTCAACTATGAACTTTTTACTAGTTCGACTTCGAACTCTGCAAGTTCAGATTCCGATCTATGGTGAAACCAGACTCCTAATGCCTATAAAATAGAATCCGAACATTTATTAACATAGACTCCAAATTTCATTTTGGTTAGACTCTGAACTTTTAATTTTCTTACACTCTGAAATTTTGTATGGTTTTTGCTTACATATGCTCCATTTCGAAATGATGTCATGCATTCAGTTATACATGATTTATTATTAAACGATGTCTTCCATTCTGTTTCTAATTAACCATTGGTTGAGTTACACATGTACAGGTCCCTCTGAATTTCATGGAAAATATGACCATTGGAGGAGGGAGCTGACCATGGGAAATTTGCCTATAAATAAGAGCTCATTTGAAAGAGCTCAATATGAAGTTGACTGATCTAGAGACCACATGCTGTTAAGGTGATTTAGAGAGAGAGATTCTGTTCATGCCTTGTGCGTACTGAACTGATCATTTAGATTTCTTTGTGTGACTCTGAATGTTGGCAATTACATTCGAGGAATTCCGGGGATATGAAGAAAGAGGTACCGACTACATTGAAGTTCGAGGGCTTCCTTGCTGAGGAAGACAGAGGTTCCAACTACCTTAAAGTTGAGGGCTTGCGGGGATAGCAAGACAGAGATTCTAATATTTATATCGAGGGCTTATCCTGGTGTGGGTAACACAGACTTGCTTGAAATAATAAATCAAGGGACCTTTATCCAAGGTTGTTGGATACCCTTCTCATTGGGTTAAAAGACTTATATCTTGTTACTTGTATTTTTACTACATGTTTTTCCGCTACACTTTTTGTATTGTAAGGAAAGTATAACCTTTTTATATTTCCTTCCACTGGTACTCTAATTAGTTTAGATTCTATATGCTTTACGGTAGAATCTTATATTGTAAACCTTGGTTCTAATTCTCCAGTTAGTGGTTAGAGGTGATGTGAATTTGCTTCGTTTAACTTTGTTAAACTTAGTTTATTCTTTTTCTAAATAAATATTTAAATTATACAATTCAACCCTCTTGTATATTGAGTATCTACATCGTTATTTCAATCCTACATTGGGATATCACTCCCATCATAAATTCAGGTCTATCGGTAACGACCCGATCTTTTGAATAATATTTTTTTCCTAATTACTCAACAAAAATATATTATTTTATTAATGAATTGAGTATAATTGAAATGAGAACATTGGGTTTTGGCCATTATATAACCATTAGATAGTTATGACTATTGGAAACTAATGTCATAATAATTTTATTATTGTTTATAAATAAAACTGATCATGGTTAATTAATATAAAAATAGGATTTGATGGCCTCATCCAGTAGACATGGGTCATACAAAGCCCAAATTTTAGAGCTTGAGAAGGAGGTAGCATCACTAGGCTTTGCTTTGGAACAATCTCAAGCTGACCATCAATATGTGAATCTTGAATGGAATCACCTATAGGAGAAGTTCATGATGATATAAATCACCACTCAAGCAATGTTTTCTGAGCCACCCCAAGATTCGATCAGTATGGCACACCTTACTCTTAGGTCCCATGCTGGTGTTATAAGGGGTTATCTAATAAGGCCATAGTTGCTTTTTGTAATCCATTGGTATCAATAAATTTTTTATTTCATCAACATTTCTTTAGAAATATATTTTCATAATAATGTATATGTTTAATTAAGAGAAAATTGATAAATAGGTTTTAGAAGTAAACATTTTACTTTAGAGATTTTTTATACATAGGGAATTATTATGATAAAATAAACATGACTTTTGAATTTTAATTTTTAAAATTAACCTAGTCTGAATTTTTAGAAGAAGATTAAATTTGATGAATAATATAAAATGAATGGTTTTTTGAGGAATATTGTTTCTTGATGAATAGTGTATTTTTGAAGAATAGTAAAAAAATTATTATTAAATAACTTTTTCCTTGAAATGATATTCAAAAATATGACATACATCATTGTAATCAGGGTGAAAAATGTGGTTCCACAAGATCAAAATAAATTTATTGGTAAATAGTTTCATTACAATATGGAATATTAATTTTACCCTTACTTATTGTAATTTTACCAATGGAATAGTAACATCACCTAAGGTGGTTTAAATATGTTTTGGTCATCTTAAGTGCTAATGTGATTTAAATATTTCATAGTATAAGTAAATAAGTTTTTAAAAATTATTAGTCAAGTATTAGTATTTTATTTATTATAAATAATTTAAAATTAAATTAAGTTTTAGAAAATGGAGTTCAATTCTGTAATCTACACATCCAATAATGGTTAGGGTGAATTTTTGGGATTTTTATGAAATAATTTAATTTTCAGTGAATAGTAAAAATATAGTATTGAGTTTTTGTGTGTTTAAGGACACCATTAATGATGAAATCATCATGTAATAATTTTAGTCAACTTTTTTATATTAAGATATGTCATGATGTGTCCCAATTTTCCAATACCAAGGGAAAATACCATGGTCAAGCCTAGGGTATTACAAATAACACTAATGAGGTGTCTCATGGAAATTAATAAAGTATTCTCTCACTTTTTTCTAAATTCCAACACATTCCTTAATTCCGTTATTCCAAATTCCTACTAAACTAAATAATAGTACATTTTATAGCCAATTAGGAATCCCATGGTTCCCTCAAGCCCCCCCAAGTTCCCAAACATCATGTTTTTGATGTTTCTCTTCAAGGTAAGGGAACCATTCACCCTCCTCTTTCGGTCATGACTTCTTTTATGTTATTTCTTCTAGTTTAAATTTTATTTTTTGGGGGTATGTACTTATATATCCTTATAATAATCAATTTAATGTCAAAATTATTAAGATATCCTTTCCACTCTCATTAACTAATTTTCCGAATTTTTATGTGATGTCGTTTGGCTACTGAATATTTGTAAAAGAAATAACACCTTTTAATTTCTTTTATGTTTCCTTTTCATCGGGTATGACATTAGAACATCCATACGATGATATTAGTCATGTTTTATATATTCCATATACTTTATTATGAGTTATTAATGAGTGTTTTACCATTTTCCCCTCTATTAAATGTTTTCTAAAACTTTTTTTATATATCACTTATGTTACCGAATATTTGTCTTATGATCTTACACTTTTTTCTCAAAAAATCTCTTATTTTATTTATGTGAATGATAAAACCTATTTCAATTCCATGGGGATTAATAAATATATAAAAATGGAATATTATATTCTCTAATTTACATACATATAATCCCCATTTCTTCTCCAGGTGTTATAAATGAAATAATGATCTTATTTTTATGCACTTTTTTAAAACGTTGTGATTTTGATATGAAACACATTTCTTTTATTCTATTTTGGTTATTTATGAAATTTTTTATTATGATATATGTGGATCACATGACAATAAATACATAGTATGTGTGATCTTAGATAGTGATCCAATGCATTGGGTAAAGATTTTAATCTCCAGAGATGAAATGTTTTACGATACCTTGGTGGATAACATTATTAAGTTTTGTGACACATTAGGGATAGACATTGGTGATATGTACATGAATGTATAAAATAAATTTTAAATCCATATTTTCAAGTTATATTTAATGTTATTATTTCTATGATATTCTTCATTGTCATTCCTTTATGATATTCCGCACATTCTTTTTGATATCGCTCGAGTTCACATATAAACTGTTTCACTTGTTTTCCTTATTGAGCCTTCTAGTCACCCGTTCATTTGATGAATGTCTGCAAGTTATGAGATGCAATAAAATTAAATAGGTTGAAATTCTAAATAATCTTTAATTGGTATTAAAATAATGTTTTAGGTTTTCTTGTTTTATGTTCATGGTTTCCAAGACACACGACTTTATAGATCCTATGTTTGTAAAATGTAATGAAAAGTTATGTAATAAAAAATTGGGATGCTATACATTATATTATTATTCATTGGTCTAGAAAAATTAATTATATTTTGTTCTTTGGTCCACATAAAGACAATATATATTAAAAAAATTATCATATCCTTTCAAAAGTGGAGGTTTTATTAGTGAGTGGAAAATCACTTATTTACAGTAGAGAAGTGAAGAGTAGAATACAACATTTTTTCAAAATAATATAATAATATTGTGTTTTGTTCAATATATTATCTATATAATCTAAATTTATTTATTTGTAATTTTTAATGAATTTAATTATTTTTAAAAATTGTACAATTATTTTAAAATTTTAAGCTTATAATCAGATTTAATTTTTTTATGTTTTAAAAAGGTTTTTCTGATCCTATAGTTCTATTCAAAATATTTTTATTAGAAAATGATTGATATCAAATATTTTACATTTGTATATTTAGTTTAGATTATATGATTAAAAATTAAAATTCTTTTCCATGTGGTAACCGAATCGAAGACTGATTTATCATAGAAAAAGATAAATTCTAGAGGCCATTAATGAATTATTATAATTGTTAGATCCCTCAAAGTCACCATATTATTAAGGAAATGATTAAATACATTGTAAAAAAGGTTAAAATAACACATTAAAAATTTAATTATTAATCACTAAACAATTCTAGTAATAACATATAAACTACCTAAATCCTATATAAATACTCTTATAGGTAATGAGGGAGTAATGTTTTTATTAAACTCTAACGTCGTTAATATAGTCTATTTTCCTATTGGTTATGGTGAGTTTAAAAATATATTATCTAGTACGATATCCAATGATATTTTGAAGATACTATAATTTATACACAATGGATAGAAAATTAAAATCATAAAAATTTTGGAATGTTACATAAAGAATACGAATACTTTAAGATGGGTAAGGAAGAATAAGTGAAACTATTGTATCATATATTAATGAGAATCATAAATGAGATGAGTGTTAAAGGATCTTTTCTAGACAAAATAATTTATATTAAAATAGTAATACAATATATACCAATAAAGTGGCGTCCAGAGAAGATTTTTATAGCCCACAGTAAGAATTTCAAAGAGCATACATTGGATGATCTTATCGGGTCATTGAAATAATATGGAATCAAGATGAAAATTTTTGAATATGAAGATACATTGAAAAAAATGCATTTCATTTAAATAAAATATAACTATTTTAACTAAATGATCATATTATAACTCATAAGAAAGTAAGAAATTTGAAATAGCTCACTTAACTAAATGCACAAACAATTTAATGAAAATGAATAAAGAATTAAATAATAGATCCAAAAATATTACATAAAGAATATCACAATTAAATATAATGAAATTAATACTAGTATTCAATGATGTTTCATAAATGGATTATTATGAGTTCAAAAATGATAGATTCATTAAGTATGATTACCCAAAACTGATGAATTAATGAAAATAAAAGAAATATATAAAGAAGTAGAAGTGAGCATTGATGGATTCATGGAGCTGTATAGATGAATGCGACTCAAGTTGAAATTTTATAACAGTAAAGTCATGAAATATCATGTCTTTAAAGGATAATATTATAAAAGGGAGAATTTCTCTTAAGTGTCACAAGGAAATTGGCATATGGATAGTGCATACTCCATCCATATTACTAGAAATGCACTAATATTTCTATTTTTTAATCATTTGATTGAATATCTATGACATTCATACACAACATAAAAGGAATGGTTATATGTTTTTGTGAAGTATCTTTAAAACCATTATAATATATAATGAACTATGTTTGAATGGTTTTAAACATAATTTAATAATTATTTCAGAACTATATGATTATTTTATGAGTGTTAAGTATGAATATAATATGTGTTTAGATTTCAAGAATGAATCTATTTTAATTTTTTCAAACATAAAAGATAATATATATTATTTTTATTTTTCATGGATAAATAATAAGAATGTTATGTGTCTTAATGATATTTAAATATATAATTTCTTTTGGAATAAGAATCTTAGACATGATAATTTTTGTTATTACATAAATTTTCAATGCATGGAAATGTTATGAAACTTCTCAATCTAAAGGTATTTAAATAATTTTTTTTGTGAATCATGTTTAAAAGGAAAACCACATTTGGAATTTTTACAATCTAGTAATAGAGTTAAAATAGTAATACATTATAAAGTTATTCATCTCGATTTATTTGGTATATTTTAAATTGTATTTTCTGTTTAAAGAAATATGTTTTTCTGATAGTTTATGATTTTAGTTGTTTTTGTGGAGATCAATTATATCTCTTATATATGAAACATTACATAAATTAACTAAATTTTGTGAATTAGTTAAAAATAAAAATGATTAAAATATTATTTCAATCAAGAGTGATATAGGTGGTAAATTTATTAATCTATAATTTGAGATTTTTTTAACAAAAATTATTATTATTATAATTTTTATACTCATTGAAAAAAAATACTTTAGAAAGGAAAAATATTATTACATTAGAAATATCATCGACTATGAAAATTCAATATTATATTCCTAAATTATTTTTGTTTGAATATATAAATTCAGGATGGTTTTTTTTTCAAATAGTGTTCTTATTATACTGTTATTTTAGAAAACCCTTTATGAATTATATAATGGAAATAAACCTAATATTAGCTATTACATTGTATTTGATAGTAGAGTTTTCATTTGAAATACTATGGATAATATAGATTAATTTGATGGTAGGGTGATGAAGTAATTATTCAAGATTGTTATAATATTAGTAATGAGTATAGATTGTATAATCAATTAACTTTTAATGTTGAAGAAATTTTTCACGTCAATGTTTTTGAGAATAATGTAAAAAAGATTTCAGATATAGACCAAATTGAAGAATAAGTTTGAATGTTTTTTTGGTAAAGATAAACCCCAAAATTGTAATGTATCATGGGAGGGTATGTATATCCCTTCTCAATATCATCATAGAAATCTGAAATAGCATAAATATAACTCTTTAAAAATATAATTGACAATGTTAAATCTCTAATTGAAACTATAAATCTATAGTGAATTATTTTTCTAATTCTTCTTTTGTTTCTGATATTTTCATAATAATATTAATGAACCCGTAAAAATCATATTTGGAATATTTTAATAGAAGTTGAAATTAATAGATTTACTATAAGTGATGTTTGTAATTTACTTTAACCACCAATGATAAAAATATTATTGGAGATAAACAGATCTTTAGAAATAAAATAGTTGAATCAAGACACATAATAAAGAGTAATCCGTGAATAGTTCCTCAAAGAATTTTCTAAATGGAATATTTATATTTTTATTAATATTTTACCCTTGTTTCAATGATTAAATATATTATTATTTTAATTTATTTTTATTATCTTTTTGGATTTAAAATTTATGAAATGGATTTTTAAACTAATTTTTTAATTTCATGTTTTCTAATGAATTTTAGGACAATATACATATATTTTTTCAACATGAAATATTTTTTTATCATTTTTTTAAAATATGAAAACAAATAAATTTTTTTTATGAAATATGATGCATTTTATTATTAATTGATATATTTATTTTTAATTAATAACGGTTTCAATAAATGAAATAATGCGAAACATTATTTTTAAAGGAAATTTATAATGATATTATAAATACTTAAATTTATATTGATTATATGTTTTTTATTCTTATGGTGAATTTTTATTCAAATAATATTCTATTTTAATAACTACTGAGTCTGAGAAGAGTCCTATTAGTAAGATTAAATGCTTTTTGGGAAAAAAATCAAAGGCCTAATAGAATATTTTTGAATCAATGTAAATATTATAAAGTGATTATTATAATATTTGATCTTAATACTTTTGAAAATTTTTATCCCCTGTGGGAAATAATTCTAAATTAGACATATATAAATCTAGAAAGATTATAGAAATTACTTATTTTTAGAGAATGACAGGTAGTTTATTTTATTTTATATTTATTAGGCCTTATATTCTATTTATTTAGTGTATGTGTGAAATATTTAATCCTAATCATAAAGAAATACATTTATAAAATGTTAAAAAATAATTAAACATAATAAAGGAATTATAAATTTATTTTTATTTTATACTTTGTAGAATTAGAATGAATTATTTATTTAATCTGATTTATATTTTATAGGTTTTATGATTTATAGAAGAATTAAAACATGGTTATTTTATTTTATAGAAATGAGTTTAATATCATGGAGTTCAAAAAATAAATTATTAGTTTCATTATCTATATCCGAGGATGGGTATATAACTACCTTCAATTGTTATGACCAATGATTATGTTTTAAAAATCCATCTATTTTTAATTTAAATTTTTATGATGTTCTTATTTATTATGATAATTCATCATGTATTTAAATTACAAATAATCCATTACAACATTCACATGATAAAAAATAATCTTTAAGTATCATTTTATTACAAATCATGTTAACATAAGAGATATTTTTTAATATTTTATTTCAATCAACAATTAATTGGTTGAAATTTTTACTAAACCATTAGTTGTAATGTATATTGTGATGATTAAATTTTAACTTTGCATGATTGATATTTTCTTTGAACCACAGTAACATGAAATATATTTTTTAGTCTATAATGGATGTTTTATTTTAGAAATAGATCTATTTATTGGAAAATATTATAAATGTTGACGTATAAAGTTTTATTGTATTTAAATTGAATCATGACATTACTTTTATAATTATCTTTATATTTTTTATAGTCAGAATACACTTATTTGGGAGGTTCTTTATATTGTTTTTCAATTATGTTAATTCTTGAACATTATATATATTTATATAATTTATTTTAGTAAACTGATATTATATATACAAAAATTAGTTTTTATCTTTGAAGGGGGGTTATTTCAAATAATTTAGTATATTCTATGATTAAATTATTAATTTTTTAACATTTTGTTTAATTTCAAAAAAGATGATATATTTTTCTTGTTTTGTTTTGTAATTTTCATAAAAGGGGGAGATTATTAATGTTTAATTATTAAAGTTTGTATTTGGTAAGTTTTCAGGTTTTAGAAGGTTATATATATATATATATAATGTTTTTAATATTAAAATACTATACATTTTCAATACTGGATAATAATTATTTCTCATATTATTGTCTATATTTGATGATTTCACAGCTTATATAAGAAAATAATGATAATAAATTAAATATTTAGTGATTTTTTTATTTTTTTTATAGATTAATATTTTTTACACAAATCATTGATATTATTGTATTTATTTCTCTATTGTATTATATTTATATTCCATTTTTAAATATTTTATGTTCGAGGTATGGTGATAATTGTCTAGGTGTTTCACACTATGAATTCTATTTCATATCATTATACTTCTTATCTAAATAACTTATTTTTCATTTTTATACTTCTTATAGATCCTCTTCATAGAAATGATTCATCTTAGACATTTATATGCTTGTTAGACATCTTATATATATTCATTTATATTTTTCTTACATATTTTATCGTCTGATGTATTTTTAGCATCTTACTCACATTATTATATTATAAATTTTACTATAATATGAGATTTTTTTCTTATGAAATTGATTATTACATTGAATACTTCCTACAGATACTATAAAATGGATTATATATGAGTAATAATTCTTATGATATTTTGATAATTATTTATATTTTTTTTGTTTATATATATATATATACACATAAATATGTATATATATATAAATATTCTTTACCCTTGTTATTAGTTTTCATACATAGGTTTAATTGAGTTTTGGAATCTCTTTAAAAGCTATAATGGATATATCAAAATATTGAAACACTAGATGATTAAGATCACGAAGATCATTAGTGGGATATTTGATAATTCAGTTATAAATATATTATGAATGAAAGATTATTTTATAAGATTCAATTGATATATTAGATATACATATAATATATTTTAGTGTGTTTAATATTTTATTCTATGACTACTATCACATAGCTATAATCCCTGATAAGTGACTACAAAATGAAAAACATAGGTTGATTAGATAAATAAACTATGATGTTCTTTATATTCTCAATTTTGGTTTCAATGTTCTATTTCTTATATTTTAAATTTTATATTTTGAAATTAGTTTATATTTTTATTTTCAAAAATAAGTTATTTGTTTTGGGTTATACCTCGACTGTAAAATGTACGTGTTTTATGTTATGAATATTTTTAAAAGGATATTTTATTTTTTTTCTTTATCCTTATAAAATTCAATATTGGTAATTAATTTTTCATCAAAATAGTAGTGCGTTTGGAAGAAGGTTATCACATCCTTTCAAAAAATGAGGGTTTGTTTAAGGTGTTCCATTTCCCATGTGGAAATAAAGTAGTGAAATAAAGATATATGACCATTTTTATCCAATATATTATAAAAATATAGTGTTTATGTTGTATTTTTTCATCATAATTATCTGAATTTTCCATATTTCCTTATACGTACTATTTCATGAATTTAAATATTATTTTATATTTGAAAATTATTCTAAAATTTCTATGTTTCTACATTGATTTAATTAATTTTTTAAGGCCATACAATGATTTATTCATCCAATATAGACCTATTTAATATATCATTATTTTAAAACATAAAATTTATTTGAAATTTTATGAATACATTTAATCCCCATGTGTAGCACTATTTGTAAAAATAGATAGGTTTATAGAGAAAAAGAACATACAATTTATCCAGATTAAAATTCAGGTATAAATAATCTCAATTCCAATTAATATTGAAAAAGAAAACTTTACCTTGACTACCAACTACTACAATGTAACTTTGACATATACTAAAATAAATTAAGGATTAATAATTTTATCAATATTAGAATTGTTCATATTTATATAAATATAAAATATGGATATTCATAGAAGTTTCTTCGCTATAAGGGGCAGTTTAAATAGTCGCTAATTGTTTTCCAAGTATTTTTTAGTCCTCTCCATTTGGGATCATTGAGAATTAAACCACTTCATATTTTTAAATTGATTTATTTTTAGTATAAAAATGATGGAAATCTTATTCTATTGTGGTTTAAACCATCTTATATCCATTTCGTAGGGGTATAATTATGCTGTATGATTTCCATTATATAGCAGTAGTTAAAACCACTACTAATTATTTTCCAAATGTCTTACTGATTTTAAATATTTAGTTATTATTGATTATAGGTAAAAACCTAATATATCATTTTCATAGAGCACAAAATTAATTTTTCTACTTTTCTTTATATAGTAATGGATAGTGCCACTGCTGAATCATATTTATAGTGGTTTACAAATTTCCATTTTTTCCATTATTTCATACCTAAAAGGATTTTATACCACCATGAATAAGGAATGGAATTTTACCAATATTATTGGTCTTTTAGACCTATATTTATATTGAAATAAATTATTAAATATGTTCCAATAATTCAAACTCATATACTTGAAATTAATCACACAAACTTATCAAAACATATGAACAAAACAAATGAAATTTACATTATAAACCATCATAAATCACATCTACATCACTATGGATGTTTTGTGATACCCAGTCATCATCCTAACAACATAATTCCTCTTAATGTAGTGATTCTAAAATTTAATGATTTAAAATTTATTATATGAAATAATAATACAATAAAAAAATTTAAAAAATAAAAATTTTTACCAACTAAGATTATCGTATTATAAATTCAATGTCCATGAGAATAATCCTTGTCTTGTCCTGATATATAGTATCCAAAGAATCACCAGCAACAAAAATCTGATCATCTTGATCACTTATATGATACTGCTAATCATGTGTTTTGTTTCGCAAATAAATAATTATTTTTATGTGATAAACAACAACATTTTAATTTTTTCACCTCCAAACATTATTTTTTTCATGTCAAATTTTGTTATTATGCTATTTATATATGTTAATAAAATGCATTCAAATATTACGTATATCAATGAAATAATTAATGTATCCCCCAATGTAATAAATTTCAATAATAGTCACATAACAATAACCTCATAAAATTATGGATGAGAAATTTGAGTAGTAAACTCATGCTCATTAATTAGATGGGATGATGTCCCAATAGTTATTATAATTGACCCCAGGTTAATTGGGATTGATCATATAGTAGTGGGAGACATTTTTGAAGGAGTTATGATGACCACTGGTTGTTTTGTTTCATCTGAGTATATACACAGACTATGATAAAAATACCATTAAATCATTTGAGTTTTTACAAATATATAAAATCTGAAAGTACATAAAATATATTAAACTCGTATCAGAGAGTCCTAAAATCAATATTTTTTATTTTAAATTTAGAAATATTAAAATTTCATATTATTTATAGTTATTTAACAATCTTATTTCATGATTAAAACTACTACTTTATATTATTAAAATTTTAGTATTTATATATATATAATACCTACTGTATTTGTTTTTAGTTTATTCTCATTCCATTCTCTTATACTCTTTTAATTCACTAATGAAATTATTTTACCCCTATACCATTAGAATACATTTTTGAATACATTTTTTTCCACAAATATGTGTTATGCCCAAATATAAATATATATGAAAGTAAAGTGAAAATAATATTTGTGATAGAAACTCTAATAAATAATGAATGAAACACATCAATTTCATTTTTAATTGATAATCATCATCCACAATTAAAATTAAGAACACACCTTTACCCTCTCTTAGAATATTTAATTTTTCAATTTTATCATGTAAAAAAGAACAATAACTTCTAGTTTAAATGGTTACCTATCACTAATCCATTTTTCAACATCATCAACCATAACATACAATTCTCTTAATTTAACATGGAATACTTCCCTTCACCCTTCATCAATTCCATTGTCAACATAATATAACATTTTAATCATGAATCCAAAATGTATGTATCATGTTCTTCAGGTTCAATTTTATAAACCAAATGATGTATTTTTACCCAAGTATGTTATAATGAATTATCCTTCATACATCTATGAATATAGACTCACATTCATTTTAATAATAAAAAAATGATTCCATGATAATTTAATTCAATAATGCCAATCAACATTCAATAATATCTTAACATAGGAAATTTTAAAAAAATTACACTATATTTGTATTTTCAAACCATCTTTGGGATATAATTTAGGGAATTTGAAACACATAATAATATAGGCATCAAATATCCAAGATTTCTTCAAATTTCATCAAGATACATAATTCAACTTATATTATAGTCAAACATGATTATCAAAATTAAAGATCTATATAAATGGATACAATAAATTAGTATTTAAAAAAGATAATTAACAATATATTATAAATATAAAAAATATTATGAACATAAATGATTCGAAATGAAATGAATAATATATTTGTTCAATGATTTGTTTATTTCTTTCTCATTTCTAGTTCATCTCTAATTTTTTCTCTTTGTTTAAATCATTAGTTCTTTAATAAAAGGTTCTACAATTTAAAATTCTTTTAGCAGAAATATTTTTCTTATATAAATTCAATAAAGGTTTTTGAAAATGAAGTGTATATACCAACTATATGACCAGATGATGCAAATATTGTTTATTTACATTATAGAAAAATATAATTTGAGTTATATTTCGCATGTCTAAGTTGATTAAATCATTATGTAATATCACTTAAATACCTCGAACTGAATTTAAGACACACTTTGACCAATTAAATTTCAAAAATAGATCCTTCTAGTTTAGCATGCTTTAATATAAGACATAAATTGAAAATGGTATCTAAGAGTCGAAATAAAATAAACCTAAATGTTATAAAAAAAAATTCAATATAAAAACATTAAAATATAATACCTCTCTTTGGGATATATCCACTTATAGTGTACTGGCCCTCCAAATTTAGATTCCTAATCCAAATTCACAATAAAATGGATTATCATAGTGAAAATGATGGGTGAGATATCATATCACTGTGAAAAAGTTCCCATAGAATTATTTTTTATAATTTTTCAAGATCATTAGTGTTTAATTTTCTCTCATACATATGAAGAATGCTCAGTTAGAGGAAAGCCAATGATCATATATTAACAATTAAAAAGCATCAAGAAAGTACAACAAGGAAGTAAAGACAATTAGAGATCATAAAAGTCATACCCATCACCTCATCCGTTATAGATTTCAACCTCTGCAGTTGCCGATTCCCACTCTGAATATTCATAATGCTTAAGGATCTTGGAATATTTTCTTCTAAAATTTAACTTCTCCAATGATATAAACTCCTTTTAGGACTGCATGTCCCAGCATTCCTTCGCAACCGATGATCTGGTGGGCAGTGGACTTGGATGTTTTGAGTATTATTTCCTCAACCATCACCATGGGGGGGGGGATTCATTGCATCATAATTCTTGGGAATCTTCATTCTTCCACCCTTGACCACATCATAGTATGAAGGCCAGACCACCCCATTCTCATTCTCCATGTCACTATCAGAGATTTTTCTCAACCTTATAGGTATTTTCACCTCTTGGAAATAATCATTAAATCCTCATTCTTGTTGGGCATGGCTATTAATGTCAATCATGGAAAGATAGTGTGGCTACTCCCCAATATTCTGCATAACACCTTCTCCAGTTGAAACATCCTTAGAAGAGAAATCAGACAGAAAAATGCCACCTTCCTACATTGTATCATCCTAATTTGCCTGAGAATTCTCCACATTTTCTAGTTCTAAAAAATGATTACCGTTGGAGATCATGATTTTTTTTCTTCCAGCATCATCCTCCCACCTAGGAAGCTCTTCGGCACAACCATCCATTGCCCTCAATTCAGAAACAACTATTTCTAGATGCTACTCACTTAAAACTCTGGCCACATGGAACAAGATTCCAAATTCTGCACTGTAATTGCATTATCAATACCAATATTTCACTTCAAACGCTCAATAATCTGCCAAAACTTTAGATCATGTGGCCTCTTTGACACCTCCTTTTGAGAATAACCCTACACTATAAACTCTAGGACGATTTTCTCTGCAGCCCAGACTACAATAACCCGAGATTATTCCTCAGCCCCTACCATTCTAACAGAAGTCGCATTCGCTTGGGCTCCTTAAGCAGAACCACTCCATGGATGAGTATGACTAGAAGGATCCTTCAACAACAGTAAAGATGAACTATATGAGACACAACCACCCCTTCCCATTCTCAAAACCCCTCTCAATCCCCAAACATACCCTTTTTTTGAAAAATTGAATCTGTATGCCTGAGTTGACCACAAGAAACTCAATATAACATTCATGACTTGAATTTGACATCCTGATTCCATAGAATATCCTTCCCATCTGTGATCCAAACCTAATTCACATGAGGTCTCACAAATTCTAACTCCACACAAATTTGTGGACGAATGGGAGGGCAAACCACTTCCATCCGATGATTAGAAAAGATATATTCACCAATCATGTTACCACTGGAACAAAAAATGGAGGAGTTTTAAAATGGGAGAGGGAGAGAATAGAGAATAACTCATGTCACCATCATTGATGGATCATGTCTCATTGGAAATTCATGATTCTATCAGTGAAGATAAAAGGGATCTATATTGCATCATTGAGGGGATACAGACCAAGCGGTAATTGGTTCATATTTTTTATCAAACAGGATAATCAAATGCCTCCGATCAATTAATCCCACTAACACAAACTCTTGAAGATCTCATGAATTGAAAATAAAGTGGTAAAATAAATCAACTGAAAGTCACTGATGACGAAAATGATCCACTAGCATGAGGTTATAGTGATTTTACGCACAATTATGCTCTGTCGAGGAAGGATGGATTTCAGGCACTCCTTGGAAATGTTTAGGGACTTTCAAAGAGATATTAATCCTTAAAAATGAAGGAAGAAAGCCAGGATTAGTGAACATAAAGAAGGTGTTACCTCATCCCTGAGATTAAGATCATGGACCTCCCCCCTCTGATCTAGAGGATGATCATGGCTCTGAGACATTAGTGAATATAAAAAACACAATTATGGATTCTATTAATTTATCAGGTAAAAATTTATTCAATTTCAACATAATTAGTTTTTCCATCAACATGTGTGAGTCTTGACTTTGCAATCCATAAAACATTGGAGGTTTTAATTCAACACATAATGAAATGTTACTTAAATATCCATCAGGTATGTTCACATATTTAACTCTTCATGATGATACATATTTTTATTTATTTATTATATAATTTGTTTAGGATACTTCCCATTCACATTTTCACACAATTCTAATTTTATATTCATTTAATATAATTGTTTTCAAGAATTAATATGTTACAATGTTTTCGATTTCAAAATAATTACTATGAAAATCACATTATGAAACATATTCTTCTCAATGTGTATAATGTTAGCATTATAGATTAATATCTATTATTATTAATAAATAAGTTTGAAAATATACCTTTTTTATTCCATTTTTGTTTTCCGAAAAAATATAGTGGTATTAACTCTTTTCCTCATATTTGGTTGACTCATGGTTCATCCCAAATTCTACAATAATTGTGTCATTGTTTATAACACATTCAACCAATTTTAAGGGGACTCAAATAAATTTTTCCATTAATCAAGACTTATTAAATAAAAATATGTGTGATGTATCAAATAATTAAAAATGATACATGAAACACCACTTTCATTTATAAGAAAAACATTTTTATTAAAATCAATGTGACATATTTGGAATGCTAGACCAGTATAAGTGTTCAAAGAAGAAAAAATATGAAGTCCTGGAATGTTTCTAATGATTCATGTAATAGTATCATGAATTTAAATAATTTTCATACTTTATGTGTCATATGTATCCACACAATAGTTTCATGATATTTTAATTTCTCATATAAGATTCTGAATATACACATTGATATCATTTCCATAAAACTGATTTCATATAATATTCATTAAAATAATAAAATATGTTTTTAGAATTGATGTTAATGGATGAAAACTAAAAGGGGTCAAAATAACTATTCATATGTAATAACAATTTTTAAATGTCATGATTTTATTAAATACATCAATATCCAATCCCAAACAAAGATTCCTGGGATCCGGAAATAAATTTTAATTCAAAGAATCAATGTATTTACAAGTAATAAAATATATTTCATTTCAAATAAAACCTTCATTGCATTCTTTATAAAATTCAATGTCATCTTCTATGTTGTTTTATTATATATGAATACTATTTATAATAGAGGTTCTAGAAGATATTAACACAAAAAATTCATGGAAAATTTATTTATAATCATCTTTGATGAAGCACATTTATTAAGTGGTGTATCCTTATTCATTAATTTCCATCTATAGGTATGAATTCATTTCCACTCATCCCTATCATAGTATTCTCCCCAATATAACATACAGTCATTCTGATATTCATCTATTATCACAAATTTATATCCAACATGTAAATAATTTTTTTAATCTCATAATATAGTTTTGGGGTCATAGAATTTCGTAAAGTATCATGAAACAAACTATAATATCATGTACATATGTTAATTTAAATTATACATTAATAATTGGTATGGTATAATTTTAATATAATGTAAAAATTAATATTATTAACACCCCTTATATTTTTTTTAGTTTTTATCTTCCATAAGTTCATAAAACACATTTTATTTCTCGGAAAGGATATCCCCTATGTCAATATCCAAAAAATAAATGTGATAAATTCTTAAGAAATAATGACATTCATCGTTTAATACTAGTTTTCAAAAATAATTAATAATTTTTTTATTTTCATTCTCTAATAGAAGGGTATCAGTTCGATGATTATTTTTTTCAAAAAATCAAAAAAAATTTACTG
Organism: Viscum album; assembly: GCA_963277665.1. Taxonomy (NCBI): domain Eukaryota; kingdom Viridiplantae; phylum Streptophyta; class Magnoliopsida; order Santalales; family Viscaceae; genus Viscum; species Viscum album. Next base: position 481,240 of record CAUJRU010000118.1, read on the forward strand.
TTTGATTCACCATGCCAAATCCATCATACATATCAAATATTATAGTTTTTCAATATCATGTTTTCACAAATATCATATTCTTTTCACCAATGCATGAAATCACAAGTAAGAAACAAGAATTTAATTATCCGATAAACATATCCCTTATCAATTGAAAATTATAAAAATGCCTCAAACACATAAAATATTTAATTGTATTTCAAGGTCTAGTAACCCATGTTTTGTCTAATATTGTATTGTTGGAAATTACTATACAATATATAAAATATATAAATTAAATAGAATAATATTTTTATAATTTAATATATGATTAATAAACTACCGTTTTGGATATATTAATAAAAATTTAAAATTATTTTATATCATACACTATAAAAGAAATTATGGTATATATTTTCTTTCACAAAGAAAATGTAAAACATTAAATATTAGGTTTGATAAATGTCCCCTTTATTTTAGATTCAATTATATCATTGAAAAAAATAATTGAAAAAAAATAAAAAAACAATAACTTGAATGGGTAAAATTTTATTTTCATATATTTCATTACAAATCATACAATGATAATATTATAAAGGTGTTTATAATCTTTATAGTTTGAATTTTTTTTTTCAAACCAATAATATCATAAAATTATAACCAAAATCATTATGAATTAGTTAAAACTAAATATTCTCGATCAATTTTGAATCCCTCTATAAAGGATACCAAAAAAATATAAAACCTTTACTATGAATTATTGATGAAAAAAATATTGACATAATTATTATATAGAGACAATGATTCTCTTATTAAGAAAAGTTTGTTGAAATCCTTTTTTTATTAGAAATTCAAATAAATATTAATTATATTATAACTAGCTACAAAAAATATAAATTTCAAAATAAATATATTAGTGAATCGAAGTTAAAATAATAATTAATGGTGAAACCTAACTAAAATATGAAGGAAAAATCATCGCTTTTGACAATAATTGTTATGAAGGGTTTTAACATAGGCATAGTGAAACATAGATACCAAAATATAGAAGATAGAAGTAACCACATACTTTTATGTTTTGAAAAATGAACACCTAAATAAGAGAGTTCATGTATAGTAGGTGGATTAATAATAAATAGAAGGCCAAGGTGATAATACCTTGATGACCTAGGTGTGAATCATTAAGAAACTAATGTGAGTTGGTGATAGAAAAAGGAGATGCAGAGGAGGAATGATATTTGAAACTAAGATGCTTTCATGTAGAGTTGGAAAAGAGGCTCATGTAATACATTTATGTTTGTATTAATTTTTTTTAACTATAACTAAACATTTGTTTCTCATATGTTTTTTAACTATCTCTAGTAATTTACAAACTATTTTTTGAAAAACCTATTTATTAATAGTCACCAAATTTTCTTATTAGAAATTTAGTAATGTTTATAAGAAACTTTCTTGAATAAGTTGTTCATATTAGCTAATTTACTTTTATTTTTTTCTTAATAATGTTAGTTTATAATTCCTTTTAATACAAATTGGAAATTTTTTGTTAAAATTACTCTTTTTGCATTACTTTCTCTATTTATCCACAAGTGCTTCAATTTGGAAGTTCTGACCATTGTGCCTTGATTATTGGTTCATCATCCCCATAATGTTGATAAATATTTATTATACGTGGTTGATATAGTACTTATGTCTTATAGTCATTTCATGTACCTTATGATGATGATTCTCATAGAACAGTTAAAAATAATTTTTTAGCTAATTATTGAATATTCTAAAGAATTGAATTTATTAGTGAATTTAAATTATAATATTACCATTCAAAAATTATGAAAAAATATTTCATTAATAATAATTACAAAATATTCAAATAATTTATTTTTTCTGAATCATTCATGATGTAAAAATTGCATCATATTTCATATAGGTGACAAAAATGACTCAAATAAGAACATGTTATAATTATTAAATGAGTAAGAACATCTAATTTTATGTTTATAATAGCCCCTTAATTTACGATGAATAACTTTAAAATAATTTTTAAAAAATTATAAATTATATTTAATAGTTTTTTGATGTATAAGATACAAAATAATTATTAAGGAATAGATAAAACTTAATTTTAAGAATTAAATCATCTTTTAGAGGGCTTCTTCTAAATAATGGATTTTGGGTCTCATCTTGTGAAAATACATTCATAGATGTTTGAGAGGATTGTTAGAGAGATGATTTTGTAAATGATTTATGATAAAACCTAGGGAAAGGAGTGATATTATGTAGGAAAATGAGGGGTGATTTTATAAGTGATCTAGAGGGTAATTTTCATAACTATCCATTCTTTAATGTATAAGGAATCAATTGTTACACGGAATGTGGATACAAATTGAAAAAATAATGGATATCAGATAATGGTTTGTTGAGAAAATGATATAATGTTTTTGGATATTTTATGACATTAACCCTAAATTTAACCATTTTAACTCAATTTTGTCATTACCTTGGTAAATTATTTTTATTCCTAAATAACTGAACTCCTTAAAAAATTTCAATGCCTTAATGTAAAAGAATGACTCTAATAAAATGAATTCAATAACAAAATGTGAATAGTTTATCTATTAAATGAAACTAAAAAATTTAATTGAAAAACTTTTTTTATTAAAAAATTATATTTTAAGCATTACACAGTGTTAATACTATTTGATATTAATTAGTAATTAAATTTGTGTTAATAGATATGTTTAAATAATAAATTTTCAAATAGTAAAACACTAAATGTTATAATTTTAATTCATTAAATTAAAAATATACTACAGTTTTAAAACACAATCTTTTTAAAATATCTTTTTAAACATTACATGATGTTAATTACATACTATTAAAATGAATTATTTTTCTTATAACCATTGAACTATATGTATTAATTTGTATTATAATATTTATTTTTCTTTTATAAAAGATTCAATTCAATCATATAAAATTATAATAATAATAATAATAGAAAAAAATAAATTCTTATAATAATGTTTAACCTTATTATTTCATTCCATAATGTTTTATTATATGTTAATTATATCATTTTAATATTTTACTAATAATTACACAACATCAAAGTACATGCTGGATACAAGAATATCAAGTAACCATATATATAATGACTAAATGTCAAATGATTATATAACTAATGACTATATATATAATTGTCATATTATATTCATACATTCATCCTTAAATTCATCACTACAATCATTAATCATATTATAAAATTTCACTGTAATGATTTATGAATATTGTATAACATATTGGATTGTTTATATACTTATCATCAGTAGTGTGATCAACCTTTTAGACGACGATGATTAGAATTTCATTCTTTTTGGATTTTCATTTACGATGAGTTTAATTCCTTTATTAATTTTAAAAATTATGCAATAATTAGTTATCTCATAATATATATAATTTTATAATATATTATTCTACCAAAATAAATAAACATTCATTTTATTGTATTGAGTTCAACATATGATATCGAACTCATAAATTTTTTAAATGGAAATACGTGGCTAAATAATGATATGGTATATTATACCCCATTAAAAGAATTTGTCCCTAAAAATATCATTACTCAAATGAAAAAATGTTGGTACATATACCTTATTACATATTCATTATCACATATTTAATCTTAAAAAAATATAATTCTTCTAGAGAACCATAACATGGTGAATGGTCTTTTTTAAGGTACTCAGTCTCGACAATCCAATATTTTTAACTACTATTACCAATATGTGATATCATATTTTTTCTTTTCAACATATTTGTTCAATACATCTAATGTATCGGGTATGTACTTCATCAAAGGTGATACATGGAATACATCATTAATATAGGATCTGTTAGATAGAATTTTTAGAAAATAATCAACCATCCCTATATAATCAAGGATTTATAAAGGGACAATGTATCTAGGCCTTGACTCTCCCTTCTTAATGAATCTCACTTACTATTATCAACAAAGATATTCTATCAATATTTTGTTGTATTAATAAGATAATTACCTATTTTAAAATTGTATAACATTTATTAAGAAAAATATAGTATCATAAGCTTACACTCTGTAACTTTATCATCACATGTATAAGTTATGTACCCCCTCATAATCAAAGACTCCTATGATTCCATATAAATGAAATAATGGATACTTTTTTATATAATAATATGACCAAGATAAGGTGTTGACACAAAATTACACTAAAATATATTAAATAGGATCATGAAAAATGTTTCAATGGATGATTATTTTTTTCAAATTTTCTATCATCCTAAGTATGCTTTGAGGAAATAAAGATAAAATTTTTTTCAATACATATTAAACACTGTGGGAACATAATTTTTTATTATTGTAAATATCATTTGATTGGGGAATTTTTTTAATGGAATAATAATTAGATTTATCACATGTTGTATTCACACCATGGCCCCTAATACTCAAACCTCCTTCTATATTCTCATGTTTCCTAGAGTGAAGCCCTTCTACAAGATCAATCTTCCTTCAGCTCAGGCCTCCTTTCATGAAGACCTTCCACATTCCATAGCTCATTTATATGAAGGGTATAATATATCCACACCTAGATATATGAAACATCTATACCCATCCACCCATTCTTCATTATTCTAGGAAATTTTGTGTAATGAATTCACATAATTTAGTATCATGTACTGGTTATCCCCATAACACTCAGATCATACAAACTATTTGTTTATAAATAGACTCCATTCCTCTCACTTTTTTATGTGAAAAAATAGTGTATATATATAGGACCCTATTTCAGATTTTTTGAATAAAAATCATTTTGTGCATCGTACTCTTCAATGATCAATTTTGGTTACTACCTAATTCATACAATAACAATGATAAAAAGGTAACTTGATGTAATTATGTTTTAGAATATTACATTTTTTTGAGTTGTATGTGTTTTCAATGAGTTAGTAAGTGATGATGCACATAATTTAAATATGTATCAAAGAAGATGTACAAATTAATAGTTGATTGATGTTACTAGGTATATTTCTTGAATATTTAAAAGAAGGTACCATGAAAATTTATTCATTATGTTGATAATTATTTTATGAAGCTCAAATGTTGATTGAAGAAGCATGGATGTGATTTGGTACTACCATATCCTATAATCAAAAGATATTTTTGTAATTGTAAATGATATACATAGAAGTAGTTATTATTAAATATGATCCTTTTATTATACTCCTAGTGGGACTCAAGTGAACATGTTGATCATTATCTATTGTGGTATATGCCCAATACTTTATAAAAAGGGATAGTAAACCCACTCTTTCTTTATACCTAGTGTGTTCAAGGATAAATTGTTCATAGTCAGACACTTACCCATTCTTTCTTTGATAATAAAAAGGAAGTTGTTCCTGGGATCAAAATCAATATACACTGGGGAAGTATTCCTAATTAGGGATGTGAATATCACAAATAATCATGGAGTTATTTTTTGTTTCTTTTTTGAAATTTTTTATTAAAAAGAATAATATAAAATGTTAAAGATATGAGTCCAATCATTTAACATGTAACGAGTTAATAAATTGCTTAAATTTATTAATAGGTCAACCCATGATGATTAACCCCCTCTAAATGTTGTCACATACCAAAGGGATCTTTTCTATTGGCAAAAGAGTGATGTGTAAAACCTCTAATTAAATTATCAGAATTGAATATTATTAATAATTTCAATATCTATTCTTAATTAAGAATGGAGTTAAATGATGGAGGTTTTGTTTAAAGTAAAATTAAAAATTATATATCTTCTAGACCATGAATAATAAGAATAATAGATAATTCAGAATGATGAAGAATGAATATCACCTATAAAAATAGAAAAATTATTAGCTTCCACATGTTTTAATACTAAAAAATATATTTATTTCATATAATTAAAATATTTTGATATTTACTTTGTTACAAAATATAAGTAAAATAGTTCCAACATAGATATTCCTTCTACCATACATAGAGTAAAGTCAATAAAAATATATTTCCAAAATTTTCCATACCATTATCTGAGCCATAGTGCGAGTAATTACATGTTTAAGGAGACTGATAGAGTTATGATTTTTATTATTATTAATATATTTTTAAAATTATTTAATTACTCCCAATAATTAATTTTGAGTATATTTATATCATTTATGTGTTTTTTGTGTATTTTGTGGTTAATGTGAAGATGGGGAAATTCTGTAAAATTAACAATTTTCTATAGCTTCTGTTTTTCGGGAATAACATTGAAATTATTGATCTAATTGAAGTGAATCATTTTAGTAGGACTTATATTCTCGTGGGATTCAATTTTGTCTTTTGGATCATGACCCAATTCGAAGCCCGATGATACAAAAAAATCAATCAAATGGGGAAATTAGTTTGGATGGAAGATTGGACACCACTACATTAAATCTGTACTATCTAATTCATATGAACATAAAATGTGGTGATTTGAGCTAGTGTCGAATGATAACATTCAAGGGAAGGTAAAAATTATATTTTATAAAATAATTATCTCATCAATGAATCTTTGGAGAGTGTCCAAGTAAAGTAGGTGAAACAATGTTTGGCATCCAGAAGAAGTTAGACTCCCTAATCATGTCATATCATCCTTTTCACATGTCTATAGGCTTTTATATTTTGAGGATCAATAGAAAAATAAATTTACCAAATCATATAATAATGTATCTTGGCTTGGTTTGGATGGATTTTGGGCATTACATAGGCATACTCCTGGAGGACATATTCTGGAGGATCAAAATGTTTGTGCTTACTATTCTTTCCTGTGTTATTATTAGATTTGTAATGACTTATTCTTCCCAAATCAACTCAGTTACCCCTACCATGGTGGGGTAGAAATTTTGAGTGACTAGGGAGGGGTTGGATTACCCTTTTTAAATTCTTTATTTCCCGCCCTTAGTGTTTTAATATCCACTTTTCTCTTTTGTGAATCTGTTTCAATTTCTTATTTCAGTTTTTATTATCATATACGATTGTATATAATTTTAGAATTTGTTTTTATTTTTATCTGGTCAATGATAAATATATACCTCCACAAGGTTTTGGTTTATATACGATGGAATAGACCATGACTTACTGTTGAAGTACTCGGTGATCACTAGTATGTGTGTGAGGAATGGTGATTGTTCTTGATTGCTTGGGATAAAAAAGAGCCAATTGGTAATTTCCAATGATAATTAGGATTATTATATATAACTTTATCATATATTGGAAGGAGAGTAGGGAAATTTTAGTTTTTATTAAGGTTTATTCTAACATTATTGTTTTACCAAATGAGTGGGATGAAATTATTATGGAATCTCACTCTAAATGACTTAGTAGAAGATAATTGGGTAAGTTGAACTGTGATAGATTTACAACTGTAAAAATGACCCTATCCTGATCACTATTTCATATCACTAATTTTAATCACATCATTATTCAAATTGTTTTAAAAATTTCACTTAATTTATTTACATTATTTACTTTCTTTCAAGTATTTTCAAAATCAAACAATTCTGAAAACAACATAACTTCTTCCTCTAATTTTATGTGATAAACAATATTGTTGAGTACACCTTTCTAGAGACAACCTAGGTAACCCACTATAATAAATATTATATTATGTTATATTTTTTCCCATACCCCATGATAAGAACATGTCAAAACATGTAACTGTTTCCGGGGAGTTAACACCAACATTTCTTGTCTTCTATTTACTTTCTCTTTTCATTTGTTCTCTTCAAAATTGCATGACTAGAAACTCAAAAACTGAACCTTTACCCACAGATCCTGAAATATAACAAAACATGTTGAATAAACATAGAAACATTAATTTGAAATATGAATTTGAAGATATTCCCCTTGAAAACTCATGTGAAATATCAATTGTTCTATCTGAGCCTATCATCATGGGTGAAAATCAAAACCCAACTCTTAGAGACCTCTGTGCACCACAATTCAATAATCAAAACAATCAGATCACCATTCTAGTGTAGCAAAATTACCTTGAAATGAAACATAACATGATTCCTTTGCTTCCAATGTTTCATGGTTTGTCTGGGGAAGATCCAATCAAATTCATTAAGGAGTTCACACATGTTTTCTCAACATTCAATCCCCATGGAGTTGGTTAGGAGCAGGTAAGGTGGAAGGAATTTCTATTTTCATTAGATAGGGACTCAAAATAATTATTGTAAGGCCTACAAAAAAGATATGTTCATGATTGGAATGACCTAGTAAGATGTTTTCTGCAATGTTTTTTAACCACGTCTTGAAGCACAACCATTTAGCAATAAATCTGCGCCATATGACAATCATCTGGATAAAGCCTTTACGAGTAATGGGAGAGAATTAAGAAGCTATGTACCAGCTTCCCACATCCAGACATTGAGGAAAATCACATCCTTGTCTTCATCAATCAATTACTACACGACAATGATAGAAACCTTCTTGATGCATCATCTGGAGGTACATTGATTGACAAGTTACCAGAAGAATCCAAGGGCTTGATTCAGAAGATTTTCCATAACTCACAGTAGTTTGAAACAAGAGGTATTGGAACAAGAGTTATTCATGAGGTACACACATATCATCCATGACCATTACTAGAAACTACGATTAATGAGATAACTATTTTTTTGAGATAGATGGCCTTGATGTAAGATAGTGAGCAACAAGCACCAGGTAAGGTATGTGGTTTATGCCTTATCATTTCACTGAACAATCTTATGAAAATACAGGGAATGAAAACATGTCTGGTTTCCTTTCATCCAAGTTAGTTACAACAAAATAAAACATAGAAAGATACTAACCTAGTTGAATATGAGTTTGGAAAACAGAAGAATCAAGGTAGACCCCCCATACAAAAACCAGTTTCAAAACCAGCCACCATTCCAGAATCAATTCCAGAACCCACCACCATTTCACAAAATGTAGTCATCTAACCAGAAGTATTACCCAAAACCAACCACCTTAAAAATACACTATTATAATCCATCTAATAATACACAACCTATAATTCAAAACCAATTGAAATAATTTTGATTTTGGGCAGATGAAGGACACCGTTAAAATTTTTTCTAACAAGTTTGAATGTCTCATGGACTTTCTGACCATAAATCTAGTTGAAATCCCTTTTAAAAGAACCCCAATGAAAAACGATAATGCATGTATGATAACCAAAAGAATTTGAAAAGAACTCCCCCACCATCCACTATTGATCCAAAAACAAAAATACCATATCTGGGAGAGAATGAAGTTGTAAATGATGAAAAATCAATGAAAATGCATTAGGAAAAAGATAAGAGAGAGGAGGATGATAAGGATATGCTAAGGAAGAAAAAACAAGGAACAACATTTTAAAGGAAACAAAGGGATAAGAAAGACATACTACCACTATTTTCATCACGGATGATTGAATCAAAGAGGTTGCGAGAAGAAGTACTGTAAAATGAAATTCTCGACACCTTCTAGAAAGTGGAAATCAACATACCTATTATTGAAGTGCTCAAAAAAATTCCAATGTATGCTAAATTTTTTAAGGATCATTAAACCAGGAAGACGAGACATCAATGGAATTTGAGTATCAATTTGTGAATAAGTGTCTCATCCCTTAATACACCACAAATAACAACCAAATGTCAGGACCCATTGACATTTTCTATTCCAAGAACCATTGGTTCTTTATATTTCTCTAATTCTTTGTGAGATTAAGGTGAATTAATTAATGTACGGTCTCACTTAGTATATACTTCTTTATATATGGGATACTTGAAGCCTACAAGAGTGGTGGTGCACCTTTCAAACTTATCCACTATTTTCACAGCAGGAGTTCTGGAGGATGTCCTGGTAAAAGTCAGTGATCTTTTATTCCCAGCTGACTTCTATGTGTTGAATATGGAAGATAGTAGGATCCCATATCCCTCGACCATAATTTTGGGGAGACTACTCTTGAAGACGTCGAAAACCATCATAAATGTACATGAAGGGGAAATTACAATGGTGTTTGTAGACAATACTATCCAAATTAATATTTTTGAATCCATGAGGCACCCATCAGATGATCATTAATTCTTCACACTCTCCCATGATGATGGTATAAACCAATTGAAGAATCAGGAATGTTTCATGAATTTATATCTTTAGGAGATAGTTTTTTAATAAAAAATATCACTGAACATATGGATTCCCAATGTACTGGAGATTCTGATAACCTCTTGGAAGAAGAGGTAAAATTTTATTTCATTGATAATTTGATAAATGATAATGAAGATGATATGATTTCTTGTGTACATGATGTCAATCCTTTGGAAGTGGGGAACTTAAATTTAGTTTCATCCCTTTATCATGACCTTGATATAGAATTAAATCCACTACCCACTACTTTAAAATATTTTTATCTTATGGTGGGAGAGAAATTACAAGTAATAATTGATAAAAATATATCTGAAACTCAAGAAAAATCATTTATTGATCAGTTGAGAGATAATTACCCAAAAATACGATGGATCATAGGTGATATACCTATAATAAAACAAAAAATTTTCTCACATAGAATTTTTCTTGAGGGAGATTCCAAACCTGTCAAACAACCCCAAAGAAGGTTGAACCCCACCATGCTGGAGGTTGTGAAAAAAGAGATGGAGAAGCTATTAGAAGATAGGATATTCTAACATCTATCAGATTCAAAATGGGTTTGAACCATCTATGTATTCCCAATGAAAATTGGCCTTACCAGTGTGAGGAATGTAAAGAATGAATTAATTCCTTTGAGAATTCAGAATAGCTAGGTAGTGTGCATGGATTTTTGGAAGTTGAACCAGTTCACTCGAAAAGATCATTTCCTTATACTTTTCATTGACCAGATGTTATAGAGGTTGGCAGGGAGAACCCATTATTGCTTCTTGGATGGATTATCAGCTTATTTTCAGGTACCCATTCTTCCCAAGGATCAAGAGATGACTACATTTACTTGTCATTTTGGTACTTTTTCATACCAAAGGATGCCATTTGGATTGCGTAATGCTCTACGTACATTTTATAGGTGAAATTGAAGAAAATTTTCTAATCACATTAAAGATTGATTGGGGGTTTTCTTGGATGATTTCACAGTTTTTGGAAAATATTTTGACCATTTTTTGAAAAATCTGGAAAATGTTTTGAAAACATGAATTGAAAAGATCCTTGATTTGAATTTGGAAATTTGAAATTTTATGGCTGAGAGAGTAATTAATCATGGGAATTTCATTTCACAAAATGGAATTAAATTTGACACATCAAAAATTGATGTGATAAATTCTTTTCCTTACCCAACTGGTGTGAAACATGTTAGATCATTTTTAGGACATGCATGATTTAACAGGAGGTCTATCAAGTATTTTAGTGATATTTCTCTCCCTCCAATTAGATTACTTATGAAAGATTCTGATTTCTATTTCAATGGTTCATGTATGGAATCCTTTAGTGAGTTGAAAAGGAGATTATTTATACCACCAGTAACGAAGCCTGCCAATTGGGAAGAATCATTTTAGCTTCTTCATGATTCTTCAAACCAAATATTTGGAGCAGTAATTTATCAGAGAATTGAGGGAATGAAAAATGTTATTTCATATGCCTCAAAAACATTTGATGTAGCCTAATTCAACTACACAAAAATAGAAAAAAAGTTTTTAGTAATTGTTTTTTCTTTAGAAAGATTTAAATCACATCTACTTGGAAATAAAGTCAAAGTGTTTTCTGATCTTGCAGCTCTTAGGTATATAATAAAGTAGGATGAAGAATAACCATGGATTGTGAGACAGATGCTACTAATACAGGAGAAAAACATAGAAATCAGTGATAAAAAGTGATCTGAGGACCAAGTGTCTGATCAATTAGGTAGACTACCCAACACTGCTGAATTTGAAATTTAAGACACTGATCCACTAAATGAACACCTTCCAAAAGAGAAGTTGAACTTGATTTAAGGATAAGTTCCTTTGTATGTTGACATGTTCAGTTATCTGGTAACATCTCAGGTCCCATCTCATTTAAATTCTCCCCAAATTCACATATTGAATGCTGAATCTATATATTACATCTGGGATGATCCATTTCTTTAGAATATTTTCAATGACCAAATGATAAGAAGATGTTTTCCTAAAAATTAAATTGAATCAGTCTTTATGTATTTACACAAATTAGCTTTTCAAGGAAACATTGGACCTCAATGTATATCAAGGAAGGTTTTATAATTTGAGCCTTATTGGCATACACTTTTAAAGGATACTCATGAATCTTTAAAACCGTGTGAAAAATGTTAGTTTATACGAAATATTTCAAAAAGACCAGAAATTCCCCAAAATCCACTTATTTGTTTTGAAACTTTTGAGGATTAGGGGATAGATTTTAATGACCTTTGTCAATGTTGTTTGGAAATTCTTATATTCTGTTTGCTGTTGATTATGTTTCCAAGTAGGTGGAAGAAAAATCCACTAGGACTGAAAATGATAAAGTTTTTTTTATATTTCCTGGCTAATATATTTTGTAGGATTGGTGTTCCCATAGCCATCATTAGTGATCAAGAGACTAAATTTTCCAAAATTATAATGTAGGCATTGATGATAAAGTATGGGTTGTATTATAAAACATTAACACCCTATCATTCACAGACTAATGGGCAATCTGAACTATCCAATTTGGAGTTTAAAGGAATTTTTGAAAAGACTATTAATCCAAATAGGAAGGATTGGAGCCAAAGGTTAGAAGAAACGATATGGGATAATAGAATAGCCTACAAAAACCCAATTAGAATGAGTCAATATGGGCTGATTTTTGGGAAAAGTTGTTAACTACCTATAGAATTGGAACACAAGGCATACTGGGCAGTGTGGAAGATTAATTGGGATCTTGAAATTTATGGGAATGAGAGAAGATTGTAGTTACGGGAGTTGGAATAAATTATTAGGGAAGCATTTGAAACTTTCATTATTTACAATGAGAGAACAAAGAGTACCTCAAGACAAACTGATCCAACCAAAAGCCTTGAATACTGTAAACAAAGTGTTGTTATTCAATTAAAGAATCATGTTAATTACAGGTAAACATTGTTCTAGATGGGAAGGTCCATTTATTGTTACTCATTTATATCATTTTGGTGATGATCAGATTGTGAAGGATGGAGAGAATGAGCCATTCACTGTCAATGGGCACATGCTGAAGAAATTCGTTGGGACCATGCCACTGGAGTCAATAGAGGAGATCAAACTCCTCAAACCTGTTTATTAATAAACTCCATAAGTTCGTACATTTCGATTACATTTTCTTGATTTATGTGATTCAATTTCAATTATTCTAACATGATAAATCTATTTGAATTCATTTCCGAAAAAACATAATTTATGTGTGGGGGGAGAACCTTTGTAGTTTAAGATTTTTATTTGTTAAAAGTTTTGTGTGTTTCAAAATTTTTTGTGTTTATTTTTAATTTTTTGAGTTTTTTGAAATATTTTAGCTGAAATAATTATCTTTGAAATTTTTGAAAACCGTTTCAAAGGGAGAAATAATTTATTCCCTTAAACTGAGATTAAATGAATCCTGAAAATGACTGTTTCATGTTTAATTCTTTGGGAATTTCAATAAATGTAGTGTGATTTTTGAATCACATGCCACATATAATTGTATTTATATTTGAAATCACATTCTTATGAGGTTTTTAAACTTATTGTTTTCATATTCTTTACATTCAACTCACTTCTTGAGAGAACCAAACAATTCTTGATTTAACCAGAATTTGATTTATCCTATCAAAACGTTAGGGTTTGAGGTACATGCGTTTTAAATGATTGAGGAATTTATTTGGTTTTAAAAAAACCTTTTTAATAAAATAATTTTCATAATGGACTACCTTGTACATTTAGTCCTTGTAGCCATTAAAATCTATGATCAACTTATTTGGATAGCCACATTACATGCCAATTTTCCCTATCCAACATGATCTTGAAGTAAGATTGCACGATCTAGATGAACTGAAGTGTGGAGGAAGATGTCTTGTATTGAGATACATAATTTGGGGATACATTGTGTGAAAATAACATGTTGGATAGTTGGTATTGGTGCTGAAAAAAAAATCATTCTGCTGGATGATGTGCCTTTTATAGAGCTTTCATGATAAGAGAAGTTGTGCCATTCTAGAGATTCTAATAGAGAAATCATATTGTTCCTTTTTTGGATCTTTTAATAAATATTATGTTTGAGAAGATTGAAATGTTTGATACTGAAATGAGGATCTTTGTGAACATTCCTTTATATTTCATGATGACAGAGATAATTTTCTATTAATGGGATTGAAGAGGGGACCATACTTCTGTGACAATTAGAGTAATGAAATTTTTATTAATAAAGAGCCAAGACCTATTCATTCAGCCTCATAAATTTCACATAAAAATACTACCAACCTAAAGCCACATAAAAAAATGACAATTAATCATGATAAGAATCTTTATTTGACTCACATGTGGTGAATATGTTTGAATTTATCAAGCCTACTGTGACACTTGTATGAGTTTTGGTGAGAAATACATTGCGAAAAAATTGAAATTTGTGTGATGATAGATAATGAATGATATGTAAGTTTTTTGTTTTAATGGGAGTTAAAATGAATAGGAAATATGTTTAATAATATGAAATTATGAAATTGATAGAATAATTTTTGAGGAGGCATGATATATTTTGTTTCTTGTTGTCAAATTAGTTGATCTCATGGATATGTGTTATGAATTCGCTTTGATCTTATTTTGATTCTGACTTGTCCAAGAGTCCATATTATAATTGTGGGGAAATTGATAGAGTTGATATTTTAATTAATAATAATATGTTTTTGAATGATTTAATCCCTCCCAATTATTCAATTTGAGTATATTTTTATCGTTTAAGTGTTTTTAGTGTATTTTTTGATTAAATGTGAAAATGGTGTAATTATATAAAATTGGTAGTTTTGGGAGCTTTTATTTTTCCGGTATAACATTTAAATTATTGATCCGATTATAGTGAACCCTTTTTTTAGGATTCACATGCTCATTGGATTCAATTTTTTATTCTGGACCAAGACCCAATTCGAAACCCAATGATACAGGAAAATCAATCAATTGGATATATCAGTCTTGCAGAGAGATTCGACCCAACTACACTAAATCGGCAAAAACTCATTTAACTGACCTTCAAATGAAGTGTTTACAGTTGGTGTCTACAGATAAAATTCAAGGGAAGGTGAAAATTAAATTTCCTAAAATAATAATCTCATCAAGTAATTTTTTGGGCGCATCCAAGTGGAGTGGGTGAAACAATGTTTGGCGGCTAGAAGAAGTTAAACTCTCTAATCAAGACATATCTTCTTTTAGACCCATCCAAAGGCTTTGATATTATGAGTATCGACAAAAAATTCAATTTCCCACATCATATAAGAAGATATGTTGTCTTGGTTCGAAGATGTTGGGCAAAATAGAGGAAACACCTTGGAGGATATATTCTAGATGATAAAAATTTCTGATCTTGCTTTTCATTATTTTGTTCTTCTTATCTTTGTGATCAATTGTTCTTCAAACTTCAACTCAGTTAACCTGAGCATGTTGGGGTAGATCTTCTGAGAGATTGCAGAGGATTACGTTTACAAATTTTTAATTCTTGAGTACATGCACTTATATTTTAAAATCCTCTTTTCTCTTCTGGGAATCGGTTTCAATTTCTTATAATAGTTTTTTTATCATGTATGATTGTATCTAATTTTATATTCTGTTGTTTATTTTTAGTTGGAAAATGATCAATATCTCCCTTGACTAGTTTAAGGTTTATATACGATGGAATTGACCATGAATTAGTGGCGATGTACTCGGTGATCAGTGGTACATGTGTGAGGTGTAGTGAATGTTCTTGATTGGTTGGGATAAACAAGACCCAAATCAGAATTGCCTAAGATAATTGGGGTATTCGCTACTGTTTCGGTGCGGATGTGCGCCGGGTTTCTGTTCCGACGCTGTTCCGCCAGGACGCGTTCGCGCGTGCGCCCGTCGACCCGAGGGGATGGGCGCGCGACTTGTGGCCCCGCAGTCCCGCTTTCCAAAGGCGGGCGGCATCCGTCCCTTGTTCAGGGGCGTCTTCTCCTTGATCGAAACCGGGATGATGGGACGTCGGCTCCTCCTTCTGTGGACGTCTCCTCGGAACTCGTCGGCTAATCCGGGTCTCCCTCATAGATTTAAGAATGTTCGTGAATCTTGTTCCCGGCGCCATATCTTCATGGACACCGGTCAATTACGCTGCTTCCGCCCAGACGCTCCAAGGAGTCTGGTCGGGGCAGCAACCTGCGGTGAGGAGACCGGGTGGCTCTGGGTGTCGGGGGCGTGTCTTAACACTGCGACTCTGCATGTCTGCCTTCCGTCCCTAATAGGGCTTCTCGAAGGCGTGATGGCCTGAGGCATCCCGCGCTGGGTACGGGGAACTGCGTTACCTGAGGTTTTCCTCAGCTTCCCATGTTTAAATAGGGGTATGCCGCGAGTTTAACGTCCAGCGGGGACGGCATCAGACTGATCAACACGAGGAGTGGATCAGATGACATAACCCCTTGCGAGGAACCTCCGATGCTGGGGCCAGCACATGGGCGACTTCCCGAGTGAAGTGGAGTGGAATGAAATGGCATGACCCCACCGGGATGTGGAGGCCCGGGTAAGGATCAGGATGGATGATGGAGTGAAGAGCTTGGATCCCGTAGGGGCTTCCTACGTACCACGCGTTAGCGCGGATCAAAGTCAGCGTAGTTCGGATATACAGTTTAACGTCATGCTGGACATCGGCAAGCCGACTCACGAAGAGGTCGAGGCTGCCGGGCGGAGGGTTGAACCGAACTACCTCACACAAAGGGGGATGGAACGGCCGGGTGGATCACAGTTTCACGTCATGCTGGACGCTGAATAGAAAAAAGGCAGTGGGGAAGCACAATGGAGATACAAACGTGCAGTCTCCCACAGGGGCGGATTCATAGGTGAATCGACGCAAGTGTGAACCCAGGAGGGGTCCACTGATGGACGAACCGACGTGAATACGACCGGGACAACCAGGTGGTGGGCTTGAACCTCAGAGAGGCTTCCTACGTACCCTGTTTAGGAGACAGGGATCAAAGTCCACGTAGTTCGTTCTGTTTGTAACACTCTACCCCCGTGGGCGAAGGCCACTCCAATCCCGACATCCCTGCAGAGACGAGCGGGTGGGGGCCACATCCAAACCGGGAGGACCCTGCGTGCGGGGCACGTGATCAGGTGATGCGGACGGTTTAACGTCTTTCCGGACGAAGTACAGTTTAACGTCGTGTGTTGAGGACGAAGAGGACGGTTTAACGTCTTGCTGGACGAAGTACAGTTTAACGTCATGTGTTGAGGACGAGGATTCTTGGCAATTTAACGTCTTGCGGCGCGGACGTGGTGCAGTTTAGCGTCATGCAGGACGAAAGTGCAGTTTAACGTCATGCGGGACGAATGCTGTACAGTTTAGCGTCTTGTAGCTTGGGCGAAGATGCTTGGCAGTTTAACGTCTTGTCGCGCGGACGTGGTGCAGTTTAGCGTCATGCAGGACGAAAGTGCAGTTTAACGTCATGCGGGATGAATGATGTACAGTTTAACGTCTTGTAGCTTGGACGAAGATGCTTGGCAGTTTAACGTCTTGTCGCGCGGACGAGGATGGTGCCGCCGATGGGTCCGTGTCACTTCGAGCGAGCCTGGAGGGCCGCACGGGAAGACAACGCACGGTGCGGGCACCCGGGATGAGGATCATCGGGCGCCACGCAGGCGGGTACCCTTAGGGGGTCAAAGGGGGCGACCCCGGCGGATTGCGCGCAAAAGAGGAGCTTGGCGCGCAATACCGCGGGTCGGCGCGCAAATGGGCGGGCTGGCGCGCAATTCAGCCAGCGCTTTGCGCGCGGAAGATAGCGATTGCGCGCACCGGGCTTCGGATAGCGCGCGGGGGCAACGGCTCATTCTTTAACGAATGACCACTTTGAAAAGGGGGGGGGGGTGCGCGCAATCAGGCTGGATTGCGCGCACCCGGGGGAAATTGCGCGCAAGAGGCTTCTTTTGCACGCGAAGGCCTTTGGGTGAAGAGTTAGTTTAAAGGAAAGAAGCCAAAGGGATTGCGCGCGAAGGCGAACCCCGAGGATTTCTTGCGCGAAAGAAAAGAGGTTACCTGAAGATCGGCATTGCGCACGGAAGGGGTTGGATTGCGTGAACGAGCGACTCTTCGAATTCCGGCCACCTTTAAAACGTCGGGGTCGCCTTATATTTATAGGCAACCCCGGGCACGGAATCTGGTTCGTGGGCGCGCAATTTCCTTCGCGAGAGCGGAATCGGGCCCGGCGCGCAAGGGAATCGCGCGGGCCCCGGTCGCGCAAAATTGCGCGCCGGCCCAGCGCATTGCGCGCATCCCGGGAGGTTTGCGCGCGGCCCTACATCTTTGCGCGCGGGCCTCCAAAATTCCGCGCAAGGCTTCCGAGCCCTCTGAAACGGGCTTCCGACTCCAAATATGACCTCGCTTCCCGCATCCGGAGCTTCGTTTGGGAACAACGGACTTTTCCGGCATCTACAAAAGCCCCCCCTCGGAATCTGATCGGCGAGAGGTCGCAACGATCGGGTTCCGAGGGAGACACCGGAATGCCGAAGTCCAGGGTGGCGCGGGACTGTGGCGTGCAAAAAGGGCGTCGGGCGCGAAATCCGCTGTCTCGGTCGCGCAAAGCGCTTTCCGCGCAGCGCGGACACCCGGCCTCGCCTATAAATAGGGGTCCTGGGTCCCCCGCACCGTACACCGGCTTTCCACGCGACTAGCTTCCAAGCTCTCGTTCGTGAAATTGCCTTTTCCGGCGCGGAATTCACCCGTTCGTCGTGCAAACCTTTCCGGATTTCGGCCTGTCTTTACGTGAACACCCGGGGTTTTACGCGACGAACTTCCCAATTGCGGGCCGTCCACTTGGATTGCGCGCCGACTCTCAATGTTCTCTACCAGCCTCTTCCGATTCCGCACGCCTCATCCCTTAACCCACACGACTCCCGGAGCTTCTGAGATGGCCGTGAATCAAGGGAATGAGGGGGATGCCGCCACTCGCAGAGCTGAGATGGCGGCGAACGAGGAGGTCTACGGAGCCAAGGATATTGTTTCCAACAATCAATCCTTGTTCGACTTGCTGACGCCGGCCCAGAAGACATATCCACTGTCGGACAACCTGCCGCTCTGGAACTTTGGCATCCTAGATGAGGTTCCGGTGCCAGGGTTCGAGGATGATGCGCCACGGACCTGGGTGACTTGGGAGGACGAGCTTCCCCGCTATAACATCACCAATAATGGGCATCCTGCCAGGGAGACCAGAAACTTAGACGTCTATGTCCTGAACCCGAGGACGCGAACCATCCTCTGAAGTGAGCCTACTGCGGAGAATTCTCCGGCCCTCTACTCGAGCACATATCGCCAGAGTGTCACCGACAACACCAAGGGCTGGCTGAAGGACTGGGACTTGCGATCTGGGGGCAATTTCACCAGTGAGTGGGCCTGGGCGTTCTGGGTACGCCACACTTGCGATCACTTCGCGGAAGAGCTGCGGTACATCGGCCTGTTTGAGGCGGTGTGGACGTCGCAATTCCACTTCTACCAGCAGTCCGAGCTCGGGCCGGAACTGTTCACCCGCTGGTCCCCGGATACCAACACCTTCCATCTTCACCATGGGGAGGTCGGCATCGGTCTCTGGGACATCCACTGCATCGGAGGTATCCCGCTGGAGGGTTACCAATATGATGAGTTCCTGCCTCCGAGGAACACCTGGGGCGACAGGTCACAGACTCCCATCCTGACATGGCATCTGCTGGACCTAGCTATAGAGCGGCTCGGGGTCAAGGACTTCCACAAGGACATAGCCTACAAGGAGTGGTTCAGCCAGTTCTTGGAGCATGACCCCGCAGTCAAGATGCCAGGCAGGGGGAAGCAGTGCCCGACCGCGGCTCAGAGGAGCCGGAACGGGTCGTACTGGCGGGTCCTGGAGACGGGCGACTACCGCTCATGGGGGTACCGCGTCATCGAGGCCCGGGACCCAAATGTCTGGTACGCGGCGTTCCTGGCCGCCTTTCTGAGTGGGTGGCTTCTGCCATTGCGGGACGCGAGAATGGGCGTCCGCCCGACGACACTGGCAATGGCGGGCGCCATGGCCGCCAACAAAAGATACAACCTCGGGGTCCCAGTGCTGGCTAAGCTGTACGCCATCCTGGGACGCATCTCGCGAGGGGGGTCGCCACGAAGGGTCTGTGGGACCTTTCAATTCTTCCACGGCTGGGTGGCTGCTCACCTCGGCGGGTACACGTTTCCAAACGCCGCCATTCCTCCGGGCAACGGCCTGCGACCCTCCCTGCTGAACATTGCGGGGGTCGCTCCGATGACCCTAAATGAGGAGGGCGTGAGGATTCGGATTGGAAATCACGCCAATTTCAACTTCAGCCCGTTCCCCACTCCCGTTGGCCAGATGATCGACAACGGGCAGGGTCCGCTGGAGCAGCACGAATACTTCCTGAGCATGCGGGGCGGGGTGCTCGTGGCTCGGATCGACGGGAAGGTGATCTGCGAGCCTTACGTGCCAACCTTGTTCGCCAGGCAGTTCGGGTGCCTTCAACGGATGCCGAAGAGGGTGTTCACTGCTGTCCGGGAGGAGACGAACCCTTGCGTCCTTCGTCAGATGTGGCTGATGTTTTCCGCTTTCGGCTCTGGCGATGTCATCACTCTTCACCCTTCCGGGGTCGACGCAGGCTTGGCAACCGAGTACGCCGAGCACTGGGCCATCACGTACCCCGAGGGGCTTCTACGGAAACCAGTTCGGCGGCTCGAGGTCACTCGTGCGGAGACCGGGCGTCAAGGAGGGAGGCGAGGCACCGTTATGCGGGGGAGAACGGAGGCGCGCCAAGCAGCGGAGCCGGCGCGGGTAGGGACTTCGGCGGCGGGAACATCACAGGCTGCTGCCACGACTTCAGCGCCCAGAGAGGGGGCACATGCGGCGGTCGGGGAGCGGCCCGGGAAGCAGGTAAGGCGTCTGCTAGAACCCTCCCACGATGCAGTCTTCCCGGCGCTGTGGTCGGCCTGGATGACCCTGCGGCAGTCACTGGGGACCGAAGCCATCTGGCGGAAGATACTCAGAGAAGGAATCCATCTGCCAGAGGTCGGGCGTCTCCAGATCTCCGACAGGGTGAACTTCCACCGGCGGTATGCATATCTGACGGCCATGGACGAGTACGCGCGCCAACGCGGTCAGCGTGGGGAGCCGTCCCTTCTGGTGAATGTGATGCTCGGTCTAGAGCCCGCTCCAGAACAGATGCCGCCGGAGGAAGATGACAGTAACAACGACTCCGAGGAAGAGGAGGAAACGGGGGAGGATGAAGGCTCCGAGGGAAGGTCCCATCAGGGGAGCCCGCGGGAGAGCGGCAAGGTGGCCGGCTCTGGCAATATCGATATCACTGAGCTCCTCGAGGTCCACTTCTATCCCTACTCAACCTGCTTCATCCATTCTCTTATGGAGCTTCTAACCCATTTCTCCACCTTTCTCAGGAGTGCGTGGATGTCGGTCAGGCATCCTCAGTAGGAGTAGGAGAGGCGCCAGCAGGACAAGGCGGGGGCCAGACACCCATCATTGAATTGACAAATGCGGAAGGGTCCCCTGCTGCAATTGTTCCTGCGGCGGCCGGGACAACGGAAGATGACGCTCTGAATTCCCGTAAGTCTCCTTACTTTACTACTGGTGCTTGCCGTTGACGACCCGTGATTAACCGCGACATGCCTTGCGCAGTGATCTCAACACTGGAGGCTCGTCGGGCTGTCGAACCCGGGCCATCCACGAGTGGACCAGTGGCAGACCTGCCGCCTGCTCCGGAACAGACTTCCCAAACCGAGCCGGCCCCACCAACTGCTGATCAGGGGGCTGCGGACGCCGGCGGTGCTGCCATCGGAGAGAGTTCGGGGGCTGACGAGGGTGTCAACGCCGCTGGGGCGAGAGAAGAAGGTCGCCCAGATGTTGGGGAACTTATCCCCCATGAGGACATCCCAGGGGCGGACCCTGCAGCAGACCTGCTGGCTGCCTTCCCTGCCTACCGGCCTGCCGACCCCGAGGAGATGGACGACTCGGACGTGGAGGCGGTCGAGGAGAGCCGGATAACGCGCCGAAGGGGGTGGAAGTGCATCCAGCGCTTCCTCAAGCGAGACCCATCGGAGTGGCTGGGGCGCATGGGATCCCTTCAATCCTGGCTGCGCTTCCTGTGTGCCGGGGGAGCTGATGCTCAATGCCTCCATCTGACGGTCCGTGATTTCATGGCCGAAAAGATGCGCGAGAGCCGCCGGCGCGCCGACGTCGCACAATGTCGGGACGTGTCGGAGAACACGCGGGCGCTCCTTGTGGAAGAGCAGGATGTCCAGCGTCTCGAAGGGCAAGCGGCAGAGAAGGAGGCCTTTGTCGCAACGTGCACTGAGCTTGTGGAGCAACTAACGACCCAGCTGGTTGACACCCAGGTACAGCTGACGGAGGCGGGCCAACAGATGGTCACACTTCAAGTCGAGCGGGAGCGTGCATAGGCCAGGATCGGCGAGCTGCGTGCTGCGACCGCCGACGAGGAGAAGGTACGCAGAGAGCGAGAGGCAGCTCTGGAAGCCTCCAGCAAAAGGGTAGCGGCGTTGGAAAAATTCATTCAGCACGCTAATCCCTAGGGGCTTTGTTTTTGCCATTCCCAGAACATTTTGCTTCTGCTACTCAATATTTCGATCAATTTGTATGAATCACCATATTTATCTGCATCTTTTGGCTTAACATGCTCAACCACAATTCATTGTCTCGCGGGAGCGTTAACCAAGCTTCAGGAATCCGTAATTGGGCCTGGATTTCTAAAGAAAAGAGGGAGGTCATTCCTAGGAAAGGAGACCTCAGACCTAATCAATGTATCATCCCCCCAACTCGTTCCGACACACGATCGGGACAACGGTAGGGGCGTTAAGATTTTATCCGAACATAGGGAAATGAGAAAGGGTGAATCGCATGTCCCGAATTCAGAAATCCACGACGGTCGGCCTTCCAGGAAATGCCCAAGATGGCAAGCAGAGAATGGATCAATCGACCATACTACTGCAATAGACGGACCGAAGGTCATATTTGTAGGAGGCGGATCACATGTCATCATCAATGCCGCTTTGGGGGTTCCTTCAGACACAAGGGTGGAAATCCAGATCAACAGGGCATGCAAAGCGTGGGGCGAAGTGACGATTTGTTCGGACAGAATCTAACGCTCTCAAAATTGCGCCACCGTGGGGAAAGCGTATTAGGCGGATGCACTAATCTGGACGTGAATCACCCCAATTCTCATACAGAACCTCTTTGACGAGGAAACTGTCGCTTCCCATCATTGCAATGGGGCATCCAGAGCTGGATCGGGGAGAATATCACAACTGCACCACTCTACCAGAAGCCAGGCCAGACGGCCGGCGATGAGGAGGGGCGGAACTTAGCGATCCCTGAGGCTGGACCCGAGTCGAGATGCCCGGGCGTTCCTACGTACTCCATCAGGCTGGAGATCAAGCCACACATAGTTCTGAAAGTGCAGTTTTAACGTCATGCGGGACGTAGAACCCCGTTTGGGGAGATCTTAGTTTAAGGTCGTAGAGCTTGGACCATAGGGGTAGATCTTAGATTAAGGTCTTAGAGATCGGACCATAGGGGCATATCTTAGTTTAAGGTCTTAGAGCTTGGACCATAAGAACCTCAAAGTATGCCACATCGTGGTCCTATCCCCTGGATATGCAAAGATGCAATGAGGGATAGTGTCAAGAGTGTCGAGATTTTCCCTGGTCAGAATGGGGGGTGGAAAACGTAATGTGAATCATGCGGCCATTCACTCAAGGACTGGGGGCACCGGCGTAACGATATGGGAGTACTGCCGACCGTGGCGGAAAAGCAGCATCAATATCGTACTGACCGTTGATGGAATGAGGCAGCAAACGATCATCAACCGCTCAAGCGCAGGATTCATATCGATTTGCTGCCCGAGGCCCTTGGGGGCACCAGCCCGAGTCGGTGGGAGAGCACTGAGGCATTGTGTCCAGACCGCTCATGGGGGCTCCACCCAGGGCGTAGGCGATGGGTCCGAATGAAAGGGAGCACGAATCCTGAAAAGTGGAAGGAACCTGACCAAGCTGAACCTGACCCTCCTGGCAATAAACCAGAGTACTCTTGACACCGGTGGACCACTGCAAGGGGTCGAGGGACACGCCTTGAGGGTGACCCGAAGGCGGCGGATTCCCAAGAGAAGTGGGAATCATTAAGAGGTGGGGATGGACCCGAAGTTTCAAACATCCGGGCATTCCTACGTTTCCCATAAGGATGGGAATCAATCCACACGTAGTTCTTGAAGCGCGGCGCAACACAATCGGGCACCAGCGCGGGGAAGGGGTTCAAGTCTAGCCCTCGCACCCAGAAGAAGCGGCATTTGATATTTCTTGTTTGTCCTTAAAGATGGATGGTTTTTCTTGGTGCAGCGACATGCCTGTGATTTAAGAAATCCCTGGCGTCGCCACAATAATCAAGCCATGAAAGGCATTGATAAATGGCGTAGTTATTAACTAGCGCCCAACGTGAGTGTCCCATGAGGAGAACATCACGATGCAGTGCCGTTTCTCGTCGGGCGGCCAAGACGATCACAGTTTACGGTCGTGTGGTAGGACCAAACAACACAGTTTAAGGTCGTGTGGTTCGGACCATGAAGGAATCCGCTTATTGCGATATGGCGGACTCAGCGGAGGTGGGAACATACCCAGCCCTGCGGTCACGCACGATTCCAGGAGAAGGATCCTGGGATAGGGGCCTGCGTATGTCCATCACCCGAGAGGCAGAGATGCTAGCCTCCAGCTATACTGGGCCCAGAACGCGATTGTTCGGGGCGACTCCTTACTTCTTATGGGGACGAGGGTCCAGCTACACATGGCCCTTAGGGAGGACATCAGCATATATCCTTGGTGCTCAGATCGTGGGAGCCTCAAAAGACACCATTACCCTGGTTGGCCTGCCTAATGTGTAGAGGTGTACTGAAGGTCAGTATGAAGAGAGTGTCGAGATTCCACTACAACGCACAAAGGCGGAGTGTGATGAGGACTGCACAACCAATGTTCAGAGCCTGAAAGAGCCGACATGGCGATCAAGGATGTCGCTGACCATATTCGCAACACAACATCCGATCGCGTCAGCCTAGGATGGGGCAAGCAAACGAGCATCAACCGCTCAAGCGCAGGATTCATATCGATTTGCGGCCCAGGACCCACCGGTAAATCGACCCGGAGCGGTAAGAGAGAACTGAGGCATCGTACCCAAACCGCTAACGAGGATCCCTTTGAGTGAAGGCTCAAACAAGAGGAAGCACGAGGCCCGACAAGCAACACAGGACTTGTCGGGATTGAATCCGACACTACGGGTCATAGACCGAAGTACCCAAAACATGTTAACAGATCACCGGAAAGGGTCGGAGGACTCACCCTGAGAGCAACCAAAAGGCGGAAGATCCCCGTGATGAACCAAGAGACGGGGCTGGACCTGAAACACAAGCGTCCAGGCGGTCCTACGTATCCCATAAGGATGGAAATCAAGCCGTACGTAGTTCTTGAGAGGCAGTTTAACGTCATGCAGGACGATGAGGGGTGTGAGGTAGTCCCACACACGGGGGAGGCGTATGGCGCGGCCAGTAAACCAACGTGAATGAGGACATAATCCCCCGCTCACGCCACATGCCTCGCACAAAAAGGAGGGGAACTTGGGCCAGAGGCCCAACGCGGGATAGAGATTCCCGGGAAATGGGGCTGGGCCCGAAACATGAATGTTCAGGCGGTCCTACGTATCCCATAAGGATGGGAATCAAGCCGCACGTAGTTCTTGAAGTTCAGTTTAACGTCATGTAGGACGAAAAAGGAAAGGGGGAGCGGAAGGCATCCCCAACCATGGGGGGCGTACAGCGTGGCGAGCAAATAGCCTTGCGTTCACACCGTACGCCGCATACCCAGAGGCAACTGGGCCAAGGGCCCGAGATGGGATGGAAATTCCCGAAGGATGGGGCTGGGCCTGAAACATGAATGTTCAGGCGGTCCTACGTATCCCATAAGGATGGGAATCAAGCCGCACATAGTTCTTGAAGTGCAGTTTAGCGTCATGCGGGACGAATGCTGAACAGTTTAACGTCTTGTAGCTCGGACGTGGTGCAGTTTAGCGTCATGCAGGATGAATGCAGTTTAACGTCGTGCGGGACGAACTGCAGTTTAACATCGTGTGGGACGAACTGCAGTTTAACGTCGTGCGGGACGAACTGCAGTTAGGCAAAGTACTTCTTGAGGAACCTAGCGTTGGTGGGAGGAGTGACATGCTCACCATCCATAGTCGCTAGGGAGTACGCGCCATTGGGATAGACTTTGTGGACGACAAGAGGTCCCTCCCACTTGGGCTCCAACTTGGGCGGCTTCCTGCCGGGGATCATCGGTGCTCTCAGGGCTAATACCAGGTCACCCTGCAGGAAGGAGCGGAGGCGAACCTTCTTATTGAAAGCTCGAGCCATTCTGCTTTGATGCCTCTCCAAGTTGTGCAAAGCGCGCAGTCTATTCTCATCCAGTGCTTCCAACTCGACTAGACGGGCTTCAGCAGCTCTGTCCGGTGCTTGCTGGTCGTAGACCGCAGTGCGCAAGGACGGTAACTGGATCTCGATGGGCAGGACGGCCTCAGATCCATACACCAGGGAATAAGGGGTCATCTGGGTGGAATTACGAGTCGTCGTCCGATAAGCCCAGAGGGCGTTGGGGAGCTTGTCCGGCCAACTCTTCTTGTTCTGACCAACCATCTTTTGCAGAATGTTAGAGAGGGTCTTGTTAAACGCCTCAATCTGTCCATTCGCCTGCGCATGATAGCGAGATGTATGGTTCGAGCGAATGTTGTACTTGGCGTACAACCTCTTCAACTCGGCTGCTCGGAAATTGGCTCCGTTATCCGTGAGGATAGCGTGAGGCACTCCAAATCGATGAATGATGTTGGAGGTCACGAAGTCAGCGATCGAACAGTATTTGACCTCTCTGAACGGAATCACCTCTACCCATTTGGAGAAGAAGTCTGTGGCGGTCAGAATGAACCGGCACTGGCGAGCCGTCGCCGGCGGGTAAGGTCCCACAACGTCCATCCCCCAGACTGCAAAGGGCCAAGAATACCTGGTGGTATGGAGAGGCTCTGGCGGCCGATGCACAAAGTTCGCATGAACCTGGCACGCATGGCACCTCCTGGCATACTCGATGCAGTCATGGATCATGGAGGGCTAGAAGTATCCCAACCTCCGAATCTGGTGGGACAGCTTCGGCCCAGTCTGATGGGCACCGCATGAACCAGCATGAACCTCTTGCATGACTCGTGGGATCTCAACTCTTTGAAGGCAACGGAGGAGAACACCATCAAATCCGCATCTGTAGTGGATCTGCTCCAGGCCGGGACTGCTCTGGAGGGAAAACTGCGATGCGCGGCGTCGAACTCGCTCGCGCTCGGCTCGATCCGATGGGAGAATGCCATGTTGGAGGTACTCAACCAAAGGTTTCCTCCAATCAGGGGCTGGTTCGACTGCCATATCTGGGGTACTCGGGGCTCCGGGCATAGGGGCGACCGTGGTGAGATTACTTACCGACGGGCCGCGATCTCCCTCCGGGATAACGGGAGCGATGAGCCTACGGTGCGTCACGCGGACGATCAGGTTGTCCTGTTCAGGCTCTGCAAGTGACGCAGCAAGGCTGGCCAAAGCATCTGCTCGACCGTTCTGCGACCGAGGAATATGGACAATTTCTGGACGAGAAGGGAACTGGGCCATCAGAAGGAGGGTGCACTCCAGCAATGGCAAAAGTTCCGGCTTCCTGACAACATAGTCGCCATTGATCTGCTTAACGACCAGCTCGGAGTCCCCTTTCACACACAGATGGGGCACGTCGATCTCGAGAGCCAACTCGAGGCCAGTGATGAGGGCATGGTATTCCGCCTCATTGTTGGTACATCCCTCTAACAACAGGAAAGAGTATGGCAGCACGGCTTGCTCCGGGGTAATGAAGACGATACCCAAGCCCACTCTGTTGAGCTTAGGATTATCGAGTCTTCTACCGGTGGGGCTCTGGGAGGCACCGTCAAAGTGCATCTGCCAGCATGGACCGGCATGATCGACCGAGAGTATGGCCTCATCGGGAAAGCCTAGATCCAACGGATGATCCGCGGAGGTCAGGTGAGCAGCCAGAAAGTCTGCCAATGCTTGCCCTTTGATGGCCTTCTGAGACACATACCTGATGTCGAACTGCTGGAGAATCACAGCCCACCGCGCTAGACGGCCAGTCAACATAGGCCGGCTCAAGATATATTTCAACGGGTCTACCCGAGAAACCAACTGTACCTCATGGTGCTGCAAGTAGTGCCGTAATTTCTGTATGGCAAATACGAGCGCCAGGCAGCTCTTCTCGATGGGGGAATACCTAACCTCCGAATCGAGGAGCATGCGACTGAGGTAATAGAGGCTATTCTCTGTTCCCTCGTTGTTCTTCTGGGCGAGAAGGGCACCAAGGGACCGTTCCAGGGCAGTCACATAAAGGACCAGCGGCTTCCCGGATACAGGCAGCATCAGAACCGGAGGTTGAAGTAGGTACTTCTTGATTTCCTCGAAAGCGGTCTGACACTCTTTATCCCATACATAGGTGGTACCTTTCTTCATGAGCCGGGAAAAGGGCTTACACTTGCCGGCCAGATTCGCGATGAATCAGCGTATATAGGCTAAGTGGCCTTGGAACCCTTGCAGTTCCCGGATGTTACCTGGGGGAGGCATCTGGCTAATCGCCCTGATCTTCTCTGGGTCGATCTCAATACCCCGGTATCTTACCATAAATCCAAGGAACATTTCGGAGGTGACCCCGAAGGCACACTTCAACGGGTTCATCTTCAGGCAGCGAGACCGGAGGAAGCCGAACACTTTCTCAAGATCTTTGAGATGGTCCTGACGCTGGTGCGATTTGACCACCAAGTCGTCGACGTAGCATTCCACCAGTGTGCCGAGGATGGGCTTGAATATGCGGTGCATCGCCCGTTGATAGGTGGCACCTGCATTCTTCAGGCCGAAGGGCATGACCCGGTAACAAAAGATACCTTGGGGGGCCCTGAAGGCAGTGAACTCCTCATCCTCAGGGGCCATCCGGATTTGGTTGTATCCGGAGTATCCATCCATAAAGGAGAGGGCTTGGAACCCTGCCGTGGCGTCAATCAACAGCTCTGTCACTGGAAGGGGAAAATCATCCTTCAGACAGTGGCGGTTGAGATCGCGGAAGTCGATGCAGACTCTGATCTGCCCGTTCTTCTTCCTGACCGGCACAATGTTGGCCAGCCATTTGGGGTACTGAACTTCCCTCACGAAGTTGGCTTTGATAAGCTTGTCAACTTCGGCCTCAACCATGGCACCGTGGGATGGGTGCATCTTCCTGGGAGGCGGCTTGAACCCACGATGGTTCGCCGGGAGACCAAGGCGGTGGACGGCTACCTGAGGATCTTGCCCCGGCATCTCGTCATAGCCCCAAGCGAACACATCACGGTGCTGCCTGAGGAAGTCCACGTACTGCTGCCGCTCCTCAGAGGGCATGGCGGCACTGACCAATGTGGGTCTTGGATCTGCTTCGGTTCCAAGGTTCACCTGTACTAACTCATCGACCGTGGCGGAGACGCCCTTCTCAAAGGCTGGGGGTGCATCTTCCACGTCCTCTCCACTCGGGGAGGGATCGTCCACGGGAGAGACTGCGTTGGAAACTGCATTGGGGCTACCAGATCCTGCTGGGCCGCTGGTACTGGCATGGGCTGTCGTGGTCATCTCATCAGGAGACTCACAGGCCGTCGAGACCACGGCTACGTCCAACCGTTGAATCGGGAGGACGTAAGCGTCATCCAAGCTTGCCCAGGGATCACTTGCAAGAGCGACAGGCTCAACCTCACCTGCCAGGATCTGCTTGTCCTTGCTCTTGTAATAGTCCGTGTCCAGATAACGGGCTTCACATGAGTCAAAAGGAGAGGCATCTCCCTGAAGCACGCCTACTCGACCATTAAGGGAGTATTTGAGGCATTGGTGGTATGACGAGGGAACCGCCGCATGAAGGTGGAGCCATGGACTGCCCATCAATGCGTTATACGTAGTGTCCTGAGAGACTACCATGAATTCGGTGTTGGAAAACAGGTCACCGAAACGGGTCTTCAAACGTATCTTGCCGACCGGGGTTTGCTCGGTGCGGTCGTACCCCTGGATCCTAAGGTCGGAGGGGATCAAGTCATCCTCAGACAACCCCAATTTCCGGAGCGTCCGGGTTGGAATCAGGTTAATCCCGGACCCCG
The DNA here is from genome assembly GCA_963277665.1 of Viscum album. Lineage (NCBI taxonomy): Eukaryota > Viridiplantae > Streptophyta > Magnoliopsida > Santalales > Viscaceae > Viscum > Viscum album. The sequence continues at coordinate 511,716 of CAUJRU010000118.1, forward strand.
TGTCGACAAGACAGCGCTGGACTTCAAGGCCATTGAACTGGCCAGTAACATACAGCAGACGAATGTGCCCCTGTATAGGAGGGTCTTCATCCTTACCAGAGAACGAGATAACTGCCTGACATTCGGCGTCCTCAATCGTTTCGGCGTGAAAGGCCTCTGCAGCCGCAACCTCTGTCTCAAACTGGAGGGGGCTCTTCAGGGCTTCAGCGAGTGCCTCACGCATCTCAGATGTCATGCGCAGAGCCTCAAGGATGGAGAGCCTTGCTGGGATGTCGTCCAAGTTCTTCAGGACATCATACTTTTTGGCCAAGCGCGAGCCCCTGGTCGCAGGAGGTTGCTCTGCGGTTGGAGGCATGACGGGCCTTGCCGGTTGGACCGGCGACCGACTGATGCTTGGCGCATCTCGCTGTTCATTGGTTGAAGCCCGGGAAGTAGTCATCGTACTGGGGTCAGGAGGCCGGGATGGACTCGTGGCAGGGCGGAGCTAATCGCGACGCGGCTGAGGCGGTTCTGCCTGGCCCCACACCACAAACAGTGGCGGAGGCGAATCTGTCATCCCCGGATGGGGGGGCTGTGCACGCTGAGCTCGGTTTTGAGCCTACTGCCTAGTCTCAGTGGCGTGCACGGCCTGGCTGGAGGTACCAACTGTCGTGCCCCATCGGCTCCTGTTGTTGCGGTTCCTCTGACGGTGGCGATGACCGGGGACACTAGGGAGGTCCACCTGGTGTTCCTCAGCGTCGGGAACCGAAAAAGGATTTACCAGCTCGACGGTATTAACCGAAGCGTACCCAACACTTTCATCGGACGAATCATTCACTACTGGGAAGATCCGAGGAGGGATCCCCATCTCCGAGGGCACGAAATCGCCGAGAGTGCGGGATAGTGGCGGAACTGGCGGGGCGCGCTCTTCCTTCTTGCGCTGCTGCCGTTTTCTCTTCTCGGACGAGGCAGGCTGGGATGACGATGCCGAAGCAGCACCCACAGATTATGGGGGCTCAGGCTGATTCAAGCGCGCACGAATGATTCCATGGGCACGAATGATCGTCTTGCGGGCCATCCAGTTATTATACTTATGGGATCCGCGGTCGGAGACCAGCTGCCATTCGTCCTCATTGCCACTATCGTCATCTGATCCCACGAACACGCCCGCCACTTGTGCTGGAGCTGGGCCCAACCTGATTACATTGTTGTTAATCTGGTCTTGGAGCCAATCCTTAAACACATAGCACCGCTGGATGGTGTGCCCCAGGGCCCGATGGTAAGGGCAGTAGCGGGGGTTATCCGTGAGATGTGCCTCCTCTGGCCTCCAACACTCAGGCAGTCGCACAATCCTCTACTCCAGGGCGCTTCGGAAATAACCGGGGACCTGATCCTCGTGAAATGAGTAAGTCAGGTATCGCGGGCCCCTGGGAGCATGGTCTTGACGAGGGGCTGGAGGGGCCTGCCGAGGAGGTGGACCCTGATTATCTCGCCTGGGTTGTGGCGGTACATTACGCGGAGGGGCCGGCCGGTTCTGGGGCTGCCGCTGCTGGGCCGGGAACTGAGCCCGTGGAGGCGGATTCCTGTGAGGCTGTGGAGCTGGCCTCGCCGGAAGCAGCTCCAACGGCCTGGGGGCCTCTATCTGGGCAACAGCAGCGGGCTCAGCCCTGCTGACTCTCCTTGCAGGAATCATAGGAGGCAGCGGGTGTGCCTGGATGGCCTGTTGCAGGGCTTCCTCAAGACGTTGAGCTTTGTTTGAGAAGTCCCTGAACCCTCCGGGGTAATTCTGAGTGATCAAGGAAGGGACCAGCTCGGTCTTGACGTTCCCGACACACATTGTCAGCAACTGCTCCTGAGTCTATGGCATGTCAAGGGAATACGTGAGACCCTTCCATCGGGCGACGAAGTCCGCGACTCGCTCATCAGGCCTCTGCTTGCACTTGAAGAGGTCTGCGATACTCGTCTTCTAGGTCGTGGAACTGAACTGGTAGAGGAATTGTCTACGAAGGTCCTCCCAGCTAGTTATCGACCCGACGGGGAGCTGGCTGTACCAGACAAATGCTGGCCCTTCCAGCGTCTGGACAAAGCAGCGAAGCTTAGCGGCCTCTTGCTGCGCCGGAGTTCCCAACATAGGCCCGCACCTCGAGTTGAAATGGGCCAAATGCTGTGGCGGATCTCCAGTTCCGTTGAAGGGGGCGAAAGTGGGATTCCCGAATCCCGGAGGCGCCGGCATGTCATCCACCCAAGCTGGGTAAGGCTTGCCGTTCGGTGGGATTTCCACTTGCCGAGTCTCCAAGGCTTCCAAGCGGGCGATGAGTGCCGCCATCGGATCGTCCGGACATGGGTTCCAGTCCTGGCGAGGATCTCTAACCACGAGCGCATTGCACGGACCTTCAATCGGGTCGTCGACCGGGTCGTCGAACTCGGCAGCTCGTGGGATGGAGGGCGGAGCGGCCCTTGGGGCAGCGAGAGGAATCCGAGCGGGGTCTCTCAGGTAGTCACGCCGCTCGGGAGGGTGTGGTGAAACATACCGCGCCCTCTTGCCATAGGCGATGGCCTCTCCCCTGTCGGTGAACACGGTGTAATCACGGTTGCCCGGGAGAGCCTTATCGAGGGGTGGCTGTTCCTGTCCCTGCTGTCCTGGCCTAGGATCACCGTAGTCAGGCCGCTGCTCTGCAGCACGCTCGGCGAGGAGCTGGTCAACTAGCTTCTTCTGCTCGGCGAGCTGTTGACGTAGCATAGCCTTCTCGGAATCCTCCTCTGCCCTCTGCATAGAGGCAGATGGGTCGGCGGGCTTTACAGCCCCGTCGTGCTCTTTACCTTTGCTGACGTTTCGGCTCAACGTCAGTGCTTCAGTGGGTGTGGGGAGACCCAGGAGGTTCCTCTGGTGACGAGTAACTCTTACCGATGGATCCAACAACGACTTGTCTTCAGGGGGAGAGCCCCCGTCGAGAAGTTCCAAACCGTTCCCCTCTCCCGACAGGTCAGCCATATTGACCGTTTCCGTCCCTGGGGATGTACCCTCAGGGCCACCCAGTGAATCGGGCTGTCGGCAAATCGCACTGAAGCGTAGGGCAGCGTACTGCCCCCATCCACGGATATACACGTCGGGGGTGGCCCCCTCGATAACCTTGCGGAGTACTTGAAAACACTCAACGCATCGTTGTTGGAGGGCCTCGTGGTGCCCAAATGACCCGAGGTGCCGAACCGCGGGGAGCGTGGCCAGTTCAATTTGACGGCACTGCTCACCAATATCCTCCAGGTGCGCTTGACTCCCGGGATATGGCATTTTTAGGCGGTGAAGACGGGAGTGAGTCTCCCGGAGAGTTCGGCGGAAGCATTCGAATTCATCCGGGGTGAGTGATTCGGGTGCATCAAAGTCCGGTCCTGCGACTGGCCAAAACTTCTCAGGGAAGTGGCCCTCTGCAAGGACGGTCCAGAAGCTCCACGACTCAAACTCGGGACCCAGGTCTCCTTGGTCCTCTTCAACGACTGGGAATGGACGGGGAACCGGCAGTGGTGCCGAGGCGGGCCGCCGGGCCGACGGGCTGGCCGGCGGTGAATACGGCGAGCAGGCCGATTGTCCTCCATATCCCGAGCCGCCCTCTGAGGGTGGCGGTGCCCCAGCTACCACATCACGATAGGACGGGCCGGCGAGCGAACATCCTGCCGTAGCGTCGGTGCTCGCCGAGGGTTCACTAGATCGTGGTTCGACCGTCGGTCCCCAGAAAAAGTCTCTGGCTTCTCCGATCGAGGCAGAAGGTGCTTCCGGAGGGGCCGGTACCAACCGCAAGATTGATCCTTGGGGGTCTACCAGGCCCTCACTACTCCGGATATACCTTCGGAGAGAAGCGGAGATCGTATTGATCTCTCTCTCGGGAAGTACGAGGCTGACGTGCCGCATTCCTACCCCTGCCCCTAACTGGAGGGATCGGGGGGAGGGCTCCGTCGCCGAATCATACTCCGCCTCTGTATCAGAGAAACGAACCGGTCGGATCTCTGTCCGGAATTCCGTAACATTCTTCCCTCGGCGTCGACGCCTCGCCTTCCTGCCCCTCGGTGGTTCTTCGGGGCATGGCTGATCTCTATCCTGGCGTCCTCCGGCCGCACCGGTGCTGGGGCCAAGAGGACTGGAAACCAAGGTGCGAGGAGCACCGGGACAGATATCAAAGGGGACGCGGGGAGAGATGATTCCGGGCAGGCCTCCGGGCCGGGATCGGAAGGTGGGGTGACCCATGCCTCTTGGATCGACCACACGGAGTAGACCCTATTGGTGAATAGCGCTACCGCGAGGTGGTCCGCGGTGGCTATTGCCTGTACCAGCAACCGGGAGAGTCAACCCAACCTGCCTTTGGGGCGGTCGGGGCCTCGATCCAGGTCGGGCATAGAAGTGCCCCTGCTCAGGATGCGCAGGGGCCTGGTGACTGGAGCCAGCAGTGGCTTGAGCCAACGCGGCCGCTGTTGCTAGGGCCCCAAGGTGGGCATCCTCTTCCGCTCGTTCCCGACGTTGGCGTCGGGACAAACGATTCGGGATGAGCGGCACGGGCAGGTGGAGAGCCCGTTCTTCGACTTGAGAGGCCTGGAGGCGGTGTCGCCGTGGCCTGACAGGAGCCCTTATCACGGATCCCTGGAGCGAATCTCGGATAGGGTGGTCCCGGGCATCTTCCACCTCATCCGCATAGGGGAAGGAGTTGTCGGAGCGCTCCGGGGATAAGCTCCCGAAGCGGTTGAACGTCGAGGTAGGCAGTGGTGCCTCCCTGCGCGGCCCTCGGGGGCGGCGTTGGTGGCGAGGTGCAGCCTCCTCGAGGTCTAGGCGAGCCATGTCCCTGGTGGGGATGACTCCCTCTTCCTCATATCTCTGCACCAAGTTGTTGATCACCCTTCTCTGGATGACCTCCGAGGGGGAGAGAGGGCGTGGTTTCCCCACAGCTGCGCCTGCTGGGACGGCTGTGGAACGGGCGGGACCGCGCGGAGTAGCCGCGTCGGTGTTTCCCCTACCCCTGTGCCAGTGGGCGGGTGGCGATCGGGCACCGGATTGGGCGACTTGATTCCTGAAAGAAGGGAGAAAAACCCATTAACACTGACAGGAAAAGGAATCGACAACCAACCATTAGTGCCACGACGCCCTCCGTGGGGGGGAACCCAGGCCATCGACGTCGTGAGACGGAGTGCCCGATTTCCCTTCCCCATCCCCTGGCAGGTTCCGTGCCCCGGTGTTGAATGCTCGGTCGAGCAGCATGCTGGTCTTCCAACACCTCTAAAAGCCATCGGTCTTCGTATTGAGGAGAAGAGATTCACGTCGGGTTCACCATTTTTCTGTTTCGGTGCGGATGTGCGCCGGGTTTCTGTTCCGACGCTGTTCCGCCAGGACGCGTTCGCGCGTGCGCCCGTCGACCCGAGGGGATGGGCGCGCGGCTTGTGGCCCCGCAGTCCCGCTTTCCAAAGGCGGACGACATCCGTCCCTTGTTCAGGGGCGTCTGCTCCTTGATCGAAACCGGGATGATGAGACGTCGGCTCCTCCTTCCGTGGACGTCTCCTCGGAACTCGTCGCCTAATCCGGGTCTCCCTCATAGATTTAAGAATGTTCGTGAATCTCGTTCCCGACGCCATATCTTCATGGACATCGGTTAATTACGCTGCTTCCGCCCAGACGCTCCAAGGAGTCTGGTCGGGGCAGCAACCTGCGGTGAGGAGACCGGGTGGCTCTGGGTGTCGGGGGCGTGTCTTAACACTGCGACTCTGCATGTCTGCCTTCCGTCCCTAATAGGGCTTCTCGAAGGCGTGATGGCCTGAGGCATCCCGCGCCAGGTACGGGGAACTGCGTTACCTGAGGTTTTCCTCAGCTTCCCATGTTTAACACGGGGTATGCCGCGAGTTTAACGTCCAGCGGGGACGGCATCGGACTGATCAACACGAGGAGTGGATCAGATGACATAACCCCTTGCGAGGAACCTCCGATGCTGGGGCCAGCACATGGGTGGCTTCCCGAGTGAAGTGGAGTGGAATGAAATGGCATGACCCCACCGGGATGTGGCGGCCCGGGTAAGGATCAGGATGGATGATGGAGTGAAGAGCTTGGACCCCGTAGGGGCTTCCTACGTACCGCGCGTTAGCGCGGATCAAAGTCAGTGTAGTTCGGATATACAATTTAACGTCATGCTGGACATCGGCAAGCCGACTCACGAAGAGGTCGAGGCTGCCGGGCGGAGGGTTGAACCGAACCACCTCGCACAAAGGGGGATGGAACGGCCGGGTGGATCACAGTTTCACGTCATGCTGGACGCTGAATAGAAAAAAAGGCAGTGGGGAAGCACAATGGAGATACACACGTGCAGTCTCCCACAGGGGCGGATTCATAGGTGAATCGACGCAAGTGTGAACCCAGGAGGGGTCCACTGATGGACGAACCGACGTGAATACGACCGGGACGACCAGGTGGTGGGCTTGAACCTCGGAGAGGCTTCCTACGTACCCTGTTTAGGAGACAGGGATCAAAGTCCACATAGTTCGTTCTGTTTGTAACACTCTACCCCCGTGGGCGAAGGCCACTCCAATCCCGACATCCCTGCAGAGACGAGCGGGTGGGGGCCACATCCAAACCGGGAGGACCCTGCGTGCGGGGCACGAGATCAGGTGATGCGGACGGTTTAACGTCTTGCCGGACGAAGTACAGTTTAACGTCGTGTGTTGAGGACGAAGCGGACGGTTTAACGTCTTGCCGGACGAAGTACAGTTTAACGTCGTGTGTTGAGGACGAGGATGCTTGGCAGTTTAACGTCTTGCGGCGTGGACGTGGTGCAGTTTAGCGTCATGCAGGACGAAAGTGCAGTTTAACGTCATGCGGGACGAATGCTGTACAGTTTAACGTCTTGTAGCTTGGACGAAGATGCTTGGCAGTTTAACGTCTTGTCGCGCGGACGTGGTGCAGTTTGGAGTCATGCAGGATGAAAGTGCAGTTTAACGTCATGCAGGACGAATGCTGTACAGTTTAACGTCTTGTAGCTTGGACGAAGATGCTTGGCAGTTTAACGTCTTGTCGCGTGGACGAGGATGGTGCCGCCGATGGGTCCGTGTCACTTCGCGCGAGCCTGGAGGGCCGCACGGGAAGACAACGCACAGTGCGGGCACCCGAGATGAGGATCATCGGGCGCCACGCAGGCGGGTACCCTTAGGGGGTCAAAGGGGGCGACCCCGGCGGATTGCGCGCAAAAGAGGAGCTTGGCGCGCAATACCGCGGGTCGGCGCGCAAATGGGCGGGCTGGCGCGCAATCGAGCCAGTGCTTTGCGCGCGGAAGATAGCGATTGCGCGCACCGGGCTTCGGATAGCGCGCGGGGGCAACGACTCATTCTTTAACGAATGGCCACTTTGAAAGGGGGGGGGGGGGGGTGCGCGCAATCAGGCTGGATTGCGCGCACCCGGGGGCAATTGCGCGCAAGAGGCTTCTTTTGCGCGCGAAGGCCTTTGGGTGAAGAGTTAGTTCAAAGGAAAGGAGCCAAAGGGATTGCGCGCGAAGGCGAACCCTGAGGCTTTCTTGCGCGAAAGAAAAGAGGTTACCTGAAGATCAGCATTGCGCGCGGAAGGGGTTGGATTGCGCGAACGAGCGACTCTTCGAATTCCGGCCACCTTTAAAACGTCGGGGTCGCCTTATATTTATAGGCAACCCCGGGCGCGGAATCTAGTTCGCGGGCGCGCAATTTCCTTCGCGGGCGCGGAATCGGGCCCAGCGCGCAAGGGAATCACGCGGGCCCCAGTCGCGCAAAATTGCGCGCCGGCCCAGCGCATTGCGCGCATCCCGGGAGGTTTGCGCGCGGCCCTACATCTTTGCGCGCGGGCCTCCAAAATTCCGCGCAAGGCTTCCGAGCCCTCCGAAACGGGCTTCCGACTCCAAATATGACCTCGCTTCCCGCATCCGGAGCTTCATTTGGGAACAACGGACTTTTCCGGCGTCTACAGCTACAACAATATCACACATTGGAAAGAGAGTAGACCAATCTGAGGTTTTATTAAGGTTTATTCACACATTATTATTTGACCAAGGGAGTGAGAAGAAACTATTATGGATTCTCACTCTTAACAACTTAACATAAGAGAATTGGGTAAGTTGAACTATGATAGAATTTCAATTGGAAAACCGACAGTAACCTGATCACCACTACATATCACTGATTATAATCACATAATTTGTCAATTTTTATTAAAGCATTAACTTAATTACTTTACTTTATTTAGTTTATTCTTTTTATTTTCAAAATCAAACAATGTCCAAAACATCTTCACTTCTTCCTCTAATTTTAAGTGACAAACATTACGGGGAAAATCGATATTTGTGACGGGAAAAAATCTCGTCGCAAATAACAAGTCCAGGAAGCTATTTGTGATGGAGAGAAGTGCCCGTCGCAAATATCCAAATATTTGTGACATGATTTCTTCTCCCGTCGCAAATAGTTTGGCGCGGCTTGCATGCCAAACTGCACAAAAACTATTTGCAATTGGGAGATGTCTCTCGTCGCAAATAGTATTGCGCGGCTTGCACGCCAAACCGCGTATGGTTATTTGTGATGGGTCCCGTCGCAAATACCCGGTGGCGGTCAATAATGTTTTGCGAAGGGATGTCATCCCGTTGCAAAAAGACTGTCGGCATGCACTATTTGCGACGGGACTCGTCGAAAATAACCTTTTAACCGCCGACTGTAATTAATGCGGACAAGGGTAATTGTGATGGGACCCGTCGCAAATACCATCTTTTGCGACGGGCTTCCCGTTGCAAATAATCCCCTCGCAACTAATCTATCCTATATATACCCCCATCCGTTTTTTCCAAATCATTCAGATCTTGCTCTCTCTCTCTCTCTCTCTTCATTCTTCCATTTCAAAGTGAAATTTTCTCTTAGTATAAGTTTTTTATACAAGAGCAATCAGTGGGCGTCAATATCTTCAGAATATCAAAGATTAAGGTATTTATATTTTAAATTTTTTATATTTATTTTATTTTTTATGTTAATTTTAATTGTTCTTTATGAGTTCTATTTTAATTAGATTTCAATTGAATTTTAATTAGGTTTAGTTTTACTAAGAAATGGACATTGTTAGTAATAAATATAAATAATTAGGTAAAATTAATATTAATTAGATATAATTAGGAATAAATAGATATAATTAGCAACAAATATATATAATTAGCAATAAATAGTTATAATTAGGAATAATTAGCAATAATTAGATATAATTAGTAATAATTAGATATAATAAGTAATATTTAGATATAATTTGTAATAATTAGATATATTTAGTAATAATTAGCTATAACTAGTAATAATTAGGAATAATTAGTAATAATTAGGAATAATTAGGAACGATTGGGAATAATTAGTAATGATTAGGAATAATTAGTAATAATTAGGAATAATTAGTAATAATTAGGAATAATTAGTAATAATTAGGAATAATTTGTAATAATTAGGAATAATTAGTAATAATTAGTAATAGTCAGTAATAATTAGTAATAATTAGATATAATTAGATACAATTAGTAATAATTAGTAATAATTAGTAATAATTAGTAATAATTAGTAATAATTAGTAATAATTAGGAATGATTAAGACTAATTAGTAATAATTAGGAATATTTAGGAATGATTAGGAATAATTAGTAATAATTAGAATAATTAGGAATAATTAGTAATAATTATTAATAATTAGTAATAATTATTAATAATTAGTAATAATTATTAATAATTAGTAATAATTAGTAATAATTAGTAAAAATTAGCTATAATTAGGAATAAATATATATAATTAGGATTAATTAGATATAATTAGGAATAATTAAGAATAATTAATAAAAATTAAGAATAATTAGGAATAAATAGGAATAATTATGAATAATTAGGAATAATTAGGAATAATTAGGAATAATTATGAATAATTAGGAATAATTAGGAATAATTAGGAATAATTAGGAATAATTAGGAATAATTAGTAATAATTAGGAATAATTAGATGTAATTTGATAAAATTAGTAATAGTTAGGAATAATTAGTAATAATTAGGAATATTTAGTAATAATTATGAATAATTTGGAATAATTAGTAATTATTATGAATAATTAGTAATAATTAGGAATAATTAGGAATAAATAAGAATAATTAGGATTAATTAGGAATAATTAGGAATAATTATGAATAATTATGAATAATTATGAATAATTATGAATAATTAGTAATAATTAGTAATAATTAGATATAATTTATGAATAATTTGGAATAATTATAAATAATTAGGAATAAATAAGAATAATTAGAAATAATTAAGAATAATTAAGAATAATTAGGAATAATTAGTAATAATTAGATATAATTAGATATAATGAGATATAATTAGATATAATTAGATATAATTAGTAATAATTAGATATAATTAGATATAATTAGTAATAATTAGATATAATTAGAAATAATTACATATGATTAGGAATAATTAATAATAATTAGTAATAATTAGTAATAATTAGATATAATTAGGAATAATTAGTAATAATTAGTAATAATTAGTAATAATTAGGAATACATAGGAATAATTAGGAATAATTAGGAATAATTAGGAATAATTAGGAATAATTAGTAATAATCAGCATTAATTTGGAATAATTAGCAATAATTAGGAATAATTAGGAATAATTAGAAATAAATATTTATAATTAGTAAAACATAGCAATACTTATCAACAGTTAGAAACAGTTAGAAACAATTAGCAACAGTTAGCAACACTTAGAAATTATTAGAAAAATTTAGCAACAGTTAGCAACACTTTGCAACACTTATCAACTGTTAGTAACTATTAGAAGCAATTAGAAACACTTAGCAATAGTTAGAAACTGTTAGCATCACTTAGAAACACTTAGCAACAGTTAATAACACTTAGAAACACATAACAACACTTAGAAATAGTCAGCAACAATTAGAAACAATTAGCAGCACTTAACAATAATTAGTAACATTTAGAAACACTTAGCAACAATTATCAACATTTAAAAACAATTAGATTCAATTAGAAATAACTAGAAACAATTAGCAACAATTAGCAACAATAAGCAACAATTAGAAACAATTAGCAACAATTAGCAACAATTATCAACAATTAAAAACAATTAGCAATAATTAGCAACAAAAAAATTATATTATTAATATTTACGAAAAAACAATATTAATATTTTTAAAATAATAAAAAATTTATAAAATATTAAAATTATCAATATTCGCAATAGACTTTTCCCTATTATTAAAAAGTTTAAATCTCAATGGGTCGCCAATTGTCAGGTCATGTGCATTAAAAAGATTATGTCTGTCATGTCCAATGTAAACTCAATAATTGTCCATGCATGGTTGATTACCTCAAGAGTAGTGTTTCAATCAGACAAATCAAGTCATTAATTTCTTATCTATAAGAATTATCTCACATGAACCTTTATGTAGACCATTCTTGCTTGAAAATTCAAGGAAAAAACAATGATATCCCCTCAAATTTTTAAGGAAGATTGATCTATGTAAAGTTTCATGTGAGAGGATTCTTAGCGATGAGAACTTCATTATATTGGCCATCCTCTTGCTACACTACATTCGAGGTGATCAACCATGCAAGTACAATTATAGAGTTTACATTGGACATGATAGACACAATCTTTTTATTACGCATGACTTGACAATTGACGACCCTTTGAGATTTGAACATGTGAAGAATAGAACAATGTCTGTTGTGAATATTGATACTTTTCATATTTTATAAGTGTTTTTATTATTTAAATAATTTTAATATTGTTTTTTCCTAAATATTGATAATATAATTTTTTTATTACTAATAATTAGTAAATGAAATCTTCTTGGATAATGGAGGGAAAATTATTAATCATCTCCACAATGATGATTACCAAATTTTCTTTCATTATTCAAGAATTTTTTCTTTTTGCTAAGTATTGCTATGTATTGCTAAATTAGTAATAATTAGTAATAAATTGTAATAATTTGTAATAAATTATAATAATTAGTAACAATTAGTAATAATTAGTAATAATTTGTTATAATTTGAAATAATTATGAATAATTAGGAATAATGAGGAATAATTAAGAATAATTAGCGATAATAAGTTTTAGAAATATGAAATTAAATGTGTTGTCGGACAAAAGAGTAGAAGTCAATCCACTAGAAATTGTGTCTCCCTTAATTAATGATAATTATTAAGTAGTTGTAATTATTTATCTTATTTTTTCAGATAGTGGTTTTACAATTTTAAACTATTCAAAAACAGTAATGATTTTTTTAATTTATGTAGAGAAATAGGGAACAAGTAAGTCGACATCAGTCTTTATTAGATGATCGAGCTTGGATAAAACAGTGCAGAAATCCATATTTTTCTGTTTTAAATCCGGTGTATATTCAGGGTGTTGATGCTTTCTTAGAATTTTCATAATCAAAACAAGAATATGTTTCAGAAGGCACAATTAAGTGTCCTTATAGAAAATGTTCTCTGAGAATGTTTGACACATTTGATAAAGTTGGGGGACATCTCTTGCAGTTTGGTTTTCAACCAGATTATGTTTTTTGGAATCAACACGGTGAACACAGTTCCATAAGAAGATTCTAATAATGTGAATTCAGATCCATCACGGTTTCAAAATTTTGTACCTGATGTTGCAGGTCCATCTATGCAACAAATAGAAACTCACGATGATATTGATTTAACTCCTGATTTGGTACCATCCGATTTTTATGAGTTCTTGAGGTCTCCTGAGGATGCATTATATCCTGGTTGCAAGATATGAAAATTAAAAATGGTTTCAAAATTTATGGCTATTAAATAAAACAATGCAATGTCAAACAACTGTTTTGATCAGATATTTTCTTTGGCTAAAACACTGTTAACTGAAGGAAATGTGTTGCCTGCTAATTACTATGAGCGCAAGAGGATGATTAGTAATTTGCGCATTAGTTATCAGAAGATTCATGCATGTCCAAATGATTTCATCTTATATTCTTGCAAGAACGAGCCATTGGATATTTTCCCACATGTGGACAATCGAGGTATAAAGAAGCACAACCAGGGAAGTCTAGATCAATTCCAGTAAAATAGTTGGGATATTTCCCCCTTACACCCAGGTTGCAGTGTTTAATTATGTCTCAGAAAACAACGTCAATGATGTCATGGCACAAAACCAAGATTTCAACTGATAAATGCTTAAATCATCCATATGATTGAGATTCATGGAAACATTTTGACCGTCTGCATCCGTCTTTTGCTATAGAAGCATGAAACGTGTGATTGGGTCTTCCTACGGACAAATTTTGTATGTTTTCTTCTTATGGTAGTTAGTATTCATGTTGGCCTGCCTTTATAACTATGTACAATTTCCCTCTATGGATGTTGATGAAGGGGCCTTATATATTTTTGACTCTATTAGTCCCAGGACATCCGAAAAAGTATATTGATGTTTATTTGAAACCATTGGTTGATGAGTTAAATGCATTGTGGAGTGATGGTGTTAATACATATTATGCTATTGAAAAACAAAATTTCAAATTAAAAGCTGCATTGATGTGGACGATTAGTGACTTTCCAACATATGGTATGTTATCTGGTTGGAGTACACATGGTCTGAAATCATGTCCTTACTTATGAATGAAAACAAAGAATTTAAGCTGGTCAACGGAAAAAACCTTGCTATTTTGATTGTCACTGTAGATTTCTTCCAACCGATCATCCTTTTCAGAGGAACAAATATAATTTCAGAAAAGGTATAATTAAAAGAGATAAACCTCCAAATATGATCTTAGGTACAGAGTTAAAATTAGTTGTATTTTCATTACCCCCATCACATTTGGACCAATAGTAAACCAGCAAAAAATTCATGGATTTGGGAAAGTACATAACTGGATAAAAATGAGCATTTTTTGGGATCATCTGTATTGGCGTGATTTGTTGGTCCACCACATGATGGATGTTATGCATATTGAGAAGAATTGTTTTGATAATTTATTTCATACAATTTTAGATACACTAGGTAAGACCAAAGATACTGTAAAGTCACGATTAGATCTTGCCTAAATTTGCAGGCGACCAGAACTTGAATTATTTGAAAATGTCAGATCACAGAGGTTAATGAAGCCAAAAGAAGCTTATAAACTATCCAAAGAGAGTCTATTATTATTTTGTTAGTGGATTGAAAATTTGAGACTTCCAGATGTCTATGCTTCCAATTTGGGAAAAGGATTTAAGAATGGTTATATTACTGGATTAAAAAGTCATGATTTTCATGTTATAACGGAAAGACATATGCCGATTGGATGCAGAGGTTTGTTGAATTCTATGATTTGGGATTCAATAACAGACATATCATATTTCTTTTCGAGACATTTGTGCATCCACAACAGACTACGATGCGCTAAGAAAACTGGAAGAAGATGTTGCTGTAATTATATGTAAACTTGAAAAAATCTTTCCACCGGCTTTCATTTACTCAATTGATCATCTGATATTAAATTTTCCACATGAAGCTAAATGTGGAGGTCCAGTATAGTTTCGATGGATGTATCCATTCAATAGATGCATGCAGAAATTGAAGAAAAAAATACATAACAAAGCATTAGTTGAAGGCTCAATTGCTAAAGCTTATTTACAATAGAAAATTTCTTTTTTCTGCTCTCATTATTCTGAATCTCAATATCCCTCAAAATAGAATTTCATGGGGAGAAACGAGGGGAATTTTAATGATGAAATGGACAATCAATTAACAGTTTTTTATCAACCAAATCTTGGTTTCAGTGGAGTTCACGAACGATGGATTTCAGATGATGAACATCACAAATCACATACATCCGTTCTGATAAACTGTGAAGAAATGACATCATTTTTCTAGTAAGTTCTTTTATAACTTATTCTATAATTTTTTACAGTATTTAAACTAATTTTTTTGTAGGTTATATGATAATCATATCAAGAAAAAACTTCCCCAAATTATAGTAGCTTCTCTTGAAGAACGCAGACAGAAAACATTTTCTCACTGGTTACAAAAACTGGTAACAAAAATTATTGATGTTTTAATATCAATTCTGTTTATTATTTATTATATTGATAATTGTTTAACAAATTTTCAGGTGTCTCAATATGCTGATAAAATTGACAAACGACTGTGTATATTGAGTAACCCACCATTCAAAATGGTTAAATATTATAATGCATATGTGGTGAATGGTTTTCGATGTCATACTCTTTTATATGGGGAATCAAAAAAAAACAATGAACAATGGAGTTTTCTTGAGAGGATCACATCACAGAGAAACTAAAATGGACTTTTATGGAATTTTGGATGAAATTATTGAGCTATGTTATCTAGGATAGAATTACATTACAATGTTTAAATTTTGGTGGTTGGATACTGAAAGAGGTTTCCATGTTCATCTGACTCATGGAATCGTTGATATTAAATATAAAATTCTTCGTGTAGTAAATGATCCATTTTTACTAGCTCAACAGGAACATCAAATTTATTATGCAAAGTGTTGTGCTACTTCAAGAGACATGAGCGATTGGTGGATTTTAATAAAAATGAAATCTTGGGAAAATCAGTTTACTCAAACTGAATGTGGTTCCGCTGAATTGGAAGGAATTGAAATTATTCAAGAGACAACTCAAAATCCATATGATTCAAAAAGAGACGTGAATATCGACAATGACACCCCACAATTAAGGATCGATAATGGTGAAGATGTTAATGATGTTATAAATGAATTTTAAATGACAAGAGATGATGAAACTAAAACTCATATGGATATTCATGATGCTGAGGTGGAAGATGGAGACATTTACATTGATAGCTATGGAGAAGAGGATGAAGATGCACATTGAAATAGTTAAATGATGGTTATAATCATAACTAATATATATCTATATATAATAGTTATGTTCAACTATTTGATAACAACAATCATTTTGTGGGTCATATGGATGATGATTTATTTTTTGAGTTGCAGGAGGATGAGCTACCTTTAGATGATGAGGATGTGGGATCAGCTGACCCTCACCTAACTGGTGGTTCAGGAGGTACGCGGAGGGGGTGCGGTCTTGCGTGATTGATGATTCCTGCCCCTATCCCCGAAAGACGTCCACATCTTGGTTTCGATCCATGCACACAGAGGTATAGTAACCCGTATATTTGAGTTAGTTTTCATAAATTTATTTATATATATACTAATTGTTTGATTGTTTATTCTTTTCTCACAGTTTTCAGTATGTAGCTATTGGACAGGGGAGTGCTATATTGCACAATTATTTTTCTCAGCCATGGACCACATGGAAACAGAATCCCGCTGATGTGCGACGCGACATATTCCATCATTGGCTGGTACGTAAATAAATAATATTTATTTTCAAATTTATTTTATTAACAACATGATATTATAAATTATTTGTATGGTTTGTGGCTTCCTATCAATTATATCATGTGCGACGCTATCCACACGGCATGGAAGGTTTCTATGCATGACCGTTTCTGCCAGTTTTTGCACAATTTGAGATGGACAGCCATTAAGAAAGAAGGGGTAACAGAATTTGATGAGTCATGTAGAGCCCACCGACCAGAGTACATTTCAGCTCACATTTGGGATGGATTGTGTTTACACTGGATGGGTGGTGGATTTCAGAGGAGATATTTAATGGGACGACAGAACATGGGGAGACAGGAGGTGATGCATCGAGCTGGTAGTCGTACATTTAGTTCGCATACAGAGCATCTGGTAAGTATATTTTTAAAATATTTTATATAACTATAAATATAATCAGTTTATTTTATATTTCATGTAGGCAGTAGAGCATCTCGATATTAGGAAGTTCGACATTTATCGGACGATGTACAGTGATCTAGACACTGGAGAGATTATAGGTGATCTCCAGCGTCAGATTGTGGTTACTATTATTTTTTAATTTTAACAATATATTGCATATAATATTTTGAAAATTTTAATTTTAAATTGGGATTTAAAGAGTCATATGAGGCTGCGACCTCTCAGACACAGGATGAGGGTCAGGATGAGATGGCTGAGCAGACTAGTGCTCAAAAATTTGATGAGGTGGCATGGATATAGGTGACTCAATATGGATTTGAGAAGGGCAAAGCAGTTGGCATCAGCTCTCATTTGAATCCTGGTACTTATTATGGTACTTATGTGATGTCGTCTTCTAGCTTTAGAGGAGCTCGTGGAGAGGCATCATCTTCTGCTTCACAGTATCAGGAGCAGTTGTGAGCTCAGGCTGAGCATATAGAGACATTGCAGAAACAACCAGAAGAGATGTGTCGGCGGCAGCATCAGCAGGAGCTGCATTATAAGGAGTAGAGCCGTCGATGGCAGCAGCAGCATTCGGAGCAGATGGAGTACATGCGCTATTTGACTCGTAGTTTAGGGAGAGAGTATCCTCTATTAACTCCTTCAGCACCTCCAACTTCTCTAGACGACCCCTCAGTGATTTTTTTAGGTTACAAACACTTGAATTAAAATTTTAATATGAATTATTTTAATTATATTTCTTTTATATTGGTGAAAATATTATATAATTTAATTTTTAATATTTTTTTATTTTTTATATTTTTTTGTGAATATTGACTATTTTAATATTTTTTATTCTTTTATTGTTTTAATATTATTATTATTATTTTTTCATCAATCGTAATATTAATAAATTTTATTTTTTAAAAAATTAATTTATTATTTGCGACGGGGTCTTTTGTGATGGGACCCCATCGCAAATAGCCTATCTAAATATTCTTAAAAACATATTTTCGATGGGTAAGTAATCCCATCACAAATAATTTTTTGCAATGGGACCATCGAAGAAAGTTATATATATATATATATATATATATATATTGTGCCGGGACAATATACCATCGCAAATAGTTTTTGCGACGGGCCCATCACAAAAACGTTTATGTATATATAATACAAATAATCGAAAGTTTAATTGCGCCATGAAACATTCCCGTCAAAAATAACCATTTTTACGATGTGCCCGTCGCAAATAATTTTATTTGCGACAACGTTTTCTGCAACGGGCTATTTGCGACGGAATCTCGTCGCTAAAGCCTATTTGCGGTCAGATCCCGTCACAAATAGTCTGTCACAATTAACAAGAATTCTCGTTGTGAAACAATATTGATGAGAACTCTTCTCTAGAGAAAACATAGATAACCCACTATAATATATATTAGATTAGGTTATATTTGTTTTTTCATCACCCAATGACAGGCATGTGTCAAAACATGGAGGCTTTGTCTAGGAGGTAGTACCAACATTTATTTTCTTTTCTTTTATTTCTATTATCATTTCATTCTTTCACTTAAAAATTACATGACTAGAACATCAAAAATTGATCCATTATACATTGATCCAAAAATTGAAAGAACCTTCTTGAATGGACTTAGAATCCTTAATTTTCAATCTGAATTTGATGAAATTCCCCTTGCAGATTCATGTGAAACTTCAAGTTTTCACTCTGAGCCTATCATCTTGGCTAAAAATCAAAAACCAACTCTTAGAGACCACTATGAACCACAATTAATTAATCAAAACAATCAAATTCCCATTCCAATGTTACAAAATGATTTTGAAATGAAACCTAACATGACTCATTTTCTTCCAATGTTTCATGGTTTGGTAGGAGAAGATCTTAACAAACAAATTAAAAAGTTCACAAATGTTTTCTAAACATTCAGACCCTGTGGAGTTGTTGAGGAGCAGGTAAAGTGGAAGGAATTTTCATTTTCATTAGATGGGGCTTCAAAAGAAATTTTGGATGACCTAAAACTTGAGGAATACACGAAAGGAATGACCTGGAAAGATGTTTTATGCAATGATTTTCCCCACCTATAAAAGCACATCTATTTAGAAGGTAATCTACGACATAAAAAATCATCTAGAGAAACCCTTTTCGAGTACTATGAGAGATTTATGAAACTATATGACATCTATCCACATAAATACATTGATTTACATCACTTTCTTGTCTTCTTCTATCAAGGGATACTGGGCAATGATAGAAACCTTTTTGATGCATCATCTGAAGGTGAATTGTTAGAAAAGTAACCAAATTAAGCCAAGGGCATGACTGCGATGATTTCCCAAACCTCACAGCAGTTTGCAACAAGATGTATTGGATCAAGAGGTATTCGTGAGGTACAAACATCTTATCCATCACAATTACTAGAAACTATGTTTGATGATATAACTAGTTTTGTGAGAAAGATGGCCTTAATGCAAGTTAGTGAGAAACAAGCTCCAGCTAGGGTATGTGGTTTATGTTCATCACCTGATCATTTCACTGACCAATGTTATGAAATATAGTGATGGAAGCATGTGAGTAAACCTTTCTACCAATGTAGTTCCAACAAAATCAAGGATGGAATGATCTTAACCATGTCGAATATGGGTTTTCAAATCAGCAGATTCTAGGTAGACCCCTTACCAAAACAAGTTTCAAAACCAACCACCATTCCAAAATCAATTCCAGAACACCCCACCATTTCAACAAAAGATAACTTATAACTAGCATTCTTAGAAAAAATAAACCAAATTCCAAATTAACTATGATAAGCCATCTATTAGAGAACAACCTATAATTGAAAACCAACAGAAAAAATCTAAGATTGAGGGGCTGAAGGACACCGTTAATTTTTTTTCCTACATGTTTGATAGTCTTGTGGACATTCGGACAAAAAATACAGACAAAATCTCTTACAAAAAAAATAAAAAACCCAAAATAGAATGTCAGTATGATAAGAAAAAAAAGTGTAAACGACTCCCACCACCATCCACCATTGAACATGAAACAACAATACCTGATCTGGGAGAGAATGAAGTTAGAAATGATGAAAATTCTATGAAATTGCATCAGGAAGAAGATAATAAAGAGGATGATGGTAAGGATAGAACTAGGAAGAAGAAACAAGAAACACCATTTCAATGGAATCAAAGGGAGAATAAAGACATACCCCCACCATTTCCATCAAGAATGATTGAATCAATGAGGTTGTAAGAAGAATCACTGTAAAAGCATTCTGGACACTTTCCAGAAAGATGAAATCAACATAACTCTTCTTGAAGAATTCAAACAAATTCCAATGTATACTAATCTTCTGAAGGATCTTTGCACCATGAAAATAAGAATTCAAAGGAATGAGAGGATCAACTTGAAAAGAAATGTCTCAAACCATATTGCATCATAATTACTAACAAAATGTCAAGATCTAGGGACGTATTGTAGTCCATGCACCATTAGATCATTAAATTTATCTAATGCTTTATGAGATTTAGGTTCATCAATTATTTTATTGCCTTTATATATATATAATTATTTGTATATGGGAGAATTTAATCCCATAAGAGTGGTGTTCCATCTTGAAATCTAATCTACAATTTTCTCAACCGGAGTACTGAAATATTTCCTGGTATAAGTCAAAGATATTTAATTCCCTGCTGACTTATATGTGTTGAAAATGGATGAGGATTGGATCCCATCACACTCACCCATCATTTTTGGGAGACCATTCTGGAATAAGGCCAAAACCATCAACAATTTGCATGAAGGGACACTTACCGTGGGGTTTGGAGGCATTACTGTCCACTTCAATATTTTTGAATCCATGAAGAACCCATTAGATGATCATTCACTCTTCACAATCTCCCATGAAGATGTTACATAACCAATGAACGAATCGGTTATGTTCATGAATTCATATCATTAGGAGAGAATTTTTCCATTAAAACTATCACTAAACATATGGATTCCAAAAGCATTGTTGATTCTGATAACCTATTAGAAGAAGAGTTAAAATATGATTTCCTTGATAATTTTTTAAATGATAATGAATATGATATTATTTCTTGTGTGCAGGATGTCAAAACATTATAATTGGAGAACCTAAATTTAGTTTCATCCCTTGAGCATCCCCCTGGTCTAGAATTGGAAACGCTCCCCACTGATATAAAATATGTTTATCATAGGGAGGGGGAAAATTACAATTAATAATTGCTAATAATATATCTAAAAATCAGTACAATTTATTGATTGTTATTTTGAGAGATAATGTTTAAGTAATACGAGGGATCTTAGGTGATATAACTAGAATAAACTCTAAAATGTGCTCACATAGAATTTTTCTTGAGGGAGATTCCAAACCTGTCAGACAACCCCAAAGGGGGATGAACCCCACCCTGATGAAGGTTGTGGAAAAAGAGATTGAGAAGCTATTAGAAAATGGGATCATCTATCCCATATGATATTCACAATGGGTTATCCCCATCAATGTAGTCCCAAATAAAACTGGCCTTACCATTTTGAGGAATGAAAAGAATGAATTAATTCTTGTGAGAATTCAAAATAGCTGGAGAGTGTCTGTAGATTTTAGGAAGTTGACTCAGGTCACTCAAAAAGATAATTTTCCTATACCGTTCATTGGCCATATGTTAGTGATATTGGTAGGGAGAACACTTTACGAAACATATGTATCCCAAAAACAATTTCACATCTTTATAATCTTTCTAGAAGCTATAATATATATATATATATATATATATATATCCTAATGGATACTTTATTATCTCTTCCATAAATCATGAATATATCATTTGTAAGTATTAGATACTTTAATATATTATTCATATATTTCTAATGTTGTTCTCTTGGTTTATCTTGATATTTTACTACTATGATCAAGGTAAATATAACATCGATCATTTTGCACGATAAAACCTATTACCAAAGCTTAAGAGATTCTACTCATCCTATCGTCTCTAATATTGTGTTGAGGAAACATTTTTGTGGATATATATATAATATGTGACACTAAAAACAATACCCTCCTGGATTTTTTCATAATAAATATCTTCAATATATTTTCTATGTATATACCCTAACATAGTACAAATAACCTCTATGATCTATCCGGAATTATATTATTTTTCCAAAAATTGAAGCTAATTCACCTATGTCTTCTATAGAGAGTCCCATTTTCAATGGTGTAATATATGAATTAAATTATGCTATCTCATTTCCCATTAATTATATTTTATCAACATATCATTCTAAGAAAATGACTCTACTCCCACTAAACCTCAAATAGACACCTGGCTCACATTCATTCTTTATGAAGACAAATTTCCATACAAATTCATCAAAGTGCATGTTACATGATCAAGATGATTTAATTAATCCATATATAGATATCTAAAAAATTAATTCTATTTTAGAATCTTTTTTGGTAATAAATCAATCCATTTTGGTCATAGATACATCTTCTAGAGGTTCTCTATTATAGGAAGCTATTTAAAATCCATCCATCGAATTTAAAAATCCTTGTAATATTATATGGTAAGTATAATTATGTTGTAAGTAAAATATTTAAACTAGTGAAAAGGTATATATATTGTATATTCCATGATTCCACTTAAACTCTTTATAAACCATTCATGTTAAACTCACACTAACATTACCTTCCAAGTCCATTTTCGTCATGAATCCCCATTTACATCTAATATTATTTATATCTGTTGGAGGATCAACCAAATCCCAGATATGGTTATGGTATAAGAAATATATTGAATATTTTATTGTTTCTAACCATATTGAAAATTTTTATCTACTCAATTATTCCTTATAGGATAGAGGTTCATCATTATCAACCAATAATGAGTTATTATACTTGGTGAATAGAATACCATATCTCTCTATTTCATTAATCTCGGTGGTTCTCCAATGTAGAATTTGTATCTTTAGAATAACATCTTCTCTAAATACTTATAGAAAATGTTCTTATCCCAACTACGGTGTATCCTGGCCATTGAATTCATCAATTTTGATCTTTCTCAACCAACATTATTTAATGATGTTCTACCTCTCAAGAAACATGGAATTTCTAGCAACTATTAAATTTTATCTAAGGGGTTGTTTAGATAATATCACCTTGTTTTATTGGTTTATCCAATAAAAATATAATTTTTTCCTTAGTGTTCATGTTTTTTTCTATAAGCAGTCTTAACAAATTCTTCACATCCCCATGCATGTAATTTAGGATACATGGATTTCATTCCACATTATAATTCATATTAGATTCTATTTAACACAATAGTTGGATCTTGGGATAGTATTGTTTACTTATACTATAATGCATATCTTAAAAAATATAATTAAATATTTGTATGACTCATCATGGACCTTACTATGTCCAATAGGGTGTGTTTACTACTTTCACCGAGACCATTCCACTATGTTTTTTAAGGAGGACGGAGTTAAAATAGAATCCAATACAACCATATATATTCATTTAATTAATGGATAATAAATTATCCACCTCAATATGATCAAATTATCTTTATCTTTTTACAATGATAATTTCATTCATCATTCATGAACTAAAAAAATTTACCAACGTATTTTAAAATATACATAATTATGTTGAAATATCAATATCAAATCAAGTTGTTTGTAAAAGTTAAACAGTAAAAATATCCTCATCTAGATTTAAATAGAAAACTTACACACAAATATGAATGTACCAATTCATGAATCGGTTATGATCTCTCACTATTCAACAAATTGTTTTATTTTCAAATGAACTTTCCAAACATGTGTGGAATATTCCAAACAATTTTAGTTCAACAGAATCCAGATACCATTTTGTAATATCTTTTCCAAGAACATATTGTGTACATGAACAAGGTGGAAATTCAAAAATTGGGTGTGATAAGAGTTGTGAAAACCTAATTCATTAACGATTTTCAATCATCAGTTTATATACTAAATTACTAAAGACCATTATTAAGATTCTCCCCACTAAAATAAATTTTATATTTATAAACAAAATATATTTTATTCCAAAATTTGAATATGAAGATATATATCTTTAAAATTGGGCACATATATAATTTTCATGGAATAACATGAAGCATAATAAAATTTCTATAAAACCAAAATCATTCAAGTTTGAAAAGTAAAGTGAAAGTCTCCCAGAGCTAGGGTAGCCAGTCTCACTATGTTGGAAGCTCGATGATCCACCTCATATCTAGGATTATTAATAAATCTACATGTTTCATGTATTTAGATAAAAAAAATTTCCTATCATATTATCAAATTCCAAAGTTTTAGGAATTGAATGGTTATACACAATGAAAAATGCTTAGAAATATTCCATATACTTCTTCACTAAGATCAATTTCTTTTTAGAAGAGTAGAATTCTACAGAGGGAATTTTTTTAATATTGTTCCTTTTCTATCATCTATATTATACTCCTCTAATTCAGATATGATGATAAATCTTTAATCTTCGAATCATTACTATGGACCTTTGTGTTTTTATTCCATTTGTTCATAATAAAGTTATCATGTTTACATATCTAATTTCCTAATCAACCTATAAAATTAATGTAAGGTATATCTTGAGAAACTTTTTAATATTTTTCATATTATAATTCACAATAAATCTAGAAAAGGATTGATTTATTTAGAAAATAATGAGTTTGATGCATAACTCATCATGTAGCTTATAACCCAATATTCCGAATCAATCAATATATCTAATAATCCTAAAAAATTGATTTACATATAGTGATCCATCTCAATTCTTACATGTGAAATGAGCCTTGTAGATCAAGTACCACTCATATCTATCCTTCAGCTAATAACGATCAATGATATGTTACAATATGGTGAATTAATCTATTTATTCATGACGGTATAAGGACCAAAAGGCATAGCTAAAATCAAGAGGTACTAGACATCCAATGCATCATCCAGTTGTTTCTAAAAGAAAACTTGTTCCCCCTCTCTAGCCTCCTTTGGAGGATCTTTATCTAAAATAAAGTACTCTAGCATATATTATTTGTACTCTTATCATAGTATGATATGAAAGATCATATACCAATGCAATAAATTTATGTCCAAAAATATATTATATTTATTAAATATAGATTAAAATGAAAATATTGAAGTCATCATATGTGTTATTTTTTCTATGAAAACAAAGAAGGGTTTTGTACTTTATCTTCCATACCATAGAATGTGATGTAATAACATTTAATTATTTAATTATTACTATTTTATCATATCCAAATATCCACATCAATGTATTCAGAATATATTATCTCAAGGATATTATAAATGAAATGTAATACATGTACCTTCTCAAAAACCCTATGAAGTTTATAGTCAATTATTCGTGGTTATTTATGTAAGGGGCCTTTGTAATTGTATTTATTCATAGTTCCTTAATCTTTTGAGTGTACTATGAAACACTAAAATATTGAAATTGAATTTTCTCATTCCATTCTTCCATGATACATGGATTCTTATAAGGAAAACTAATCTCGATGAAAAAATTGTTAATTCTACCCAAAACTTTCATAATAACTCCTTGGTAAATGTATGTGACCTAAAACTTGTCTGACTATCACATTGATCTATGTTTTTATACTAATTCAGGTAATTAAATAATTCAAGGACTTAATATTTAATTTTATTGTTTGTTTATTTATGTGTAAATATTATTTATTTTATCATTTTATATGAATGTTAATATAATGTGGGTTTATGTAATTAATTAACCATTTATTAATATAATCCCAATCAGCTTAATTTATTCTTCATTCCATTATTGGTAATTTTTTTATTCTCTGTTATCACATTTAATTATCAAATTAACATAAAAAATTATCATGAACAATACATAAATAAAATAAACAACTTTCATGATCCAAAACGTTACTAATACTCAATTTAACAAATTGATGATAAAATAACATGTGGAAATATGGGAATAACTCTTTTAATTGATCATAGTTCTAGTTACATAATTCTACATCTAAATAGTGTATCTAGTTTTTTGGGTTCACCGTGACTCTATATTGAACCATCTACACACACCTAGGAGTTCCTTCCTTTATATATTATCACACTCATGTCAGTGGAACTATGTGAATGGTGTTACCTAAAAATAACCATGGACACAAAAAATCCAACATAATAAAGATGGGGGTCATTTGTATATCATTATTTTAATTTAATAATAAATATTACAAAACACATGTAATTATAATTAAATTTAACGAAATTAAATCAATACATTCATCAGTTAATATAATGATCAACCATATGTATAATGAGTAATGATTTAAAATTATCTAGCATTATTTCAATTAATTATTTTTTAATATAAATTACTAAATTATTAATTATATTATATTATATAGAAATTAATTCATATATCTTAATTTTCCTTAAAAAAATTCCTAGATATTCCCGTCGATTTTAATTTTAAATAAACTAATTTACATAAAATTCAATTCATAAAAAACATTTTATAGAATGGGAAATGACGTGTATCCTTTTGGTTTGTGTGTTTCACATTTTGGCTTGAATATTAAATGATATATACTATTAGAAACATGACACACACCCTTTTACTCCTCACGACATGTACTATCACTCCCATGTCATGTGACTATTACATATATATTTTGACTTATGTATCATATAATTATAAAACAAGTAGTGTATATGATGTGTCATAGTATCTCATGATATGTAGTTACATTAGTCTGGTCATGTAGGAAGTAATTCATTTATAACAACATGACTTTCCATTAATTTACATGACATATAATAATGAAAATTCCCAAGAAGTACAAAGATTATGTGATGAACATACACAAAATGTAGCTATAAAATAATGTGTAAAAAAATTGATTCAGTATGTATTTTTTAAAACACAATCAAATGATATGTACCTAAGAATCACATCGTGCAGTTTAGTTTTAATGATATAGTTAATATCCATTCTTCAAAATTAAATCACCCAGTTTCATCCTAGTTTTATGAGTACTCTAGGTAAATTGGTATAAATATAATTATTTTTACATATTATACATGGAATATAATCAATTCTATATCCATTATTCTGACGCACAAAAAAATATAAATTAATAATCTTGTATTCAATAGCATGTACGATAGGCATCCCTAAGTTCATATTGAATATAATATCTTCAGACTCTAAAATGTAATTACTATTTTTAAAAAATTAAAAAATTATATAGTAAAAATAAATAGAAAATCATGTTATCTTAAGTTACATGAAAGTTCAATCTTCATTTATATCTTGTGTTACCTGAAAAATATTCATTTCTCAATAGCTTGTGTTGCAAACAAGAATGTGTTTCACCAAATAACAAAGTTTTATTAAAAAATTATTATTTAATACAATAAAATATAACATAGATATTATGTTAGAGGTTATGAATAGCAATAAAACACATATAAATGATTATGGTTTATATAAATATAAATTGAATCCAGGGGTTTCCAATTAATGAGAAATGAAAATAAGAACCAATTTATATAAAAAGAAATGTTATTATTATTATTGTACCAAAAGAGTTTTGTCTTAATAAACATAAGTAATTAAAATTATTTAATTATTTTAATGAAATATATATGTTATATATTCAGTCAAATCTTTTTTATATTCATCTATTTGGGTTAATAGTCAAATGAAAAGTACAAACTCAATTTACAACATCAAACCCCTATATTTTGATAAAGGAAGTTTCACTTTCTTTTAATAGTGAAACAAATTTAATTATTAATTTTGATACTTTCATTAATTTAAATGTCAAAATAAACATTAAATTTGATATATAATATTAATAATTATGTTAATTTTTATTTTATAAATTTTTCATTGAAATAATTCAATTTTTAATGAATAAATAAAAATGCAGAATTTGAGTTCAATATCGGATTTTAATATAATTAATTTATAAGGATAAATTATAATTATAATTTGTTTTAAAAATTAATTATATAATATTTTTATCAATTAAAAAAATTTATTTCATTGTAATCAATTTCAATTTGTAATTGATTTTGAAAACATTTAAAAATTTCAGAGGTTTTTACGTTAAAAAAAGCATTGTCATCCCGCCGGCAGGATGAATTTTAAATTTATTTATTCCACTTATTTGAATATAATTTGAAAAAATAAATTAAATATTTTTAATAAGAATAATGAATAATTTATAATAATCACAACATTGTTTTTGACAAAAAATATTTTTAAAAGTAATCGAAATTAATTACAATTATTAAAGAAAAATTAAGATTAATAAATAAATAATCAATTAATTTAAGGGCCCATTTGACCAAGACACAACACCCATTTTTGGACATATTTCATTACATGATCCTTCCATTATTGAGTTTTTTTTTGTATTTAGGGATTTTTTTAGGTCAGAAAAATTTTGCAGTTAACTTATTGCTAAAAATTCCAAGTGAGTCATTTTCATTCCATATAAAAGGCCACTACCTCTCTTCATTCCTCACAATTCTCATACCACTTAGAATCTGCCAACATCGTCTCTTATAGATTATAAAAATACCTTCTATCAAAATTGAACTATCACTTTGGGTATAAAGACTTCCAAGTAATCCTTTTGGTACAGACCAAAAGTAGTTACCTGATCAAGGGGTAACATATTCTATCATGATTTTTAATTTTATTTCCATTATCCAACCCCTCATATATTATTATTATATTATTATATAAAAACTAAAGTATACTATAAATTCTATGCTATATTTATGTTAATTTTTTACCAACGCTTACACACACATCCATCTAATAGGTAATAAACATACTATTTTTGTGAATAGAGAACTACTACCTCGCGAAATGATGATTGTTATTTTCTCCCATAATA
Organism: Viscum album; assembly: GCA_963277665.1. Classification (NCBI taxonomy): domain Eukaryota; kingdom Viridiplantae; phylum Streptophyta; class Magnoliopsida; order Santalales; family Viscaceae; genus Viscum; species Viscum album. The sequence continues at coordinate 540,484 of CAUJRU010000118.1, forward strand.
ACTTTTATGGTGGAGATTATGATAGAAACTAGATTACATATCATATATATGATATTAATTATTTTTTTAAACTTATTTAATCCTTTTATAATACATACCATTAATACATTTCATTTTGTGTTAATAAGTGAACATTGTTTGAGAATGTGTGGACTATCGCCACATCAAAAAGATATGATTGGTTCACACGATCAATGTAATTTATAAAGTATGGTCATAATTAATAATAGGTTACATGAATAACATATATTTTATATTCATGAAATAATTACATTTATAAAAATATTATATATATATATATAAATATAACATTTTATTTGTTACCCTTTAACACACACTAAAAATTGATTACATTGATTGTGGACGTGTGGATAACCACCTCCTCGACACAGTGTGATTCCTTTTTCATCACAATAATTCTTTATATAGGTATATAGGATTTAATAACATGGAATTTTGGATATAACGATAATTTTGTAAATATATGGTGTTACTTACCTTCGTACCATAAAAATCATTGAAAATGAGAATGTTACTCATCCGTTTGTATGGCCTACCATCACCATGATTGTAATATTGGTTAATTTTTCATAACCATATTTAATGATTGATCATAAAATTATAATATATGTAAATATATGATAATTATTTCCTAATTATTATTCTGTAAATGTTATATAATGATCACATTGACCATAGTTGTCCTACAAATGTTGTTTTTGACACATAAATAGAATTTAGTGAAAACAACCAACATAAAATTAATTGTTTACGTGGTGGTATAAAAAATAGTAAAAAATGAAACAAAAGTAATGATAAATATGAAATATTTTCTCAGGAAATTAAAAAAATAACAAAATTTTATTATACAGGATGTTAAAGGGAATTCACCTAAAAGGAAACTCAAGGTAAGGGATTCTAACCTCACTTTTGACTTATAGGAGATAAATGTCTTGTTCACAAAATACATATTTTGTGTAGTGTTTCTACTTACCATTTTTATATATTTTGTCATGAATTAATTTATCGTCAATGTATTTATGGGTTTATTTTAATAATATTCCTTCATGAGATTAATGATTTAAAATGTTTCAAAATTGTATGGCACACTTTGGAATTTCTAAAAATTATTGTCCTCAACAAAAAAAATTCAATGACAGTTAAATGGTTTTTAAATTTGAGGAAAATATAATCCCATTTTTCAATAAACCCTTTCAATTTCATATCCTCTAGTAATTCATGACATGTAATACTATGATGTTTTGTACCATATATGTTTCGCCTTTTTTTATGCAGTTTGTAATTTGGGGTACCGGTCCCCCTTTAAACCGGCCTTCAAAAAAGAAAAAGAAAACGATTTTCGGCTATACTGAAAGTGTTTTGAAATGGTTTTTAAGAAAAAACGACTTCATTTCTCTGTTTAGTTGAAGAAAATTTTTCTACTAAAAACCATGTTTTGTAAATATGTTTTTGAAAATAATTTTTAAATTATTTGGTAATGAAAGACTGAGCCTTTGTTTCTTTTACAAATGTCTTCAAAGGAATCTTTTTGTTTCATTACCAAAAACTAAATTTTCAATCCTTTTTACCATGCAAAAGGATTATTCTTTTACCTCATACTGAATGTACAAATTTACTATAATTTTTTTGAAGCTTCCATTTCATGTCTGAAGGGATAATTTTTAAATAATTTTTTTCCAAAATTTATTTTCAATGATATTGATTTCAAAACAATTTTCAAAACAAAAGTATATTTTCATAAAGACTGTTATTTTGATCTTCTTATAATATTTCCATTACTTAAGAAAAACAAACTTTTATTTAACTCCACAAGGGATATTTTGTATTCATACAATACTTATTTTTCATATAAATGGTTTATGATTTATTTTGACAAGGATAGTAATCAAATTGACTTTCTTGATTTATTTTTTATTACCGTATACTTATCCAGTATTCTATGATCATTTAAATTTAAATTATCGAAAACTATTCATTTCATTTATCATGGATATTACTATATCAGAAACTGTATAGAGTTTTACATAGGGTGCCTACATTGATTGTTATTTTATCAATAGACAGATTATTGATAAAAAATATTTAATTAAACAGTCTTATTTGATAAGATATATTGTCTATCATTTAAATAAATTAATTGATATGAAGAATGATTTCTCCATGAAATGAAAGGTGTATCATACTGACTAACTGACCAAAAATTATCATTTTTATTCATTAAAAACACGATACACAAAAGGAAAACATGGTGGTCTAAATAACTGCAAACCCAGAGCATCATTTACAACAAAATTCATCCCCTCACCAGGAAAAGACCCAAAATTTGAGAATGAAAACATACTGCAATCAGGGGTTTCCAGAAAGGCCAAGAAATAAGCCACCATATTTCCCTCTCGCCATGTTTGAGAGTCCTCCATGTGAGTCCTAATGATCATTTTTAATCTCCTAACAGTGTAGGCAATAATCCACGGAACATTGCCTTTGCCCATCAACGCATTTAACAAAATCATGGAGTCAGTCTCTACCGCTGTCAGAGAGATCCTACTCCGAGAACTCATTTCCAAACTTGCATCCAAGGATTGAGCCTCCACCTATAGTGAATTGCTTCTCCCATTTGTTCCAGTGAACACAGCAGACACAGACCCCGTTGGGTCTCTCACGACACCCCCCACACATCTCTCCCATGATCATCGATCCGCCCATGTTAAGTTTAAAGCCTTGATTTTAAGGTCTCCAGTGAACCCACCTTCCCTGCCTAGAGGAGATGACCTGTTGACTAGATAAAATGTTGGAGGCAATGGAGTTCACTGATGGCACAGAATGGAAATCTGGGCACTGCCTTACCAGGTCCATAAATGAGTTCTTCATTTTGAAAATGATACCAACCTGGGTTCCAGAGAATTTATTATGATGACTATCATTCCTTTCATTCCAATTTGTCCAACACCCAGCAATTAGAATGACTGTCCAGGCTTTTCTTTCGGCCCCCTGATTCCTAGCACCACTAAACCATGAATTGATGAAATTACCTTCTGCCCCATCATACCCGTCCCAACCAAAGAAGGCTCCAAAAGACCGCCATATTTTTCTAGACCATTCACTATCATAGAATAGATGCCCCACTATTTCCTGGTTGAATGACCAAAAGCACCAACATCTAGAAGCCCTATTAACTCCCATACGTTACAAGCTGTCATCTGTCATAATTTCCCTATTCCGCATACGCCACAACAAAAAATTAAATTTGGAAAGAATCTCCGTGCACCACAAGGCCTCCTCCAACATATCATTATATGAAAAATTCATCATCATAAAAGAATAATCCTTGATGGAAATGTCACCCAACATAGAGACAGTGAAAATTAGCCTATACTGGTCATCATTGACAACAATGTTGTTGAAAAATTCCATTTGGCTTTCATCAAGGATGGGCTGAAGAAACTGGGGGTGACAACTTGCCTCTTTGAAGGATAAATCCCGGATGGGGTAGCCTAGAAACCACAGTCTTCCCACCCCTCAATCAAGCTTCCAGAAGCTGATATTTCCTCTTCCCACTATCCATCGACAATGATGATGTAAGACCTCCAAGAATTGATGAATCAGAGTCTATATCCTAGAAGAACGCATCCTCTGAGCATTTTCATTCAAGCAATATAAGACCTGAATTTTTCAACCCCAATGTGATCGACCTTCCAAGGCCACCCATGCAAGCCTAGCATGAATCCCTTGAATGGTTGTAGAAACACTTCTCAGATTGATTCCCCCTTCAGATAGAGGTTTAGATAACTGTTTCCCCGAAGCCCAATGATGTATGCCTTCCATCTGACCATCCCATATGAATGATACCATAATTCCTTCCAGATTGAAGACCATTCTCTTAGGAACCTTATGAGAGGAAATTATGTTCATGGTAATGGATACAAGGACACTATTCACCAGAGTAATGTGAACTCCAAAGGATAGAAATCTATTCATCCAATTATCGATGCGCCCCATAATTTTGCTAATAAGTTTATCAAAATGTTGCACTTGAAGGGAAGAGGGACTAACTGGTTCCCCAAGGTATTACATGGGAAAAGAACCCTTTCCCATATTCAGACTGGCCCCCAAGATGCTCTCCCTCCTCACAGGGTTCTACTTGGAAGTAATAAATTGGCTTTTCTCTTTGTTCACCACCTAACCACTCCACTTGCAATATTCCCGAGGAATTCCATTCAGCCCCTGCACTGACCTTATACTACCACTAATAAAATGTATTATATCATCAGCAAACATCAAGTGAGTGATACCCCTAGTGGAATTCCTGTTATTATATGGAAAGATTTTACCTGAGTCGAGGCCTTGATTAATATAACAACTCAGAGCATTTTGAGCAAGAATGAAAGGAGTAGGGGATAGAGGATCCCCTTTCCTGAGACTGCGACAAGCCTTAAGAAATCAAAATTGTTTACCCATGAATGAAGAAGAGATCCATGCTGAGCTGAAGCAACGGAAAATAAATTCACTAGTCGAATTGGAGAACCCCATGCAAGCTAGGACTTTGTGGACAAACCCCCATTCCAATCTATCATAGGCCTTACTAATATATAATTTAACCACCAAATTGCCACCAAATGATTTATTATTGATGCCACTAAACATTTCATGGACCAATCCAATTGCACCCTGGATTGATCTCCCTTTAATGAATACATGCTGCTCTGGGTTCATCCAAGAATCCAAGTGAACAACCAGTCTCTTGTTGAGTATGATAGAAAAGACCTTGTACAGAAGATTGCACATGATGATGGGCCGGTTTTGCTCAATGGACTGAGGATTTCTCACCTTAGGAATAAGAACCATTTTGGTTGCACTTGCAATTCGAGGAAGATCCCCTCCCGGAGAGAAATCTTGGACAGCATATACTAGACCCCCTTTGATAATTTCCCTAGTCGCCCTCTGAAAAGAACCAGTGAATCCATCAGGCCCTGGTGCACTATCCGGGTTAAAAGACCACCCCGCCTCATACTCCTCATACTCATATTGAAATTTCTTGATTCCCCCATAAATTATCTCTAAAACAGTGTTTGAAATACTGTAAAAAATCTCATCCCCACCCCTCGGATATCCCCCTGCCCATCCAGGATTGGGTGCAACCAAAAAAGACTATAAAGCTCTATTGGACATGATCCCTACCTTCTTTAAGTCAATGGAAAAGGATCCATCATCCTTGTGAATGTTGGGCCTTTGAAAACACTGACATTCTTTGATGCAAGCATGAAAGTATCTTGAATTATGATCCCCCTCAAGAATCCATTTAACCTGTGATCCTTCTCTGGAAATCCTCTCCTGCCTCAGAAGACTGTCAGATGACATTTCCCTTTTAGTTCTTATTTTAGAAATAATTGAATCATCCTAGTCCTTTTTGAAATAATTATCCAGACCTTTAACCTCCACACTGATCTCGGACAAATCCTAATCACGATCCGGAATCGACCTTCTCTAGACACGAAGATGTGTCTTTAACCACCTTAGCTTATTTTGAAAATAAATACACGGATTCCCCTTACTGTGAAAACAAATACATGAATTCCCCTGGTGTTGCAGGTCCCATGCTTCCCTGACCACCAAGAAGAACCCATATTCCGCCATCCGTCATTTTGAGAAATGAACATGCTCCTCCCTCATCGACCCCGCACCAAGAGAAATATTTAGTGGAGAGTGATCAAGAAGACATCTTGGAAAATGAACTACTTTGGAATCCAGAAACATGGAAAAGGCATCATTATTCTTGAGGCACCGGTCGAACCAGTTGTATGAACGTCTCCCCCCACACTGATTATTACACCAAGTAAAGGTACATCCCTCATAACCAAAATATAAAAGGTCATTACTTTCCATGAAAGAAACAAAAGGTTGGCTAGCATTCTTGTGAAAATCCCCACACTATTTCTTCTCCTCAGGACTAGAAACGATGTTGAAATCACGTCCAATAAGACACAGATCTTTATCTAGATTAAAGCCCTCCAAATCACTCCACAATGACTCCCTGCCCTAGGTGGTACACTTTGCATAAATGAAGGAGAATAAGAACACATGGATCCCTACTATAATCTTAGTATTCAGAGCTTGATCCGATACACTAAAAATATCAACACAGACATGATCCTTCCAAAAAATCCATATATGTGAATTGAAGGAATCCACATGCATGAAACCACGAACCATAAGCCTTTGAGCATAATCCTTTATTCTGTTAAATGATTTCTTTTGTTCCAAGATAGGCACCAAAGGGGCTTGCCTATTATTTATTTCATTGGAAATGAAATCAGACTTGACCAAGGCTCCCAGGCCCCGACCATTCTAGATTTGGATAGTAAAAAATAATCTGATCTCTCCTGGTTTTGGCCCCAAACCCTAGGCTATTATCATATTTCACTGAGAGTACATTTATAGAAGCATATAGTTTAGATTTTGATCGAGTGCAGAGAACAGAATGCACCTGCGAGGAAAACACCACTGGAGAAGCCCGGTTGCTAACCCGCGCCCAACAAGGAACTTCTGGAGACATAAAACATCTGCCCCCTATCTATTATGATCCTACTTCTGGAGCACCAGGGGGGGGGAACATGAAGGAGAAATTAGACGGAGTTGGAAAGGATGGGGGTGGGGACACCCCTGGACTATAGTCCCCAGACAAAAGTGGGGGCCCTCTAGGAGAGGAAGGCTCAAAGACCTTGATATCACTCGAGTATGAATACAAAAATGTGATGTCTGTGATGAATACTTGCGAAGGATCCCAATTCGATAAACCCTGATTCTGAAGACATAGCAAACTACTGAAGAACACACCTCTGAGAGGAAGGACTTCCTCTGAAAACTACACCAGAGAATCCCCACACAGGCCTCAGAGAACAGGAACCAAGTCGTGGCTAGGAGGCACACTCCCATCTATACTAGAGTTGGAAGAGGATACCTCCTAACCTAGCATGGGGAAAAAGAAGAAACACCTTCACCTCGGATGTTACCATCAGGAACCCATCGATGCGCACAGGGATAGGTGGATCATAGAATATATAAATATCCTCGATGCATCAACATGTTTTTATGAGACAAATATGTTGTGAAAATTAACATGTTCATATCCATTATTTGAAACTATCCAGATGATGGATCATGACAGTATATCTCCACTTGTTCCTAATACATGACATCCAAAAATCGAGAATATAATTCATCTTCATTCATTATTATTCATCCATGAGATTTTAGGTTGATATATCTATGTATACATTTCTTTTTTAAATATTTATATGGAACATGTTTCAGTTTATTACTTTACCATATTTATTTTTGCTTATTTCATTATTTGAATTAAATGTGTTTTTAGTTATTTCACTTGTCATAACTATTATTCTCATTGATTCATTATTTATTCCAAAACACATTACCCTTACAGAGATTTTGAGCTCATCCTTATTATGATTTCTTCCCTAGGAATCCAATAATCATATTATTAAATATATGTCGGCATTTTCTAGTAAGAATAATGTTATTCTCAATGTTTTTTATTGATAAAGATGAAAAAAAATGTTGTAATTAGTATATTCATTTTTAATATAGGACTCATTTATAGATCTGGTTTTCAAATAATATTAAACTCCCATTCCTTCAATATTTTATTCCTCGTAAACATGATAATATAACTTGTAATAGAAAATGGCTCCGGGCTATCTGGGGTCGAGCCTCTAGAATTGGTATCAAATGATTTTCAGTATAAACCATGGGAACTATTATCTAAGAAAACAATGGTTAAATAACATAACCCTAAGGTAGAATTTGAGGATAAGTATAGAAGAATAATCTAGATTTTATATGGTTGATATTATTTCAGTATTCCTTGGAATACATCGATGTCTAGATACTATAAGTGGATGTGGTTCCAGCACATATGTACCTATGAGTAACAACTCTAAAAAGGTGTTCTGAGTCTAACTCGGGGTAACCTGCTACACGAAATGGGCCATTCTACACACCTTGTTTGACACTCCTGGTAGATAAACTTAGGAAAAGTAACATTTACATTACAAACAAATATGTCATATTTTGACAATGAATTATCTAGGTTAAACCATAGGTGTTTTAGATTGAAGATAAGTTGTCATGATTGAGCAATACAAAGAATGATATTATGAGTAAACCATATACCAAGGAATGACCTATGTGGAATGTAAATGGATGATGTATTTATGTATTGAGACTACATTGAAAATCATTATAAAAAAAATTAGTGACTAACAATATTTCATAGATGTTCATCATATTTTTGAAATTTTATTAATATGGTTTAAAAAATGGACAACCTATAGGACTGGTGACAACCAATCAAAATTTTGTAAGGCTGTAGGTATTGAACCTATCACTGAATGATTATACTGGTTTCACCCAACCATTAACCAATGCAATTCCCTAGTTAAATTTTTGTTATTTTTAGTTAATCTATTTGATGAATAAATTATAAAGAATTACTAGTTGAATCATTTTTGAGGAATAATGAATAATATGTTAATAATAATTGTTTTGGAAGATAAATAATGACAAATAGAAGGACCTTTCAATCTTTTATGGGGCTTATGATCATTTAGAAATGTATTTCAGTGCTTCAGGCATCAAAAATTTTATTGGGTTGAATTAGAAATTTATCAACCCACAAATAAAGGGTAAATTTTTTTTAATAGAAAATTTTTTATTATTTATATTTACTTTTAATAATAGGTTGTAAAATAATTCCACATCATTAAGAAATTGACTTACGAATAAATGTTTTTCCTCTACCATAATTTATGTTGAACCGATAGTCTCTTAAATTGTCATAGATTTATGGATTTGAGGCCATAAACATTACATATAAAATTAACTATTTTGGGATTGATGAGATAATTAACTCCCAATAAATTAGTATGTCTTTCCCCCAAGTGTTAATCTTTAATTTCCTCTAATGTTCTCTTACTTAGAGATCAATTAACAAGGTAGTCCTTGTGACATTTTCACCTTCAATTCTCTGTTTAATAGAGGATGACATATAAAACATCCTTAAAATATGGGATTTAAAATATAAGAGGTATCAAAAAAATCTATCACCCTACTCATGACTACAATTTTGAGGATGCAATGTAAATAATGAGGGAGAATGTGATGCCCAGAAAATCTAATGTAAGAACCTTGTATGCGATAGCATGTACGACACACACCACCAAGTGTGTAAGAGCATATAATATCATGAGACTCTATAACATATTTACTAATTTAAATAAATTAATCACATGATATATTTTTTAATGAAAACAATACTGTGTTAGGTTTTGTTACATGCAAGATAGACCTTCCTTTATATCATGTGTTACAAGTAAGAGTGACCTTCCTCGATAGCTTGCACTACTCGTAAAAACAAGTTTCACTAAATAACAATGTATTATTAAAATATTATTATTTAATATAATACAATATAACATAGCCATTATGTTAGATTTTATGAATATTTTTCTCTAACCTATTAAAATTAATGGTTTATATAAATATAAATTTATTTTTTGGTAACCACTTAATGAGAAATGAAAATAAGAACCAATTGGATATAAACAAAATATTATTATTTTTATGATTCCAAAAGAGTTTTCTCTTAATAAAAATAATTATTTTAAATTATTTATTTATTTTTATGATATATATTGTATATATTATATTATTTTTTTTGGTATTAATCCATTAGTTTTTATAGACATAAGATAAGGACAAACATTATTTTACATATAAATACTTATATTATTATGAAGGCAAATTCACAGTCTTTTAATAGAGAACCCATTTTAAAAATTAATTTTGATACATTAATATATCTAATATTAAAAAATTAAATTAAACAATTAAATTTAATAATTATAATTATGTTAGGGTGATGTTTTTGATATTTTTCCCAAATACATCATTTTTTAATGAATAATTAAAAATAATAAATTTTATATCAAAAATAATTTTTTATATTATTTACATACAAGGATAAATTAAATATATAATTGGTTTTAAAATTTAATTAGATATTATTTTTATCAATTAACAAAATTTATTTCAGTATAATCAATTTTACATTTAAAATGATTATAAAAACATAGCATACTTTCATATGCGTTTACATTAAAACCCTGTATTGTCGTCCTGCATGTGAGATGAATTTTAAATTAATTTTCTACTTCTTATATTTTTATAATTTGGAAAGATAGATTTTATATTTCAAATCACCATAATTTATAATATCTAGTAGGGGAAAATTTTTTTTCTAACCAAAAATATTAGTGAAAGCAATTAAAATTAATTACAATTATTAAGGTAAAATTAATCTCAATAAAGGACTAAACCATTAAATTAAGGGACCAATTGACCTAGAAAAATTTCCAACACCCATTGGAGGAATATATACTATATATTAAACTTTAATTATTTATATTTTAATTTTTATGAATTTTTTAAGTTAATATCTTGAGAACACTTAACTTTTTTTCAGTAATTCCATGTGTGTCCTTTTCCAAACATATAAAAGTTCACAACCTCTCTCCATTCATCAAACCTATCAAACCTAAATTTTTCATCCATGATATTCCAATATATCCTCCCAAAATCCCTCCCATAAGTCTTGAAGTCTCTTTTTGGGAATAAATTATTCCATGTAAGCCTTTTGGTACACACCAAACATAGTTACCAAATTTAGATGTAAGATCTTCTCTCAAGATTTTTAAATTTATTTCCATTCTCCTACCCCTCATATCTTCTTATTCTAGAATTTTATAACAACACTCAAACCCAAAAAATACTATGATGTTTTTATTTTATGGTTTGTACCTAAACATACACACACTCCCATCTAATGGGTAACGAACATAATGATTCTTTGAATAGTTAACTATTGCCTCATGAAATGATGATTTTTTCATTATTCCCTTACCACTTATCATGGTGGCCATTATGAATGAAACTAACTATATAAATTATATTTATTATATTTATTATATATTTATACTTATTATATACTTTTATAACACATACAGTTAATAATTTTTATTTTTCATTAATTTGATAACATCGCTTGAGGAAGGGTTGACTAACGCCCCTTTATGAGATGTGATTTGTTCACACGATCAATGGAATGTATAAAGGATGATCATAACTAACAATATGTGACATAAATATCCTATATATTATATTAATTACAAAATTATATTTCTATAAATATAATATATATATATATATATATCACTTTATTTGTAACCCTAACATACATACTAAAAAGTGATGGTGTCGATCGTGGATGTGTGGACTAACGCCTCCTTGACACGATGTGATTATTTTTTCATTATAGGAATTGTTTATATAATTATATTTTATTAAATAAATTTTTATTAAGGATATAATTATCATTATGGAAATATATGGTGTTACATACTTTCTTTCCATAATGATCATTGAAATTAAAAATGTTACTCGTGCGTACGTACGGCCTACCGTCTCCATGATTTTAGCATTGATTCATTTTTCATAACCGTATTTAGTGATAAATATTAATAGTATTGTTCATGTATAAATATGATAATTATTATTTGTTATTATAATATAAATGTTATGTAATGACCCCTTTGATAATATTTTTCCTATTAAAGCATTTTTTGACACATAAATTGAATTTTGTTAAAACAACCGACAATAAAAATAACTTTCTAATTAGTTGTATAAAACATAGTCAAAAGTGAAACTAATGTATTTATAAACACGAAAAATTTTATCATGAAAGTATAAAATAAACATATGTGTATTATATATGAAGCTAAAAGACGTTCCCCTAAATGGAAACTCAAGGTATGGGACTCTCATCTCACATTTTTCATCCGTGACATAAATGTCATCCTCACCACTTACATATTATTTGTGCGGTATCTAATTCCCATTTTTATATATTATATAATGGATTCCTTTTTCTTAATTGTATATAATAATTTAATTAAATTCTATTCCTTTATATGGTTTATAATTTAAATTATTTCAATGTGGTCTGGGACACATTGGAATGTCTCAGGATTATTTTCCCCTGAATAAAATTAATGATATTTCAATGGTATTTCCATTTGAATAAAATATATTACCAATGTTCAATAAACTCTTTCAATTCCATCTCCTCGATTAATTAATGGCTTTTTCATGTATTAGTACCATTTTCCCTTTTTCGTACACAAAGTCTATTACAAATTTGTTTTGACAACCCAAAACCATTTATCTCTTTAGTTAGAGAAACTATTTTATTCAATAATGCACGTGTTGTTAAAAAAGTTTCAAAATTTCTTTTAATTTTTTTTAGAATGAATTTTCATCCATTTTTTCATTTTCCAATGATTTCAAAGGAATCTTCTCATTGCTTTCCCGATAAGGCATTTTTCATACATTTTTACAATGACAAATGAAGATTGTTTTACATCATAGGACAAGAACTAATTTACTTATTGGAATTTACTTGAGGCTACACTGGCATGTCTAAATGCATAATTTTTAATGAATTTTTATTCTGAAGTTATTTTCAATGGAAAGGATATCAAAAAGTTTTTCAAAACAAAAAGATATTTTCTTCAATAATTTTTTTATGATCAATTTATAATATTTCCATTAATAAAAAACAACAACCCTTTATTTTAATCCCTTGGGGATATGTTGAATTGATACCATAATTACTGTTACTATGGATGGTTTGTGATTGATTTGGCCAAGGATAATATTCAAATTCCCTGACACGATTTATCCTTCAGTCACATAGAAATATTAATCATCATATGTTCATTGAACAATGATTTTATTTATGTTAAACATTTTATTTATCATTGATTACACTATTTAATAGTCCATATAACATATTAAATATCGTGACTACATATATATTTGTTTGACTATTATGAAAATTATTGATAAATCTATATCTTTTATACAATTAGAATATCAGATATGGCATATCTCTTAGTAATTAAATCAATTACATGATATTAAAAATGATATGGACATGGAATGATGGGTGGATCCCATACTTTATATAGCTCTTCAATGCATCGACAGGTTCCCATGAGCCAAATAAGTCTCAAAAATTAAATGGGTTTCTATAATTTGTTTTATATTTTTCGTATAATGGATCATGACAATATACGTCCTATTATTCCTAAGGCATGATGTCCAATAATTAAGAATTAAATTCATTTTGATTAAATATTATTAATCAATGATAGTTTACATTGGCTTATAATTGGATACATTTAGTTATCATTTTTTTAGATGGAATTTGTTTTATGTTATTTACCATTTCATAACAATTATTATCATTGATACATAATTTAATTCCATATACTTTTACTTTATTGAGCATTTGATCTCACCCTTATTATTCTTCATTCACATGGAATCCCAAAAGTGTACTATGAAATATATGCAAGGATATACTTGTTGGAATAAAGTTATCCACAAACTATTTTATTTATAATGAAGGAAAAAAATTATGTTGAAGTTAGTGTATTCATTTTTAATAAAAGACTCATTTATATATCTAGTTTATGAAGACTACTGAAATATGATTCCTTCAAGATTTTTATCCTTTTAATCATGCCAATGTAATTAGTAGAAGACACTGGATCTGATCTATATGGGGTCGGTTCACTACAATTCACACCTCATACTAAGGGACTTGGTGGGTATTCTTTGTATACATTTTTATATTACACAACGTGTATGGTGACCAAACTCCTTGTAATCATAGACGGTGTATATTTCTTCACTGTTAGTCAATACACGCCTTGTAATTTATACATGTCATGCACATTGACCACAGAACTTTGAAAATTATCATGGGGAAAACTGTGTGTTGTTACATGACATGTACACCAACTACACACCGTGTAATAGTGGAAAAACCTTATTACTGATATTTCAATACATGATATATAATGAAATGGGGTACTTTTGTCCCACATGAATCATTTATTTTCTGTAACTAATCCTGAGGGAGTTAACATGGATGCATAGTGTATACTTTTCAGTTACATGATATGTTACCATTTCATCCATCACGAATATTGGGCACCTTTAGATGGTTTCATTGATATTTATTTAAATGTTCTTGGTTAAATAAAAACAACAAATCATGTTATCACAAAATCTACATTAAATACATAAAAACTATATCTATAACATAGACACGAAAATTTTCAATTCAATAAAATAATATTAAATAATTATAAAATTTTTATGGGATTGGATTCATACAACTTGAAGGTCATGGGTGCAAGAAGAAGTGGTTGGGACCATGACGAATAATTTTTTTAATCGATATATTTATATTAAAATCCCATATATTGATTAATAAATCCATAAAAATTTATAAGAGGGGATATTTTACATATAATATAAACCAAATTATTGATAATAATTAAATTTGTGTGTAATTATTTCCTCATTATTTAATAAGTTAACCAATCTTGTCACATCATCATTATGATAGTGGATCATAGTGTGGAATCATTCTACTGGTATCCACACATGCTTCATGAACCTTTGAACATCACTATATAATTAACGTGTCCCACTACGGATGATCTTAACCACTTATTTAATTCTACATTGGTAATGAGAAAAAAACTTATGAACATGAAGGGTTCTATTTGTTTCTCGAAATCTTGAGATAGAGGTGGTGGATCATTGATCGTTATTCTTGATGAAATTCTCTTTAGGGTTGGTTGAATTTTATAGAGTGAAATTTTTTAGACCACAAATGTTTCACCCAGGAAATAATATAATATGGTTTTAGTACATAGGGTTAAACATTAGATTATATTTAAAGTCCCTTGAAAAAAATATTAATTTTATGTAAAACCCATAATGAATAACAATAATTATATAATTACTATTTCCTTAACATGTTAAAAACTCCTACATATTTAAATACCATTTCATTCGGACCCTTAACATTGTCTGTAAATCATTCTCATCATTTATTTAACCTTAATTAATAATTTTTTATTCATAAAAATAACTATTATCATATAATTCATTCAATAATTATATAAATGAAAAATAAAAACTAAATCATTATTATCTATTAGAACATCAGATTAATATTTACCCAAATTTTAAATTCATATTGAATTCAATCAAGGTTTTATATACACTTAGTGTGTGACCCTATAGGCCTCTTTGTCAATGAAAATATGAAAAATGGCATAAATATTGAGATCATCATCTAGAAATTAATTGAGTAAACCATATAAAAATATTTAATATTCATAATGATAACAACCACATATAGACACTCACTATGTAATATTATCTTTTTGTATCAAAATATGATCAAGAAGTTTGAATACCCATGTAATCATCAAATTTGATTGAAATATATTTCATTGAATTTTCTAAAATTAAATCTTTGATAAACCACTATGAAATAAGAATTAATCACATTATCCATTCCAATCAAAGGGACTAATAAATATACATTCATTAACTCTGAATAGAAAACCATTATTCATTTATTAATTATTACCGAATAAATTATGAAACAACCAACGTATCCTACCTCACCACAAGTGTATGCCATCATAATTTTTGTTAATACATCAAAGTAAACATTTAATAAAATACATTAATAATAATATCAAATATAACTACCAATACACACTACAAGTTGAAATATCCATTGGCATATAAAACATTAGGAATTCTAATGAGTGGGTCTGTTATTATAACCACCTATCTTAGACATTACCAAGTGGAATAGTAATTATATGATGACTCTGTACCATATGATTTCCTTACACCAGATAGCCTACATCATTTTCTCCCCATCAAATATATGTCATTTTTTCAAAAAACATATATTTAGAAATATCTTAATTTTAATTCAAGGTTATCATAATAGAGAGGAACTATTATGACCTCTTAATATGATAAATACACTAAAGAACTTATCACATTAATGTTACACAGAATAAAAAATATCATTTGATGTGATATTTATTAATATTCATGTCACTAAATATATAGGTAGTAAAAATTAAAAGTAGTAAGTTATTGGGAACCAACTCATACACGGGTTTGATTAATAACTTGTATTGAGTTAACCATTTGTAACACTATTATAAGGATGAATTCTTTATCATGTGTTAAATAATTATGTAGCCCCAGAGTAGCCATAAAAATCTATTATGTGATAAACAATACTACACTAATAAAAAAAGGGACATTAACATCACTTACATTTATCTGCGCTAGAAAAAAATTAGTGATAAAGGTAACCTTTATTAGTGATAAAACAAGCACTGATCAATGGTACCTTTTTTAATGTTTTTTTCTAGCACTGATAAAATTATCCCTTTATCCGGGCATTTTTTATCTCAAATAAGATGAATCCATTATCAACGCATTTATTAGTGACCATAAATGTCGTCCTTTATCAGTGTTTTATGTTTAGAGCCCTAAAAGATAACCCTTTTTCCATGATTTATATTCAGTTCCCATAAAAGAATACTATATTAGCACTTTTTAGATGTAATAAAAGTACGATTTAAAGGAAATACTGGAATAAATAAAAAATAAAATTTATCTTATTTAAAGAATAGTAAAAGTTTTTATTACATAAATAATTTTTAATAATAATGAATAAATTGATTATAATATATATAAATAATTAATAGTATATAAAATATATATATGTGTGTGTAAAATACAAATTAAACAAATTAAAATTAAAATAATTTAAATTGAGGAAAATATCAAACATTTTATTAATTAAAAAATTAATTATAATTTAATAAATAGTATATATTAAATATATATATATATATATATGATTTATATATTAACATATATTATTTATACTTACATTCAATAGTAAATAATTTATTATATGAAGGTTTATAATTAAAAAATAATGTGAAAAAATACAGACTAATAGCATCGAGTAATTGAAATAATTGAATGTCATTTAATTTTTCAATTTAACATAAATCAAATATACATATTATATTAATGATTTATACATACCTACACACACACACACACTAAGTAAATATATACCATGAAATCTACCTCTTTTTAGTTATTTAATTTTGTAAAATTCATCCATGTAGTCGATATTGTTTTCATTTGTTTTGGAATATTCCACTATAAATCACTTGGTATCCTTTTTTAAATATTTATTGATAAATTAATGTTATATGATTTCCTTTATTCTCCTATAAAATAAGGAAATTTTTTCACCAATCAGAGATCTCAATATCATACTTCATATAATCCACAATGAAATTTCATAATGTTTTTTCCAATCATCAATAATTTTATACTCAACATATATGAACACCAACAACCATTTATCAATCTCATTCATGATGTAGAGGGTGTGATCAAATCCACCTCGCTAAAAATATTTTTCATCGGTATTGATCCAACCTCAAATACCAGGTCCTTAGTGATTTCGTTATATTTTAAAAATAATTCTTTGACTGGAACACCTTTCTCTTATTTTCATCGAAAATAAACCCATACGGTTTCTAAATATATACTCCCCCATTAAAACTCCATTTATGAACATAGATTTTATATCTATGTGGTATACTTTTAACTACACTTTCACTAAAGTATCAAAAAAAAAAGTTTCCAGTCTGTCTATATGAGTAAATATATCATAAATATAAATTCCTTTGATCTTGGAGTTCCCATTTCAGACTATCCATTATTTATTTTTAGCCACATTTCCATAGTCAATAATTTTATTACTAAACACCAAATTAGTTCTGATAACATTTTTGACTTTCACGCTTGGAAAATATTATCATGTCACATTTTTTCTATTGAGATCATGCTCATCATGCACATATTTGATCCAATTATCTTCATTGCAAGCTCTACGAATGATTTTGGATAAACATGGGAAAATGATATTTTTTTAGATTCATACTCCTTTGAGTTCT
Organism: Viscum album; assembly: GCA_963277665.1. Classification (NCBI taxonomy): domain Eukaryota; kingdom Viridiplantae; phylum Streptophyta; class Magnoliopsida; order Santalales; family Viscaceae; genus Viscum; species Viscum album. The sequence continues at coordinate 558,522 of CAUJRU010000118.1, forward strand.
CACTGAAACATTCCAATCACCCAAAATATTTCATTCTTCCATTTCAACATTGTTTTTCCATACAGTTGATAAGAATATATCCATCATTTAAAATGATAACCCACTCATTAATAAATCATAAAATACACTTTATTTAATTCATCACACTTCTAATAAACACTATTTTTGGTTTTACATTAATACATCTAAATAATAATTTGTTAACATTTCCTTTGGGTTCTACCATTAGTAATGTCTCATTACCATCCATGTAATTCTCACTAATTAGAGAAATTACCCCTTTTAGAGAATATAATTAATGAAATCTAAGATCCTCATCAAATTCATTTACTAAACTATTTTTACAATTTTTCATGTGAATCATCCCCCGTCTCTTTTATGTTACTTGTACTACTCTTAGTAACATTCATAATATGGATGAATACATTTTTGATCATTTCAAAAAAACATAGGTGAATGTTCAAGAGAGATTTCTAATGAGTTTTAATCAAAAAAATGAAACAATAATTCAAAAGATGACCTAATGATGATGGGAATTGTATATAACATTCCTCATTAGATAAATTTAGAGGATAACAACTACCGTAATTGAGTAATTATTTTATAAAATTCAACTACCAATTTTCTTCAAAGAATAATAAAATTATTTGAAAATATCAAATGTTGATTTTCCCTTATTAGAATTATTTATATCTTTCATCATTGATAATGAATATCCTTTGTGTAATTATTATTTTATTGTATAAAATAAATATTTTATGAACCCAATTGGATATCTTTATGTTATCTTATACGATTTAACGTTTCAATTCGATGAATCTTATTTTCTCATCATCCTCCACACTCTTTTATTAATTGTTTTGTGAGATCTGTTTGTGTTTTTATCATCATTATTTCTTTATAGTCAGAATTTCCACGTGGTCAAATTTTTTTTTACAGTAATATCATTATCCATACAATTACTTTATTGTTTCATATTTAGTTTTAATAAATTTATTGTTAATATTACTCATAAAATTGTTTTTTCTTATACAAGTGGATTCTTTTGATCTAGTTTGGGTGGTTTTTTCTAAGCTTCTCATCCTTGTGAGGGATTGGACATCGAACCTGCAACTGATATTATGACAATATAGAAATGTGTCATTAATGAATACAAACATAAGGGAAAGGTGAATTTATACTACTTATTTAATTAATTTTATCATCATTTTATCTATTATTTGTAACTTAATTTTCTTATCATTTTTATATAAATAAAATTTAGTTTTCTTCAATGATATTTTGTGAATTAATATTTTTCTTTCAACTATCTTCAACAATATACACAAGAGATAAAATGATTCTTTCTACCAATGTAACCATGTTTTCCAAATATATATTATTTATTTGTAGAAATTCTTACACTGCATGTTGATTAAATGTTCATTGATGGAAAAATTCTCTCATTGGTGGAATTCATAAGAGTAGAGGAAGTATGTGTACCAGTTTTGGTGACTTATCGGGATATATTTCCCACATTAGCCTCCCCTTCACTTCTAACATTCAACAATGATAATGGTTTTTTATAAGAATAGTCGGTCAACATGAATTATTGGCAGTTAAATATATAAAACAGTTTAATCATGGTTACATTGGTAGTTAGGACTTTTTTGAGACAATGGTATTTATATGAATCAACCAAACCTCAATATGACACATAGTGTGATCGGTATAACCCCAATTGCTAATTTTGTTTATAATTAATGTTAAATTTAATAGTAAGGAAAATTGACATACTCAAAACTGAATAATCATATTCTATTTATTTTTATACTTTAGAGAAATGATCCGTAAAAAATTTGGAATGAATAAGAGTCATCCACTTAACAATTTGATGTATGATGTGACTGTTATGACTCAATGTGTCCACTAAAAGTTTAAAATAGAATGTTTTGTTATAATTTTTTTCTCAATAAACATTGTGAAAGTGTGATCAGATTTTATTTAAAATATAGGGCATCTATTCATAATTTATTTTTGACATGTAAGAACTAGTCAAATTCCAAATTGATACAATATGTGATCAGTATAGGAAAAGTGCATCTTTTCTGTATAAAATGACATTTTAGTAAAAAAATTAAAGACATAATCAAAAATGAGAAAACACAATTATATTGTTTTGATTTTTATGTAAATCAATCCATATGTCAATTTTGAGGAGTAGGAATCAGCATCAGCTCATTCTGATGCATGGTGTGACCAGTATGACTAATAGTACGTTTTTTTATTAAGAGTAGAAATATTTTTTTTGTAAAAAGGATAACTATCCTACTCCACATTGAGAACACATATACATATTTTTTTTGATACTTTAGTGAAACAATACCGAATTAATTTTTGAGAAAATGTAATTATCTATACATCAATCTGATACATTATATGATCAGTAAAATTCAGTGTGTCCATTAACAGTTTAAAATTGATAGCTAAGTTCAAAAAAATCCAATCACTAAAAAACCTAGGAAACACACTCTTATAATTTTGATAATTTAATAGATTGACTCATATGTCATTTTTTACTTGTAGGAATTGTTGTCACATGAACCTGATACATGATGTGGTTGTTAGGATTCAATGTGCATGTTTTCAGTTTAAAATGACATTTTAGTAAAAAATACAAGTGGAGTACTCAATGTGAAGAAAACTCATTCGTATAAATTTTTTAATTTATGAAAATAACACCAAAGAAATTTGGGATGGGTAGTAATTCACTACACCCTAATCTGATGTATGGTGTGACCTTTATGACTCCAACTACATCGTTTTAATTAAAATTGGGATCAATTTTATTTAAAAGAACAACTTACCTACTCAAAACTGAGAAAATGAATTCTTATTATTTTGATATATTAGCATAATTATACAAAAGTAATTTTTGTCCAACTGAAATCAGACTCACCACAATCTGATACACTATATATCTAGTATGACTCAATGGTCCCATTATCAGTTTGAAATTGACATTTTACTTCAAAAAGTGTCACTCATTAAAAACTGAGAAAATGTGCACAGATTATCTTTGAAATTTAGAATAAAAAATCATAATTCATTTTTTGAATTTACGAATTGGTATCACATCAAACTATTACACGATATATGTTGTATGAGTAAAAGTTCTTTTTTCAGTTTAAAATTACATGTTGGTAAAAAAGTTGTGCGACATAGTCAAAATCGAGCAAACATATTTGAATTGTTTTGATACATTAGAAAAATGATCCATAACTGATTTCATACATGTAATAATTAGTAATTATGTAATTTCACAAACTAATGTTTTAAATGTTTTTAATATAGTGTTTATTTATTTTATTTGTGTTATAAATTTTATTTCATTTATATTTCGTATTTACATTTTTTTCTTCTAATTTAGTGTTTTTTTGGTGTTGTGGTGTACTATTAGAGAAACTTTTAGTATTTCTCTTTGTCATAACTTCTATAAAAACTAATAAAACACCCCTTTATTAGAGGGTTTTCAGCAATAAGAACATATTAGCGATTTCAAACTCTCTCAAGTAATCAACACTTTTCTAGCCTTGATAAAGGATATTTTTAATAATGTGTAAGGATTATTTTTTATATTGATACCATACCCTCATAAAATGTAAAACCCAAATTTTCATTGGTATATCCCAGAGACCTCCTTCCTTTGGAATGTGGGATAACATTATTTTAAAACATGTAGGCATGATGACACATCAGAAATAAAATAATGAACTCGACATGAATCATTTACTCATGAAAGTGATAGATTGACTATGATTTGTTTATGAGATAATGCACTAATTTGTTCATAATTTGTGATTTTCATACCATTTGGGAACTCCGTTTCATCTAAATGACATATCTAAATGCACCACATTATATTTGGAACAATAGGAATGTTGACATTTTCCACATGACACCTCATACCACTATAAATAATCATAAAATGTAGAAGATATATAACATAGATACCACAAAGGTTATAGATCTAGACCATTGTTGTAGGTTGTCACCAACATATTGCCTCCGAGTCTAGCTTGTTAAAGATATAGTATGGGAGTATCAAATCAACATATATATCCTAACCTTGGAGATGGAATGTGAGATCCCCCATGAAATAGAGCGCTAATAGTATTCTTACATAGAACAAGACACAGAGTCATGTTTACCATGTTTTCACATCCATCCAAATTGTGAGCCTTTACATGGATCATGAAAACACAATCCTAAATTATCTTATGGACTTAGAATTGGATGTTAGAATATTCCCCAGAACTACTCAGAAATTTATTAATACGAATCATGCAATTCTTCACCATCATCAGGGTTGTGTTCCCCTATCTCCTTAGTAATTTACAACGGATATTACCTTGTAGATCCATATACTGACTATCCAAAATAGAATACGTAAAACTAGAACCCAATGGGGGTATATTATGATTGGAGAATATGAACATACACATATTCTTATTCCTTCCTATTATTATTGTTGTCATATCCAAGTAGAGTGTAAATCTATAGAGATGTACATTATTTCTTATCCCATTAATATATAAATATATATTATTTTTCAATCTAATTTATAAAAAATAACACATTTACGATCAAATCCATGTTCACATACTTATTGGGGAAAATTATATGTATATTCTAGATGCATAAAAAAATTAGACTCATATCCCTACTCTTATATAGTATTTAAATCGATATATCCTACTAGAATCCAAGTACTATTCCAAAATCCAATCACATAATAATGACTCCCATTACATTTTTTTAGTTTAAATCATGTAACATTCCCATGATCTTTCTCATTCTCCTAAATTTATTTTAATATCCCAATGAAAATAAACAAGATTCCAAAGAGGGGTCCCAATAATACAGACAATTAAGATCATTTTCATTATCTCATCTATTAATATATTAGGAGTACTTTGATGGATAAAAAGAATATATATTATACCAATGGTCTCATTTACATGTATCATTAACATATTCAAAAAAACTAAGGATCCCTAAAGGAGGGATCCCACACATGATAGACATTATCTGAATTGCATGACCCTGATTATGATTGTATTTGTAATATAAATTTTTAGATAGAGGAAATACAGAAAGAATAATCTCCATGAGAAATATATAGTCATGCAGCAGGGTTATATTCCTAGCCAAATAAGCACTGGAATCCTTGAGTATCAGTGGTATATTCCAACAGTGGATCAAGTATTTAGAAACTACTCATTAATATGAAAAGGAAGTTATTGTTATTATGTTCCTTACTATGGTAATATGTTACTTAAATATTGCGGTGCTCCCCAGATTACTCATTGGGAATGTCCTAACTAATAATCATATCCAAAATCACAATATTTTATTCCTAGAGCATTGATCATGGAATTACTACTCATGAAACCAATCATATTGGCCATAGAAGTCCTCCACATATAATTACAAAGATAAACCATAGTGGCACTCTCCACTGTGTTCATTTTAATGGATCTATTTTTTAATGATTTTCTCTCTTATCATAATGTTACTTCCCCTATTGAGGTCACTTCATTGTTTTGACCACGTTGATAGGAACATGAGAAACTGAGGCTAGCTATAGCATGTTCCCCACCATCTGTTAAAAATATCTTACCCTAATATGTGGGAAATCTAAGGTGGATATAATCTTCTATCACTCCCCTATAATAAGAATCATGGTATGTAATTATGAGAATTATGGATTATCATACTAATCTCAGTAATGTAGTAGGGATGTGACCTTTATCGTCATATTATATTGAATAATCCCTCTCTATATATTAGGATAATACAGTGATAATATAGAAAGAATTGACTAAAGGAATAATATCAATCATGTTATGGCCCATGACCACTTCCTAGTATGACAGTTTAGAAATACAAAAAGTGGAATATGTACCCTATTAGCATCAAATCTTTGGGTGATAATTCAACATCATAATATCATATACTTTTCATATGGTAAATATGATAATCATCTAAAAATAGTTTATAGGATTTGCAATTAGGTTGAATTGTAAGCCTTTTTAGAGTCTAAAACCCCTAAATATGGAAAAAGAGTGTGAGTGCCTCTAATATTCAATCATAAATAGTATAAAAGTAAGAATGCCATATAATTATTCATATCCAATTTAATTAGTGTTTTATAGGATGGGGAATGTATAAAGCACTAAATTTTACATCACATACAATGAAAAAAGGATCATATCATTAAGGGTAGTTCGCAATGTTTGTAATTTAAAACAAGTCAATGTACCATGGTGTAAAAATTATAGTTGGTCTATCCAAAAAAATACTTTCATCCACAATGAAAAAAGGTTATTCTCATTAGGAAAAATCCATTGACGTTCTCTTATATCAGGATACCAAGAATGTGAAAAATTACTCACTTTTGTGGAATGCGAAGAATTTAATATTGGAATAACCCATTATGTTGACTATATCCCATCTAGAATGTGTGGTGTGTCTATATAATTACCAAATAATATCATAACAAATGAAATAATGCTACCATAAAAATATTATAAGATAAACTATAGTCTATATTGATGGGGGAATTTTCACCACCATCACTTACCCATGGACCCATTGAATACAAAGATGATATTGTATGTGATGGTTGTAGTGAAAAATCCAACCAGCAAAATAGGTATTGGGGATTTATTACCCCCTATGTGGAAGAAGAGTTTTTACAAATTTTGAGTGACATCACAATAAACACCTTTGTTGCTTCTTCCACATAATGATATTTACCCATAATTGGGACCATGATTATGGAAATCCTCAAGATGCACCCTTGGTGTCACTATTCATAACCCATATCTGAATGAATAGTTTGTATAAAAGGTAAATCTCTCAGTTGATGTAATCTAAATCAATCCACTATGAAGGAAAATATCCAAGTGATTTTGATAAATACATTACTGTATATTTAGAGGATGGTAAACATCCAAATACATTGGTGATGATTTTACTATCACCACATGATTTAAATTAGTGAAAATCAATAAAATTATCAATGTTGATAAAATGGAGTAATTCACTGATGTAGTAGGACATGATGAGTGAATAACCATTTTAAATGATGTTCGTATTTATTTTCAAAAAGAATGTGTGTTTTCATTTTATTAGAGGAATAATCGTGACTTATGTGGTCCTTTAAGAAGTCTACTACTATTTGGATAACATAAGTCTTACATGTATATTTATCTTAACCCATAATAGATGAGTATAAATATTTCCCTCTATTGTGTTAACAACCACCATAATTTCGGGAAAACTAAACTAGGAAAACTTAAGGTGGATGTCAATAGTAGACACATGTAAGCCAATCTTACGAGGCCCCACCTACAACATCGACTCAGGTGTCTACTGATGTAATGATCCTCCCAAAAATCATTAATTTTATTTAGCCCCATACTGCTCAAATGGATATCATGAAGGTGAAATGCTCAAATGTGTAATTAGAGAGGAATTCATATACTAGATGGATAGGCTTGAAATCTATACCACTAATCATTGGGATTCCATCATTATTGATATTAAATGGAGTAAGATATTTGTAATAGTAAACCATGTATTTTTCATCTTGGTGTGGCCCCAAGTTAGGAATATTGATATATTTGTAAACACCAATTCTCATATTATTTGCGAAGATACTCTAGGATTCATCATTTACTAATTTTAAGAATCTTATAGCTATAACTATCACTGATTGAGAATATCTTAAATGAAATTTTGTTTTATAATTAATCTATAAATTTATGGATATGGAAATAATTGAACACATTAATTTTAAGAATTATGAAAATTAGTGAATCTCGGACTTCATCACCATAAGGAAAATATCATAATACTCCCAGAATATACATATTCTCTAAGATCATCTAATAAGGAATTTTACATAAAATCATAGTAAACGGTTATAGAGCCGCTCATTCCCTTGAAATAACCTATTGTTATCCATGAGTTTTCATCAACAATAAAGCTCCTAAAAGTTTTTATTCAACATTAAAAATCCAAATCCTAGCTGAATCCACAAATATTGGGAAAAATAATGATAGTCATATATTATAACTATCACAATAATTCCAAAAATGATCCTAGAACATTCTCTTATACATTCTCAATGTTTGGAGGTCACCCCTCCAAAAAAGGATCCACAACAATAATGCACACGTTTTCAAGGAATGATGGAGTACAATTTCCTAAAAATAAAAGACTGAATTAACAAGGTTTATTATTTTTCAAAATAAAAGGATATGGGTTTCACTGTTGTTACATTGGATAAGATCTAATTTAAATTTTAGGAGGTTATAAAGAAATTTATGTTGTCTTGACTAGCCACCCTAGTTATTTTCTCTTATACCAAATATGGGGAAAATTCATTATTCATTCATATTTATTTTTATATTGTATAATTTGGCTAAATCTTGACAATTCATGTTGGGTAAACCCATTGCACATGTGACATGAGTCTCCACTACTTCACCTAAAAGATGATATATTTACAAAGTCCCAAAAAAAGTGATATAAAAATTCATTGACTTAATGATTGTAAATTAAGTCATCCAATCACATGTTACACTCCAAGAACATCTCATTCAAACACTTATTATCAAAGATCCCACTGTGATACTCAAGGCATAAACTCTTTCATTATAAAATAACAAGAATAATTAAAATCATAATCGGTTGGGTAAAAATTAGGAATAATATCCCTTACATGTACCTAATATAATTTAGAGCCTCTCACATTATTCCCCCCATCACTGGAAGGATCGGAACAAAATAAAAAAAATTAACTTCTCAGAAGATGAGAATATGAAAAATAGATCATTAAATTTAATCAACATGATAGACCACATCACTATTATTGAGTATTAAAATATACTTATACATCCATTCACAAGAATTCAAGAGGACTAATCATTAATATATGTAGAGGATGATTATTTAAAAATATACTCTATTGGTTCGATATCATTTCCACTAAGTCTATATGTACATGAAAAATAGAAAACCAAGCACTCTAACAAGATAAACAATAATATCATTAAAAACCTGAATGATCCAAGACTCACATATGGGAATTTATATAATATGATAAATTCTAATACATAAAATTATCTAGTCAACATCGAGGTATGTGAAGGATATCTCAACACATCCCACAAAACACAAATATGTCCTCTAATTCATGTTAAAATAAATTGTTTGCAGAATAGTTTTCTTTTCCCCATGGGAAAAAAGTTATAGAGTAACCTATTGATAGGAATTATATGCCCTTGGTTAAAATTTAATATATAATGAAGAATTATGCTTCCATTTTGAACAATTTTTTAGTTATGGATCATTTCATTCTCGACAGAACTCTTGGAAATCCATATGGAGGATCTTTCAATAAACCATGAGGTCAAGAATTACGTTTCTATAGCCAATATATATAACACATAGACTAGTTCCATAGAATATTTTACATCTTTTTACATCATGTAAGAAACAAGGAATTGACTGTACGTGGGAACATTATATTCTTGTATAAATATATAAATTTCAATTATACATACATCCAAAGGGCCCTAATTGATAATGGTTCTAGGATTAACCACATCCCAATATTGAATCACTATTATTTGGGATATAATGAATATGTCTTGGCTCCTTACACCATGATAATTCTAGTATTTGAATAGAGTGAGAAGAAATCTATTTAAATGATCAGGCTTAGGACCCAATTCAGAGACCCCATTTTTGACTATAAGTTAATTTAATTTCTAGGATGATACATTCAATGCCTACTGGGGTAGCCTGAGATTTATATTCAGGTGGTTTTGACCTCTAAATATCTAATGTGTATGAAAAAACCAATTTATGATTAATTTGGGGTGTTTAATAGTGATAGTTCCACTTTTGGGTCCTATAATCTCAATACGTATATGCATAGTATTATAAATGGGTGGGGATGTGTTTTATTTTAGATAACTCCACTAAAAATAATTTCTATTGATGGTATTAAAATTACTGTCATAAATCTATATAGTGAACTAATTTATTACTCAATGTTTTCCACCATTTTAAATGAGGAAAAAATAGGGAACTTGTCAAATCACAAGGGTCACAATATAAAATAAATTATAACCTCCAAAAACTTTTCTCTCATATAATGGTTAAGTGGATGTTTGAATTTACCAACCATAACCAATATAAAATATTATATACATCCCATTCATATCAACCATATCATGAACCATATGAACTCATTTATAAGACTAATGGATACTCAAAAAACATATCCAAGTCTCTTTGTTCAATAATATATGAATCCCAAAGTGATAAGGAAATGAGGTTTAGGAACATTTTCTCATGTTATCAGTGTGCCTTTTTTATTAGATGAAGCTATCCGTTTAATAAATTATTTCATTCTTATGGGAGTAATACTTCCACCTTATTAACTTCTAAATATTAAGATGTTACTCCATATTCTACGATTGATTGGGATGAAATATATGAATAATATGTGGTTACATATTTTCCAATCCCATACAAGGAAGGATTATTAACTACTATTGATGTTCTCAACAAGTTAATAAGGTTTAGATAGAAGATTCATAGCATATATTAATTTCTACTTCCACAATAATTGAAGAAGTGGACAACTAGATATCCATTTAAAAGAAACACTATGAATTATTTATGTGGAAATATACTGAAATATTCTAGATGCACCACCATGTGGATACCTTTCATTTTGGATTAATAGATATCCACTAAGGATTTAAATTAGTTTCATGGAGAATGTATCTAATCTATTCCAAAAACAAATAAGTTCAATTTTATAACCTTATAAAAGAAAATGTCATCGAGGAAGTTCAATACCCTATGTGGATTTCCAAAATATCCCTAATTAAGAAAAATAATATCTAGAACCAATTCTGTATTGACTTCTAGGACCTCATATGTCACATTAGAAAGGTTGAATTCTAATATTGATTATTGAGGTATTGATTTATAAATAATATGTATTCTATAACCTTTCCATTTTGGAGATATATTTTTTCTATAACCAAATTGTGATTACCTATATGGGTGAGGAGTCCACTACCTTCATGGAACCCCATGGGGAATATTGTTACAACGTTATTTCCAATGACATATAGAATTCTATTACTATATATCAATGTTCCATTCAGTATTTTTTCATGAATATTCTTATGAAGACCATTGATCGCTATATATATGATATGGTGGTTATATACAGACAACATTGTTATCATATTTTCAATCATGAAACAATATTCAACTAACTTTGATAATACAACTTAAAGATAAATTCACTAAAATGCTCTTTTGGGGTAACACTGATAAAATTACTCAAATTCCTTTTCCTTTATTATATTCTCAATACTATCCTCAAAAATATGATGGTGATATATGTTATGGTCCCTTTTTGAAACCTACAAGAGTTAAGAGGACTGTAGGGTTATCCTTCCAACATTAGAACTTCATAACTAACCATGTTCAAAATTGTTTTACCATCAAAATAATGATCAATAAAAGGTCCACATAATTTTTAGAAATTCTTTTAAAATCTAAAATGGTATCTCATACATATTATAGGAATAAGTACACTAGTAAAAGGGAATAATCTCATCCTTCGTGTGGTGACCTTGTAATGACAACTTCGCTCCCTCATTAGAATAATGATGTGTGAAAATAGAAAAGTCTCTAATATCATATTAGAATAATGGTATATATTATGAATCAATAATCTTATATCAATAATCACCACCTAAAATTTATTTTCTGAGTGTAGAAATTGAGAAACTAAATTTCGCACTAAGAGGTCCACCTAGTCTCCCATGTCGATATATTCATGTTCTTCCTTATTGAAATAATGAAAACTAGGTTTTTAGTGTAGTGGTAGGTCATACTATAGAATTTTGATATCTAATTCACATCCAATGAAGATATAAATTTGCAATTGTAAGCCGAGTTCATAATGGGTAACACATTCCAACAAAAGTTTCATTAGAACATGAAAATCCCTAAAGAGTAAGTCTTATTCATTCATAAAACCTCCCATGTGGAGAGAATTACTTTAATGGTTCACCTAATAGAATAATAGGGATAATGTTTGAAAAAATGAATCTCAATAGAGTCGACTTTAGACTATATTAATCACCCAATAAAAATAGTTTATACCATATTTATTCCCATTTATAGAAATATTTATTAATACTAAGGTAAATTACCCAAACCACATTGTGAGATTTGAGATGTACCTACATATACCATTGTACCAATTGATTATCAAGGTGATTTATAGTTGATAATTATAAAAATAAATAGAGACTACATTTTCAAGAATAATTTTTTTATTCCCATTTAAGATTATGTATAAATATTTATATAGAAATTCCCCACGATTTAATGACTAATTTTTGTACCATATTCACAAAATACAATAGAATATGCACTAGATGTTCCAAATATAGGCCATTTAGTGCTAAAATCGAACTATATGGTCGTTGAAATCACACAATTTAGGGTGGTCACACTATTCATCAATAATTCTATAGAACCGATCAATGAATTATATTATAACATTGATCAACGATAGAATATACCATATTTGACTAATGCCATAATTTGGTGGTTGTAATATATAATAAACTACCACAAAATTGGATTCTACCATTGGATCAAGACTATAATGAATATATCATTCACCAAGTAGCCATCTTAATCCATTATGATGACTCAAATTCATAGAAATTTCTCTATAAATATTTCCTTGATGGTATCCTCATTTGGTAAATTAAAGTAGGAAAAACCCTTACTATTATATAGGAAATCTATTACGGTCAATCCATTGCTCATCAAATAAAAACATTATATTCCATAAAATCAATGGGATTGGAAACTTCTAGCTATAAAAGGTGTAGGATTAAATAGAATTTATGAATAATCTACTTTCTTTTCAGATATATGGTAAATTCATTCATCCTCCCTTAGAGTGGTTTCATACTGCCAAATATTGTTCGACATTTGTTTTGTGAGGGATAAATGTATTGGGATCATTCCCACCAGACACAACCTTTCAGTTCAAGTACATTTTTTCTTCCATCTATTTATTCTCAAAATGATATAAAGCAGTGACACTCAATAAAGATATATGGTATATTATCATCAATTTCTTAAAGTCTATTATCAGAAAAAATGTGGTATCACTTACATAATATTAATAAAAAATGTGACCAAGTTTTTTCTTCTAAATTGAAATGGTTATATCTCAAGTATAATATATAGTCCAACCATTCATCCTTCTTACATATAATAGTGAATGAATATATATATGGAAATAAAAAACAATATCTATTTTATTTCAAAACATAAGGTCCAAAGTGAATCAGTATTTTTTAGAAAGTTTTATATATTTACTATGATTCTATCTCAACACAACCTATAATACCACTCACATTACCCTAAATTTTCTTACCTATATAATAAAATATTTCCATCATATTATGGTCTAATTTATTTAACATTTAATTTTCATCTTCTATTAATTTTATAAATATGAGAAGTATCATATTTGGAAATATGAGAAATAATTTCTTGATGGGAAATGTTTATGCCTACAATTGAAATTTGAAATATATCAACATTAAGAAACATTATTATTCAATACGAAAGTTCACATTTCTCATTTATCTAAGGGGAACTTGTAGTAACCCCGACCCCAGTATCCCAGAGCTAGTGTCTATATTATTACATTCTAATATGATATAAGGAATCACATACCAAAGGACTGAATAATTGAATAGTATTAGTAAAATAAATATTTACATGATTCTTATTTTCCATTTTAAAACACAAACATCAACAAAATATTTTTTCAATAATATCTTTATTCCATAAAAATTATCCTTTCTTAGAAATAATATTACAATTCATGGATTCCTTGGAAAAGAAACAAAATAAGGGTGAAATAAAATTTATAGTAATGGTAATGTATAATGGAAGCTTCCATAGATCAATATATAATAATCAATATGGAATGGAAAATAATTCAACACACGTTCTATTTAATCATTAACATCGATATTATAATTAGAAAATACATAATCAATAAGGAAAGGACAATAAATGAAAAATAGTTCCATTTAATCAAGAAACTAAAAATTATGTTCATCTAGAGAGAATATAATTTTGAAAATATCCTAGATAATAATAACTGAATTCATAATTATGGAAATGAATAATTGTTGAATGTCATGATCTCATGAATTATGATACTTCTACTGTCAAGACCTTTCAAAGTACAGTTTAAAACTACTTGTAAAACCACTTTGAATATTAGCTTATTAATTCACCTAATTATACTAATGATGTATCGAGGGGCTTTATTATTCAAGGCCAAACTCATCACTACAAGTCCAAATCATTTATCATATATTGAATAATTTATTTAATTCAATAACAATGTGTCTTATCATCAAATATCTTCATTGAGTAATGAATATATATATTTAAATATAACCCTAAATAAATAGGCAAATTTTAATTCATAACACCTTATGTAGAAATTATATAAAATATAATAAATAAACATATCCTATATTAATAAAAAGGATATTTAAGGAAAATTTAATGTCAATGAAAAGTGAGAAATTAAATGGAATGATTATGAATACAACAATGATTCATGGAAGTGAATGTAAATACATTACATGGTAAAAATGATCATAAACTATCCGATAATAAATAAGTATGGTATTAATACAATATATCTATGGCATCTCACCTTTTTATTTAATAACTTTTCATTAATTTATAAAAATAGAGGGTCTTTGAATGGTTAGTTAATTGAAAATAAGGTATATAATACATGAAATCTTAAAACATTTACCTAATCCACCTGAAAGTATACATCATTAGTTCATCGTATGTTTCCTTACTATATTTCCTAACATGGGGCACACGTCATTGCAAAGGGGTGATCATAAGGCCTAGTGAGGGAAACCATTTACATATATTTGTGTGGAATATCAATATGAACAAGAGAAAGATAATTGTGGAATGATAAATGGAAAAAAATAAATATAATAATAAAAATATCATGAGTCATTACATGGAAATGTTGATACAATGTTTAATTTATGCATTATTAATCATATCACTATGGTTAATCACTAAGGTTTCAAAAATGAGAAATACCATGGTTATTCACTAAGGTATCATAAAATCATGTCATCTGTAGAATTATAATTCATTACCCTATTTGTTGGAAACTATTAGGGAGAATCCATCGTATGTATTATTTAATGTTAGATACATATATTATAATCAAATATTTTATAAATATCCATTGGAGAATAAAAATAGGTTACATATTAAAATCATGGAATTTCAAAAGTACTTAAAAACATGAACATTATATTATTTTTATCCACGAAAAGGGAATGCGGGTTTCATGTATGTTAATATTAAAATATAATTTTTTTTACATTTTGGTAAATACCCATGGAAAAAATATTCTTGTCTATTTAAAAAAATATAAAAAATAGAATTTAATGAGGAGAATAGGAAACTTTTAAGAAGAAAATGCTACAGGATAAGAGGTATAAAACATGGGATTGAAAAAGGGTAAAATGAGAGAGGACAAAAATATACAATTGATAGAAAATAATTTTCAGTATGGGTATTATCAAAAGTTTATTATGAGATAGAAACCATACCATTTATAATATATATGAAAAATTACTTTATCAATTATATCAAAACTATTCTTAAAATGGAATTGATGGAATAAAAATTTTATTTATAGAATGGAATTACACATGAAGTAACTATGACATTGAAATGTTACACATTATTACATCCCACGTATGCCCTAAGAGTAAGGGGTTCAATTGTTGTAGTTTCATGGGTTTCCTCAGCTATCATCGACTAAGTGGTAATCTCCACTAGGTGGAACTTCTCCCCTAAGAAATTTTGTTCACAATTCCTTTGTTGAAGCCTGTATTCAGTATGATCATGGGTGAACCACTGTGATGATACCACCCTCATAGTTTCTGACAGATGGGCATCAAACGGAATTAACCTAATGGTTTAGGAAATCAACTATTCATTCTATATCATTTATACTTTTTCATTATTTCTCAGTCGAACATAATTATAATGGAAAATTATTATGAAGAGTATAGTTTCCAAGATTCATATTTACTAATTCTAGTATTTTCCAATGGTCACATTTAACCAATTTGTATATAAAGGTTTACTCCTGATGATCACATTTTACCTTATACACTATAAATAACACTTCATTATTGAGATATGGTTTATTTATGTATATTATTATTTAACAAAAAATTTCAGGAATGAAATAACATTTAAAAAGTCTAGTGGATTAAATTATTATCCCCTTTAAAAAAATTCCATGAAATTTCCACTCATTATCTCAATTGAGAAAAGGTGGGTGTACTACTGTCTCATTGTATGCACTAGTTCCCATGTTACCTAGTCATATGTAAGGTTACTCCACACCACTTTTATGATGTGTGAAGTATTTTTGCATAAAACCTTTTCTATATGTTTAATGATCTCCACCAGATTCTTCTAATAATATAGTTCATGTTCCATTTGTAACACCTCCATATTCAATACAAAATAAATAAGAGATATATTTTTTGGAGATTCTAGTTGGAATACCACAACTCCTATACAATTAAAGATTTCATATGGACCCATGTACTTCAGGATATGCTATATTTTCATACTAAACTACATTAATGTCCTCTATAGTTATATTCAAATGAATACTTTGACTCCAAGATCAAAATCCATGTCCTTTCGATGGTGGTCAACATTGCGCTTGTGCCAAATCTAAGCATCCTTTATGTTTTTTTATATCATGAACCATTTCAATCATCTATTTGAAAAGATCATTCCCTTGTATCTTTCTATCATCATCTTCATCATAACATTTAAGAGTAATAAATTACTTTCCATAAAGAGATTCTTTGGGTGATATTTGAATACTCAAGGGGATGTTGTTGTTGTATGAGAAATCCATTAATGGGTGGTGTTGATATCATTCACCTAAAATTCTATTGAGTATTTTCCAAGAATTACCTTGTGTATTTTAATAGTTCTTTCAGATTGGTCATAAGTTTTGGGGTGATAGGATGTAGTGAAATTCAATTTGTTACATAGATCATATTAAAGACTTATATATAATTTTTATATTAACCATAGATCATGATTAGAAATGATTGAAAGTGGAACACCCTAAAACCTTAAAACATCCTTTATGTAAATCATGGAATGTTTTATAAGTGATAAATATTACTGAAAAGCAATAAAATTGGTAGTCTTGGTGAGTTAATCCACGATAACCAATATCATATTGTTTCCATTGGATGTTCATGGGAGACTAGTGACAAATTTGATAGTGATATTTTCACACTTCCATATTGGTATGGGTAGTGGTTGAAATACCCCTTTAAGAGGTTGTCACTTCAATTACATGCTGACATACCAATTACCTTACAGCATAGTAAAAAATCTCCTAATTAATATTATCCCACAAATAATGATCATGAAGGTCCCGATACATTTTACTGTTTCCATGATGTATAGAGAATGTAGAGATATGAGCTATACCCATTAGTTCTTTCTCTATATTAAGAATAGATAGTCCATGTATTCTTGTATAAAATTTTATTAGACCTTCTTTATCAATATTGAATATAGGATACTTCCCATTCTACACATCCACTATCATCTTCAGTAACAAGGGTTCTTCTATTTTAGATTTATTGATCATAAATAGTAATTATTGTTAAGAAATCATTTGGGATGGGGTTCATGATTTATTTTCTCATATGATTCCCATGTACAATTTTACTAGGAAATTGATCAAAGGATCTCATTAAATACTCATAATTTGAAAAACAATAGGGTCATTCATACTTAATGCATCAGCAAATTTGTTTTCTCTTCTGGGTGATCATGAATTGATCATTAATTGTCTTTAATAACTTCTAAATATCTCCTCAGTCCCACGATCAATTATTTTTGTATAAAAATATAATTAAATTTTTGGTGGTCTATTTATATTTCCCATTTCTAACCTTATAGAATGTGCCTATATATTTTCATCGAAAAAACCATAGCTGCTAGCTCCATGTCTTGTTTCGGATAATGTTTCTCATGGGGATTCAACTTCTTAAATGCATAAGAAATCAAATTGTCATTTTTCAAAAGTATTCACAAAAGACCATTCATATTTGAATATTTATAAATAATGAATCCTTCTTAGATAAGGGGCATAGATAACATATGTGAAGTTACCAATCTCTTATTCAGATATTGTAATCATTTTTCAACACACCTTTTTTCATATTAACTTATCCCCTTTTGAGATAACTTGGTTAGTGTAATATAATGTTTTAAAAATATTCCTATAATATACATCGAAACCAATGAAATTAATAATCACAATTACTACTGTTGGATGAGTAAACTCCACTACCACATTTGTATTGGTTGGTTAAACTATGATTCCATCATTGGTTAAAATGTTCCCCAAGAAAGAAACTTGTTGTAACCAAAATTCTATTTTTCTGAACATTTAAAATAGAATATCCTTCTAAGTTTTCAATATAACCCTTTTATGATTCTCATGCTCCACATGAATTTTGGAATATATTAGAATATCATTAATAAAAAATACCAAAATTTTATCAAGGTAGTCATTAAATACTCTATTCAAAAAATATGTCAATGTAATAAGATCATTAGTTATAAAAAAGGGAATACAACACTCATAATTCCCATATATTGATTATAAGGGGGTATTTTGAATATTATCTTTCATTACCCTCAAATCATGATAACTAGATTGATGATAAATCAAGGATAACAATTGATCCCAATGAAGCTGGTCAAATAAATCATCAATCCTTACAAGATGGTACTTTTTCTTCACTATGATCACTTTATGTTCTCTATAATAAATACATATATTCATTGATCTGTACTTCTTCATCCCAAAGAGAACATGTCCTCCCCAGGGAGACACACTAAGTCTAATAAACCCCTTCTCCAAAATATCATAAATTTGTTACTTTAATTCATCTAGCTCCAAATTTCCCATTCAATATGGGGTCTTTGATATTGAATTGTATATAGGTATGGGATCATTGGAGAACCCTACATCCCTTTCTCTAGGAGGTATAGTTGTCCCCTTAGACAGTATGTGTGAGTATTCTTGAATGATGGGAACATTATCTATTCTTATACTTTCATTTATTTCTTCCTGTTCATTGGTCATCTCCATAAATATGGGTAATAAACGTTCTTCTTGGAATATCATAGATCATGAAATGTATCCATTTAAAATAATTTTAGGTTATCCATTCAAGACTACTAACATTTCCTTGATTCTGTAACTGATCTAAGAATAACACTTTTAGAGACAATCCATCCCTAATGTATTAGAGAATTCCACCATGGGAATGACTACTATATTTTTGATGAGATTGTTCTCTCCAAATCTAATACTAGTGTTTCTATCCATAGTAGATTCTTGGAAAATCATTCCATGAATCTTGCCTGATATCTAAAATTATTGTAGTTCTAGTATCCACTCTATACTCTTTACAAACATATATATAACTATAATAAAACAAAGTACATTCTATCATTGAGAGGACAACAAGACTACCTTCCGCTATATCATTTGAAGCATATATATAATCATTCAAGATAGAAAATTATTGGGCTTGATATCTTGGAGAATGTGGAGTTTGATGGTGATTTCCATCCATTATCGTTAGATTTGGAAAATGATTGATAATGTTCTCAAGATATATAAAAATGAAGCATTGGAATTTAGAATAGGCTTGCATCATCATCCCTTTTTGTTAATGTTGAGAATTTGAGGCTCCACCTCACCAAGAGAGTACTAAGTTATATGGACATATCATCCACACATGTAACATTTTCCAATATACAGCACGTACTTCCCCAAATTCTTTATCCAACATTTTTTTCATGCAAGATGTTTTACTTTCTCTCCTCCTCATATGTCGTCAACATTAATCTGTCTATTTAGATGTAATGTTATATTATATTCATTTTATTTATGTGACCAATGAATATCTTTCAACCCTAGATCAAACTTCATATCACTCCTGAATATCTTGTTGTAGAATTCATTGACCCGATTGGAATGACTCCTCTGTATATGGGGTTTTATTCCAACAAAAATTCAATCAACCATTCCATTAGAATAAATAAAATATATATAGGATTAACAAGAAAGTCATCAGAATTTTACCTCATATATTAAGAATGATTCATTTTCATTCTACTATAGCTCTAGGTATTCCTTTTGATTTTTTTTCATAACAAACTAGTATGATATTTATTTAAAAATTCCCCTGAACTCTTACCATTACATATAATCAATAGCCCTTCTTCGATTCATGTTTTTAATTATTGTCCACCACTAATAAAATTTTACATCTAAATATAAAAAATGAAGATTACATTATCTTGATCTGAGTAATAGAGTATAGAAAAGATAATTTCTATAGAGCTTATCCATTGTTCAAAAATCAATGGGTTAATAGATCCACTAAAAGAATGTGGTTGTTGAAACATCAATGAATCAATGGAAATTTTTTCCCTTCGAGGTTAATCTAGTCACTCGACTTGATTTAAGTTATTATTCATAACTCGAGTGAGTTGATTCATCATGCTCATGAATATTTATAACCTAGATTTCATTGGACGGATGTCAATGGATAGTCTATTATTCTCATCTGTTGTGGAATTTATCCAATTTCCCTCCATTTTAGAAACGAAGAAATTAATTTAGAGAAATATGTTGCTTTTAAGGATATTATAAATCTAATAGATTTTTTTGTCATAAAAAATCATACATAAAAATATTGTCCTAAATAAAAAATATAGGTTCTATTTACCCTTGATAATGGTTCATAGAACACTTTTTATTAACCAAAAATATTCCCTAAGAGTGTCAAAACTGGAGTGAAGGAAGGACTATTGTCATAAACTATTCCACATTTTAGTCTTGCTCAATGCGATGTTTCGGGATGTTACCCCTAGATACATTTGTGCTAGATCCACATCCACTTTCACGTATCCAGATATAGATCTCGATTCTTAGAATCCACTTAACTACTATTTCATTAAAATAATAGGATTTCTTCCAACATTTTAAATTGTCTATATGGTTATTCATATACTTTTTAAATCAAAATTTCCCCAAATAAATAACCTATATATTGATGCCAACTATGGAATCTAACATTTTCATTAAATAACTTTTCATTTCATCATCATTATTTATTTTACTTGAAAACAACATACAACACAAAAATCAAACAATGAAATAAAAAGAAAATCCAGTAACACGAGGACTTTGGTGGTCTAAAATGGTGGATCCCTAGAGCATCCACTATGACTAGGTTCTCCACCTCTGAAAACAGTATCACAATATCTTGAGAACAAAGGGTATTCACCCGATGGGTGAATACAAGGCAAGAAAGTCAGAGACCATGTTCCCCTCACACCACATGTGAAAAATGACAGTGCATTCATCCAATAGACTGATGAATTTACTTATGATGTAGGATATAAACCATGGGATGAGGAACTTACCTAAAAGATAGTTGTAGATAATGATGGAGTTAGTTTCCACTACACTAAGGGTGATGTTCCTCTGCATAGATAGTTGGAGAGCAGAGAGCATCAGCAGGGTGTAAGCTTGTAGAGAATGAAACATTCCATAGTGGTAAGAAAAAGAATCCATAAATTCTCAATTCTTATCGCGTATTTCGCCACACCAACTCATGGTGGCCATAGTGCAGGAGCCATCAGTGTTCAGTTTAGGTATTAAAGGATGCATGTACCATCTATCCCACTACCCCTGTTTTCCCTCACCGATGGGGGATTATGATTGAACAAGGTTTTCAAGAAACCTCATGGTGGGGGAACCCCACCAGACCTTACAACAACGAAACCGATCCAACAACAGACAATTATCCCTTGTAACCACCACCCACTGGGAACAGGTGGCCCCTTCAAAGATCACTTTATTCTGAGCCGTCCAAATGCACCAACATCCTACTACTAGGGCCAATGCATGATCTTTCAACTCCGCCCCTAGGCCTCCTGCACCATGAAACCATCTCTCAAGGAAGGGAGAATCCCTCTGGTCTATGGATTCCCAACCATTGAAGCTACCGAGGGCCGACCATATGGCATTGGCCCAATCACCCATAAAGAATAGGTGAGCTGTATTTTTTTCCTGACGTGTCCTGAAGTAGGAGAAACTTAATGCCATCTGAATTCCCATCTATTTGACATTATTGTCTTTTTAAATAGCACAGTTCCAAATCTTCCAAACCAGAAAATTAAATTTAGCTGGGGCTTTTTTGATCCATAGAGTTCTCCCCGTGCATCGGTTTGGACTCGGTTCATAAATATCTTGCGGAAATACTTCATTAAAAAACAAGTAGAACTCGAAGCAGTGAAGATACACTTATGTTGATCATCATTCATGTCGATAAGTTCAAAAACAACATGTTGGCTGCTAATAAGAACTACCGAAACAAATGTGGGATACATTATAGCTTTGAGAAAGGAAATTTCGGTAACTGTGAATACTATAAATGCGCTAAAACATTTAATTTATACATTTATAATAATATCACCATGTTATGTCACAAAGGTGTTGTAAATGAAAATTAATAGGTTATCCACCAAGGTGTCATAAGAACATGTAACCTCTTGAGATTAAATTATTTACCCAATGCATTGGAGTTTAATCGAGGTTCACCATTTATATATATTATTGAATTTGAGATATATATATATATATCATAATAAATTCTTTCATAAATATCCCATGGTGAATAAAAAATGGGTTTCATATCGAAATTATGGCATTCCAAAAGTGCATAAAAACATATTCATTATGTAATTTTCACCCAATAGAATGTGAATGTAGGTTACATGTATTTTAATACTAGAATCAAGTAAAAAAATGATTTCATCTAGTGGAATACCATTTCGATAGAACAAGGAATGAGTATTCACAAAAATAAAATGAATGAAAATTTCTTGGGAAGAGGGAAATTTTGAGAATAAAATTTGACACCATAACATATATAAAATATTGTTTTCAGAAAGTGTAATATAAGAGGGGGGAGAATACCCTTGATAAAACATAATTTTAATTTAAGGTTATAATCAATATGGTAATAAAAGAAAATAACCATAGCATTTAATGTAAATATACAAATGAGATTCTTGAAATGAGCTGAAAAGAAGCATAATTCCCTTACATGGAATATTAACTCTTAAAACATGAGGATCTTGACCTTGTGGGTTTTAGGAAACCTTGGGAGGAAAAATAAAATTTATATATGGAGGTTGTATTATGGGTGAATGGAAATGGGGAAATGGGTGAATATTTATTGTAAGAGTGGACGATTTGTTTAACAATTTCCAAATATAGGCCTCATAAATCTAGTTTGTGGAAAATTAAAAAAAATGGGATTGACCGTGACTTTTTCCCCAGGTATTGGATATTTGGGAAAAATTTTATGTTATTTTAACCAATAATAACTAAAAATATAATTATATTATTTATTTCATAAATTAAATGTAATGCTTCCACAAAATAATATTATTAATGTTAATGACTCAATTTTAGACTATGGAATGTAACTTATACGTTACAAATTTGATTATAATCTTTTAATATACATTATATTAATAAAATTATTTTTTTGAAGTCATGTATTGTAGTCGTCTAATTATTACATCATTTTGAAATAATTATAATGTTACTAAACATAACAAAAACCTCAAAATGCATTTTTCCTATTCATGAAAAAAATATAGTATTTTAAAAAATTTTCAAAATTTCCCCCGAACCTAAATGTGAGGCGATTATATAAAAAATGTTTATTTTATCCTAATAAATATCTAAATATGATAAATTTTGCTGTTAACTACAAATATCTGTTTTTATTAAAAAAAATGCGGGATGAATATGCATAGTAAAATTTCAGACACTTCAAAATTTCTAAGGAGGTAATAAAATTATTTTATTATTTATATTAAAAACCTTTTTTATGATATTTCAAAATAATAATTATTATTATTAATACCATAGTTTTTTATAATTGATTACATATTTAATAAAAATTACAATTTCGCAGTCAAAAGTCAATTTATCAAATTCATCAATTTTTTTATAATTAAAAACTATTCATAAAATGGAATCGAGGGAATAAAAGTTTTATTTATTGGACCTCATATTAGGATGGGTCAAGGGTGAACCCTAATGATGATACCTCCCTCTCATGTTCTAACTGATGGTCTTTAATATGCCTAACACTACTGGTTGAGCCATGAATTATTCATTCTATATCAATCATCTTTTGTCATTGTTACTTATAAGAACGTAATTATAATAGTAAAATTATTACAACTATTATAGTCTCCAACAATCATATTGGATAATTTTTATATTAACCAATCATTATATTTGACCAATGGTCATATAAAAGTCGAATCTTGATAGTCACATTTCCCTTTATACTCAATAAAAACAACTTCATTATTGAAGAGATATATTTTTGTGCATAATATAATTTAACACAAATTTTCAAGAAACAAATATCATTGACAATCTATGAGTCATTACAATATCCCTAGTGATGTATATTCAGAATAAATGGATTTTTCATTGATAAAAATAAATTACATAAAAAGGTCTTTAATAAAATTAATGATGAAAATTACCTTTTCATTTTGAAAATCACCTTTTAAAACAATTTGTTAATAAAAAGTGATAAATATAATTTTTTAAATATAATTTGATCATGTAAATAAATTATTATATGAATTAGCTTTCATTCCTAAAGAAAATTCCATACATTCTATATATATAAAAACATAGATTCCTTTCGAATTTTTAGCTACAGAAAAAATGTCCTTATTTTGAAAATGAAATGAGGACCCCATTAAATAACTTTTTTTAAAAATAAAAATGGGAAAAATTTATTTAATAAATCATTTCGAAAAGGATGCAAATTTTTAAAACAATATTACAAAACATGGTTTTGTAAGAAAACAACCTTCCACCCAAAGAGAGCAATGGAGTCCTATTTTCTTTAAAAAATGTCAACACAAATATAGTAACCAAATAGTGGGAGAAATGTGTTATTAATTTATTACATCATGAATAACTAGAAGATAATAAAATTAAAAGTTTTTATTATGAAATGGAAAAATTACTTCCTTTAACTGAAATTCAATAAAAAATAATCCGGACTAGAATGTGATTGTTAAATAAACGCATACAATGATCATAATTTTGTATCAAGTATCATTAAATGAGTTCATTTTGTGTATATACTATATATCGACATATAAAATAATGAATTAAAACATATATATGATGAAGAAGTATTATAACCCAATGAAAATAAATTGATTTAAAAAATTCTTTACCACATTGTAACTCTTAAGTAAAATCCCCTAAGATGTAATAATTAAAATTAAAACTAATAATACCATATTTATTTTATAATCATGATATTACCTTTCAAATTGGTAGTATGTAAACTATATAAATGAAATTTGGTACATAACATTACAATACACCTCAATGAAGAGAAATTGAGAAGAATTCGCTTACATCACACTTTTCTTTTTTTTAACATGATTAAGACTCCTTTATGATGGTTTTAATCATGTTATTAATTTATACCTGAACCATATTCATACATATAATGTCATATATGATCTTATTATTAAATTTTACCACCCTCTTGTTTGTAATATTTTCTTTTCTTGTAGTTTTTTGGTTGATAATTGCCTTGTTTTCTCATGCATGTTTTGTAATGGAAGGTATGGTAATTTTAAATAGGATATAATTAATAAATATACATAAATATATATATTGTATAAATATAATATTTAATCATTTTATTCATTATTATAACCACTCAAAATTGTTTGGAATGGAAAATTAATCACATCACTTCGTGAAGATGTTATATCGAACATACATAGAAGTGACAATGTCATTCTATTATTGGTTGAAAGTTTAAGGAAGTGGGTGATATATTAGTTTTATAGAATAGTTATCATCTCTAATATATCACATATATTGTTTAACATTACCCTTATAAAATTCCAAGTAAATTATTTGTGAAAAACAAATCACATAACTTCGTGATGCGGTAGTATTTTGTACACAAAAACATCGTTATCATATTTGAAAAAATAATGGAACATAAATAGGTATGAGTGAAATTAAAAATTAAATAATCATTTTACTTTCATAAATCTAATATACATGTGTTAATTCCATCATTATATATAACTTTGAAATATGTGGACATAAAATGAAATATATCAGTTCACGACATGGTGGTCTTCTGGACACATGATCCCTGATTTCATTTCCAATTTGGGGGATATTGAGATGGATAATTATTATTAAATAAATATAAAAGAATATATTAATATGGTATATCTTGGATCTATTAAATTGTAATTTTTACGAAATAATTTATTTCGGGAAAATATTAAGGAAAATGGATTTTTTTTTGAATAAATAGTTACCTTCTCTAAGAGAAATATCATTTGGATATCTTAATAATGACCCTAAGAATGGTATTTTGGGAGGAAAGTTTTTTGGTGATTTGAATATGAATTTGGGGGAGAGATTGTTTTTGTTGACATAAATTTATTTGGAGGCATGGATATATAAAGGAAGGTAGTTTCCTTTTATATTTTGGGATAGGGGACCTACTTGGGGATAACATGATTGTTTCCAAAAGGAATCGTAAAAGAAAAATTTATTCAAGTTAAAAAAGATTAAAATTGAGTAATAATAGTAAATTGAAATGGGTAAAAAGAAAATATTGATATCCAATAGGATTAAACATGTTTTTGATCATTTTTTACCCTTATCTTCTTAGTTTAATGTCATAGTAAATCCATTTTAATCTTAACCATGTTAAATAATTTTTACATTTTCACTATTCATTTTGGTAAGAAAAATTGTATTTACTATATTTGATAATATAAATTTTTAAGATTCAAAATATGAAATCCATTTTTGCAGATTATAATCATGAAACTAGAAAACAATATTTTAAAATTAATCTCATACACTCGATGAGAAAGCGAGTTTTTCATGAAAAAATATTCGAAAGTTTACATTTTTTATAAATATTAAATATTAAAAATATCTATATGACCTAAATTGGATTAGAAGATATATAATTGAAATAATTATAATTTATAACTAATTAGAATTAGAATTTATCTTTAGAAATAAATTCAAATAAAATGTAGTTTTTAATTCGAATTCAATACTTTTCAATATTCTTAAAAAAATAAATTCATCCTAAAAATAAAAAGAATTCACCCTATGATATTTTTGGAATGATTATTTATAAAGTGAATTTAATTTTATTAAATAAGTTTTTAGAAGCGATAAATATTAATTTTAAATTATGTTCGAAAAGGTGACTAAACAAGATTTTATAAGAATTAGGTTTTTCAAAAATCATTTCTTTTTCTCATAAATGATTCTTATTTTATTTATAATAAATAGATAAATATATTTTTTATAACATATTTATTATCATTCAGGCCCAAATAATTAATGACTAGGTTATAAAGATATACTTTATTATGGTTCATTTAGACTCAAGGGTGTGTGTTCTACAAGATATCGAAGGGATCAAATTCAAAGATTTATTTTTTGTGCATTGTATAAGCTTGATGTAGTGCGTCCCATCACATCATAAAATTTCACTTATTTTATAGTTTTTGGTTTTTACATTCTACTTACCTTAACAATGTTTCTTCCTGATAATTTAAACATTTCCTTCTCAACTAAGGGATTGGAATTTTGAAATACCATTATTGAAAAACCCACATCATAAAGGGATTATTAAAAGATCCTCTTAATTAGAGAGAAAGGGAAGTACAGAGGGCATATAGAATAACACAAAACTGGGTTTCTAAGTAGGATAACAATGTTGGAATGTGAATATATGGACATGTAATAAATGTTTAAAAAATTATAGTGAGATATATAGGCCATTTTTCATAAGAAATTTAATGATCAATATAATGTTAAGGACTAAAAATAATAAATCTATAAGGATTTAAAAGAACATCTAATTCCTTATAAATTAATTTAATAGGATAACATTTTTTGTTCTAGATCATTTTACTAAATTTGATAAGTCATTTTCCTATCAATGAATATATGTAAATATTCTTACATGATAGGTTTATATTTTAAAATTATAATTTCTAATATTAGTTATGCATCTAAAAATTTTCAACTCATTTCTTATTACAAGAAATGAATATCCAAGAATTACTTTTTTATTCCCATGGTAGTAAAATTCACATTTAATAATCATATGACCCAAAAAAGATTGCCTAATATTTTTTTTATATGTAAATATTTTCCAAAACCAAAATTGTTAGAAAAAGTTATAAAATATAATATATTAATCTATAAACCTCGACAGTAACACCACATGTTCAAAATTAATATTTATTTTTCATATCATTTATCTAATGAAATATAAACTATAATATGACATACTCTAGTGGTAGGAATTAAACTTTTATCATCTTTTAGTTGTGAATTCAATCCCGATGGTCTTGTCGAACGTGATTGGTTATCACTCTCTTAGAAGGATGTCCCTTTTCTAAAAATATAATAATATAATTCCAAAAATGTTGCCAATTTTTTATATAATTCGTTGAAATAATATTATTCATTTAAATAAATTAATAAATTTTTAAATACAACTTATTATTTCCTAAAAAGTCTAAAAATATTATTTTTATATGTACTATAAAATTTATCAATATCGTTAACCTTATGTCTATAAAATGTAAAGGAATTACTCCTAAAATTACATTTTATCAAAATTTATACTAAACTAATGGTATTTATTTTATCAAATTTCTCCCAAAATATACTTAATATTGGTAGACTCCCATCAAATAAAACATTAAAGGGGGTTTAATACTTTGAACTTATGATAAATTTTATACCCATTAAACCATAATGATATAAATTTCACATATTATATTGAATACTCATATGCTTCGGATACTTAAAAGAATTCATATTTTTTTCGTGATTCTCATCTCCAAAATACTATTGGTAAATTAATTATAAATTTATTTATGGAATCATGATACCTAAATAATTCAGCCATTTTATATCAACAGAGGTCCTTTTTTGGTATAGGGGTAATCCTTTATAAGAGGGTGATAAAATATATAATTGAAAGGTTCCAACAATATTATAAAATGAAATATAAATGGATTCATAGGATGGAATTTATTTCTTTCTATCATACTATTCATTTTCCGTGACAATTCATTGCTTTATGTCCTTCTTTTCTACAGATAAAAAATTTTCATGTTCCATTAAGACACCTTATTTTCAATATAATACACAATATCTTAAACCTAGTTCATTCCTTGTCATCATATATTCAAATACATCATAATTTTATATATGAAAATGTGAATTATGCTATTAATTTCCCTCAAGATTGTCAAACTAGGTATTCAGTAAGGCACGTTTTAATACATGAGTTGATGATCAGGTCAAAAACAATGTTCCCTTTATTAGAGTTTTTACCACTACCAACCACTAGTCCATAACCATTTCCACTCATAGTATCTGTATATGGATGTAAGAAAATAGCATACTCCTTACAAAAACATTTCGATGTTCTTCTATACGTATCCCCAACTTTGGTATGTCTCCCCCATCATCCTTTGACATTCTAAAATCCATATATAATTCATATGATAGGGAATCTGGTTGGTCGTTTTCTCTGCTCTGATGCTAGCACCTCGTCTGTAAGTCATCCTGTCAACCCAAAACTCTGTGTGGAGGTGGATTCTTCGAATTCGACAGTATAATAGATTTGGATTACAGTTGGTGAGAATTCCTCTTGAAGCAGGCAGTGGTCTTTGAATCTTGGGTTGACTTCGGTCTGACGTTCCATCCTCTCAGTCACCAGGATGATCACTGTCACGGGGGAGCTATTTTAGGTCCGATAAAGTGTACTGGTAAGGATATTATCCAGGGGAAGAATCTCATTGATGTTTATATGGATGATAATGGAGTGGGTTGCTTGGCCTTGGGAAACCTAACTTTTTCGGTGGTGTTTGAGAGGCTGAAGCAGGACCCCAGGTATGGTGTGTCTCATGCGAATGTGGATGCTGATATTCCTTGAGGTGGTGTTGGGAATGATGTTGTAGTGGCACAACCTCATGGTGGGTGTGTTTCCAGTGCTGGACACGAGGATAGTGAACATAGGCGGTGTGATGTTAGTGTTGTCAAAGATATTTCTGGTCCGAAGGAAGATGGGAGGCTGCTGAATTCAGATGGTTGGAAGCAGATCAATATGGTATCTACTTCTGGTAAGGTGTCCAAGATTTAGATGAAACCTGCTATTTCTGGAGGTACTATCGAGACATGTAATTAGTTTCATGAATTTCCACCAAAAGATGTTTCTAATGTGGAGGTGGGTTCCTTAATGAAAGGAGGTAACTCATTATAACTTATTTCAGTTGATGCAGCGAAGGAAGTGAATGTTGGCCAAGATATTGAGGGATAGCCACAATTCAATGCTTTGATTGACTATAACAATCTGCATTAGCATTCTCGAGAGTTTGTTGATGGTTCCCATGATGTCGTAATATCTGGAAATTGGGGGGATGTCTCAGATAGTGGTAAAGAAAATGTGATGGTTATTCCTTCCTATAGTGAGGTTCTCAAGGATGGGAAGGGAATGTCTGGAAAGGAGGTGTCCGTCACGACAAGCTGAAGGCCAAGGAAAGACTACTCTGATTTGATGAAGCCTCTTTCTACTCGGTCCTCCTTCAAGAAATCTTCGCAAGAGCTGATCTCTTTGGATAAATTGTACCTCAGAAGGAAGTATGCAAAAATCTGCAAACACTATGAAATCTCAGAATGGGAGTTAGCCATTGTGGAGGAAGTCTATCATGGGTGTGGTAATCGTAATGATGTGTATGACATGTAATCAGTTTTCGGCCTTGCGGTGCGTGCTTGCTGTAATTGTTTTTACTTTAATAAATTTTCATGGGTCTACCTCTGACTGACTTTTCTAGTAGTTCCAAAGGTTGCTACTAAACTTCCTTTCATACCAACTATAGAGACCACGTACCCAATATCCCAAAGCTAATGTATGATTCATTACATTGGAATTAGATAAAATCAATCACATATTGTTGGACCATTCTGTTTATTAGTATTAATAAACTAGATGCATACATGATTCTCATATAAAAATTTAAAAAACAAAATACAATATAATTTTTTTTTCAACAATATCATTAATTCCTAAAGTATTTCATTTCTTATCAATCATAGTATAATTCATATATTCTTGCTAAAGGAAATAGACTAAGGGTGAGATCAAATTATTAATTAGGGTTATGTAAAGTGAAATAAATCTTTAATCAATATAGAATAATCAATATGAAATGTTAAATAATGAAATACACATTCCTTTTAATCTATAACTCTTCCATCAAAATTAGATAATGAATAATCAACATAGAATGATAAATAACTAAAAATATGAGATTTAATAAATAAAATAATAATTAAATGAATAAAAATATAATAACATTATTAAAATCACATGGATAATAAAAATTGAATTCATAATGAAGGAAAATCATAATTACATTATGTCATGATCTTAGACATAATGATACCTCTACAATTAATACCTTTATGAAGAAGGATTAAAACAATAGGTGGAAACATGTTTAATGATTGCCTATTTACTTATCTCATGATACTATCAGTACATCAAGGGGATATATAATTTTATTCCCCACCCATCGATTCATGTCCAAAGCATTCCTGATATATTAAATAACTCATTCAATTCAATAACAATGTTCCTTATCTTTAAATATCCATATCGATTAAATAATATATATATATGAATATTTCCCCATATAATCAAAAAACATTCTATATAGAACACCATGTGTATAAATGATATATTTTTTAGTAATAAACCTATCTGTCATAATGAATAAGAATTTTTAGGGTAACTTTAATGTCCTCAGAAAGTGATTAATTCAAGGAAAAGTGTATGACTAGAAAAATTAATCCAGGAAGTGAATTTAAACACATTCCATGGTCAACATGATCATAAATCACATATATAATGAATATGGATTCCATAAATACTACATATATTCAGTGGATTAGATGTAATATAAAGGGTTATTGTCATTGAATAATATGAATTCCATAAAAAGGTGTATGAAATAATTTTCGAAGAAAATATTCTTTCTATTTTGAAAACAAACTTTTAAAACTAGAAGTTCAATTTTTTTTTTAAAAAATGTCTAATTTGATAAAACCATTGAAACAGAAAAATTACCCTTTAAGAAATTTATTTTTCACGATAACATGAAATTTTATACATGTTGAGTTTGTTAAAAAAATTAATTTTCCATTTTTGGTAAAAGAAAAACATGGATTATCTTTAAAATGGAATAGAG
Organism: Viscum album; assembly: GCA_963277665.1. NCBI lineage: Eukaryota > Viridiplantae > Streptophyta > Magnoliopsida > Santalales > Viscaceae > Viscum > Viscum album. The sequence goes on from CAUJRU010000118.1 coordinate 591,240, forward strand.
ATTAATTTCAAAAGATTTTTTAAAAATTAGGATGGTTGAAAATTAATTTTATAATTCATTATTAAAAGTATAAATTCCTTTTTTGAATACATTTTTAGAAAACATGGTTTTGGAAGAAAACATATTTTTATCCAAAGAGTGAAATGAAGTCATTTTTTCTTAAGAACATTTTTGCAATCATTTTATGTAAAAAGAATTGTAATAATGGAACTATTACGTAAAAATATCATTAATAAAAATAGGATAACAAAATGAAATGGTTTTATATGAAAATTTTCAAATAATTTCCATCAACTTAAATTCATGAATAACCAATCTCGATTAGAAATGAGATTGTGAAATAAACCATTATAATTATCCTAACATCGAAGTGAGTATTAATCATGAGTAGATTACATGTATCAAATATATATCCAAATAAGACAAATTTAAATACAACATTGTATAAAAAAATTCATTCCACACATAAGCTTATAATATCAAATATTATGAATAAGTAATATGTCCCACTGAAAAGAAATCGAGATATAAATTTTCTTTCCATTTGGTTACTATTAAGTATAATTATATTGGATATAATAATTAAAATTGAAACTAAAAATTATATTATCTTTTATGGAATCATGATATTAGATTTCAATTTTTATGTATATACACCATATAGAATAAATTATTTTCATAACATTATAATAAGCCTCACTAAAGAGAAATTGAGATGAAGTCCCTTACCTCACACATTATTTTAGTCAAACATGATTAAAAATATATATAATGGTTTTAATCACACTATTAACTTACATAATAATAATATTAATACATATAATATCATATATGATCATATTATTACATTTTAGAACCATATTGTTAATAACAATTTATTATTTTAATTATTTTGCGTGTTAATTGCCTTGTTTTCTCATGCCATTTTTTAATGCTTGTTATAGTTCTTGTACATGAGAAAAAATTGAATAATATAAATAATGATAATAATTGTATTAATATCATATTTACTCATTAGATACATTATTATAACCACTCATAAATGTTTAGCATGGAAAATGAATCACATCGCTTCCTGGAGATGGTACATTGTACGTATGGACGACCAATGCTATCATTACCTTAATAGGTGAGAAGGTAAATGTAAGACCCCATGTTTTTATAAAAATAACTAGAAATTCATGGAACATTGTTTTAAGTAGATATTTATAACTATCCATTAAAACATAACATTTCCACTTCTATGTTTTGAATTTCCAGAAACTATCTTCTACAATTGTGTTCAGTATGTTACTTAGAGTCTATTTGAACCAACTTGTTTATTTTGTGAATAGTAACATACAATTATGAATAGTAATATGAATTTTAATATTACACTAATAAATAAAAAATTGTATTATTATTTTATTTTATTAAGGATTTAAGAAAATAGCATCTTGGTTAATTTTTCATTGTGATATAGAAGTAGTTACAGAATTAGAATTGTTAATTTTGGAATTAAGTATGATATTATTTAAAAATTAAATTAATATTACTTATATAAATATTTTTAAAAAATTTAATTCATTTTTGAAATCAACACATCGATAAATGGTTAGGGTGAATTTTGGGAATTTTCTTGAAATATTGTTTTCTCGGTGAATAGTAAAAAAAATACAGTTTTTACTATCAGTGTGTTAATGACATCATTAATGATATAATAATGAGGTCATAAGTCTGGTAGACTTTTGTATAGTTAAATAATATGTGAGGTTTCCCATGTGTCTTATACAATTGGAATATACCATGGTAATGCCAATGGTTTTGTAAATACCACTCATGAGGTGTCCCTATACAATTATTAAAATAATCCCCCACTTTTCCTATATATACCAACACTTACATTAGTTATATTCTTTCCCAATTCTCCCTAAACAACTAACTAGCCTCCTTACCTTCATATTTTCAGTCCCAATGTTTCCTCATGCCCCCCAATATCCTTAACTTCAGGTTCTAAGGGTTACTCTACAAGGTTATAAAATTCTCAATTTCTTTCTTTTTTCCTTTCATGTTCTCATTTATGTGGTATAATTTTCAATTTTCCATAACATGTTCTTATTTACTTAATATTATATATCTTATCTATATTATAATTAATATCAGGATTTTTGAACCTTGTGCACTATATTTTTAATATTTTCTAAAACCATGTTGTGTAGTCATTAGGCTGCCGAATTGTTTGTAAGAGATTTATCACTTTTTTTTATTTTGAGTTCCTTCCATATTCATTCCCAATATATCCTTACCCAAGAGGAATAAAATCACCAGAAATATTATATATTATAGATTTTATCATGTTTATGTAATATTAATAATTGTTATTCTTTTCCTCGCCCACTTACATAAAGAATAAAAACATTGTCTGTTTGTGTCAAATCATCGATATCGTGGATGATGTGATTTAAATTTTGAATAATTATTTCCAGTCTGGTCATGAAACCATTTATATGTATGAAAAAGGTTTTAATATATTTTTTATGACTCACCCATGGTTCTGGAATTCTTTTGTACTCATGGTTCTAATTTATAAGACAAAATGAGGTTGTTATTATCAAAGAACCACTAAAATGATCTAAAGGAACATCATTAATGTTCTAACTTATGAATCATCCTCATTAAAGAATTAAAAATTATGAATTGAATAATTTATGTTACTGAATATATTTTAATACTACTCTATTCCAATTATGGATTTTCACTTCCAATCGACAAGAATTTCCACCATTACCCAATCATAGAAATCATGTAATGAATTCACCCAAAATCATTGGAAGGGGACAAATACTAACAATTAATGGTGAAATGATGTTACGAAATAATCATATAAGATGTTATAGACATTAACATGTGTATATAAAATATTAACAACACCCTTTTAACCATTATATAGGAGGTTTAAAAATGTTTTAAGTAAGACAAACTAGAGTTAAGGGAATTCTTAACCAGATTTCCATTCATTGGGTTAACCATCTACTTAATTATTTATGTGCTATTTAAATTGTTTGTATGATGGGTTAGGTTTATATTATGTTTTTGTATTTATAGTATATATACATACTCCATACACTCTGTTAAATCTCTCTTCAATTTTCTGATATTTATAAGGGGCTTTTCTTTAAAATCATCTTTTTAAATTCGGTTTTATGAAATTCCAATGTAATGTTTTTATGGAATTATTCCTGTTGTATGATTATGTTTTGGTTCATTGGAATTATTTATGATGAAGGGTGGGACCTATATCTCCCAATAAAGCATTGTTTTTTACTATGTTTTAGGTCATACATATGGTTACTCCAAGTGTAACTGCGATGGTTACACAAAGTAAGGTAGCCGTGAGGGTTACAAATTACAAGGTAGCCAGGAATGGTTATATGATTATGTAAGTAATTCCTCAAGTTAACTTTATTATTATATTTAATTTCTCATTTTTTGTGGATCTTGGATAAATCTCATGTTACACAAAGTAAGTATATATGGGTGACAAGAATGTCTTTAAAAAATGCTTTCATATGTTATTAGTATTCATTGAATAATTTGATATTTCCTTCTTTTCCAACCCTTACTGAGCTTTTGTGCTCATCCCAAGTTTTTAAATGAATTTTCATAGGTTAATAGATGTGTAATACAAGGAAATAAGACATGTTAAATTTTGAATAATTGTCAAGGATTCTTGTTTTAAGTTTTAATGTTTTATATTTTGAAAAAAAAATGGAAACACTTTTTATGGAATCCACTTTGTAATAATGTGTAATGTCATGAATGTACAGTCCTAATTCTCTAAATCTATAAACTTGAAAATATCTTCAATATAAAAGGATGTTTTTATTTAATAAATTCAATATTATGTATCTAATAAGGATGTGTTCTTATTGTTGGTATCAGGGGATGGTTTAGATAACTTTAGGGGTTAGGGTGATGTTAATAGAATACCATAATGGATTTACACTCAATGTTTAATTTGAAATGTTATAGAAATTAAATATTACCATGTCCCTTTATATAAGACATGTTTTTTTATAATGGTTGTCTGAAAAAGTAATAGTGATACCGAAGAGGAGAGGCACTGACAGAATGACATCCTTCCAGAACAACAGCCCGGAATAGTAGGGATTGGAAACGTGCAGTTTGAGACAGTAATGAATCAGCTAATGCAGAAAATAAATGGTGGTGGAATCCATGAAAGAGAACCAATAGAGGTAACAAAATAGAACATGACAGTAGTGGAACATTTTATGAGAAAAATCCTCCTACATTCAATATATATTCTGACCCAGTAGCAGCCGAAGGATGGATCAAAGCCCTTGAAAAGATATTCGATGTTATGGGATGTTTAGAAAAATAGGTATTTCTTTCAATTTATCATTTTGAAGGGTAAGTTGATCAGTAGTGGTCAATGGTAAGATGTATTATGGGTATATAAGACTTTGATGCCTTTGAGAGGGATTAATTTAAAAGTCTTTTCCTTGAAAAATATTTTCATAAGGTGGTCCCACTAAGAATGGAGAAGAAATTCCTTGAATTGAAATAGAAGGAGGACGATTAAATGGTGGTGTATGAAGTGAACTTCACATGACTAGTGAGGTAGGCTCTAAATATTATTATGGATCTTGATAGCAAAATCAACCACTTTTACTCAGGATTTAAGCCAAGGTATCGAAGGGCGTTGTCCTCCCGTGAATTCAAAAGTTATAAGAAACTGGTCAGATATAATGAGAGGGTAGAGATAGAGTTTTCTAATGATCATATTAATTTTGGAAATAAAGATAAGAAGAGGTTCAGATGGTAAGAAATGGGTATTAATCATCCAAATAAATCTGATGGAAAGAAAATAAAATTTCCAATTTATGAAAAGTGTGGAAAAAAACACCCTGGGGAATGTCTTAGCAAAACTGGGAAGTGACTTAAATGTGGTATGTTTGGAAAAAAGGCCTGAGATTACAATGAAAATGATCCTATGAATAATCCTTATAAGAAAACAGTGAAGTGTTTTAAATGTGGTGAGATCGGTCACTATGTATACGCCTGCCCAAAGAGATATCAGAATGATGCAAAGAAGCCAGACTATAAGCAGAAAGGTGTAGTGAGATACTTTGACACCACGCCACCAGATGTTGGGCCATATAATGAAGTTGTATCAGGTACATTTTCTGTTCAATAAGACTTTTCTATAGTTTTTTTATATGGGGTCTACACATTCCTTCATCTTTGAGAAATGTTCTGATAAATTAGAAATATCACTTCAATAAATGATACCAGAACTTGTTGTTAAAACACCAGGGGGAAATTTTATAGAAAATAGGAATTATAAGAATCATTCTACTATGGTCTGTGGAAATAATTTACAAGAAAACCCTATTGTTTTACCCATATTCGAGTTTGATGTTATTATGGCGATGGACTGGCTTTCTGATTATCTTGCTAAGATTTACTGTAGAGATAATGAAGTTGTTTTTCAGAAAGATATTCAGTTTGTATACAAGAATTAACCCATACAATTGATATCATATCCAGAAGCTGAGATACTATTAAAATATGGAAATGAAATTTATCTTTCTCATATTGTCGAAAACAAGGGAACTATTCAAATTAATGATGTTCTAGTGGTAAATGAATATCCTAATTTTTTTCCTGATGAGTTACCTGGTGTCAAACATGATCATGTAGTCGAACTCACAATTGACTTAGTTCCGGATGAAAAGTCAATTTCAAAACCCTCGTATCATATGTCTCCAATAGAACTTCTTGAATTGAAAAATAAATTGCAGTATTTTCTTCACAAAGGCTTCATTCTTCCTAGCAGTTCACCACGATGAGCCCCTGCTTTTTTGTTAAAAATAAAGATGGTTCCTTGAGACTTTGCATTGATTATAGAGATTTGAATAACATCACTGTTAAAAACAAGTATCCTTTTCCTTATATTGATGACTTGTTTGATATTCTCCAAGGAGCTCTGTACTTTTCCAACATTGACTTGAGATCCGGATACCATCAACTAATGGTGATGGAGGATGAATCCCAAAACAGCCTTTCGTACTAGATATGGGCATTAGGAATTTGTTTTTATGCCATTTGGATTAACTAATGCACCTTCTATATTCATGAATCTTATGAATATAGCATTTAATGAGTTTTTGGATTATTTTTTGGTTGTATTTATTGATGAAATTTTGGTATTTTCTAAAAATAAAAAGGAGCATGAAAAACATCTAAGGGTTGTTTTACAAACATTAAAAGAAAATAAAATGTCTGGAAAATTTAGAAAGTGTGATTTCTAGTTGTAACATATTTTTTTATTAGGAACATTGTAAATAAGGATGGGATAACAGTTGATCTTGCCAAATCAAAAGTATTTGATGAATGTCCAAGACCCACAAATGATACAGAGATTCATAGTTTATTGTGCTTTTCAAGTTATTACTGGTAGTTTGTTATGAAAATTTCACAGTTATCTAGCTTGATACCTATGTTAATACGGAAAGGGGTTAAATTTGTTTGGACAAAAGAATTTGATGTTTGTTTTTCGGAAATGATGAAGAGATTGGCGAATCCTCCCGTTTTGGCCTTACCTTCCCGAAATGGTGAGTTTTTTATCTACTGTGATGCTTCCTTGAAGTTAATTGGTTGTGTTTTTATGTAGAATGATTAGGTAATTGCCTATGCATCATGAAAACATAAACCTCATGAGATAAATTATCACACACATGATTTGGAATTGGTAGATGTGGGTTTTTCTTTGAAAATATGGAGGAAACATTTATACGGAACCAAATGCCAAATATATACTAACCATAAAAGTCTAAAGTTTATATTAACTTGGAAGGAATTAAACATGAGGCAAAGAAGATGGCTAGAACTGATAAAGGATTATGACAACATGATCAATTACCATCCGGGAAAAGCCAACAAAGTAGCAGATGCCTTAAGTCAGAAACATCACGCATCAATAACCATGTTATGTTTGGAACATGATCAATTGGTTAATAATTAGATGAATTTTGACTTAGAAGTTGTTCGTACAGGCAATACCTCTGTTTTGTTTCAGGTTTCAGTGTAGTGTTCATTATGAGACAGAATTAAGCAAGCGCATAAGGAAGATTGTGAGCTATAGAAAAAGGTATAATTGGTTAAAATGGGTATGTTTGTAGACTTTAATCTTGATAAGGATTGTGTTTTAAGATTTTTCAAAAGGTTGTGTCTGCCTAGTGACTCTGAGTTGAAGAAAGATTTGTTGTGTGAATATCATAGTTCCCCATTTTCTGTTCATCCTGGAAGTACTAGGATGTACAGAGAACTTCAGGAGTATTATTGGTGGGATGGAATGAAAATAGATATTGCTGATTTTACCATGAAATGTTTGACATGTCAATAGATTAAAGTAGAGAAGCAGTTACCTAAGGGGATGCTTCATCCTTTTCTAGTGCCAGAGTGGAAATGTGAGAATTCATCAACGGACTTTGTGGTGGGAATACCAAATACTTCTCAAGGTAACAATGCTATTTGGGTTATTATTGATCGGAAAAAAAAGTCTACACATTTTATATCAATTAGAGATACAATGTCTTTTGATCAGATTTCTAGATTATACCTCAAGGAGATTGTCAGGATACATGGAGTTCCTCTTTCCATTGTATCTGACCAGGATCCCAGGATCACTTCTAACTTTTGGAAGGGACTTCAGATGTCGTTGGGCACAGAGGTAAATCTCAGTACATCTTATCATCCTCAATCAGATGGGAAGTCAGAACGAACAATTCAAAATTTGGAGGACATGCTTCGAGCTTGTTCAATTAACTATCATGGATGTTTGGATCACATCATTCTTTAGTTGAGTTTTTTTATAATAAATGTTTTCATTCTAGAATTCATATGGAACCTTTTGATTCCTTGTATGAAAAGCGGTGTCGGACTCTAGTGTTTTGGGATGAAGCCGGTGAAAGAAAGTTGATGGGGCCAGAAATAGTTGAAGATGTGGTTGAGAAAGTGAGGATGATCCAGTAGCACATGAGGGCAGCTCAGAGCAGGCAGAAAAGTTATGCATATAACATAAGGAAAGACTTCTCTTTCGAGGTTGGTGACCATGTTTTCCTTAAATTCTTGCCTTGGAAAAGTGTGATGCGTTTCGGTAAGAAAGGAAAGCTAAGTCCATCGTTCATCGGTCATTTATAAATCTTAGAGAATGTTGGAACAATTAAATGCCACATAGATTTTCCTCCTAGTTTGTTTTAGGTACACAATGTTTTTCAAGTTTTGATTTTGAGAAAGTATGTGCCAGATTCATCACATGTCTTGATCCCAGAAGTAGTTCAGCTTGAAGAGAACCTTTCTTATGAAGAGAAAATAGTTTAGATTCTTGATCGAAGGGAATATTTATAGTGGAATAAGGTAATCCACCAGGTAATGCCTTTTTTTTGGAGAAACCACATGTTTGAAGAAGCAACATGGGAGTCTTAAAATTCTATGAGGTAAAAGTACCCTCAATTGTTTAATAAGTAAATAAAATTGTGATGACGAAATTTCCAGAAGGTAGAGATAATGTAACAACCCATGTTTTTCTAAATATAAATAGAAATGTGTGGATCATTATTTGAAGTAGATATTTATAACTAGCCTATAAAACATAACTTTTTCACTTCTATGTTTTGAATTTTAAGAAAATGTCTTCAACAATTGTGTTCAGTATATTATTTAAAGTCTATTGAAACCAACATGATTATTTGGGGAATAGTAACATACCCTTTTGAATAGTAATATGACCTTAATAAATAGAAAATTGTATTTTTATTTTATTTTAATAAGGCTTTAAGATAATAGCATCTAGGTTAATTTTTCATTGTGATATCGAATTAGTTACAAAATTAGAATTTTTTATTTTTGAATTAAGTATGGTTTTATTTAAAAATTAAATTAATAATATTTAGAAAATTATTTTCAAAAAATTTACTTCATTTTTGAAATCTACATGTCGATAAATGGTTTGGGTGAATTTTGGGAATTTTTCTGAAACAGTTGATTTTTCGGTGAATAGTAAAAAATATAGTGTTTTGTTTCGGTGTGTTAATGACATCATTAATGATATAATAGTGATGTCATAGATCTGGCTGACTATTTTATAATTAAAAAATATTTGAGGTGTCCCAAGCAGCTTATACCATGGGAAAATACCATGGGCAAGCCCATGGTTATGTAAATACCACACATGAGGTGTCCCTTGAAATTTTTTAAAATACTCACTCACTTTTCCTATAAATCCCAAATCATCCCTTCATTGAATTCATTCCCAATTCTACCTCAAAGATGCTATGGCATCCATACCTTCATAGTAGTCCTCATAAGTTTTCCTCAATCCCCCAAGGTCCCATCCATCATGTTCTTAGGGTTACTCTACATAGTAAGAAAATTATCAATTTATTTCTTTTTTCCATTCAAGTTATCTTTTATATGGTATAATTTTCAGGTTTCCATACCATTTTCTTATTTCGTTATTATTAGGTATTTTATCTATATTATGATTCATTTATGAATGGGTTACCCTTTCCCACTATCTTTTTAATATTTTCTAAAACCATGTTTTGTAGTCGTTAGGCTACCAAATTGTTTATAAGAGATTTCTCACTTTTTCTGATATTTTGATTTCATTCCTTATTCTTTATTCAAATCACCTTACCCAAGAGGATTTAAATCTCTAGAAATCATGTATATTCTATTTTTTTATCATTTTTATGGAAACTTTCTCATCATTATTCTTATCCTCTCCCACTTATTTAAAGAATAAAAACATTGTCCGTTTGTGTCGAATTATCGACATCGTGGACGATGTGATTTCAATTTCCATTAATTCATTCAATTCTGGTCATGAAAACATATATATGGTTGAAAAAGGTTATAATATATGTGTTATGACTCACCCATGGTTCTGGAATTATCTTGTACTCATGGTTATAATGTATAAGACAAAACGAGGTTGTTATTACCAAAAACCACTAAAATGATCTAAACAAACATCATTAATGTTCTAACTTATGAATCATCCTCATGTAAGAATTCAAAATTATGAATGTAATAGTTTATGTTACTGGATATATGTAAATACTTCTTCATTCAGATTCGAAATTTTCACTTCCAATCGAGAAGAATGTCCACCTTGAAGCAATCATAGAAATCATGTAAAGAATTCACCCAAAAAAATGCAAGGTGTGAAATACTAACAATTAAGGGTGAATTGATGATATTAAATGATCATAAAAGATGTTATAAACATGAAAATATTTCTAAAAAATATTAATAACACTCTATTAACTATTATAAAAGTGTTTTAAACAAGTTGGAAGTAAGACAAACCCGAAGTAGGGAAATTCTTAACCCGATTTCCATTCTTTGGGTCAACTTTCTACTTCATTTATTATGTGCTATTTAAATTGTTTGTGTGATGGTTTCTATTTATATTATGTTTAATTATGTGTATATATAGTATATATACATACTAAATCCACTCTATTAAGTCTCTATTCAATTTTATGATATTTATAAGGGGATTTTCTTTTAAAATCCTCTTTTTAAATTCGGTTTTACGAAATTCCAAAGTAATGTTTTTATGGAATTATTCATGTTTTATGATTATGTTTTGGTTCTTTTGATTTATTTATGATGAAGTTTGGGACCTATATCTCCCTCCAATGCATTGTTTATGAGTAAGTTGGTGGTCAACCATATGGTTACTCCAAGTGTAACTATGATGGTTACACAAATTAAGGTAGTCGTGAGGGTTACAAATTATAAGGTATCCAAGAATGGTTACAAGATTATGTAAGTAATGACCCAAGTTACCATTATGATTATATTAATGTTCTCATGTTCTGTATGGATATTGAATAAATCTCATTTTACAAAAATTATATATGGGTGACAATAATGTCTTTTGAAAATGATTTCATAGGTTATGAGTATTCATGGACTAATGTGATATTTCCTTCTTTTCCATCCCTTACTGAGATTTTGTGGTCATCCCATGTTTGTAAATGATTTTTCACAGGTTAATGGATGTGCAATACAAGGAAATAAGACATGTTTAATGTTGAATAATTGACAATGAGTGTTGTTATATGTTTTAATGTATTATATTTTGAAAAAATGGAAACTGTTTTTATTGTATCCACTTTGTAATAATGTGGAATGTCATGAATGTACTATCCTAATTATCTAAATCTATAAACTTGAAAAGATCTTCAATGTAAAAGCAAATGTTTTCTTGACTAAATTCAAGATTATGTTTGTAATAAGGCCATATTATTATAGTAAAAATGTGGTTTATATATTAATCGTACATTATAAATATCATCACATATATATCACATATGTACAGTAGTTTAATTCTTATTACATTCCATTTAAATCACAATTGAAAAATGAAACACATCACTTTGTGATGCGGTTGTATGTTGTACCCTTGATTGTCCTTATCATATTAGAAATAGAATGGAATATAAATATTTATATGTGATAGTAAAGTTGCATAATTATAATAATATAATTAATATCATATAAATTTATTAAATACATCATTATATAAAACCATTAGAGGTGGTGATGGAAAACAAAATACATCAGTTCGTGAGGCGGTATTCCATCATACAAATGATCATTGGTTTCATTTCCCATTTGAAGGATGTGGAGATAGATAATTAATATTAAATAAACATAACAACATCTATGTATATGGGCTATTATTTTTCATTAAATTTTATGTTTTATATATAATTATTTTGTTAAAATAAAAAATAAGATAAAAGAGATTTGTTAAGATAACCACCTTCACTAAGAGAAATAACCTTTGGATTTCATATTAAAGACCCTAGGGATTGTATTTTGGGTGGAAAAAAGCTCTGGAATGAAAATAAAGATGTTTTGTTGATATGTTTTCAGTTTTTGGACTATAGAAAGGGCATGGTATGTGTGTATAATTGAATTAAGAGATTTCCCTTTTATAAGTTGGCAAAGGGGACCTATTTTGAAATTACTTGGAGATTTCCCAAAAGAATCCAAAATGAAAAATTAATTCACATGATAAAATATTCCTAATGACTCTATATTAAAACAAGTGAAGTATATTTTGGAAATATGGACATAAAATAGGATTTATTCATGTTTTGTGTCACTTTTAACCCTTATATTTTTAGCCTAACAGCACGATAAACACATTTTTTCCTTAGCCGTGATAAATAATTTTAATTGTTTTCACAATTAAATTTTAAATAATTTTTTTCCCATTATTAGATAATATAAATCGTTCTAATTCAGGATATGGAATACATTGTTACAAATTTAAATCACAAAAATACAAAAATTTATTTTAAAATTAATCCTGAAGGTACATGGGTAAAGCTGGTTTTCAAAGATAAAATAATCAAATGATTGCAATTTTTTATACAATATTAATGTGATTCAAAATAAAAAAAATTTATTAATAGATATATAATTATACTAATTTTACATTAAAATAAAATCAATATTTTTTTTAAATTTATAAATAATTTAAATGAAAATTGTAATGCCCCATCCCGTGTTACCCAGAGTCGGTGCATTATTACATAACATTGGCATTATCATAAGGAAAACATGTCTCTAAGGACCGGTCAGTTTAGTATTATTGGAAACAAGATTCATACATAAGTTCAACTTTACAACATGAGAAGAAATACATCACAAATATATTTCATTAGAAACATTCATGCCTCCTAGAATATGCATTCTGGTCACTCATAACTAACTTCTTCATATCCTGGAAAAATGAAACATAAGAAAGGGGTGAGCTCAAACGCTCAGTAAGGGTATGTAATATAGCAGAAAATGACATAAATATTATGCCTGGTAAATAATTGAAACCATAGGAATTTACCAATAATAAACATGAATACTTTTACGGCAAGAATATGAGCAGAGTAAATAATGCCATAATAAAACATAATCATCGGTATTCTTCTAGTCGAATAACCACATAAACCATCAATATTATTTCCATAATGAGGGAATGTATAATGTCGGACATTCTGAAACATTTTTTCAAGGCCTCGGCCAAGACGTCTAAAAATGATTAAGGCCTCGGCTAAAACCATAAATCAAATTGGGAAAGGGCGTTAGCCAATTCCACATATACTTGTCTCATGAGACCTACCTATGCATGGAGGAGCTATAGCGGGATCCACCTGTCACTTAATAAGTCCAATACATTCATCATATGAAAAGTTTTAAACATATCATAAACATTTGTTTTAAAACTAGCATAAAAAATGTCAATAATTTAACCATAAATCATGAATAGTATAAAAATAGCACATCCACAGTCAAACATATCACAAAACCTTAAATACAATATGGAAGTTTTGTATCATAATAAATCAACTCCAAATAAACTTAAAATCTATCAATGGATGTTGACATAGATGAAATCAAAAATCCTTTTAGAGAAATACATCTTTCTACTTAGAAGTCAATTAAGAGTCAAATAATTATAAAATAAAACAATTACTTTGAAAATAATCTTATAATCTTGTAAGTTAAGCTTTGATGAGTTTATAATGGTAGAAAATAGCCACACCCACCGTATAAGATAAAAAGAGATATTCTTACATTCATTTTGTCGAAAAGGTTATAAATGATCTTGTTTGGAAAAAAACAGAAAGATTCCTTTATAACCATTTTATAAAAAGTCAAACAAGGTGATAAATGAATTTAACCCATATTCTGTAAAATAGTAAGAATGTTTTGAAATACATTTTTAAGAAACATGGATGTGGATGATAAAAAGTTCCCAATAGATAATTACATATAAACAACCTCGGATAATGAAGGGATTGTGAAATATACCCTTACCTTGTACTTTTCCTTGGTTGAGGGTAGGTTAACATACTATATAATAGTGAAATAATTGTCACTAAATTATACAAGAATCATATACCTGAATATGATATCATATATGATCATTTAACATTGATTTGTTAATAATATCTTAGTATTATCATCATTCTGGGTGTTAACAGATTCATCTTTCTTTATATTCATTATTATGTGAGCCATATTTGATATTGATGGGATGTATATTATTCATATATAGAATTATATCAAATCCATAAACATTATTTTTAATCATCAAATGAGAATTAGACTTGAAAGGATACGATGGGGAATGAATCTCATCACGTTCGTGGAGACAGTAGTCCGGACGTACGCACGAGCGACAATATCATTATTTTGATATTAAAATAATATATAATTGGATAGAATATCAAATATACAGAATAATTATCATGTTATATTTATTATTTATATGAATTACACATCATTATTATACGCATCCAGTTAATAATGTTTTGAATAACAATTACACCACGATGTGGAGACAGTAAGTCGTACGTACGCACATATGGTGACATGTCATTCAAAGGATGGATAGAATACTGAATATGGTTGTAACATATTTACAATAACATCACACTGTATAGAATATTCTGTGGTTATTATTTTATAATAGGAATAACAAAGAAAGAAGAAGTTTATGAAGAAAGGAACTTTAGAGAGGGTGGTGAAAAAATTACCTCTTAATCGGGTTCTTCCTTTTGATTTGTTCAAAAGGGATACTTAGGTTGGATTTCTGATCAAACTGATGCCTCTAAGTCGAAGTGAGGTAATTTGAGAGAATATTTGGGCAAGGTTTGTCAGAACCAAAATTATTTGAAGGTATGAAGAATTGGGTAGAAGTGGTGTCCTTTTATACGGGGGGGAGGGGCTCTTTAGGAAAAACATAAAGTAATAATTTATAATAAATTAATATTCGGTTTATAATGGCTCCAAAGTTTATTATACAATGTTTATGGTGGTTATGGGTATAAATACCTTCAACAAATAGATTTTAGATAGTTTTGGGTCACTAAATTAACCTTATCATTTATATTTAACTCTTAGTTAAATAGTTTTACATTTACCATGTCTCTTTGTATTTTTATATTATATAGTTAATAAGCTTACCATATACATCCAAGATAACCCCAAGTGGTTCATTAATGATTAAATATCATTATATAATTCTCTTGGCCGAACCTTTGATTTTTAGGAATTGAATATCAATTAATAATAAAATATTTGTTTTAAGAAGCTCTTTTATGTCAATTTTGACACTATTTGGTATTTGATTTTTTTTGAAAATAATAACAAAATGATTACTTCGAACAAACATAATTAAATAAACACTAACATGTCATGTTAACCTATAAAATTATTAAAATTTATAAAACGTTTTAATTTACATTTACTTGGGTATTTTTATTATCAATTATTTTAATATTTTATTAATTAGGAAATTACTTTATCACCATTGTGTCATAAATAAAATTAATTATTTAATGTCTAATAATTATAAATAAAATAAAATTATGTAGGAAATTTTCTTTCTTTCTAATGAATATTTATAATATAATTTATCTTATTTATATCCCTATATTAAAAATGTTTTAGTTATTAAACATTGATTTTAACTCTTTTAACTCTTCTTTAAATTAAATAATAATATATTTCCTAATCTAATCCAAGTTGAACTAAATGATAATATTTTATTCCTAAGGTCTATTTGGTCGATACAAACTTGTCCAATAGAATTAGGACATGTGTTAGGATAATATTAATATAATTTTTACCCTTAATTACACTATTTACTTTTAACCGTGGTAAATAAAAGTAAAAAGTTACTATTCAGAAAAAATTATTTTTATCTTATTAATCCACATTTTACTCCTTGATATTAACCATGTCTCTCGTATTTTCTAAATTACTGTCACAGAAGCGGTAAAATTATGTTTTATGTGAATTTTAAAATTCTCCTAAGAGGTGGGTAAAAGACGGTGAAAAATTCAATAAAATTTTTATATATCTAAAATTATTCTAAACTAACTCCAATGAATTAAATTGAACTGACATAGGTATTATTTATCTATTTTGACCATAATTAAATTTAAATAAAATAAATAATTATTTAAATAAATATTCTGTTTTAAACTATAACTCAGTGTTTTTCAATAATCATCAAAAATTGAAAATTTTCAGAAAAATACCAAAAATTCTCCCAGAGCTAATTTCTATATTCCGAATCCAAAAATAATGTCCATTTTGAAAGATAAAATTTATAAAATTTCCAAAAGTTGGTAATACTATTCATAAATGCTATTTTGATTAGTGGTGGTGTGTGTTAGAACTCGAAGTTGCGTACAACACATGCTACTGTATTATTCAAAGAGAAGCGTACTGTGGATGCTTGGGGTGTTACATTCTCCACAACTTCATATAATTTAGTCCTTGAAGTTTCTAGAAAACTACTGCATGAAAAGACTTGGGTGGTTATTCATTATAAGATCCTCGAGTTCCCACATTGCTTCTTCCATCTAATGGTTTCTCCACAAAACTTTTACCAGTCGAGTCGTCTGATTTCTGAGTACCTGTTATCTTGTATCAAAAATCCTGATGGGATCTTCACAATAAAAATGATTGGATTCCAGTTTTAATTCCTCGTAAGTGAGTACGTGCGTTAGGTAAGGCATGTATTTTCTCTACAGTGATACATGGAACACATCATGAACATTGGATAGACTTTGCGGTATTTACAAACGCTAATCTACATCCCCAAATCATGCTAGAATTTCGAAAGGTCCATTGTACCTGGGACTCAATTTACCCTTCTTACCGAAACGTGTAACTCGCTTCCATGGAGATACGTTCTAGAAAACATGATCTCCTACCTGAAATTCCAAATCCTTCTTTGGTTATCGGCATAGCTCTTGTGCCTACTTTGAGCTGCTTTGATGTGGTTTTGGATTACCTTCACCTTTTCCATCATTTCCTCTACCAGTTCTGGGCCTATGAATTTTCTCTCACCAACTTCATCCCAATAGGTTGGTGTGAGACATCTCTTTCCATATAACGCTTCATATGGTGCCATCTGAATACTCTAATGGAATCTATTGTTATAGGAAAATTCTACTAGAGGTAAATATTGATCCCACATACCCCGAAAGTTATGTGAACAAGATCTCAACATGTCTTCTAAGGTTTGAATAGTCCGTTCTGATTGTCCATCAGTTTTTGGGTGGTAGGCAGTGCTCCAATGAAGTTCAGTATCCAAGGCCTTATGAAGTCTCTTCTAGAATCATGAAGAAAAACGGGGATCAAGATCAGAAACAATTGAATGAGATACTCCATGATGTCTCACAACTTCATTAATATATAGTCTTTCTAGCCGTTCGAGCGGTAAATCCTCCCTTATAGCATGAAAATGTGCTGATATGGTACGACGATCAACAATAACCCATATTTCATTATTCCTTCTAGGATTATTTGGTAGTCCCATGATAAATTCCATCGTAATATTATCCCATTTACACTCAGGTATTGGTAGAGGTTTAATGACTCCTCTAGGCTGTTGCCTTCCAACATTCACTTGTTAAAAAACTATACAACTTGACACAAAATCAGCAATATCCCTCTTCCTGTGGTCCCAAAAAAAATGTTCCTTAAAATATCTATACATTTTGGTGCTCCCATGGTGTATAGAGAAATTGGAACTATGAGCATCGTCCAACAATTCCCTTTTTAGATCAGGTATATCGGGAACACAAAGTCTCTTCCAGAATTTCAAAATTTCTTTTTCATACCCAAAGTCACTCAATCTCCATCATTCACAGCTTTAATCTTCTTTTGAAATTCATCATCATTCGTCTGAGAACATTTAATCCTTTCATGTAAAGATTGTTTGGAAGCTATTTGAAAAAGTATCAATGTATCACCTTTCATGGTAATTTCCATATCCATCTTAACTAGATCCTTGAAAATAGGATCCCATTCAATTCTCATCATGGTCAAAACTCCATGATATTTTCTTCTCAAAGCATCTTCCACCTCATTTTCCTTCCCCGGGTGGTAGTGTATCGTACAATCATAATCCTTGAGTAGTTCAAGCCATCTCCTTTGCCTCATGTTTAGTTATTTATGAGAAAAAATATAATTCATACTCTTGTGATCAGTATAAATATCATATTTTTCACAATAGAGGTAGTGTCTTCATATCTTCAAAGCAATGATCACAGTCACTAAGTTGAGATCATGTGTAGGATAGTTTTTCCCATGAATTTTCATCTGTCGTGATGCATAAGTAATATCCCTATCATCTTTCATAAGGACACAACCAAGTCCTTTCTTCGATGAATCACTATAAATAATGAACCCATCATTCCCTGACGGTAGAGTCAATATAGGATCATTGACTAATCTTTTCTTCAGTTCTTCAAACCATTATTCACACTCTTTTTTAAAAACAAATTCAACCTCTTTATGGGTGAGCTTTGTTAATGGGTTAGCCAACTAGGAAAAATTCTAGACAAAACGTCAATAATAACCTGCTAAACCAATAAAAATGCATACCTCAGTAATACTCGTCGGCCCTGGCCATTCTTTCATTGCACTTGTCTTAGAAGGATCAATAGTGATTCCATCCTTAGAGACAATATGGCCAAGAAAAGAAATCTTAGGAAGCCAGAATTCACATTTACTAAACTTCCCATAAAATTCATGTCTTCTAAGAGTCTTCAGGAAAATGCGCAAGTGATTTTCATGATCCTCATAGCTTTGGGAGTATACCAAGATATCATCAATAAACACCACCATAAAATCATCTATATATTCCTTGAAAACTCTATTCATTAGATCCATGAATACAGATGGTGGATTAGTCAATAGAAAAGGCATTATTGTAATCTCGTAATGCCCATACCTGGTTTGAAATTCTATCTTCGAAATGTCTTCCTTCTTCACACACAACTAATGGTATCCAGATCGAAGTGAAATATTTGAAAAGTATTGAGCTCCATCCAGTTGATCAAATAAATCATCAATGCGAGGTAAGGGATACTTGTTCTTTATTGTTATAACATTTATTTCCATGTAGTCGATACATAACATCATAGATCCATCTTTCTTCTTAACAAAAAGGACATGGGCTCCCCATGGAGAAACACTAGGGAGAATAAATCCTTTATTACTCAATTCCTCTAGTCGCTTCTTCAGTTTAAATAATTCCACAGTGGCCATTCAATACGGTGTCTTCGATATAGGCCTTGAACCAGGAATTAAATCAATGGAAAACTCAATTTCACATTTTGGGGGATGTCCAGTTAAATATTCTGGAAACACATCAACATATTCTCTCAAAATATGTACATATTCTACTTGAACATTCATTTCCTCACCCAGAGTTTTTTCATTCTCTTCTTCCCCGATAATTGAATTTAGTTGAGCTATTGGGGGTGGATCTAGATAAGAATAAAGTGTGATGATTCTGCTCTAAAGATAAGGTGTTCCTTATCATCATCATAAAAAATTGTAACCACATTCTTCTTATAATAAATTTTCACATCATGGTCTAAAATCCAATCCATACCGATGATTATATCAAATTCAGTCGTGGGTATAACGATGAGATCATCAAATAAAGAACATTTATATGCCCTAATAGGAACGGATCCACAGATCTTTATAGCAATGATAATTTTCTTAGTAGTTTTAACTGACAACTCCCTTGTTAAATAAAATTGTAAATATCTAATTTTCATA
Source organism: Viscum album (assembly GCA_963277665.1). Taxonomy (NCBI): domain Eukaryota; kingdom Viridiplantae; phylum Streptophyta; class Magnoliopsida; order Santalales; family Viscaceae; genus Viscum; species Viscum album. Next base: position 610,923 of record CAUJRU010000118.1, read on the forward strand.
GAAAACAAGGAAGATATGAAATAATGTGATGATCCAGAATCAAATAAAGAATTTTCTAAACTTGAGGAAACCATTAAATTACCTACCAGCACATCGTTCGGAGCTTCAACCTCAGCAGTAGTGATCGCATAAGCTTGGCCTTGGTCCCTGGGCCTTTTTTGTGGTACAGTTCCCGGACACTTAGGAAATTCATTTTCATAATGTCCCATATCCCTGCAGTTGTAGTACTGAACATTGGTAGCATCATTCTTTCCTTTAAAATCACCAGCTAGATGGCCTTTCTGTCCACACTCTTAGCATACTTCTTTTCCTTTTAGATAGGCTCCTAGGTGCTTCCTTCCGTAATTATCACAATGTGGAAATTCAATTCCTCCCTTCTTCCCTATTTCCTTATTTCATTTCATAGATATTTCAGTAGATCTCTTCTTCTCCTGCTTTGATTTAAAGTCATAAGATTTAGGGAATTCTTTTTCTATCTTGATATCACATATGAGAATATTAACTTATGACGAGAAGGATTGTGAGAACAATGCTCGAGGGAGAAATGGTTTTAACCCATCAAAGAAACTATCAATATTACCTCTTGGTTTACGTATACAATCTGCATCATACCTTGATAACCTTGTAATGTTAGCCTCATACATTGTGACATTCTCATCCTCCTTTTGTCGCAGACTTAGAAATTGCCTTTCCATATCTGCTCGATGGTCACGAGGAAAGTATTTTTCTAAAAACAGAACTTTTAACTCCCTCCATTACATATTTGATACTTTATCATCTTACTTCATGTTTTGAATCAATGACCACCATTGATCAGCATCTTCAGTGAGGCGGTAAACTTCCATAATAAATTTTTACTTTTCACTACTCCCCAAGGCATGGAATATTTTCTCCAAGGAATTTGTCCATTGCTCAGCCACTAATGGACTTTTACTCCCATTTAATGATGGTGGTTGTTGCCTCATGAAGTGATCTAACATTGATCCTCCACGCTGTGGGTCTGGGTGCTCCATACGGGTAAGGTTATAATTCATAACCTGAGTGAGTTGTCCCAGTATGGTGATTAGCTGTTAAGCACCAGTTACATCACTAGCTCCACTATAATTATCTTGACCAGGAGGGAAATCCCTACATGGAGTTCGGGCATTGATACGGTTTCCAGTCCTTCCATTAGGTTCCATTTCTAAAAAATGGCATAAACTAGATTAGTTTATGAATCAAAATATATAAATCCAAACTTCTAGAACACTTAACATAAATTCAACAGTTTATGGATATAATACATAATCATAAAAAAATGTTTTTCTTTGAGGAAGTATATAATCATAAATAGTTTATAATGGTTTGTAAAGAAAAATAGACTTATCCTAATCATATCCCCCAGGAGTGTCATAATCAAGAGTGAAGCAAGGCCAGTTGTCGTGCACCAGTTCCTGTTCAAGTCCAGCTCAAAGAGGTGTTTTCGGGTTTTCCCTCTAGGTACTACTGTGCGAGAGCCACTTCAACCTACTCGTATCCATATAGGGATGTATTGCTCAGAAAACTCACAAAATCTCTACAATACCAAAATTATAGGATGTTCTTCTAGACTAATACTCAAATACTATCTTTGGTCTATGTGATCTAATCAGATTTTATCTAAATCTAGCTTCCATGGTTTGTACTAAACTTCCTCTAATACCAATAGTAACGACCTAACCCCACTTACCTAGAGTCAGTGCAATATTACATAACATTGGCATGATCATAAGGAAAACATGTCTCAAAAGGTTGATCAATTTAGAATTATTGGAAACAATATTCATACATATTTTCAACTTTACAACATGAAATGAAATAAAACACAAATATATTTCATTAGAAACATCCAATACTCCTAGATTATGCTTACTGGTCACTCCTAACTAACTTCTTCATATCCTGGGAAAATGAAACATAAGAATGAGGTGAGCTCAAACGCTCATTAAGGGTATGTAATACAACAGAAAATGAAATAAATATTAAGCATGGTAAATAATTGAAACCACCTACCTTTACCAATAATAAACATGAATATTTTTATTGCACGAATATGAGATGAGTAAATAATGCCATAATAAAACATAATCATGGGTATTCTACTGATCGAATGACCACATGAACCATCAATATTATTTCCATAACGAGCGAATGTTTAATGTTGGACATTATGAAACATTTTTTCAAGGCCTTGGCCAAGACGTCTAAAAATGATTAAGGCCTTAGCCAAAACCATAAATCAAATGGGGAAAGGGCCTTGGCCAATTCCACGTCTAGTTGTCTCATGAGACCTATCGATTCATCTAGGAGCTATAGAGGGCTCCATTAATCACTTACTAAGTCCAATACATTCCTCATATGAAAAGTTTTAATCATATCATAAACATTCGTATTAAAAATAGCATTCGAAATGTCAATAATTTAACCATAAATCATGAATGGTATAAAAATAGCACATCCACAGTCAAACATATCACAAAACCATCAATACAATATGGAAATATTGTATCATAATAAATCAACTCCAAATAAACTTAAAATCCATCAAAGCATGTTGACATAGATGAAATCAAAACTCTTTTTAGAGAAATATCACTTTCTACTTTGAAATAATTTAAAAGTCACATAATTATAAAATTAATCATTTAGTTTGATGATATTCTTATAAGGTTGTAAGGGATTCTTGGACAAGTTTATAATGGTAGAAAATAGCTGCACCCACCGTATAAGTTAAAAAGAGACATTCTTACCTTAATTTTCTCGAAATGGCTATAAAGGACCTTGTTTGGAAAACGATAGAAAGATTCCTTTATAAACATCTTATAAAAAGTAAAACAATGGTACAAATTAATTTAACCCATATTCTATAAATTGTAAGAAATTTTTGAAATACATTTTTAAGAAATATGGATGTGGCTGATAAAGAGGCCCCATAAGATAATTACGTATAAACAACCTCAGATAATGAAGAGATTGTGAAATAAACCCTTCCTTGTAAATTTCTTTGGTTGAGGGTAGGTTAACCTCCTGTATAATGGTGAAATAATAGTTACTAAATTATACAAGAATCATATACATTAATATGATATTATATATGATCTTTTAATATTGATTTGTTAATAATATCTTAGTATTATCATCGTTTCATGTGTTTACAGATTCGCCTTTCTTTAAATTCTTTGTTATGTGAGCCATATTATTTATTAATGGGATGTATATTATTAATATCCAGAATTATATCAAGTCCTTAAACATTATTTTTAGTAATAAAATGAGAATTATACTTGAATGGATACGATGGGGAATGAATCTCATCGCGTTTGTGGAAACTGTAGTCCGTACGTACGCACGAGCGAAAATATAATTACATTGATAATAAAATAATATATAATTGGATGATATATCATATATACAGAATCATTATCATGTTATATTTATTATTTCCATGAATTACATATCATTATTATACCCCTCTAAATAATAATGTTTTGAATAACAATTGAACCACGACGTGGAGACGGTAAGCTGTACGTAAGTACGTATGGTGACATGTCATTCAAACGACGGATATAATACTAAATATAGTTGTACCATATTTTAATAACATCACAAAATATAGAATATACTGGAGTTATTATTTTATAATGGAAATAACAATGAAAAAAGAATTTGAAGAAGAAAGGAACTTGAAAGAGGGTGGTGAAAACATTATCTCTTAATCAGGTTCTTCCTTTTGATTAGATCAAAAGGGCTACATAGGTTGGATTTCTAATCAAACTAAGGCCTCTAGGACTATTTGAGGGAATATGAGAGAATATTTGGGTAGGTTTTGGCTGAGCCAAAAGGCATTGATGATATGTATAATTGGTTAGAAGTGGTGTCCTTTTATACGGGGGGGGGGTCTCTTTAGGGAAAACATAAAGTATTAATTTATAATAAATTCATATTCGATTTAAAATTGTTCCAAAGTAGATTATTCAAATTATAATGTGGGTATGGGTATAAATCCTTTCAAACAATAGATTTTAGATAGGTTTGGGTCACTAAATTAACCTTATCATTTATATTTAACTCTTAGGTAAATTGTTTGACATTTACCATGTCTCTTTGCATTTTTATATTATATAGTTAATAAACATACCATATACATCCAATAGAAACCCAAGTGGTTCATTAATGATACAAATATAATTATATCTGTATCTTGGACAAACCATAGATTTTTAGGAATTGAATATCAATTAATAATATAATATTTGTTTTAAAAAACTCTTTTGTGTCAATTTTGACACTATTTGGTATTTTATTTTTGTGAAACTTATAATAGCATGATTAATTCAAAAAAACATAATTAAATCAATAATAACATGTCATGTTAACCTATCGAATTAGTGCAATTCATAAAAAGTCTCAAATTACATTTATTTGGGTATTTATATTATCAATTATTTTAATAATTCATTAATTAGGTAATTATTGCATCACCATTGTGTCATAAATAAATTAAATTATTTAATGTCTAAATATTATAAATATAATATCATTATGTATTAAATCTTTTTATCTTTATAATGAATATTTAAAATCGAATTTATCTTATGTATAACCCAATATCAAAAATGTTTTAGTTATTAAACTTTGATTTTAACTCTTTTAACTCTTCTTTGAATTAAATAATAATAAATGTCCTAATCTAATCTAAGTGATCATAAATGATAATAGATTATCCCTAAGGCTGTTTTTGGTCTAGATACACTTGTAAAAAAGAATTAGGACACGTGTTAGGGTATTATTAATATCATTTTTACCCTTAATTACACTATTTACTTTTAACCGGGGTAAATAAATGTAAAAAGTTACTATTCACCAAAAATTATTTTTATCTTATTGAATGACATTTTACTCCTTCATATTAACCGTGACTCTCAGATTTTTGATATTCCACTCATAGAAGTGGTAAAATTTTGTTTCATGTGAATTTCCAAATTCTCCTAGGAGGTGGGTAAAAGACGGTGAAAAGCTTAATAATATTTTTATATATCTAAAATTATTCTAAACTAACCATAATGAATTACATTTAACTTACATAGGTATTATGTATCTATTTTTAACTTAATTAAACTTAATGAAAATAAATAATTAATTAAATAAAAATTAGGTTTTAAACTATAACTCAGTGTTTTTTCACTATTCTTCAAAAATTGAATGTTTTCAGAAAAATACCAAAAATTCACCCCAAGCTAATTTCGATAAAAAAAATCCAAAAATGAAGTCCATTTTGAATGATAAAATTTATAAAATTTCATAAAGTGGGTATTACTATTTATAATGGCTAGTTTGATTAGTTGTTATTTGTGTTAGAACTCGAAGTTGCGTAGAACACACAATACTGTATTATTCAAAGAGAAGGGTACCGTGGAAGCTTGAGGTGTTACAAAAAGGCGGGTTTCAATTAAAATTTATTATTTTTTACTATTCATTAAAAAATGAATCATATTAGAAAACTCCCTAAAATTAACCCTAAGATAATCTAGATATGATTATTTCAAAAATTAATTTCATGTTATCTAATTAATTTATCAAAATTGGTAAAAATTAATTTTAAATTATACTTGCAAAAGCACAACTAAACCATATTTTTGAAAATATGCGATTTTCAAAAAATAGTTTTTTCTTTTAAAGGACTATAATTTAATTTATAATTAGTGGATACCAATAATTTTGATAACTAAGTTAGTACGATCCATACCCCCCCAATTTAAAGACTAGGTTATAGTGTTATACTATATTACGTTTAATTTAGACTCAGGGTTTCATGTTTCGTAAACTATCAAAAGGATTAAATTCAATGAAATATATTTTGTGTGTCATTTATGCTTGGTTTTGAATGTCACAGATGTTATCAAATACAATTTTATTCTTCTATTACTTGTGGTTATTACACTCCACTCACATTAAATAAATTGTTTCCTCTGAATTTAAAACTAATATTCGAAATAAAGGGTTTAGCATTTGGAAATTCCATTTTTAAATAACACACATCGTAATGTGGTTAATAAAATACACTCTTAATAAGAGTGAAATAGAAGTACAATTTTCATAAGAAAAAACACATAACTAGGGTTCGAAATAGAAGAAAATTATTGGAAAGTAGTGATATGGATGTCATTAACCAAGTCCGAGGGCCATACCGCCTGACACTTGACCCAGTTAATGGTATGGCCTGAAGGGAGTCCATAGTTCCCACATGCTGGAAACTAGTGTTTTGGTGTCCCCATATTATTTGGTAATAGTTTCAGCCTTTTTCATCATAAAAAATAACCAATTTAAATAAACAATAAAATGAAAAATAACTACATAAAAACAAGGAACAAAAATTTCTAGATTTAATGTTTTACAAATTCAAATAAGGAAAAAATGTGCTATAATATAATCACATTAACAAACTATTCCAAATCCACTGTGCAATAAGAGGGTCGTCATCCTAAAGACACCACCACCAACACCTATGAGGGAAGACCACTAGCAACATAAACCACCATCATAATACATATTGTCATTACCTGAGCCAAACATAACCTAGCCTATATACACCCAAAGGTGTACGCCTGATGTGAGCCAAATCCCAATATTATCCCACCCAAAAAAAAGAGATTCAATTATAATTAATTATAATAGAAATCATAATTAATGTTTTATAAAATTGAAATAAATATTTCTAGAGAGAATCTGTTTTGGAAAAGCATGCTTTTCTATTGACGTAACCAACCTTGTGCACCATATACTAATGATAGAGATAATGTAAAAAAAGGTCACAATGTCATGGGAAATACCTATAAGTACTAGCTATAGTGGAACACTAGGTACCTCATATATCGATGAAATGTATTATAGAAACTAGAATGGCCATCATCCCAGTGCACGAACTTCTATAGTGGAATTTATAAAAAATTAAAGTGGTCTCCAATAAACATAGTTTAGTTAGTGATGTTTCATCAATATCGCAAGAATTTACAGGTCCTCCCATGCCCATGCCATACACCTAGTCTACCCCTAGTCTCCTAATATCTTTTGCTCAATTCTAAATATATCATATAAAACTCATTTCAACACAGAACTAATCCATATAAATATTAACTCAATTTCAACTAGTTACCACTAAGTTGTGCTCATTCATTAAATATATCATATAAAACATCATTTTCACACATGAATAATCCAATCAATATAAAAAAATGTTAACCACAATTCAATACCCACAACCTCTTTTTAATCCAAACACACAAAAAAACATTTTAAAATATGCTTCACACCATTCACATATTTTAACAAACGCATTAATGTAGAAAGACAAGGGGTGCATATAAAATACCCAGGTAACATAACCTCATTCCTCTGATTTTTTTCAACACATGTACGTTTTTATTCCATTCCAAACCAGATTTCACACATCATTCATAATATATATAACATAAAAAAGATGTAATGATAGAATATTAAAGACACTGATTAATTTTTAATCATGGAAACATATACTGCATGTGTAGAAACTTCAAGAAATGGGTGCTAAACCACATTATCACAACTATGGTATATGATTATCCACTTAATGAGGCTAATATTCATTGATAATATATATATTATTCATGATCTGTATTAATAATAATCACAATTTAAGTTCATTTTACACTTTAAACATCATTTCACATTATGATTGTAATTCTATCTTAATATACACTATTACATGGTACATTTTTTAACGCCTCTTAAAGTAAAAAATAGTCTTGATTTTATTTTCATATTTAATTTCCATGTTTTTCATTACATTTGGATCAATTCATACTCTTAGAGTATTGGATGATTCACATTGGAAGACCACCAATATGGGCTTTCATGGAAACACATTCTATCTAAAGTAAAGTGTACAACATCCAAATAACAAGACAGTAGTGGCTAGGATCCAAGACCAATGATTCAAGAAATTTATCATTTGATATAGTAAATCATGGGTAACATTTATTACACAGTTTACAATGCTAATTTGGATGTTCGAATAGAGTTACAAGCAAACCCACGTTGGAGATAAAATTTTGGGACAGATTATTTGGCCAATAAATTCAACCCACTGTTTTACACATATCTCATAACAAATTACCTATTTTAGGCAGAAAAAATATATAGGTTTGGGTAAATATATGGCTTAATTATATTTCCCTATGTCCCACTCTAATTCGGACATCAATAAGCTCATTTAGGCACTTCTACTCAGTGGATGAAAGTTGGCTGGAACATCCGGTGAAGAGTGGAAAAGTCTAAGATCCACAATCATTCCACCACCCTTAGCCTACCATACTCATGTGGGATGACATTAAATATTGGAGGATCGTCCCAAAACTCCCAAATTTCAAATTTATGATAGTGGTGTTGGAGGATTTATCATTATTGGTGATTTATTTCATTGTAATGTAATGCTGCAATTTTGTCGTCTCATGTTTGTATTCCACATGTAAGTTGTTCTAATTCATATTATATTATTAATAAATGTTCTTATTATCCTATTATTAGGTTTTTATTCATATGAAGTTGATTGAATTGGCTCATGGTGTGAATTTATTCACACCAAGACTTGTGAAATTATCACACAACGGTGGAGTGTTTGTTACATTGTTTTTGTTTTTTCCCTTAAATTCCTCTATCATGAGTCTATTTCCGCTTACATTAAGATCATAGGATCAATGGAGGGATAACCTGATTATGGGTTGATCCAAGGGAGTATAAAGGTTCTGTATTATATTCTATTTATAACCCTATTAAGTTCTAATCACTTCTTTTAATTGATATTTTTATTTGATGATTTTAAAACTTCTTCAACCTTGTTGACTTTTATGGCCACATACATCAAATGATAATAGGATCCTTTACCTTGGTGTGCTCATAAATTTGTTCCTACAAGTGTATAGGTTATTAGTATTATGGTTTGATGGTATTAAACTAGTATGTGATGGATTTTTTTGATCGTTTTGATTAAACCCATCTCGAATATAAGAAATTGAAACCGTAAAAAAATAATTTCATCTAATCCACCCCATATGATAACCTTGGATCAACTCATTATTTTAAATTTTATTCACTTATGTTTTTTAGATTTCACTTAATCCCATCTAAAATAATCTCAAGTTTTCCATTTCATGTCCAAAAATAGTCCATAGAATGTACATGTTTATAGGTTTCTTCTTAGGTTTATGAGGATTCGACAACCCGAGATAAACTACAAGCAACCACTTGAAGCTAAAATCATAGGTATATTTAGCTGGGACTAAATTTTGGTGTCGTTTCTGGGTACCCAAGTAAATAATTTAAAAATTCATTCTACACTCCCCCATTTTTTCTATTTTCATCAACATTCTTTTTTCTTTACCCTTTATCATTTTTTTATTTTTGCGCATGTCCGCCGATACTCATGATCAATCAAACCGTCTAGTTAATGAGGATAATACTGGGGTTGGGGATTCAAGTACACAAAGGGAAATATTTCCATTAGATCCTAAAATTCCTAATACTCCAGAGTCAAAAATTTATTCCATTTCAATGGAAGGTCTTCAAAGAAACCAACTCATTAACCCAGGTGGAAACGAAAATGGAAATCCAAATGCGGAAGCCACCAAACATAAGGAATGCACTCGATCAAACTATGAATGAATACCTCACACATTCCATGAACAATGTACCCTCATAAATTAGACACAATTACCGAAGAGATTTCAACTACATTTTTAATCCCCTTTTCCAATACCACCTTCCCACATTCCATGGAATGGAGTCTGAGATTCCCAACCTTCACGTCAAGGAGTTCAATGACATTGTAGAAACCATGTTTCCCCCACATCAACTAGAATAATATAAGATGAGGACATTTCCCTCTTTCATTAAATAATCATGCTAAAAATTGGCTAAAATTTCTAGACCATCATCCATCAACTCTTTGAACCAATTACAAATAGAATTAAATAAAAAACACTTTCCCACCACAAAACAATTTCACTTAAAAAGGAAATCCAAAACATCATTGAAAGTGAGGGAGAGTCATTATATGAAACATGAGAGAGGTTAAAAGTAATTTTAATCATGGTACCACACCATGGTTTCACTATTCCAAGAAAAGTGATAATTTTATTTGAAGGGTTGGGATCATGGAACAAACAATTCATTGACCTGATGTGTAATGAGACCATTAAAAACAAATCCCAAAATGATTGTTATGAGTATATAGAAATCCCTACTGAAAAAAACCTAATATGGGTAATATAACCTTACTATTAGAAGCCACCCAAATCTACTAGAATTCATACACATAGAAAAATTAAATTGAAACTGTTAACCATGTTTGCAAATTTTTTGAAAAAAATTACCAGAAGACTAAAAACTTCCCAACCATAACTTCCATTAAAGAAGCTCTTCTAGGAGGACCCCTAGTGTAGGTCAATGCACAGATATTTTAGAATCCACAGTACCAATGCACTTTCAATAAAATGTACAATGACCATCCAGGATTCCTTTGGAATGATAACCAATAACCTAGCCAACCAGTAGGACCAAATGCCTACCCTACACACAATTTCCAATACTATAACCAATTCCAACCACAACTCGCCCAATACCTCCATAAACATGTCCAATACCAGTAAATGATGCAATAACCAATCCAACAACCAAAGTATCCTCCTGGGATAAACCAACCTGCACAAGCCCCTACTCAATTTTCCCTCTTCAAATCCTTGAGTAGTTGTGTAAACAAATGGAGAAAATGAACTCAGGAATCTCATTACTTAAACATTAACTATAAACCATTAATCATGGGAAGTCACCCATACTAAATCATGTGGTACCATCATTAACATTTAGGGGAAAATCATGTTACTCAAAAACCTCTAAAGAACAACTCAAAGTAGTGATTGTTTTATGAAGTGTGAAATCCATTGAGAAATCTAAAAATACCATTCTAGAACCCTTAAAAACATCAACAACGCATGAATATGAAGAAGAACCACACATAGATTCAGAAAAACCCAATCAGAATGTGAAGGAAATACAACCACACCAAACAATCAAACAACCTGCTTCCCTCCCACAACGTATGAGAGGAAGATATAAACCTGAATAGATTAAAACATTAAGGGAAGTATTCTCTCAGGTTAAGGTGAACAACCCCTTCTATATAAAATCCAAACCATTCCAACATAATCAATGTACCTTAATTAATTGTTCACATTTACAAAATTTCATATAAAAACATGGTCCTTTTGGATGCTAGTGTGAGTACCAACATTAAAGGGACCATTAATCCAATGTTGAAAGATCCAGGATGTCTATACATCAATGTTGAGTGAGGAGAGAATACTGTTATCAATGTAATTTGTAATCTCGGAGATAGTGTGAATCTAATTCCTAATGCCACATATTTTCTATTAGGGCTCTAATAACGCAAACCAAAATCTGTCACAGTTCAACTGACTAATCGTAGTGCTCGAGATCCAAAGGTGGTCTTAATGTTTTTTTGGTGAAAGTTGAAATTTTCATTTACCTAGCTGGCTTCATTGTAATTTACAATCTCCCAAGATTAGTTCCTAGGGAGAAAACCCCAATCATCCTTGGCCATCCCTTCCTTGAAACAATCAACTAAGTTATCTGAGTCTGAAATGGGAAAATGACCATCACATTTGGAAACATGAGTCTAGACTTGAATATCTAAAATGAAAACTCTCAAATTGGGAATGATGAAGAGATGCATGCGATTAGTTGGACTGGTAGTGTTGATAGTGAACTTGAGGAACATCAAGGGATTACTAAAGGATGTTTAAGTCAAAAAGGGATTGATTTTCTTTGTTGAAATGAGTAAACTTTCTCTTCCTATCTTGAATCTCTTTATTATAGCTATATTGATGATTATATATAATTAAAAATAAATCATACCATTAGTGAAATTAATAACATTAAGTCTATACCCATTCATGAAAATAAACTCGACAATTTTTTGGATGGAAATTTTGTTCAAAAGGAACAAATTCTGTGAATAAATCTAATCTAAAAAACTAAGTTCAATACAAAGTCCAGTCATTTCATGGAAGGTGATATCCATTTTGATCTTGAATTTAATGTCCTACCATAATCACTATAGTATGTATCATTAGGGTATAATTTAGCCTTTAATTTTACCATTTAGTATTCTCTTGAAGCCAATCAAGACATGATGCTTCTTGATGTCCTAAGAAATCAAAAGAATGAAATTGGATGGACCATTTCTGATATTACTGGGATTATCCCACTCATTGGAACTCATATGATTGTTATTCAATCTGAATCCAAACCATTTCATCAACCTCAATGGATACTCAATCTAAATCCTATGGATGTGGTAAGGAAAGAGATTCTTAATTTATTGAAATCGGGTATCATCTTACCCATATATGAGAGTGAGTGGGTAATCCCAATTCAAGTTTTCCCAAAGAAATATGGAATCATTGTGATCACTGATGAGGAATGTGACCTTCTCCCCATAAGGTTCGTTAGTGGATCAGAGTTCTATATAGACTATAGGAAGCTCAAATCCTGTACCAGGAAAGGACATTTCCCCTTGCCAAGTTTTGATCAAGTCTTCAACCGAGTGGCAGGTCATTAATTCTACTGCTTATTAGATGGATTCTAAAGGTATATTCAAATCGATATCTCCATAAAGGATCAAAGGAAAAAAAATTCACTAGTTCTTTTGGTACATTTTCCTTCAAGCGCATACCCTTTGGGTCATGTAATTTCCTAGGTCCCTTCCAGTGGTGCTTGATGGGAATATTATCTAACATGGTGGGTCATTCTTTATAGATCTTCATGGATGAATTCTCTATCTTTGGGGATACATTTGAGAGATTCCTTCTGAATGTTGGATGGGTTTTGTCAAGATGCGGGGATAATAATCTCATCTTAAATTGGGAAAAATCCACTTCATGGTAAAGGAAGGAAAAGTTCTAGGCCATCTGGAATCTGGTAGATGGATTGAAGTTGATTAATCTAAGGTGGACATCATTATTCACCTTCCCTCTCTTAAAACTATTAAGGAAGTGAGGTCCTTCTTCGGACATCCTGGTATCTATACATGGTTAATTCAGAATTTCATCTCTATTTCTCGACCAATTGTTCTATATTGGTGAATGAAGATCCATTATTATTGACTGAAATATGGGATGAATCATTATATACACTAAATTCTACTCTTATCTCTCCACCTATCATGTAATCTCCAAATTAGAAACTTCTTTTTTAGATCATGTGTGATATGAATGACTTCGCAATAGGAGTAGTCTTAAAACAACAGTGTGAGAAAACTCCATGTGTCATTGGTTATGAAAGAAAATATCTAAATGATGCATGAATCAACTACACCAACACTGATAAATATTTTCTTACTTCTATATTACTCTTAGGAAAAATCAGGTCTTATCGCTTAGGATCATCCTTCATTGTCTTCATTGACCATTCATCCCAAAAATACCTTTTTCTGAAAACAAGATTCCATGTCTAGATTTATTAGGTGGGTCCTTCTTCAAGAGTTCTATCTTACCATTAAGGATAAAAAGGATGCTGATAATGTTGTAGTTCATCACCTCTCTAAGATGAAATTCAAAGACTACTCACATCACTATTCTGTGTCGGATTCACTTCTCAATGGGCACTACTATTCTATGAGTGATTTTCCATGGTATGTGGACATTGAAAACCATTTAGTGACAGTTGACATTCCAAAATACCTAGGGACCCAAGATATTAAGAATTTTTTTCTGATGTCAAACACTATGTTTTTGATGATCCTTACCTCTTCATGTTCTGTCCTAATCAAATAATTAGAAGATGTGTTGTTAAGTCTGATCAAAAGTCTATTCTAAAATTATGTCATGGAGAGATATGTGGAGGAAACGTTTCCAGAAATAAAACCATTAAAACATTCCTCTATGTGTTTTCAACTACCCTAACCTCAAAAGGATTCCTTTCAATTATAAAATAGATTCCCTCTGTGTCCAAAATTACTATTCATTACCAAAAGGAATCAAATTCCCCTCACTCCAATTATAGTCATTGAAATCATTGATTGTTGGGGAATAGATTTCATGGGACACTTCCCAAACTCTTGGGAAAACCTCTACATCCACTTAACTATTGATTATGTATCAAAATGGGTTGAATCCATTCCCAATGAGTCCAATGACCATCATGTTTTGAGGCGATTTCTAGAAAGAACATATTTTCTCGATTTTTAATTACTAGGGATATAATTAGTGATCGAAGAACCCGTTTTGGTAACTATCCATTCTCTTCACTCATGTCTAAGTATGAGATTTCTCATAAATTTTCCACGGTGTACCATCCTCAAACCAATGGTTAAGCTGAGTTAGCGAATATGGAGATTAAACAAATTCTTGAAAAAACTATGAATCCCCCTAGGAAATATTGGTATGATAATCCCATGGGTGTTCATGGAGCTTATCTTACAACATTCAAAACCATCCTAGGGATGTCACAATATAAGTTTTCTAGTCGAAAATAATTCCATTTACCTATTGAAATTTAGCATAAGGCATTCAGGGAAATCAAAAAAAAAATTAATTTTGACATTTCATTGGACTAATAAAAGAGAAAATTAGATCATAATGAACATATGGAACTTATGATAGAGTCTTATGAAAATTCAATGATGAATAAATCTAGAGTTCTATCCTCCAAATATAGGAATAATAAATTCAAACATTTAGAGCTGGTAAAATTTGTGCACTCATATGGTTCAAAACACCATTTACACCCGGGAATGTTAAGGTCCAGATGGCCAGGTCCATTCGTAGTGCATCATGTGTACCCCCATAGGGTATTTGAGATTCAGGATCTCACAAGTGGTCATTTTTCATGTTCAATGGTAATAGATTTAAAACATTCATTGAATCATTCAATAAATAGGAAACAGAGGTTGAGTTAATTGAGCCAACCTATGAACCAGGGAAAAAATGCTAGATTTAGTGTCCATTTTCAGATAACGATATTAATAAAAAGTGAAAAATGGGAGGAATCCCATGGTTTTCATGTTTCTAATCTTTTTGAATCATATATATTTTTTAAATTGGATTAATGAATCATTTTGATATGAAAAAAATAAAAAAATAAAAAATTAGACTCTTGACATGTTCTTCTATTATGTTTATGGATGGGTATGAAAGGGGAGCTCCATATTCATCTATGTCATGTGGTGTGATCCTTGAGTAACACCTTACCATGAAATTTAAAATGAAAATAATGTATCATCAGTTAATTTTATCTTTATGGGTTTATAGGTTAAAAAAAATAAAAAATAAATAGAAGGACATATCATAGGTCGTGGGATAAACCCCATCAAAACCAGCAAAGCCTTGGCAACTCAAACCCGAGACATAAGGGAGACAAGGGAATGCACATACCACTACCCAATAGCTTATAATGCTTATTTATTCTATAAATTTTGTATATATACTCATATTTTTATTTTGATTATATGAATATATATATGGGTTTTTTTGTTTTTTTGTTTTTTTCCTTTTTCAACTAGGGAAATATGCAAGTGACATGGATATTTAAGGACTAAATTGGAGCAGAATGTAATTCATCTTCAACAACCAGGATACTCCATTCCATGATCCTTATATTTCAAATTTCATTTAAAAATCCTCCCATCTACCTCAACCCCCTTCAAATGTTATTTTTTTAAACAAAGGGGTCAATTTCATTCTATGTTTGGTGGGTGAAAAGAATGAAAAAAATAATAAAAAATAATTAATTTTTTGTGCATAAAAAATATGTGGAAGGAAAATTTTCTTTTACCACTAACATGATAATATACATCAAAAACTTTGAAACTAAATACCAAATAATTTTGCATGCCCTGATTCTGATTTTAATCCTTGTATAATTTTATGAGCATAGATTTTGGAATGTGTGGTTGTCTAATGTGAAATTTCATCATTTATATTTTCATCCAAGTAAAGGATCACATAACAAGTATTTTGGATAGTTAGGAATGAGTTTGATTTCATGGGGTCCCCAAAATAAAAAACTTAGTTTTTTTGATCATTTTATATTTAGTATGATTAATCACTAAAAAAATAATAAATAATAATAAATTTTCCTGTAGAGCAATTAAATGACCTAATTCATGTCTTTAAGCACATGGGGATCGTGACTCCTTAGTTTCCTGGACCATATATGGTAATTGTACCTCTATTATTGGTAATTAGACATTTTTATAGACTGAGTTAACTCGAGATAACACCTGAATATGTGGGCTTCACATGGTTCCCTATGGTCTTTGAGCCTGAGAGTCATCGGCAATGTCTCCCTACATGGGTTGACTCTATTGAGTGGAATTTTAAATACTATGGAAATATTTCTACAAAAAAACAAAAACAAAAACAAAAACAAAAAAAATTACAATAAAAAAAATGAATACTCATCATAATATTGAAATGTGATTCCATCTAGCGCTTCTATCAATTCTCGCTATAATATGATGAACCCCCATATCTATTGTGATGCACAACACATCATCATGCTTAATTGATATTGGATAATATATGGTGATATATTTGTACATAGTAATGGGCTAGGTATTATGATTTTCTTATGGAACTATCTTGTATTAAAATATTTTGATAATTTTCATGATTTTTTGGTATAAGGGTTCTTGGAGATCATTTTGTATAAAAATGTTTTGGGAAAGGGAATTTAAATTTATTATTTTTGAGATTAATTTTTCTCAAGACTAGAAAAACTCATGTTTGGGGTGAGATTAGCCACGGAATGAGGCTAATATTCATTGATAATATATTTAATATTCATTTTATTTATTATTGATAAACACCATTTTTCATGGTACATTTGATAACACCTCTTAAATTAAAAATTTGTATTGATTTTATTTTAATATTTAATTTTCATGTTTTTCATTACATTGGTAACAATTCATACATTTGGAGTATTTGAAGATTCACATTAGAAGACCACCAAAATGTGTTGACAGGGAAATACATTCTCGGCAATGTAAACTTGACAACATCCCAATGAAAACACTGTAGTGGCCCAGATCCAAACCCAATGATTCAAAAATTTTAATTAAAGATATATTACATCATGGTTAATATTTCATTAAATAGTTACAAAAGCTTATTTGGATTGTTTAAAGGAACTACAAGTGGCCCGTGTTTGGGACAAAATTCTGGGACAGATTCATTGGACTATAAAAATAGTCCACCATTTTACACATATCTCGTGAACCATAAACCCTTTATGGCGGAAACATTACTGCATGTTAGGGGACATCCTAAAATTCATTTTATTTCCCTATGTACAAATATAAATTTTCCATCTTGAATCTCATGTTGGTGCTTCTATTTGGTGGATGCACCCTGGCAGCCACCTAGGGTCAAGAGTAGAAAATGCTAAGTTCCACAAGCTTTCTACTACCCCATCTCTACCATACTCTAGTGGGATGACATTAACTCTGGGAGGCTCAACCAAAGACTCCAGAAATTCCTATTAAAGGAAGTGGTTTTGTTGTATTTATCATCTTCGGTTCATTCTTTCATTGTTTTGTTATGCTGCAATTTTGTTGTCTCTAGTATTTCTTTCACATATATGTTATTCTAATTCATCTTAGTTTCATAATAAAAGTTCTTATTCTCTTCTAATTATGTTCTTATTAATATAATGTTGATACCTTAGGCACATTGTGTTAATTTATTCACACCAAACCCTGTGAAGTTATCACACTATGGTGGA
Organism: Viscum album; assembly: GCA_963277665.1. Taxonomy (NCBI): domain Eukaryota; kingdom Viridiplantae; phylum Streptophyta; class Magnoliopsida; order Santalales; family Viscaceae; genus Viscum; species Viscum album. The sequence continues at coordinate 628,782 of CAUJRU010000118.1, forward strand.
GTGTTTGTTATTTTGTTTTTGTTTTTTCCCTTCAATTCCTCCCTCATGAGTCTACTTTCCTCTTCAATTAAGATCATAAGATCAATGGGGGGAAAAACTTATGGTTTGATCCAAGTGAGTATGAAGGGTCATGATTGGATGTTATTTATCATTACATTAATTTCAATTCACTTATTTTAATTGATATTCTTATTTAATTATTTTAAAACTTCTTCGTCCTTGTTGAATTTTAAGGCCACATACTTCAAGGGAGAATATGAACCTTTATGTTGGAGTGCCCATAAATTTGAACCTCCATGTATTTATGTGATTAGTATTATGGTGTATTGGAATTAATCTATTAATTGATGATGTTGTTTGATCTTCTTGAATAAACAAATCTAGAATACAACAAATTCAAACTGTAAAAAAATTCCATCCAATCCACCTGAAGTTATAACCTAGGATCAACTCATTCTTTTAAGTTGAATATACATAATTCTCTTATAATTCATTTAAACCCATCTAAAATCAACCTAATTTTTCAACTTCATATCCAAAAATAATCTAAATAATGTACTTGACTATAGGTATTTTTCTTAGGTCTCTGAGGATTTGACAACCAAAGCTACTCTAAAACCGACCGCTTAAACCTAAAATCTTGGGAAATTTGTTTCAAGACCAGGATCCTATTAAGGAATTATCAAACCATAAACATCTATATAAAACCCTATTAATTGTTATCTAAACCTAAATAGTTCACCCAATCTGTTAGTGAAATGAAATACTAATAAAGAATAATAGAAACCCAAGAAAATAAGAATAAATCACGAAATAAGGGACTTACATTGAGTTTTTTGATTATTTCCCACCAAATATACCAATTAAAATAGAGGTATGAGGGATAAAAGTGGATATTTAGATGTTACTAAGGCTAGAAATCATGTGTGGGGAATCAAATAGGTGATTTAGGGTTAATTATTGAGAGGAAACAACAATAATTTTAAAATTTTAAATGACCATGTCCAGTCGCACGGTTTCCCTGCACGATTTCCCAAACTGTGAGACAACTATGTGACCCTCACTAACTAAGAGGGAAAATCTTCATGGTTTTCACACATAGTGTACAAAACTTTTGCCAACCATGTTTTTCACCCTTGTCTAAAAATGACACTTGGTCGTACAGTTTCCAAGGCAAGGGTGCCCAATTTTCTAAATTGTATGTCAACAGTGTGCCACATGCTGTATGTAGAAAAACTCCCATTTTCCACTAAAAATATAAATTAAACAAAAGGGGAAAATTATAGATAAAAAAATAAATATAAAAATACCACAAAATAAAATCACGGGTGTGATAATTCACCCCACAATGGAAACTTTAATCTAATTAAAAGTCAACTCAAAGCATTATAAAAAAATAAATTTTGAAACTCTTGTTCAACAAATGAATTCTGATCCCATATCTCATGCCCATCATTACAATTTTTCCAAAGGAACCTGACCAAAGAAATATACCCCCAATAAAGAACTTTCACTTAAGAATATATAATCTATAAAAGACACTAGAAAATAGATAAATCGAGGCTCAAGCCTATCTCCTCCCAATTTAAGACATGAGATGGATTCAGAATTTAATTTTTTTTGTTAAGAACAATTTAACACATAATTTATTGACATAAAATTCAAAGGAAAAGTTAAATTTAAGGAGAACATAACAACCCGACCAGTAATCTCAAAATTTTTGACATACCTCATAGTTATCCTTAATTACATACCCAAGCGATGATGAACTAAACAAAGAAATACTTTTATGAATACCTGATCACCCACAAAAAATTCAATACTCAAAACCCATAATTATCATTAGACATGTAGCAAATCTAATTTTTAACAAACACTACCTGATCAATTAGATATTATCATAAGTCTCATTCACATGGGTTGGTCGAATTAATGAGGTCTCTATCACCTTAGCCCAACACAAAGGCCACTAACACGGTTTACCATAATGTACCTAAAAGGGATCAATTTAAATCGATGATTGTTAACTACTGTGAGGTGAAAACTCAACCAACCCCAAATCACAATCATAAGAACCTCTGAAATCCAACAGAAAAAAACCCAAGCATGTATTCCAAAATTTGATTTTCTCACTCTGTCTGGCCATCTTCTTGAGTGTGGTATATCTTGCTCAACCTGACATGTGACCCCATCGCCTTCAGAATGCCTTAAAAAACCACGAATTTAAATGGGGGTACCTGATAGAGACTATTGATGATCACACACCATGAAGTCTCAAGACCTCCTGAACCTACTACATTCTCAACTCAACTACTTTGGGTAAATCTATGATTGGAATGAAATTGGATGATTCGGTCATAGAATCAATTACTACTGAGATGTAATTGTTTTCATGAGGTGCATAATGGATGCAGACAATTAATTCCACAGAAACCTCTCCCAAAATATACGTAGGAATGGTATTTGGTAGAAGATAATGGGTGGGAATTTAGTTATATAATATAAAATGGTAGCACATATAAAACCTTAATATATATTCATCCATAGTGTTCCTCATACCTGGACACCACTACTATCAATTAACATCATAATACATCTTGGAAGCACCTTGATGAATAACCAACTGAGACTAATGACTATCTGGCACCACCACCTATCTCAATGACAACAGAACCAAGAATCAGTCATCGAAACACAGAAATCCATTGGGAGACAATGACCAACCAATAGGAGTTTCCTCACCATGAATGAGCCATATAAACTTCTTGAAAAACTAATCCCAAGGTTCTCCCAATGAATAAACCGCAAAATGGAAGGATTCAACTAGAAATGGTCTAAGAAGGCAACTCCACTATACTCTATGGTCTGCAAGTGATGCCGAGAAAAAATCACCATCAATGACCACCCATCAAGATACATCTTAAGTTCCTACACTAAAAGGTTTCTATGCAAATCATCTACCATAACCATACCTTTTCTTGGGGTAATGAATATATCAAAATCTGAACCCTAAAGGTACACATCCTAGTGATGCTACCTTTTATTCAGATCGTTTTGCGAGAAAATGTAGGATCATATCTTGTTATTAAAATAAACCATAAATTTCTCCACAAAAAAAAGATAATGGTTCCAAATCTTCATGGAAGGAATGATTGATGTAATTCCAAGTCATTTGTGGGGTAATTCTTTTCATGTGGTTGGAGTTAGTGATAATCGTACGCCACCTCATGATCATCAATCCTTATAACACAAACAAGACACTTTAATGAGACATCACAATAGACCACATAACCCTTTCCAAATGTTAGAAAGGTCAAAATTGGGGTTGAATTTAACCACTTCTTTAGCTCCTCAATTGATGCATGATAATTTAGGCTCTATTCAAACTTCACCACCTTTTGGGTGAATGTTTTCATGGATGAATCAATATTATATAATGGCCAACGAATCCCCTATTATAACCTAACAAGCAACAAAATCTCTTGATTTCAAAAAGATTATTTTGATACTCCAATGAAATCACTACATTAATCCCCCTAGGGTCCACTTGAACTCATCATACCATGATCACATAGCTAAGAAATTTCACTCCCATAATCCAAAAGGTTCACTTTGAAAGCTTTGTATAGAGATTATGGTCCTAAAGAGTGCCTAGATAAATTATAAAATGATGCTCATGCTCCACCCTAGATCAAGTATAAACCGTTATTTCATCAATGAATACCAAAAAAGGAGATCCAATATACTAATGGAACACCAAATTCATAAGCACCATAAATATCGCTAGAGCATTGCTCAATCTGAATTGAAATACCATGTATCCTAAATGGTTGTACCAGCTTCGAAAGGATATTTTGGGATCATCCAACTCTCTAACTATAACTTTGTGATAAGCATAATGCAATTTAATATGGGAAAACCAAATTACCAATTTTGTTGATCAAAAATGTTATTAATATGGGGAAGGGGATACTTATTCTTGATCATCACCTTATTCTTCATCTGATAATATATACATTATTGGAGAGATCAGTCATCAATTTTGATGAACAGAACAGAGGAGGAGCAAGGTGAGATGATTAGGTGAATGAATCATTTGGATTCAAAATAATATAGATGTACCTTTAATTCCCTCAACTCTGTGAGGCCCATATGATATGAGGGAAGATATATCAGATTTTTTCCTGGTGCCAAATATATAGAGAACTCCACATCCTACTCTAGGGGAATGCATATAAATTCATCTAGAAATCCCTCTATGAACTCATCAAAAATAGATGGTAACACAACCACAATAAAACCACCATTATCCTCCAACATGAGAGGAGATAATTATAATATGATATTTCCCAATTTCTGAAGTGGATGGCCATAATATCCAAAATGAGGGTCCCATTCACCCCGAAAGACCTACGTAATACCATTAGGTGCCACAAAACTCACTTTCTTCCTATAATAATTGATGTGTGCCTATAATCACACCATCCATAATTAGGATTATGTCAATAAGGTTCATCATTGAAATAAGAAAATCATATTCTAGTTTTTTCCCTAACATGCTGAGTGCACAAGATGGACATCTGAAACCTTTCTCATGACTCTTACTAAGTGGAATTACTAAATACATTGCATACAACATGAGATTTTCAGAAATTTATACAATTCACAAATATGGGTAGAAATGAAGGAAATTGAGGCACCGATATCAAAAAACAACATCCTAGGATGATCAAAAAATTGATCAACAAAAAGTTTCAAGTTCCTCATGCATTCCTACTACTACTCGGTTCACATAATAAAGATGTTTCATCCTAGCCTGATCATGTGAGAGACCAATAGACTATTTATCTACCTTCAACTGACTCTGAAAAAAACAGGAACTTGTATTACTTCCAATACTATGAAATTTAGATCCCTCGATCCTAGAAGGCTCGGACTGGGATGACATTCCTCTAGAAGCTACATATCTCTACCCACTATCACAAGAATGTGTTGAACTAAAAAACCCCTACAATTGAACAATATTTCTATATCAAGGGAAATACCTAGGTGGGGAAGGACATGTAGAACAAACATTCCCCATAGTCCCACTCTAATGGAACACAAAAAACCATCATCTAAACCAACTAATAATGATTCTTGGGAAGGATTTCTCAAGCTACCGTCTCCCTTTCGTTCCTTCTCAACACACATACTCTTATTATAAATTGAACTACTAATGGCCAATACTAAAATTGACCCAGGAAAATAACAATTTCTCTTGTAATAAATTTTTCCATGCAAGAATGGTAAAAAACCTCAGCATATGACTTTATCTTGAACAAAAATACATCAGAATAAATTTCTAGCCACAACCCAATCATGAACCTATGCGATTTGATCTGATCATTTGATACAATATTGGGATTGCACTACACAAAATCTATGAGATAGTTGGAATACTTCATCATTATCTAGTCTCCATGGGTATGTTCCTTGGACTCCCATGACTTGGAACAATACAAAACTGTAAGAAAATTCACTTTTTTAAAAATAATATTGAAATATTTTGAAATCAAATGCTATGTTTTTCCAATTTCTACCACTGAGTCAAAACACCTCTAACTTGTAAATCCTAACATGAACAATATACATTTCACTCAGACTGCCATAGGAGTATCAATAAATTAAAACATCTTATCAATATTCTCAATCCACTCATGTACTTCTAGAGGTTCTGCAATTCCCTAGAAGAGGGAGGTTTGTTCCTGAGAAACACATGATTGTTTTTCTTATTAGGACCTAGTTCAGCTTCTATAAAATTATTGGACTCAAACCTAGATTATTTCCCAAAGACTTGACATATTGTACCACAAAATTCACTAGTCTATGATTAATTTTTGAAGGAGAACTATCTCCATCTTATTATTACAGTTTCGCATGAATTCACTACAGATGAATTTTTCTACAAAGAGTAATAACCACAAAGAAGAGCATCATACATAGCCAACACACATTTTAAAATTTTTAAGAGGTAACAAAAAATCATAAACTGTACTATTAAGTAAAAAATAACAAAATCCATCATAATGACAAGCCAATAAAAGAAAAACACTCCTCCCCTGCTTAGTGTCGATATACAGTCTTCAGCCTATATGTCTCACCTTGAGGAGAAGTAATATAAAGTCCCAACATCCCATAGTGACTTGAGTTCCACCACGAGGTGTAATGGCCATGCACCCTACATACATCTAGAACCTCAAGCCACAACCATCCTCACACCAATCCATCCATAATCATTCCCATATAACTTGACCAAAAAATGGAGAGACCTCCTCAAATACAATTTTTTCATGAAACAATCCATAGTGCCATCTATCCTGACACCCAAGCTTATTCATAACATGGGCTGAAGGGCATTCCCAATCCCCACAGAATGGAAACTAGTGCTTGGGTATCACCATATGAATTGGGAATGGTTTCACACATTCATATAAGAATAAATAACCAAAAGAAATAAACAACATAGAGATAAATAACCAAATCCAAAAAAGTCATAAAAAATTTCATATTTATGTTTTAATAACATTATAAATTTCAAAAAAGGTGCTATAAAAAGATGGGAACAAAAAATAGTCCCATAATAAGCATGCAACATGAAGATCATCATCCTAAATCAACCACCACCATGAACTCTAGGAGAAGACCACTAGCAACATGAACCACGATCACAATACATATTATCTTTACCCGATTCAAACATAAAAAAGTCCTCATATTCCCAAAGGTGTATCTAGGGTGTGAGACAAATCCCAATAGGATACCACCCAACAAAAGATATTCCATGAAAAACCCTTATATAAAAAATCTGCATGGATGTCTTTTAGAAAGGTTAGAAACAATTTTAGAGAAACTATTTTAAAATGGAAAACATGCTTTTCTTTTGAGGTAATCAACCATGTGCAACATATGCCGATAGTAGGGAAAATATCACAAAAGAGAACTATCACATGGAAATCCTTATAAGAACTAGATATAGTGGAACACAAAATACCTCATTACTCAATGAAAAGGACTATATATCAGTCACACTTCTCTTCATCCACATGCATGACCCATTATATGGGAATCAATCCAAAATAACGATGGTATCCAATAATCAAATTTTAGTTACTATTGTATCACCAATCCTACTAGAAATAACCAGAACTCGGGCCCACTGATCCAAATAGTATTGTAATAATAATCCACCCAACATGTAACATATGATTCTGTTTGACCTCAATTTCCATTCCACATATCACATAAAACATCAATTTCACACATTAATAATTCAATCAACATAAAAAAAATGATAAAACACAATTTTATAATCCGAAACCTCTATTACTTTTTTACTTCACCCCCAAAAATTTCAAAATATGATATTCACTATTCAAACATAGTATCAAACACTTTTATGAAGAATCACAATGGGGAACACATGAAATATACACATAACATCACCCATTTCTATTGAAAATCCCCATTTTTTCAACACAAGTATAGTTTAACTCCTTTCCAAAACACATTTTACATTTCATAAAAAATATATAGATCACATCCAATAATAAAGAAACGAATATTAATGTGACCATATAATGTTTAAGTATGGAACCACCAACCTTTAAAGTAGAAAATCATGTAAATCTATAATAAAACAAAACAATTCCCCTAAGGGATCCTATAAAGGATAGATTGTGTTGAGTTAATAAGGTTTTCCTTATGATTTTTCCATTCCTTCTTGTTTTGAAAATCACAAACACCTTATACATAAGGAAATCTATATTTTACTTCTCTAGTAAAATTTCCTTCTTTAAGGAAATTTACCCTAACCTAAATTTCCTTAAACATATCAATATTTTTTCTTAAGTATAAAAATCAGATTCATACCCAAAAACTCGGAATCATATAATGCCTAGATATGAAGCATTTTGTTTTAGGATCTGAATTCTGGATAATAACTGTAAAGAAGTTCCACTCCAAATTCTGGATATGAACTGTAATGAAGTTCGACTCCAAATTCTGGATATGAACTGTAATGAAGTTCCACTCTGAATTATGGATATGAACTGTAATGAAGTTCCACTATGAATTCTGGATATAAACTGTAATGAAGTTCCACTTCGAATTCTGGATACGAACTCTAATAAATATCCACTCCAAATTTAGGATACAAACTCTAATAAAGTTCCACTCCGATTTCTGGACTCCTAACTTCTATGATTTTGACACCGAACATTTACTAGTTCGAATCTGATCATTTACTAGTTCAACTCCGAACTTTTACTAGTTCGACTCCGAACATCTACAAGTTCGACTCCGAACTCTGTAAGTTCAGATTCTGAATTATGGTGAAACCATACTTTGAATTTCCTTAGAAATTCAGACTCCGGATTTCTACAGAATTCAGGTTCGCAATTCCCATAAAAAAATCCGAATATGTCTTTATTATAGACTCTGAATTTAATTTAATGGATAGACTCAGAACTTTTATTTGATTACATTCCGAACTTCAGTTTTACTTATTCTTAAACCTATTTCATTACAAAATGACTTCATGAATTCATTTACACAAGTTTTTTTATAAAACGATGTCGTCCATTATGTTTCTAACTAACTATTGGTTATTTGACATGTATAAAGATCCCTCCAAAATTCAAGGAGAAATATAACCATTGGAGGAGGGAGCCGATCGTTGGAGCTTCGCCTATAAATAGGAGATGATTTGAAAAGAATCTACAACTTTTAAAACATTGACATAGATGCATATATTCTTTTGAAGTGATTTATAGAGAGAGAGGCTCTTATTAACTCTCAAGATTCGTGCAGAAAGTCTGAACGACTTGTTCAAACTTTTCCTTGTGTAGACTTGCATAGTGAGACTCCGATTGTTGGTGATTACAATCAAGGGCTTCCAGGGATAGGAAGATAGAGGTGCCGACTACCTTGAAGTTTGAGGTCTTCCTTGCTAAGGAAGACAGAGGTTTCAATTACCTTGAAGTTGAGGGCCTGCGGGGATAGCAAGAAAGATACTCCGATCTTCGTATCGAGGGATTACCCTGGTGTGGGTAAGAAAAACTTGCTTGAAAGTATAAATCAATGGACCTTAATCCATTGTTTTTGGATACCCTTCTCTTTGAGTTAAAAGAGTTATTGTTTGTTACTTGTAGTTTTACTACTTGTTTTTCTGCTGCATTTTTGTGTTGTAATGAAAGTATAATCTTCTTATATTTCCATACACATATACTATGATTAATTTAGATTCTATAAGCTTTAAAGTATAATCTCATATTGTAAACTTTGGTTAAGTTTCAATTTCTGGATCCATATTTCTGGATCAAGTTTTTCAGAATCACATTCCATATTTAAGCAAGTGTATAGAGTTAGAAGTTTGTAACTTTATACTTTTTCCCAATCTTTCAATTGGTATTAGAGGTATTGTGAATATTCTTAGTTTAACTTTGTTAAAATTAGAGCTTTCCCTGTTTAAGTAAATTCTTAAAGTTTACAATTCACCCCCCTCTTGTATATTGAGCATCTATGTAATTATTTCGATCCTACAATTGGTATCAGAGCAGGTCTCTGAAATACTTATACTCATATATATGTTTTTCCATGATCAATTTTTTTTTTGTTTGATATTTTCCTTGATTAGGAATATTTTACTTGAATACGAACTTTTTTTTAACATATTTTTGTATAGAATTATTTTTTGAAGATGGAAGGTTTAAATGTTGGTTCCATCGACAACCTATATCCTACAAGACCCCCAATTTTGATGGTAATGATTATGAATATTGGAGAGATCAAATGAATACTTTATTTATCAATACCAGGGTAGATAACTATATTATGCTTACTGGAGGTTATCAAATTCCTAATAAAGAAGTAAGTGATTTCACAAACCATGAGAAGCATGATTATCAATTAAACTATAAGGAACACAATACTCTACTATGTTCAATGACTAGGAACATATATAGCCAAATTTCATCTTGTGAAACTGCTAACTGTATATGGAAGAAACATGAAGTTACACATTTTGGTACATCTAAAGTGATTGAGAATAGACGAACCATGCATAGAGCTGAGTATCGTGGTTTTAATTTTCCTTGTGGAGAACCCATCTGTAAGGTGCAACAAAGATTTATGAATATCTTGAATATCTTACAATCTATGGGAGATAAAGGTCTAGATGATGAATCTCTTGTTGATAGGATTATTGATATTATACCCAGTGAGTGGGAATCAATGTGAATAGCTATTGGTGAGAACATGAAGGTCACTCAAATTTTTTAGATGATCTGTTTGGAACTCTTCTCCAACATGAAAAAAGGATGAAGAGAGATGCTGACAACATCGAAAATAAGAATGGGAATGGTTCTGTTGATTTTACTACAACATCAAATCACATGAAAGATAAAACTCCTGAGATTGTAACTAGATCCAATTCTAAGAAAGTTACTATTTAATCTGAATCTAGTGAGAGTGGTGTCTTAGAGAACGAGTTAGAAAATCTTTCTTGAAGAATGAACAAGATAGTTGGTCAAAGAAATTTACAATCCAAGTATAATAAGAAGGAAATGAAAGATAATAAAGATTTAGAGGTCACATTCTAGGAATGAAATAGAAGTGGACACGTACGGCCTCATTTCCCTATGCTTAAAAAGAAAGAAAGAAAGGAGAGGAATTCTTAAAGAAACCGAAAGATGTTTTACAAAGATAAAGCTAATAAAGGTCTGAAAGCTAATACTACTTGGAGTGATAGCTATGGAGACTCTTCAAAAAGAGAATCTTCTGAATATGATTCATTAGCTCAGAAGAATATCGGATTCATTACTAATAGTTCTTTTCCACATACATGTCTTATGGCCATTGTATGCTCTGCCGAGGCTTTAAAAAATCTATCTTTTGAAAAGAATTACTATTCCAAAAATAGTACTTCTAATGAAGATACTTCATCCTCATAAAATGAAGAACCTTTATATGAAGATGTATCTAGTTTTTCAACGTTACATGAAGCAATAAATTGTAAAATTTCTATGAAATTAGACAATGAAAATACTAGGATAGAAGTTCTTACAAAAGAAATTTCATATCTTTCTTCAGATTATAAAGATAAATAAAAGTTTTTATAAAAACATTATAAAGACCTAGAGAATGAAAATTCTGAAAAGTAAGAACATTTTAAAGATCTTAATAATGCTATTTTAATGATGAATGTTTTTGAGAAAAAATATAATTCTAAGGAAATGATTCCTGAGGATATGAATTTAGTGATTAGACTGAAATATGAAATATTTTCTCTTAAGAAGATCCTTGCAATATTTACCTCTTGGAAAGAAAATTTAGATAAGAATTATTCTCAAATAAAACCTCACATAAACACTACTGGATTACGTTATACTCACCAAAAACCAGTTTTCAAAAACAACTATTTTGTTCCTTATAAAGCCCAATTTTGCACTAAGTGTCAAAGTGGTGGGCATTGGAAGAAAAAACTGTTCATTGAATAAAGTTCAATCTCATGGGTTTCATAAAACAAATTTTTCTAAACAAATGTGGATACCCAATAATTTGTTATATGAAACTATCAGATCCAAACAAGTTTAGATTCCTAAATTATAATTATATCCTTATTTTCAGGAAGATAAAGTAAGTACCAACAACAATACATGGTACATGGATAGTGGATGTTCCCTGCATATGATTGGTAGAAAAAATATTTTGAAAATATTATCAAGACAAAAGGAGTAAAAGTAACATTCGGAGATAATGTTCAGGGATAAATTGTTGGTATGGGTAATATTGTTCTTCTTGGTAAAAATTTGATTTTAAATGTTTTGTTTGTTTAAGGAGATATCATTCTTTAGTTTATCAGAACACAATATCAACTTTCTGGCATTTTCACAAAATCTTTACCCTCTGATAGATTTTAATTCATTAAATAGAAGTTAGGAATGATAACCATGAGGTAATCCTTCTTCATTAACTTATTGTTGAACAATTATCCTAACGGTAATATACTCCTTTTCATATGGGGAGTACATTTGCTTGTTAGCATAATAAAAATTTTCATAGTCAGTGTTTCAAACTTTTGTAAATAATTTTTTTTCGTGATAATTTTGTTTTAAAATTTTCATATTGAAGTTTTCGTAATGAATATTTCGAATTGGAAAATTTCAGAACTACAACTTTCATAATGAAAATTTTCGTACTGGATATTTTTCTAATGATGTTTTCGTAATAGAAATTTTTAGAACTTGAACTTTTGTAATGATAATTTTCATACTCAGAATTTTCGTAATGAAAATTTTTGGTACTCATTCTTTTCGTACTAAGATTTTCGTACTCATACTTTTCGTACTGGAGTTTTGGTACTCAAAGTCTATTCAACTTTAAGATTCTCGTAGTTAGTTTTTCGTAGTCAAATTTTTCTCCAATAAGAATATCACCTATTACGAACAATCTTCCTAACTAATCCAAAAGTTTTTATTTCATTACTAATGTCTTTGTAAAAATATTTTACTTTCTGTTGTTTTCTTATGTGTTTTAAAATTTCTCGGATTCTAGTTTTCTTAAATCTGATTGTTTTTCCTAAAACCTCGAATGATCGGAGACATGTTTTTCCATGCGGTGTGTTTCTCAACTGTCAAATCAAATCTCAATGAATCTCAAACGATCAATAAACCATGGTAGTTGAACCACCACCTAAATGTCTATATAAAGGGGACCCCCGATGGTTGTCCCACAATGATCTTCAAGCTCTCGCATGTTGATGTTCTTCCTCCCTTCTTAAAGGTCGTTCTGAATCCTTCAGAGCTCTTCATTTTGAATGTCTGCTGAATGTACCTCTCAAGAAATTTCATCTGTGAAGCCTATCTCCAAGTGGTTAATTTACAAGGAGAGGTTGGTGAATCTGAATTTTTATAAGTATAATTCTCTCATTTCCATGAACATCAAGCTCAATGGATGGGAAGATGATTGCATATCCACACTAGAGAAACAGGATCCGGTTTATACAGATTTGCTTGTTTTGTTTAACAAGTCTGTTTCCTTCCTTAAGGAAGATGGCAGAGAGAAGTTTTCGTTCAAATATTATGGAACGTCTTATATGCTTTCTTACACCAAGGCTGCAAGCTTGGTGGGTATATCTTATGAAGGTGAAGTTGAGTTTTGTTCACATAAGTTTCAGGATGAGAAAGTAATTTTTTACGAAGTGAAGGCATTGAAATGCCTTGGACTTAAAGATTCCAAGACTGCAAATATTGCTCATCTCTCTCCGAATAATCGGATTCTACAGCTGTGGGTACCAGTCTTTTCATTACCAATAAGTGGTGATAAGGATAATCTCAAGAAGGGTGATATATACATAGTTGATTTTTTGGTAAATCTAATGAAGTTGAATTTGATGAGACATGTTTTGATTACAGTTATGAATATTAAAGAAGGGAATCTCAAAGCTCAGATCATAATGTATCCGACCTTGAATTGTAAGATTATTATCAGATTTCTTGATTCGTTTAAAGTTTCTAGCACTTCCAAGAAAATAAATTGTATGGTAATGATGGTTAGTGATGATAAATTAAAGTGGATGAAGATGTGTTTTTCTTTTGAATCCAAGGAATTCTACCCTTTACCAGAGGAAGAGGATGAGGCAGCTCAGAAAGATCAACAAACTCAAGAATCATCTAAAAAGGAAGGAAATAAGAGAAAGTTTAAAGAAGTGGTTGCTGAAGACAAGACCCAAAAAGCAAACGAAACTCAATCTGCACCACCCAATCCAAAGAAACAAAAAGACTACCTAGATGAAGTGGCTGCTAAGTAGAGGGAAGACAAGGAGAAGTGAAACGAATGGGAACCTCAATTCGGATTAGATCCTGCTAAGGATAAGGCTAAGGCCTTAAAAAAAGCTTCTGATGAATTGGAAATACAAGCAAAAGAGATAACGATGAAGAAAAATATGTTTGAAGCTGAGCTAGTACAATATTTGTTGAGAGATACAGAAGTAGCTTCTGAGATGATTCCCATTCCAGAAACTTTTAATGTCCAACCATTACCAGAGACTCCAGGTAAAAATTACTTCACTCCAGAAAAATCCAAAGGGAAATAATTTGTTGAAGAATAAGAGAAAAAAACTGATGAAGAAGTAGAAGAATAAGTCGTAGAGGAAAAAGAAGAAGAAGAAGGAAGTGATGATCCAGATGAACTAATTAAACAAGTGGAGGATTATCAAGAAAAGACTGAATCTGAAAAATTTGTCACTCTGGGATAGTGATTTGAGAATGAAGGGAGGAAGGACGATGATAAGGAAGATGAAGAGAAGGAAAATGTTATATATGAAGAAGAATCTTATGAGAATAATTTTCTTGAGGAAGGAGCAGAAAATGAGTAAATAGATGATGACAATATTGTTCAACTATCAGTGAGTGAGATAGAATTTCTAGATGATCAACCCATTCCTAAAACTGATAAAGGTCAGAAAGTTCTCATGGATACCCCAACAAAAGATATCATTATGAAGATAGAAGTTGGTGGTTCTTCTAAAAGGAAGCTGGTGAAAATTGAAGAAGAAAAACCCCCAAGCAAAGTGTCTGATTCGGAATCATCAGCACATGGTCATGACTTTGTTGTCGAGTCTTTCAAAAAGTTGTTAGACACCATTTTGATATTTCCCACTATAGACTCCAGATGTCAGATGCTGCAATATAGTTTGAATCAGAAGTCATAATCCTTATCTATGGTGATGGATAAGTGTGTGAATATTGAGGCCAACCATAGAAATTTCCTTATCATTTATGATGTATATAGGAAATCATGAAGAAAAATCACTTTTTGGTCTATGAAAGTTGAAGAATACATGGCTGAGTTTGATCATTTTCAGAATGATGTTAAATTTTCTTTTGACTCCGAAGACTCCAAGATGAAGAATCATCATGATAAGCTAATCCTTGAGCAAAATTCATGGAATCAACAATTTAAGGACCTGAATGATAATGTTAATTGTCTTTCTCAAAATTTTAAAAGGGATAGAGATCTCCGGATTGAGCTCGAAGAAAAGCTTGTAAAGAAAGATGGGTTAGTAAATATACAGGAAGAGGCCATGAAGGCTCAAGCAGACGTGCTGAAAGCTCAACAGGAAAGGATCACAGCTTTGGAGAAGCAAGCTAAGGAGGATCAGAAATATTTGAAGAAGCTAAAAACCTTTTTGAAAAAGCTAATCCCAAAGGAAAAGGAAGACAAATAGACTCAATCCGAACATTTGTATCATTTTTCATTCCTTGTAAATTTTTTTTCAACTCTAATGAAATTTTGGTTGGTTTTATCTCGTGTTGTTATATTCTATTGTTTCAGGTACCATATTTCTTTTCCATTCCCTTAAATTCTTTTTGAAAATCACAAAGGGGGAGAAGGAAAAAGAACCACTCAAAAGGGGAGAAAGAAAAATTTAAAATGGAGAAGGAAAAATTTCTAAGTGAAGATATCCTTAAAGTAAGGTGGAGTGTCTTATTACAAGGTTTTTCATTCCCATGATAACGAAAACTCCATTCCAGAAATCCAGAATACAATCCTTAGAGTTTCAATGCCTAATGGGGAGTTAGTTGTATTCATTATCATCCATGAACAATGGAGGATATGTTTTAATTTTAAAGTCAAATTAAAATTTTCAATGTTCTTATATTCATTTTCATAAGGTTGTTTGTGATTTCAAAAAAGGGGGAGATTGTTGAGTCTATAAGGTTTTCCTTATGAATTTTCCATTCCTTCTTGTTTTGAAAATTACAAACACCTTATAGTTAAGAAAATCTATATTTTACTTCTCTAAGGAAAATTTCCTTCCTTAATGAAATTTACCCTAACCTAGATTTCCTTATATATATCAATATTTTTTCTTATGTATAAAAATCGGATTCATACCCATAACCTCGGAATCATATAATGATTAGATATGAAGAATTCTATTTTAGGATCTGAATTCTGGATAAGAACTGTAATGAAGTTCCACTCCGAATTCTGGATATGATCAGTAATGAGGTTCCACTCCGAATTCTGGATATGAACTGTAATGAAGTACCACTCTGAATTCTGGATATGAACTGTAATGAAGTTCTAGTCCGAATTCTGGATAAAAACTGTAATGAAGTTCCACTCCGAATTCTGTATATGTACTCTATAAATTTTCACTCCGAATTCTGGATACAAACTCTAATAACGTTCCACTCCAAATTATGGACTCTGAACATCCATGAGTTCGACTCCGAACATTTACTAGTTCGACTCCGAACATTTACTAGTTCGACTCCAAACATCTACAAGTTCGACTCTGAACTCTGTAAGTTCAGATTCTGAATTCTGGTGAAACCAGATGCCAAATTTCATTAGAAATTCGGACTCCAGATTTCTACAGAATTCCGGATCTGAATTCCTATAAAACAGAATCTGAATATCTCTTTATTATAGACTCCAAATTTCATATTTGGTTAGACTCTGAACATTTATTTTCATACATTTCGTAATTCATTTTACTTTTACACCTTTTTCATTACAAAATGATGTCGTGCAATCAGTTTCACATGTTTTTTTATTAAATGATGTCTTCCATTCTGTTTTTATGTAACCGTTGGTTAATTGACACTTATACGGGACCCTCCAAAATTCAAGGAGGAATATGACCATTAGAGGAGCCAGCCGACCATTGGAGAATAACCTATAAATAGGAGATAATTTGTAAATAAGCTACAAATTTGACAACTTTGACATCGGTGCATATATGCTGTTGAAGTGATTTCTAGAGAGAGAGGCTCTTATTAACTCTCACGCTTCGTGCAGATTGTTTGAATGACTTGTTTAAACATTTCCTCGTTCATACTTTCTTAGTGAGACTCCGATTTTTTTTGATTACAATCGAGGGATTCTGAGGATATGAAGATAGAGGTTCCGACTACCTTGAAGTTGGTGGGCTTCCTTACTGAGGAAGACATAGGTTCCAACAACCTTGAAGTTGAGGGCCTGTGGGGATAACAAGACAGAGACTCCAATATTTGTATCAAGGGCTTACACTGGTGTGGGTAAGATATACTTTCTTGAATGTATAAATCAAGGGACCTTTATCCATGATTGTTGGATACTTTTCTCTTTGGGTTAAAAGAGTTATTGTTTGTTACTTTTACTTTTACTACTTGTTTTCCCGTTGAATTTTTGTATTGTAAGGAAAGTATAATCTTCATATATTTCCTTAAAATTGTACTCTGATTAAATTAGATTCTATGCACTTTAATGTAGAATATCATATTGTAAAATTTGGTTAAGTTTCAATTTCTGGATCCATATTTCCGGAACCAGTTTTTTGGAATCACATTCCAGATTTAAGAAAGTGTATAGAGCTAGAAGTTTGTAACTTCATACTTTGTCCCAATATTTAAATTGGTGTTAGAGGTGTTGTGAATTTGTCTATTTTATCTCTGTCAAACATAGATATTTCCTTGTTTAAGGAAATTTTTAATTTTTACAATTCACCCCCCCTCTTGTATATTGAGTATCTACATCGTTATTTCGATCATACAGATTGAACCATAAACAACAATATTGTACCCTTATAATATTTATTTAACCAAAACTAGGTCAACCAAATTACTTGAGATGTAAAACCCCATGAAAGAAGAAGATAAACCCTACAAAGGTGATGAAATCTTGAAATGAGGGACTTACATAAAGTTTCTTGGATATTTCCCCCCAAATAAAAAACAAAAACATAATTCCAAGGGAGAAATGAGGAGGGTTGGGGGAGCTTAGGGCTAAAAATCCATGGTGGGGATGAAAATAGGTGAGTTGGGTTCAAATACTCAAAGGACACAATGTAATTTTAATATTTTTAATGAAATGGAAAAGATCCACGGTTTTCCCATGCATTTTTACAAATTATACGACAACTATGCTTCTATCACTATCCAATAGGAATAGGTAACATGATATTCATGAATGGTTTACAAATCATGCCCCAACAATGTGGTTCTCCTAGGTACAAATAAAACACTTGGTCGCACTATTTCCTGTGCAAGGGCCCAAAGTTTTTTGAACCATGCGCCAACTATGTGCCACCTTCTGTTAACCCAAAACTCCAATTTCACCTTAAATAAAGGAAACCCAATGATAATATGCTATAAAAAATAAATAGATAAATACCACAAAATAATATCATAGTAGTGATAATGGATATCGAATATAGGATTATATAATTGGAGAGAGTGAAGGAGGTCATAAATCATAAGAAAGATAATCTTCAATGGAAATAAAAGGACCTCAAAACCATAAATCTAGGATGATTTAAAAGATCATCTAAGTTTTTAGATATAAAGCTAACTATATTTTATTTTTGTTTCAATATCCGTTTTCAAAATACAAAAGTTCTTTTATTGTATAATAATATAAGAAAATAAACTCACAGGATACATTCCTATTTCAAAAGCATTATTTCATCCTTTGGTTATTAATCAATCAAGATCAAATTCCTCAATTTATATAAGAAATGAATATCAAAAAATTATTATATTTTGGCCTAAATCACTATAATTAACTTTTAAAAGATCATTATAACCTTAAAAGAGTGAAAACTCATTCCAACTGCCTATAACTATTTTCTGAAACCAATATTGTTTGCCAAAGTTATCTAATATGAATACTTAATCACTAAACCTCAATAGTAACACAAATGGTTCATGATTATAAATTATTTTCCAAATCATTTATGTAATGAAATATTAACTAGGATAACAAGTAGTGTAGTGGTATAAATTAATGTTGTATCATATTTCAGTTTTGGATTCAAGCCCCATGAAATTTTCAGACACGATGGGTTGTCACTTGGCTTTAATGTGGTCCTTTTTATAAAACTATATTAACATAATTTATATAAGTTTTCCCAAAAATTTCATGGACATACTTGTACTATGTTTAGTCATTAAATATGCTTTTTTACTATGTTTTTCAGAAAAAAAAATTATTTTTACCACAAATTCTAATAATACTATTTTTATATCAACCCTAAATGTTATAAGTACCATTAAACATATATATATATAAAATGTAAATGCATTACTCTTTGTGATGAACTGATCTTTAATAAATAATATTCCATTTATTTTAAATTTTTATAGATATAGAAAACAAATGAACTTTTTTTATTAGGTTCGTATAACTGTTAAATAGCATTACTATTGATAATATAGTCATTGAACAGTGAAAAAATGAAATGTATAAATGTAGGGTTTTAACTAAACAGTTCGGCAGAGAAAAATTATATAATGGCCTAAATGTGTAGGGTAATTCCCTATGAATACCATTTATCAGATCATTCAAGTGAGATAACATTTTGGTGCTTTTCCCTAGACCAATCCCATGTTGGGATTCAACAATAAATGCAGGAGGGAACTCGTTTACTAGAGAAGGTCATGCTCCTAGAGATCACGTCCCAAACCATGTTCAACAAACAACCCCAATAAAGCCCCACCATCAAACACCATACTCGTAGGGAATATGCTTGTGTAATAAAGTTATATATAACAAGATTCTATCATTATGATATGTTCTTTACTATTCTATAGAATAAAGAATTTACATTCATTTTAATATTGTTACATTGTAAATGATTTTTAATGGACAAATAGTGTTTTCGGTTAATATGAAAATCTATTTTGATGAATTAATGGATTAAATAATATTTTAATGAAATAATATTACAAATTTAATTTTTATTAAATATAAATTATTGTATAATTTTTATAATGTTGTTTGTAATTTTTATCAAGGATTGAAAATTGTTTTTTGTCAAAACCCATGATTTTTCAATAAATGAATGTTTTAATTTTAAAAGTGAAAATTCAAATACATAGAAAATTACTTAGATAAAATTAATATTATTTTTTTAACCAAGATTTCTAATTTATCGAATTGTGAATTTTTCATTATTTTTCGAGACAATCGAATTTTTGGGTAATTATATACTATATAAATATATAATGTGTTTTATAAGATCATAATGAACCCCTACTGGTGTAATAAAACACTATAAAAGGTATATTCGTCCAATATATGTTTTTACAATAATATAATGTGTTTTTTTATTTTTTTGAATAATTTTATAATGCCTTAGTGGAGCCACCAAGAGTTATAAATATTTTTAACATTTTAAAATGATTTCTTTGAGAGTGTGACTCACCTCTACATATTCAAGACTAATATTATAATATTTTAGGTCCTTGGGAATATAAAATATTGATTATAACTCCCCTTTGGTATAAAACCTTGGAAAAACCCATGTGATAGGTTGTGTTTTTGATTAGTTTAATATGTAGTTTTCAAAACAAAAATATTAATGAATTCCCTCTATTTTTGTATATAATCCTCATAAATACCCCATTAATATTCAATAACACCATTTGGATCTCAAAATACCTCTAAAAAATACTCTCTTGATTCAACCTATTATTCTAACAAGCTCCCAAGAAGTCTCTCCCAATCATTTGGGACCACACTTCCAAGTAAGGGATCCTCACATTCCACTCCTCCTTTCAAATTCAAGCTTCTTATTTGAAAGTAGTTCATGTAATTTAGAATGGAAATAATTTAAATCTTTTATTATAATAATATTAATTTTCATTTTATGTTATTTTAATGAGGTATTATTCAACCTCCCACATTTTGACCCTTACCTAAGTTGCTACTATGCTAAAATTTCGTAAGGGATCTTCCACTCTCCTCTTTTATCTAGCCATCTTTTCATGTTATGTATTTTAATATATTTTATTCATATAATGGGATATGTTATTAAATATCATACATAATTCCAATTTCATTGATAAATCATGATATTCCCATTCACTTCCATCTATTCTTCTTATGAACCCTTCTATGCACCCCATACTATATGATTTTTTGTAATGAATACCTTCCTTTCACATTTTTATCCATGTCTTATTATGTTTTAATACCTTTTAACAATTAATTAAAAATTTGGGGGTATGATTTTACACCTTACCCATACTTCCCTCCTTATGTATTAATTATGAGATACCAATTTATCTCTCATTAATGCATTCCGTGTACACATGTTACCATGCCGAAATTCAATAAGGGATTTCTCTCTTCTTATTTCAAATCAAGTATTAAACCCATATTATGCACCTAAATTCATTATAATATGTTGGTATATTATTTTGAGTAATCCATTTACTGTCTATTTTATGTATAAATGATGAGATACCCCTTTCTCTCTCATAATCCCAACTTATGAATTTCCATATGACGGCGTTATGTTGCTGAAATTGCACTGGGATTTTCCAAGCCCCAATCATCATGTAGTGAACACCATATCCATTTATCTATCAAAGTTATTAAACATTATTCATATATACATATTTAATGGTACATAAATGTATTTATTCCACATTATTAAATTTTGGAATATGTTATGATGTTGAATGATTCTATATCATATGATTCATATGGCATACTTATGCCTGAAATTATAGGTTTATAAAGGGTGTTCCATAATAGCACTCCAATGATTTGGTTAATATTTTGATCATGATATTCCATGAAATATAAGGTTTTACTCATTCAAATTTATCTACAATGAGGTTTACTCATACAAATTTATGTAAAATACGGGTTTACTCATGCTAATTCATGTGCAATTACGGTTTACTCATTTGAATTCATGCGTACTGAGTGATTACACAAGATAATCCATGTTAAATGAGCCTTGTCTCATGCTAATATAATGTTTTATATTGATTCAACATTTCCATGTAAGGATAATCATTCTATATCATTCCTTTATGTTCATTTTTTTCTAGTTATCCATTGATAATATTATTGTGTAACATGTACTACATTCTTCATGTTATGCATTGTTAACATCCATACATGGATTTCCAGATCATCCTTTTCTTATGTAGGTCCTCATGTTATCACATGCATGAATGAAGGTAATTTTGTGGACATGTTAAAGAAGTTTTCAATAATTATGTTGTATTTAATATCCAAATGTTTCATGTATTGTTCATAATTTCTCAATACACTATACCTCTCGATCATCAGAGCCGCCTTAAATGCACAATTATATAATAAATCATGTTTAATTATGTAATAAAGATAAGGGTTGTTACAGTTGGTATTAGAATATATTATTACTTATTTTTCGGTATTAGTATTAGAAAACCCTAGTTAAATCCTTAGGGATAAGACTATGTATAATAAAAACATCCATAATTTTTTTTGAGAATATAGTAGGCCGTTTATCAAAACAATATATCCTTATCTAGACATGAACAAGTAAATGTGGCTACAGCATAGATGTATCTAGTGTTAAAACCTAAAAATACCACATTATTCTAGACTCAAACGGAAAATGGTGAACGACAATGAGCCTTGTTGCACTCTTGGTTTGACACTCATGGGGGATATGATTTAGTAAATTCATATAATTAATATGAAAAATTATTAATTGAATAAAAAAATCCCCCTAAGATTATATGATGGTATGTTTATCAGGGACATGATATATATCAACCTATAAATTCATATGTTCAGAAAATAAATGTAATTTATATGTTATTCCTTTTTGTTGTTGAATTTCCCTTTATGTATTACCCCTAACATTCTTTTATTCCAGCCAATGGTCAATAATTGGAGCACTCGCGCTAACGAATGATGCCAAGGGTAATGTAATGAATGTATCAAAGAGATTCCAAATCAAATGGGATCTCAAGTGGGACATATTGTGATAAGGTCAAACTTGATATCCAAAATCATGATTAAAAATTTCTACTTTTTTGAGTTCCAATGTCATCAAGGAAGAGGAAGATGACATCTCATGAAATTCGATCACATAAATGTGATATGGGAAATATGACCTAATTTCCTTCCTTCAACAAATGTGGAAAAAGGCGCGAATGGAAATGTCACAAAGGGACTAGGAGATGATTTATGTGTGGAATGGTAGGGCACAAAGTATCAAATTTTCATGAATGAATCGATAATGTGATGGATGGAAAAAATGTTCCATCTATGGAATCTTTCATGGTATTATGTCATAAATGCGGAGACTTCATGCATTATTCAAGACGATACTCTATTGCAAGTGCTGAGAATCATGATGAGTATCAAAAATTTCCTTTATCAAGGGAGCATATGAAGTCATATAATAATATGGATAAAGATGAATGAATTACATGTAACCACTACTTTAATGTAGTTTATGTCATAATGTGTTTCAATTTATGTCATATTAGTATATATTTTATTCTTTCTAAGAACATTAACTCACTATTAGAAATGATATTAAAACATTATGTAAAATCTTATATAAGTGTTTTATCACATGTTCATGTTTTTTGAAATGTTATCCTGGAAAATTGTATAGGTCTCCGTATGATGTAATTTGTGGAAATAGATAATGTCATTGGCTATGCTTCAAGGCAGTTTAACATTCATGATCAAAACTATCTCATACATGGTTTGGACTGGGTGGTAGTGATCATTATGTTAAATATCAGCTGGCATTTCCAATTTGTTGAAAAGTGTGAAATATACATTGATAAAAAAAGCCGCAAGATTATATTCACATTGAAAGAGTTGAACATGTTCCAACGAATATGGTTGGAGCTAATAAAATACTATCACTACTCAATTCACTACCATACGGGGAAAGAAAATAATGTGGAAGAAGCTCTAAGTTGAAAGGATCCAACAACTCTTTCATTGATTAGAGTTGAAAATGATCCAATATTCATTGATTTGATGAATATGGACATTGTAATCGTAATTAATGGAACATCACCAATCCTTTCACAAATGATTTATTAACTGTATCTTTGGGAAATGTTGAAGGATCTTCAAAAGGATGATATGGAAATTCGGAAAAAAGTGGAAACTATCATAAAATTGAAATCCTTAGAGATCAATGATAGTGAAGAATTAATTGTGATATTTGGATCAAAACTATGTGTTCCTTCAAATATAGGGTTAATTAATGAACTTTTGGATGATTCACATAGGTTGAATTTCTCCATTATGCCAAAAAACACAATGATGTGTTGAGATCTACAAGAGAATTTTTAGTGGGAATACATGAAGTAGAAGATCAGTGAGTATTCATCAATGTGCCTGGTTTTTTAGCAAGTGATGTCTGAGAGGAATAATTCTAAGGGTACGATGCTACCATTACCCAAACCAACATGGAAATGGGAGAATATCAACATGGAAATTGTCAGAAGACTTATGAAGACATCTAAAGGAAACAATGATATCTGGATTGTTGGGTATCGTCTTACAAAGACTTAACACTTCATATCAAATCAATACGATTTATCATTAGATCAAATTTCATATTATTACATCTATGATGTTGTAATGCTGCATAGAGTACCACTATCAATTGTATCCGATCGAGATCCAAGATTCTCCTTGGGTTTTAGAAGAGTCTCCCACATTCTTTTCATACTTTGGGAAACATTAGTATGGATTATCAAACTCAAACTGATAGAAAATCTATGTGGGATATCCAAAAACTTGAGGAAATGTTGGGTGCATGATCAATAGACTTCAAATGTGGATGGGATCGACATCTTTCTCTATTTGTGTTCTCTTACAACAATAGTTTCAACTCAAGCATCCAAATGGATCCTTATGAATCCCATTATGGAATGATGTGCATAACACTTTCATGTTGGGATGAAGTTGGGGAGAGAAAAAATATAGGTATAAAAATGGTTGATTAAATGATAGAGAAGGTTAAGACTATCCAAAAACATATAAAACCTGATCAGAGTTGATAAAATAGCTATACTGAAAACTGTCGATGAGACCTAGAGTTTGATGTTGTATATACTGTTTTCCTCTACATATCTCCATGGAAGAGAGTGATGATAATTAGGAATAAGGGAAAGAAATGTCCAAGGTATGTCATCACTTTTGAGAGCCTTGATTGCATCGAAACACTAGCCTATCGACTAGAACTCCTAATGAACCTATCTCAAGTACTTTATTTATTCCATGATCACTTTTGGGGACGTATATACCTGACAGATCACACATACTCCTTCTAGACGTGGTACCATTGATTAATGTCCTTTCTTATGAAGATAATCCAAGGAATATCATATATCATAGAAGAAAATTTCTAAGAAATAATTTAATTCCCCTTGTAAAAGTGTTTTGTGAAACCACAAGTTTGAATTGGAAACGTGGGAAACAATAGAAGTGGCGCGGCAGAGTTACCCACATCTATTTTAGTGTGGGAAATGGAAATTTTGCGGGAAAAATTTATGAATTCTGGAATATCATAATGACTCGTTGTTTGATGAATAAAATTCCCTTTCATTTAATTTCTTATGGTTATAAAAAAACAAGCGATTTTTTATTGGGTTCAAATAACCATTATGTATCATTACTGTTGATAATATAGCTATTGAACAGTGAATAGATTACTACTATAACTATTGGGTTTAAGCTAAACCTTTTTTCAGACACAAAGGGTGTACTTTACTCGACTAGTAGAATTATTCCCTTTGAGGCCCATTTATCAGATATTTAGAGGGAGATATAATTTCTGGGATTTTCCCAAGACCAATACCAAGCCTATATCCATCAACATAAACAGGACTGAAACTGTTTATAGGAGAAGTTCAAGATCATTAAGTTCATGGTCCGAAACCTGTTCATTGAATGGCCCCAAGAAATTCCAACCATCACACACCATACACATTTTGAATAATCTATTAAAATAAAGGGATATGTAACAAACCCTAAAATTATGATTATATGATTTATTTTTGTATATAATAAATAACATACATTCATTTTATTATTTTTACTTTGAAATTGGTTTTTAAAGAAAAATAGTATTTTCAGTTAATATTAAAATCTATTTTTCTAAAAAAATGTTTTAAATAATATTTTTATTAAAATATTACTAGCAATTTGTTTTATTAAATATAAATTATTATATTATTTTTATGAATTCAATTGTGATTTTTATCATTGTATGAAAACTGTTTTGGTCAAAATATGTGAATTTTTAATAAATTTAGGTTTTCATTTTAAAATTGAATATTCACATATTTTGAAAAGTATTTACATAAAATGAATATTTTTTAAATCAGGATGTCTAAATTATCCAATGGTGAATTTTTCATATGTTTATGAGACAATAGTATAATTTGGAAAAAATTAAATACAATATATATATATAATGTGTTTTGTGACATCATAATAACCCAATAGTGACGAAATAAAATACTATAAAAGTGACAATTAGACAATATATGTTTTAAAATTAAAGTAATATCATTTTATATTTTTTTTGATTAATTTTATAATGCCATAGTGGACCCTCCAATGTTTATAAAATATATTTACATTTTAAAATGATTTACTTGAGAGTGTGACTCACCTCTACCTAGGCAAGCCAAATATTTTATTATTTTCCTACCATGGACTTATAAAATGTTCTATTCCACCCCCTTTATCAGAAACCATGGGAAAAACCCATGTGATGGTTTTTGGTTTTGATTACTTTAATTTGTAGTGTCCAAATCCTAAATAATAAATAATTACCTCTCTTTTCCGATATAATCCCACCCAATATCCCATTAATCTTCATTAAAATATTTTGGATCTCAACCAAACTCAACCCCATACTCATTAGAGTCCTTCCAAGGTGCCACCATGCTCCCAACAATCCTCTCCCAAGCCTATATAATCACACTTTCAAGTAAGGGATCCTTACATTCCTCTCATCCTTTAAAATTCAAGAATGTTATTTGAATGTAGTTCATGTAAACTTTAATGGTTATAATTTAATTATTTCTTAATCATTATGTTACAATATATTTTATGGTGTTTAAAGGAGTTATTGTTTATAATCCATCATTTTGACCCTTAACAATGCTGTTACTATACCGAAATTTCGTAAGAGATATTCCACCCTCGTCTTTTATGAAGATCTACATTCATGTTATGTATATTTATATCATTTATTCCACTATTGGGACATGATATTTAATTTCATAATTACTAAAATTTTTATTTATAAAAGATGAGATTCCCTTTCAATATCATCTGTTCCTCTTATAAACCCTTATGTGCACCCGTTACCATGATGAATTTTTGTAAGGGATTTCTTCCATTCTCATTTCTTCCATTATTTCATTTTATTTTAATTCATTTTACATTCAATTAAAAAATTTTGGGTTTTATTTTTTACTTCCCCAATAATTATTTTATTATGTATTAATGATTAGATACCACTTTCTCTCTCATTAATTCATTACGTTTAAAACCATTACCATGCCGAAATTTTATTCTAGATTTCTCTTATCTTATTTTAATTAAAGTATTTTCACATATTATGCATCTAAATTACCTTTAATATATTTGGATATTATGTTACATGATCCCCATACTTTCTATTTCATGTATAAGTGATTATAGAACCATTTCTCTCCAATCAACCTAAATTATGAATTTCTATTTGATGATGTTATGATGCCAAAATTGCCCTGCGATTTTCCAAGCCAAAAACATCATGTAGTGAATACCATAACCATTTAACTATATATGTTATTCACCTTCATGAACATATACATATTTTAGGGTTTATACATCAATGTATTATATATTCTTAAATCATGTAATATGATTTGATGTTGAATGGTACCATGTTATATGATTAATGTGGCACACTTATGCATGAAATGGAAAGCTTATAACGGGTGATACCTAAAATCACTCCAATATAATGGGTAATTTTTTGTATCATGATACTCAATGTGAAATAAGGGTTTACTAATGCAAATTAATGTGAAATGAGGGTTTACTCATGCTAATTCATGTGCTATGAGTGTTTACTTGTGCTGATTCATGTACACTAAGGGTTTACACAAGCTAATTTCTGTGCACTGAGGGTCTACTCAGGCTAATCCATATGCAATGAGCCCTGGCTCATGCTAATATCATAGTGTATATTTTTTCCACATTAACATGTTATGATATTCAAGCTATATCATTCCATTATTTTAATGTTTCTATTATTCTCCATTAATATGCCAATTACTGCACATATATTATATTTTTCATGTTATTCATTGTTAAATACCTTACATGGATTTATAGATCACCCTTTTCTTATGTATTTCCTCAGGTTATCCCATGTAATTCTAAGTACTATGTGATTTTTTTTGGTCATGTAAAACAAATCTTCAATAAAGATGTTGTATTTTATGTCCTATGTAGTAATGTAATGTTCCTAATTTCCCCAAACACTAGACCACTTGATCCTCAGAGTTTTCTTAAGTTACACTTTACAGAATAAATCATGATTATTTATGTAATAATGATATGGGTCGTAATATTCTTTAAATAATATTTTCATTAAAACATATACTAAATAAAGTGAATTTATTGGCATTAATTTCTCCCAAATGATCAATAATCATGGAATACCCTCATGAAATAAATTATAGAAGGGGGTGCTTAAGAATTTTAACTTATGATTATTCTTATACTCATAAACCCATGATGGTATCCATAACTCTGATTATAATAAATAAAACTATTAATATAAAATTTTACACATTCCTTGGATGTTTTAGCATTCTTATAATCAAAATAACATTTGTAAAATACTTCAACAATTTAATTTATGAATAATTTTAAATAAATAACTCATCAATTTTATTTCATCATATGTCCTCATTTTTTTAGGGGTTAACCATTATAAGAACACATTTGCTTAAAAAATGACAATGTTCCGCACATTTAAGAAAAAGAACTCTAAATGGATACCTAGGAAGATATTTATATCCTTCCATTGTACTCTTCATTTTTCCTCAGAAATTCATTTCCATATGCCCTTTTTTCTACACATAAAACATTTTTTTCCATTGATACACATCATTTTAAATCTATGAAAACATAGTTTTAAAAATTTTCATTCCTTAGCATCATCTATGAAAATAATTCAAAATGGATTAAAAAGAAAATGTTAATTATCCTTAAAATATAACATAGGCATGTCAAATCAAGTGCTCAATAAGGCCCATTTTCATGAACCATGTGACAACAGGGTCAATCCCAATGTGCCCTTTTTAGGGTTAATACCCCTAAGTAACTCTATTCATGAACCATGTCAACATTTAGTATCCATAAAAGGATTCATTTCTATAAAAAACCACATAATATCTTTCTTACCAAAACAATTTGATGTTGTCTTATACTAATCGTCATATTCTATCATAGATTTATGTTCCATAATCAATGATTTCCTTTATCTAGTTCCCATGTTTTCTCCTTATATTCCTCTAATACAAATTATAATTACCCTTACCACAGTAGAACTAATATGGTATTTTTATAATTACATTGGCATATGATATAAGGAGTCACACCTCAAAGGAATAAATAGTTTTTTTCTCTTGGTATATTTGATACATATATGATTTTCATATTAATATTGGAAAAAAAATGTAATATAATTTTTTTATAATATCATTATTCTTTCTAGAATGTTCTTTATTATCAATCATAGTACACTTGATGGATTTATGGAAAATGAATCTAAATAATGGTGAGCTCAAATGCTCAGTAAGGGATAAGTAGCTATCATAAATCAATAAGAATTAATCAATATGGAATGGTAAATGACAGAACACACATTCCAATTAATTAATAACATCGATGTCATAATTATATAATGCATAATAAATATAGAATGGTAAATAACCAAAAACACATACAATTTAATTAATAAACATAAAATTAAATGAATAAATAGAAAATATCCTTAAGAAAATATCATTGATAAAAAAAATATTAATGAAGGTTGTGATTAATTATTTGGTGTAGTGATATCATGCATCATAATAAATATACCATCAATACCTATCATAAGATGGATTAAAACTACAGGTATAAACTATTTTAGAAACATAATACTTATTCAACTAATGAGACTACCGATGCATCGAGGATCTATATAATTCTAGGACTCACCCATCACGTCATGTCCAAATAATTCCACATATATAGAATAATCAACATATTACGTGAACAATGAGCCTTTTAATAAAATATATATATCGACTAAAGAATAAAATTTTTCAATATTTTCCAATATTAAAAAAACTAATATTCAATATGGATCTATATTTGTTTAAATGATTAAAATTTTAATAAATAAAAACGACCATGATAAATAATATAGATATTAAGGGAAATAAAATTTCCACGAAAAAGTGAATAATTCATGAGAAGGTTAATGAATATAAAAAAGAATAAGTAATGTGAATTTAAAAACCTTATTTATTCAAAATTATCATAACATATCTATATAATGAATATGGATGGTATCAATTTAACCTATC
This sequence comes from Viscum album, assembly GCA_963277665.1. Taxonomy (NCBI): domain Eukaryota; kingdom Viridiplantae; phylum Streptophyta; class Magnoliopsida; order Santalales; family Viscaceae; genus Viscum; species Viscum album. Next base: position 659,225 of record CAUJRU010000118.1, read on the forward strand.
CCTAGAAAATAAATGAAAAATAAATGGTTTTTTCCATTTATGAATATGAATATCATAAAATGGTCTTTAAAACATTATTTAGGAAAATATCATTTTCTTTTTGACAAAAACCTTTTAATATTAAAACATAAAAAAAATAAAAAAAATTATTTGAAACTACCTTTTAAAATTTTCAATTAATATTTAAAACATAATGTGTTCATGATAATTTGAAAGTTCATGCAATCCAAGTACATTAAAATAAGGATTTTTTTCACATTTACAGTAAAATAATAACAAGATTCTTCTAAAAAAATAAAACAATATTCCTGTAAAAATTTAAAAAAATTATAAATGTGAAAATTTTTTTTTAATAAATCATATTAAAAGGTTGAATAATTTTTGAAAGAATTTTTATAAAACATTTTTTTGGATGAAAATAGAGTTCCGACCAAGGAGAGAAAATACACTCAGATTTGAAAGAATATATTTTAGTAATAAATTTTATTAAGAAAGAGTTATAAAATTGTAAAATTACTTAAAAATATAATTTATAACTATAGAAGAAGAAAAATAAATGTTTTTATTTTAATTTTTTTCAATAAATTTATTTAATTAAAATTCAAAATTAGATAATCTCGATTAGAATGTGATTTTGAAATAAACCATTAAAATAAATATGATATTGAATTGAGGATTAATAAAAAATTAAATTAGATTTATGAACTTTATATCCTCATTAAAAACAATTATTTTAAAATATAATCATATAATATCATAAATGTTGGAGATATAATATAACCTAATGAAATAAAAATGAGTTACAAAAATCTTTACCACTTGGTAACTCTATGTCAAATCACCATGGATGTAATAATTAAAATTAAAACTCTATATAAAATTAATTAATAATTTATAGTGATATTAAATTTCAATGGGGATGTATATACACCAAATTAAATAATTTATGTGCATAACATTACAGTATTACTCAATGAAGAGAAATCGAGATGTAGTCCCTAACCTCACACTTTTTGTTAGTTGAAAATGATTCAAAATAATTTATAATAGTTTTTATAAAGTTATGAATTAATAAAATACATATTAATACTTATAATATCATATATTACCATGTTATTACATTTTACCACCCAATTTTTTAAAAAAACACTATTATTGTCATTGTTTTAGGTGCTAATAGACATGTTTTCTCATTTGTGTTTTGTAATGAATGTACAGATTCTTGTACATATGATATATGTAATTAATTTATATAATGATAATAATTATATAATAAAAATATTCATTTATTATATATATTATTAAATACACTCTTAAAAATTTCATATGGAAAATGAATAACATTGCATTATGAGATGACAGGTTGTACGTACGCCCGAACGATGATAACATTCAATAAACTGGTAAACTTATAATGAAGTGCGTCATATATTAACTTTATAAAATAAATATCATTATATATATATCATATATATGAATTATTGTTTCCATATTTCATTCAATGTTATTTAATAAGTTAAAAACAAATCACACCACTTCACGAGGTGGTAATCCTCTGTACCCCAGAGCTTCGATATCATATTTAAAACAGAATGGAATGTAAAAATGTATATGTGAAATTAAAATTAAATAAGTTTAATAATATCATAAATATAATATAAATTTTATAAATCATTTATTGTACCTATCCTTTATAATTAGTTATTTGAAACGAACTACATAAGTTCCAAGGGAAGTAGTCTGTCGTGAACATGATCTATAATTTCGTTTATGATTTGATCGGAGTGGAGAGTGAAAATTCTTATTACATCAACACAATAATATCATATTATATTGGAGATACGTTTTCATATATTTAATATTTATATACATAATTTATTTTCAAAAACTATGAAAGAAAATGATAGATATTTTTATTTCGGATTCATACCTTCTCAAAGAAAATTCTCCTATAGATATCCTCTTATGGACCCAAGGGGTGTATTTTGGGATGACCATAAAATATATAATGTTACTTAAGATTTTAGAGAAAGAATAGTTTAGCTTTTGGTCATTGAAACTGGATTGGGTGGTCTGTGTTTAGGAAGGGATAGATTGTCCTTTTATAAGTTGGGTAAGGGGACCTCCATAGAAATTACTTGAAATTTCCTAAAAGAATCCTAAATTCTAATTCCATTCAGATGAAAAATGATTCAAAATGACCATATATTAGAAAACAGGAATTATAATACGAATATATGTCCGGAAAATATTTTTTAGACTTGTTTTTTCTCATTTTTAACTTTTATATTCCTATTTTAACCTCATGGTTAATTCATTTTTACCCTAACCACAGTAAATAATATTTACAGTATTCAATTTTTATTTTCGAAAATAATTAATTTGACTTTATTAGATAATATAAATTTTATTGATTCCAAATATGGAATCTTTGTTTTGAAATTTCACCCATATAAGTGGAAAATTTTAATTTAAATGTTAACCCAAAGACGGGATGAGAAAGTAGTTTTCCTTAGAGATACTGTTCAAAAGAATACAATTTTTTACAATAATTGAATGTGTAAATGATTCCTATGACCTAAATTAAATTAATATATATATATATATATATATGTATTCTATTATAAAATTATTCAAAATATAATTTAACATTATAACTAATTTAAATGAATAAGTTGGTTTTCATTAACATTCAGATTATTTTATTATTCATTGAGTAACGAATCATTTCAGAAAACCCACAAATACTCAAAATGAGATAATTTTAATAAATAGATTTAATTTTTACCATCCATACCAACTAATTTAACAACTATGTTATAATGGTATACTATATTGCAGTTCATTTCGACTCGGTGTTGTGTCTTCCACAAGCAATCAAATAAATTAAATACAAAACAAATATATATTATATACATTCTTTATACTCAATGTTTCATATAGAATACTATATATAAAATTGTGTAATTGTTTTTTAAATTTCATGGTCTTATAAAACTTATTTTGTCCCTGAGTACTCTTATGATACCTAGGAAGAAACCTCCACAACTAGATTCAAAATGGGAAAAAATATACAACAAACATGTATCCCACTCATATAATGAATAGTCCTTTGTTACAATGGATGAAGATTTAATAATTCCCACTTCTAATTTAGGGGTTTTCAAGAACTAATTTTAATAGTTTCATGATTGGTTCATAACATCCTCAATTTATGCCGTTAATCTACATAGTATAATATCCTAGTTCCACGATAATAATCTACATTACACATTGTCCATATTGCATTATATTAAACTAAATGACATATAATCCATCCAACATAAATATAAAATATTTAGATTAGTCCATACAATATTACTTTAAAATACATGGAGATTTATATTCTATTCAACCACAAAATATAAATACACCCCCAACGTACGAGCCTGATCTACATAACTATTTTCGTCAATTGGGTATTTGATGTCTATGGATACAATCACTAACCATAATGTTATGGTTCTCAAAAAAAATTGGTAGAACTCACCTTAAAAATTTAAATTATCTTCATCCACAATTCAGATCTATTTATGATACCAATAGTAATTATTATCATGTCATATCCATAACTCTTACTTGGGGACTCATGCATTTTCTCTACTATTCATTAAATATGAACAATTTCTTTATAGTGAAATCATATAAGAACTAAATGTATCTTGATTTATATTAAACTAAGATTCATAGTTACACAGGGATATTCTATATTGGTCCCAACCATGGATTCTATCTTCTTGTTAGAACTCACACAAAATATGAGACCTATACAAGCTTATTTTATGTCATTTTATGGTTGTTCATTAGAATATGACTATTGCATGTTATTTTGGTGCTGAGGCTCCATTCCCTTAATCTTTTCACCATTATCGCACAAGTACATTCATTCAGTTTATTACCATGTCCCCTTTCACATGACTGAGAGCATCATAGAGGATTTTTATGAAATCAGGATGCCTTTATTCCTACAATATCAAGATACATACAAATTCCCAGAAATTTTGAATCACGTCTAGCGGAAAATCCACATCAACCTAAAACCCATTTCCACCATTATATTTGTACCCAATCAATTCTTTTTTTCTTTTCCAAAATGGTCCCTACACTAGTAATTTGATGTACTTTTCATTGATTTATTCTTAGTTTCACATGATATATAGCAATTTAAGGATTAATTATATTCATCTCAACCACTATTTTCATTCTTATAATACTCATATTTCATCTTGGTGTCTGAGACTCCATCAATTCATGTTGGTTCTATTTCACTATCTCATCACTAAGATGAATCCAATCATGGTTGTGAAAGAGGAAATTCGATGAAAATACATCTATATAAGGGTCCTCATTATATAAACATCAACCACATATAACATAAGTAAATTTATCTTGATGTTAAACTAAATGACATATAGTATCCCCACACAACCCTTTAATCGAATAGTACATTCAATATTTTATGACATAATTTCTTTAGATGAGATCTAGATTCATGTATTTGAGCCTCACATATGGTTTCTTTCCAAAAACACATGATATGTTACAATGAAACCATTCTTAATAATTATGTCCTAATGTTTTGGATTCCCATTTTTACATCAGGTTCCAACCCATCTATACACTAGAACACTGTGAAAAACCATAGATCCTATATCTTATAACCATCTATATGTCTTTTTCTGGTTTTTATATTGCATAAAAATTGAATTGTTAACTAAATGAGAATTATGTCTAGTTTTATTCCTTTCATCAATGGGTCTGAAGTGATGAAAAAAGAGATTATCTTGATCCAACCTATAGATCCGAGAATTATCAAATCCCTTTCCCATTATTTGGTATTCCCATTCATATCTGGTATTTAATTAGTATAGTTTATGTTGGGAGAATATATAATTGATTAAGACATTTTTTGGAATGTTTATTTATAATTTTGTATGTAGTGATGCCTAGAAAAATGATATTGGTCCGAGAAATATAATCCCTCAATATAAAATCCCATTCTTATTTTATGGTCTTCTCAGTCACATAGGGTCTTTTCATATTTGACATTATGATTGGATAACATATCATTAATGAGACCTACATGTTTATTTATACATTTTTGTATAAGATACTATGTGTCTAATGAACTGTATATCTCAGATCCATCCATTAATATCATCCACATATATTCCTCATTAACATCACATAATATGCCAAACATGGTTTGTTTTGGACTAAAGTGTTCCAATAATTTTATAATATCCTTTTCCCATATTCAAGGATTCTAGAATTTAGTGTTTGAATCACCAAAATTTACCTTAGATATTAGTAAAAATTGTATTTTATAGTAAAAGGAAACCACTATTTGGTAATGTTATAGTGACCATATTATTTGAATAGCCAATCAGAGGTATTTTTTACTAAGGAGAAGGATTTATAAGACCATGTTCCTTAAATTACATTTCTATGGAACATTAAATTTGAATATTAGTATGTGGTCATCCTCATCATTTTTATTCCATTTCATTATATCTTGAATCAAATATATTAGGAAATTATTTACAATATTTTAATTCATTGTTCAAAGGTGTTAACGAAATCCTTGATGTTGAGACCCATTTGGGTAATCACACCTTCATTCACTGGTATGAGAACTATTACATTAAGTAGTGTTAACATTTTTGAAGGATGTTAATATAGACAAAGGCCTTCAATAAATTACATTAAGTTGACCTTGACACTATATAAAACATTTCACATCCCCATTCATTTTCATAGAGAAATCCATATGAAACTAAATCTCAACAACATTTAGTCTGAGCACCACGACCTTAAAATGCATTACCCACTCCATGAGATGGTCTATATTATAATTACTCTCTCTATTCCCATTAGGTTTTCCATTTCACATTATGTATAGATTATATCACCATTTGGTCAATGATATATGAAATTAAACATTATCATCGATAGTATAATCTCAATTACCTAAACGTAATTCCCCTCAACTTGAGGCTATTTGTATTAGTATTAGGGCTCTTCATTCATGTCATATTTGTCTCACATTGTTTATTATGTATATTTCAACATATTTCACTCATATATGTGTGATCTTAGAACCGGATATTAGGTTGTGTGAGAACTATGACCATAAAATGTGTTCATTATTTCTAAATAGGATACTCTCATTAATATTGGAACAATATTCACATTAGGTCAATTATACCCTTACCACTAGATGTCCAGTCTCATTTTTGGTCAAATATCTATGACCTTAAACACAATAAATATTAGTCAATGTTGTATAATGATAATTATCAACCACTATAGTTCCACTTACAAGAACAAAAACTTATAAATGATTGAGACATATTAATCACTATATTCAATCCTTGAAAGGGTGGTATGGGGAGAAGTTGAGTCTCCACTAAGTTATAATTCAGCTCGCATCACAATAAGAAATTGGAGTGCCTAAAAAAGAAAATACCTAAAACATATCAATTTTAAAACCCTTAGTGGGAGTCTGGATTAAAAATATGTTTCAATCTATTAATCATTACCCCTATAAATGGAATTGGAATAATATTGGTCCAAAATAAAATAAAATAACATAAAGAATATGGGGTCTACGATTTAACCATTGTAAAATTTCATATCAACTCATGGGGTCTGTCATCCAAGGAAAAAGACTATGATCCCCTCTGTTCCTCGCATATTGGTTTTGATTATATTTTTGAGAATCCTAAATCTATAATTTTAGAATACTAGACCACATTTAAGAATTAAAAAACACTTTTTACTAACCCTTCATGGATTTCTTCATTATTATTCATATAACACTCACATATTATAATGGAATAACCATAGTTTAAAGTGATGGTAAATGTATTTCCATATCGGACCTTCTAATTCCTTTATGTGAGCACAAGTACAGGAGGAAACCTCATATGACTTTAAAAATTGATAAATTTAAATTGTGGTGATAGTATATGTATTTCCAAATCACCCCACCTGTATCCACCTAGATGCACACTCCCATGAGGATTCCAAATTTCCCAGTTTTGTATATCATGGACTCACCCAAGATTATTGTGATGTTTTATGTGCCACTATATCCAATCCACATATTTCTATATGGGGATATATGTTTTATAAATAATTGTCTAATTCATATAATTATATCATTTAATCAATATTTTGAAAATTATGACTTACTTGATCTATCTTTAGACAATTTTCATGTGAATTTAGTTATTCTAATGTTACATGTTTTAATTTTTACATATTATCACAAACTAATAGTTGAAGAAATATTTTAAATTGAGTAATTCACAATAATATGACTAAAAACGATTTTACATTTATTGATAAAACAAGATAATATCATCTATCATTGGGCGTATCTCTATTTCATTGCATATAAAGGGAAGCATGAGTTATAATACTATTCTAAGGAATTCTATATTTTCACATAATGTTGACACATATCAAATATTGATTCATTAATGGTCTAATGTAGAATAATCAATATTACAGATTCCACCTCTATATCATGTCATAAGACATCTACCCTGGCAACATTGTCCATCCCTAATTTCTTAGATTCCCCAACAAGATATTTGTCATCCTATAATTCTTTATTAATGGAGATCATATCATAGAGAATTCATTACACTATCCCACTCCATATATGAATTTTTTTACTTCTTTACTACCAACTTTTCATGTTCATAAGATTAAACAAACTGTTGGGGTTTAGAGATTTGTTGAATAATCCATTTTTTCTATACATTAAAAGGAAAGCCTTTTCATATTCTCTTTCTACCACGCGTAGATGATTTCAGGAACAACAACATGTTTATTTGGAAGTTGAACCCCCCCATATCCTAAGGTAATGAACATATGGATATTATTATATAATTTATTGTTTAATGAAATCGTGGTTTTTTTAATGATAAACATATAATTTTTATTCTATATGTGCATCTGTAGGGTGTGTTGGATGTCAGAGGAATCCAAATCTAACACAAAATAACTTCTAATGAAAAAATATACTTGATAAATAGGACACTTAAATGGATTTTATGTTATTCACCCTATAAGATAATTGGAACTAGAACATCCATTGTATTTATATAATTTAGTTTTTAGAGTGTTGTGATAGTGGGTTCCTTAACTTATCACTTCATAGTTGAAGTCATAAATATAAGAATTTTTAAGGGTACATGCATCAACCTATATGTTTAAAAGTGTACTAAATGTACTATATATATTCACCTACTTCTTCTTGAAAATTGTCTTTATGAACATTCTCTAATATCTATAATGGTGTTTTATGGGAAACATTTCCTTTGGATAATTAATTTCATGTTATGACATGCAAATAATTCAATGTCTTACCATAAATTAGAACCGTAGTTTCATTCTCCACTCGGGCCATGTATTGGTTGGGAAGTAAATCATAACCCCTTTTATGATTGTTGCCTCATATGAAAACCTTTTGTTATAGATTCATGGTCTTATTAATGAAATTATAACTAGACCATCCTATCAAACACTGTGTTTATTGATTTCTCCACCTAATGAGGAAAGATAATTTTAGTCTCTCATTGTTAAATCAACATTCCTATCTAATCGATAGATAAATATTCATGATCTTGAACTCTAGATAAAAATTCTAGGCACAAAAATAATTAAGCAACAATTGATAATAAAGACATACACTCATTCCTCTCATTGTTAATGTTCCTTATTTTGGCATATAAGGAGGGGACATTTTTGTAAGATAAATGGTATACCACTATGTTCATAGATTCAGTGAGCATGACAATCCCTTTAATGATATATAAAGTAAGTAGGGTGATATAAAATGGGATAATTTCACCATGTGGTTATACCTAAGTAATTCATACCTATGATTATAGAGAAATTCGAGATGACTAATGTCAATGTCTCATATGAAGTTGGTGAAACCCCTACTATAGAATGGCGTATTCATCTATATATTCCCTCTAGTAATATTCTAAACCCAAATCTTTGAGATCCCATATATTAAAATCTATATTCACTAACTATAGGACTATGGGTCATTATCTGAATTAGAATATTGGTGAAGGATTAGTGACCAACTTCTTTCACTAGTAAAAATGTTATTTTATAATATTTTGATAATACGTTGATGTATAACAATATATAGAGGATTATATAGACCCATATCTAGAGAAAAAGATATCAAATTTTGGATTTAGTTGAACATATCCTATCACTCTACCATTAGCAGCATCTTTTATTGAGGTGAAGGATCCTCTTCCCCTAGAGAGTTTGACACCACTACGTTGAAAATTTATTTTCCACATAGGACATACTTGGTAGGCTTTAAAATTCCCTATTTTTATCCATAATTTATAAGAACAAATTATTTGGTTGTCATAAATAGTTCAAAAATAAAGTTAATTTGTTACGTACATATATCTACAGGGATGAGGAGATTATCCAACTCAAATTTAATTGACTAGATAATTTACTATTCATCGACACCTTAATCCACCATATCTTACACCCATCCCATAAAGTGAATCATGTTTCCAATGTAATTTAAAATTATCTCTAGATCTCTGATGTACTTCTCAACCTAATTAGGGGTGGTTTCAATGACTATGTATGATGATTTCTTCAGGTTTCCATTGGGAGACAACAAGAATCACTTTGGAATGTATCCCAGAAACAAACTACTTATATAGCCAATGGATACCCAAAAAAAATGAATGTCTTTATTGTTAATAAAATAAAAATTCATGATAATAATATCACCTCTATTCCTTGATGATTATTTAGGATCCTTATACTGCAATTTCATTCCAAAACTCCCTTGTTCCCCTGGAAAATTACTCTGTTATTGTTGGATTAGTTATCATGGATCTTCCACATTTGAAATTTATTTTTATTATATTTATAGTTTTTCCATTTAACATTCTATTAGTCCAAAAATTTATTTACCATAAGGATTCTATTCATGAATATCCCTTGATGGTGTGATGTTATCTAAGAATAAGAACAAATATGATTCAGTTCTATGAATTACATCATGTATGGATAACAAATCTATACTATGTATTCTATTGGGATATCAACATCCATGGTTTTCTCCCAACTATATAAAGATTTTATATCATTATATCCATCAGTGAGGCCACTTATTTCTTTTAAATGGACTGTAATTTACTAGTGAATCTATATAGCTTGAAGGAGTTGTAGACAATGTCATAGTCAATATAATACAATATGATGGAATCCATAATAAAATTTTGTGTGTCCATTCGTTTTAGTTTCTTCAGACATAATCCATGATTGTTCTAGTGGGAATATCCCCATAGGTAAGGAATTTGAACTTTACGTTAAATCATAGAAGCATTAGGGATGAATCATACTTTAAAAACAATGGTCTGATACTAGAGAGGGCCTAGATAAATATCATTAACCAATATCTCAGAAAATTGACAATAATGTAGAGTTTATATATATTGAATATTACTACCATCCATCACGAAAACACTTAATTTGATCCTGAGGTGTGAAACATAGACATCTCGTTATATATATATAATGAATTCATTGGTGGATCTTAGAATGTTGTAGTATCACCAAGATAACAACCTCTACCATCCTAAGTTCCTTTATTATTTTTTAAGGACTCATATATTTTATTCATTATCATAGAGCATGTATCATGACAATCGCATGGTAATAAATCTAGCAGCGTGCGCTTGAAGAAGCTTATCTAAATAGACATCAGATTCCCAATCCTCCTATAAACCTCTTTCTAGCTTGATCCAACATTTACCCAAGACCCATCTCTTCTTCATATATGGGAATCATAAGGTTTTCCCACCCCCTATAAGATATATAAGGTCTCCATCAATATATAAAAGTAAAGTTTATATATTTGGGTGTAACATATTCTTTATTGGATTTATGGATTCTATCAGTAATTATCAAACTACTTGGGAGGAAATAATCAAAGTTATATTTAAGTATGTGAGTTATGGAGACCTTTTATACATTCTATAGAATGACCCCCACCTCTCAATATACCATTTGAAACATTTTATCCTATATGATTTATTAGATAAATAATTATAAAATCAGTTCAAAATCATTTTATAAAAATGTATATGATAACAAGACAGGTTCATATATTACTATCAGCATTATCTAATTATCAAAAAAACCTTTAATTGGTCCCAATATGACGTAATCCACTCAGGCTTGACACCTTCTCTTGGATGAAAGTCCAAATACCCATTCAAACATTGTATTTGTTCACATACATATTGACATAATATGGAGGAGTAATTATGTGTATGTTACTTTGATATGTATGTTTTGTTGTTCTGATAATCCCTATAAGGACATAGTATATATGGTTGGTAAGACTCCCCCTAATTTATATATTATACTTTTGAGGATATATAAACCATCTTTGGTTAGTTTTCTCAATATACAAAAAAGATTTCATATTTTCCATTGTCCTCTATATGTCTATGTGAATAGAGAGTCCATGGACATACAGTGGAATAAATTATGATTTTGATTATCTCTGATTGTTCACTCACTTTTCTTGTGTGAGAATCGATATGTGTGACCAACAATATCAATTTTTTTATTTTTTAACATCATAGATCAATTTGTCGATTTGAGCAGTGAATTCAGAGAGTAGAATAGTGTTTAATTTGTGGGTTTTTTCATATAATTGAATTTTCAACAACATTAATTAGTAATTAATAAATGAATATTGGAATGAGTGAATAAATTTTCAATATAAAATATATGGGTGAAAATTTGAAATGGAAAAGTTTTCATCCAGTTCACTTCTATTAGATCTTTTTTTCCAAATCTTTTATCTCAACCTCCTCTCCCATGCATGTTATCTTAGGCAGGGGATCACTAATATTGTTTGTGTGGGTTATGGGTGTACCTATATAAATGTTACAACACATTATTACAGTTAATAAATATTACAATTGTATAGTGATGGTGTGGTATCACAAACACATATAGAGTGGAGTGCATGACTTGTGTGAAAGGACAGTGTGAAGGATTCATGTTTCTCCAAGGTTATATTATGAGTGAAGAAGGGTTATCATAAGGATATTTATTGGCACAAACTTAGTGTGAAATAGGGTATGTCACCCATGTTCCATGCCTACATGACTGTAAATTGGTCATATTCCCTTTCTTGGTACCGAAGGAAGCATATAACATTCTCTGAAATCAAATTCAATCTAGAGTGAGGTTGCCATTCGAATTTGATCATATTTCCCTAATTTGGTCAAATTCTAAGGGATAGGGATTTATTGTAAGTCTCATTTCTTTACAATTGGATACATCATTTGAGTGATGAAAATATTACTTATATGAAGAAATTGATGTCTCCAAGGCCTTCTATATTACCATGTCCTCAGCACATAAGCATCTATCCATATGCTCAAGACTCATTATGTGAATCCCTATCTCCTAATAAATCCTCATAAAACATTGGGATCCTTCAATTAAGATCATTTTTATGCCTTAAATTCTTTAAAAAATTGGTATAGCATGCCCATGACTCCTTAAATTATGTTCTCCCTCTCCCCCCATTATTCTTTCACACATGTCAAATTTCTCGTCCATCTAAATATCTATAAATACACTATATTCCACCCATTTTAGGAAAAATAGTGATATAGTAGACACATAGGACCACAACATAATTATTTAAAAAAACACTTCTCTTATGACCTATTATCCTGCATCCCTTTTAGATGACTACCTATGTTATAGATTATGGATGATGAAAAATGGAAGTTTGGTTACTTGTGTTACTATATGGTTTTAACATTAAACCTTTATGAATACTCTTCACTTATATAAATATGACAATTGGAATTAGTTATCCAAAAATCAACCTACTAGGACACCATTTAATAGAGTTTATTCCCTAAAACCAACATCTGTGTAGATTATGATAACATGTCTTCATTTTTTTGAATATTAATAAAATTATTATCACATGATGATTATTCGCCAGTGTACCATATCTATTGATAATGTCTTAAGATTATTTGTTGCACTAAATTATAATAGTAATTTCTCACTATGTTGAGAACCTTGAAGTACTATGAAATTATTCTTAAATATATGTTATGTATCTAAACGATACAATTTAATGGTCAAAAATGATATAGGCTATTTGGGATGGAGACTCAAAAAATTTGGAGGCACCATATCATAGTGTATGACATTGGTAATATATAATGTAGGTTTTATGAAAACAAGACCTGCAAGTAAGAAATCTGCATTCAAATGTTTTATTAGATATTTATATCTATGGACGTGTGTATCGAGCCTTTGATATTAATATTATTATTGATGATTATTATAATTCTCATATTTTATGTATTGGAAAAAAACTATTAGGAATATTTTCGCAGCGAAGTATGATATGTTTTGTGTGTCACAAGTAATATTGGATTAATTAATAAAGAGAGAAAGCATTTTCCACTTATGTTTGATAATGAAATTTGATATCAAATGACCTTTGAGGAAAATGATTTAGCCTGAATAAATCCCTGGCAAAGGTAATATATTAGAAAATTTAATTTCTCAGACGTGAAAGAAAGAGATATCGAGACCATAGGTTGATAGAAACAACATGAAACCTTTTGAATTAGAGATATCATGATAAATTGATTAAATTACACAGTAACTATCTGTATGGGGTAATATTGTGTTATGCCATTAAATTATATAATTATGGGTTCCCTTACGTGTTTCTAGACACTAACCTTCTACATTAGGATACTTCTCCTAATTTCACTAAGAATGAGTCTTTGAGGTTCACAATCTAAGTATATCCAAAATCTCATTTAAATAATATATTACTATTTATTTTTTAAAACATGAATAAATATTTTTTAAACATTAGGTTTAATAATTATTCATGTTATCTTTGTTTCATATACTCTCTCACAAATGTTTTGACATAATATAATGTGAGAAAAGTATTTATTAATATTTATTTTTCTAGATAATATAATATTTATATATTTATTGTGATATTTATTTTTTAATTAAATAATCATTAATCAAGACCAGATAAATACTTTGGTGGAATTTTGTGCTATTTTTTCAGTCTAATGAAAAATATGATATATTGAATATTTTTTTATTAAAAAATGTTTAATTTAATGGTCATATTGAGTGCAAGTCAAGGGATTAATAATATTATTATAATTTTAGACTATATCTTCCTCAAGGGATTAAAAAAAATATTAAATAGAACTTTTCTAAGTATTTATATCTAAACCATAGTGGTAATTAAACACAGAAAAAATTATTTCTCTAGTAGATCCAATTCATTTTGTGTTGTGTACAATGATAGTTGGAGAGAATCCTCTAAATACCAATAGAGATCCCACTCCATGTACACTCCCAAGAATAGAGAGTGACCATCTCCCACCTCCCACACTCATGTCTAGATAGATCAAAGAGAATTATTTGAAATGTAATTTTATAGTGATAAAAAGAAGATGGTGTAAGTAATAGGATCATCCATTCTTGTACCTGAAGATTCTAATGACAACATTTAGAGATTTTCAGATCATGTGTGGGTCACCGCTAGAGAGAATATTCTATATATTCATTCAACGAAACAATGTTAAAATGAAGTTATTTTTTTAGATCCATAAACAATGAAATAATTCACCCAAGATAATTATTTAATCGATTAATAAAATTGTAAATAATATGTGATGATAATGCACTTTGTTTGGATTTTCTATCCCTTATCTATTTTCCATTATTTTATTCGCTTGATTACAGTGTTCAACATCTTGTAAATATCATATTAATCATCGATCATGAAAAAAAGAAATATGGGAATGACCCATTGCATGCTTATACTATGCTCATAACCTACAAGTGGCAATAGAGTAGTAACCTAATTATTTATAATTATTTTACTATCATTATTTGGTTTATGCATTTTTCACATAGTTTTCAATTAAGGCTTAATAATTATTTCATTCTGAATTTGAGATATATAATTCTTCTACTTTAACTTAACATAGAACTAGTAGATTTGAATTATTTTATGTAAAAAAATAAAATTCAAAATATCTCATGGAGGTGTTGAGGATTCTGGCTGAATAAAAGAATAGTAAAAACCATGTAACATGAGCTACATGACATATTATTGTGTTCTATGCACTAGGAATTAGTTTGGAATTGATTCAAATAGCTTGAATTCAATACAGATGGTTCAATAAATTTCTTACACTATATATTAACTAGGCCAACCTAGCGCACAGTCTACTAGAGTAAATGATGGGTATCCTACGTACACAACATGTAGTCTTTTGAGTCATAGAACAGTCATGTATTTCCATACACAACCTACGTAACTTGTGATCGTATAAATTGGAGACTTCAAACCTTGTATCCCTTTGTACATGTTGTGTACTCCAATTTTTCTAAGGCATGGTTTTCAAATCAAGTCCCTAGGCATGTTCCTTGGATAGACTGTGGAAGACATACATGCCATATAGATTTTATGTACACACTATGTTCTTATACCAAATTACATAGAATTAAAATTAATTTATTATACTATGTAAACCTTATTGACAAGTTATTTTTTTTGGTTATTATGTTGATCGGACACACCATGTGATGGTTTTTAATATATATAAATATATACATTATTAATTAATATCAATGCATTTATTTTATATACATATCATGTTTTATTCATAATAATGATATTACTCTATGTTCATTAAAGCATAACACGTTATAGAAAAATCATGTAGTTTTGGTAATCATTAAGTTGATAATACACATCATGAAATTACATGATAATTCATGTAAGTCATATTTCAGAAGATAAACTAATATACATGTATAATAATTATTGTTTAGATTCAAGAAAAGTATTCATAGTGTTTCCTACAAGGAATAATTATCAACATTATTAATTTTAAATAAATATATTTAATTCATTTAAAATTATGATTGAAGAGAATATAAAGGAAATTCAAATGTTAATTAAGATAAAATAAATTATTACTTAAAAAATATTATTAACATATTTGAGCGTGGTTTATCTTAGATAAGAATGATTAATAATTGAATGATAGTTATATTAAATGTGTAATTATTTGTATTCAAGTGGATGATCATGAGAATAGATCAAACCTTATTATGTGATTGCTTTCATTTGATTTGTTATTAAATTAAACTATTGGCATGTGGGTCTTCTCTCCTCTTATTATGTAATAGACTGTGCACCCATTGTTTAATTTCTGTAAACCCTCCCCCCCAGACCACTTGTGTGTGAGTAATATAAAATGTAATGGATTAATCACCAATGAGAGTGGAGCGTGTTCAAGATTATATTTGTTGTGAAACCAATCAAACAGTGATACATAGGTGGACATGTGGAAAGCTATAACATGAACCTTAATTGGTTCAGGGTGCATTCCCCCTAGATCAATGGTTAGATTATCAATCACTATATAAACAAAAAATTATTACAATCTCATTATCATAACACCTAATTATTTTATTTCTTCTATGTTTCATGGTTATTTCATTATGGATGTTTTTTCACGATCACATTAATTAATGAATTAAAAACCATAGAAGATAGAACTAAAAAAATTGGCTTATGTGTAAATATTATCTAATACATGGTCAGTCACTTTTTTAAATCACTTTAATATTAAAAATAATGTGTTAAATATAATAATTTTAAATTTTGACATAAAAAATAATGTACCTCAATTATATGTTATGTCATTATAAACATCAACTACTTATGTTAAAATTGAACTATTTTTCAATGTTATTGACCATCCAATTTGGGGTGATTTCAATTCCTGGAAAATAATTCCATAATTGTTTTTATTTGACTTAACTTAGTTCACATCATGTGTTGACTTCTCAAGAAGTACATGGTGAAACTGAGAGGTAAGGGATGAGGAAATCCAATTTAAGGATTTTAGGAATGAGGAGTGCAGTTAATGGATCAATGAACTGTGAGTTAATGCGGTAGGAATTTAGACTTCCTATCTAAATCCATTCGAGATGCATGATCAACCAATGTTGGGGTAATACAAAGGGGTATATGGATCCATACAAGTAGAATGTATAATCGACATGATATTTTAAATACAATGGTTAGGGATATTAGGTTTTGATAAAATAGTGTGGAATTAATAAATATAATATATATTTATTTTTTGAAATTTTTCTCAGATAATGTTCTAAAATTATACTCATCATAATTTTATAAAAAATAATAAAATCACCTCAAACATATCATTGTGATCCATACATGAAATGGTCAACCTTCTTACGAGCATAGATTTCCAAAAGTGGAAAAAGTGCATACGTGACATCATTCACCAGGAAAACAAGTTATATGTGCTAGAAGAACCTATTCCTAATGTTCTTGGTAATAAGGATAGTGATGAAGAGTTAATACTCTATGAGAAACATTTGAATGATTCCATATATATTCAATGTTCCATACTATCATCCATGACTAATGTAATTTTGAAGCAACATGAGGACATGGATGTATATAGCATGATGTATTAACTTAAGGATCACTATCAAGGGAAGGAGAGGGAAGATAGACTTGAGATCTCAAATGCATTTTTTAAAACTAATCATAGAGGGTATACACCAGCTGTTCCTCATGTAGTGAATATTATTGGCTATATTTAACACATATAAATCTTATAGATCAAATTCCCAGATGATTTATGTATAGTTATCATATATTCATCACTACCCATGATCGTCTCTATTTTTGTTATTAATTATAATATGATCAAGAATGGGAAGATTCTTTTATTACATCTTACATTGACTCACACAATGGATAAGGAAATGGTGTGTGATAAACCTATTTTTACCATGTGTAATGTCTGGAAACTAGATGAGGTATTACAACCAAAAGCATGGGGAGGCTAATGTGTTTTCCATTATCATGTGTAATCGCTCAATAACTAAACATTGGTTATTAGATATATCTTTTGGTGATCACATATGTATTAAAATCTAGAACTAACTTAATTTTGAATGATTTATAGAGGAGGTGTGGATTTGAGAGATACTAATAGTGAGAGAGTGGATGGTCGACTAATTTCAGACTACAACCTTTCATAACCAATGAAATTAATGTTTGTTTTAAAATATTACTATTATGTACCAAAAGATACCAAGAAAATAATTGAAGTTTCATGCCAAAATGCATATGTGTTTATTTTAAATTTTAGATATAAAATATTTATATATTATAAAGACATCATATATTATGCTATAAAACTTTTAAACAATGGAATTGATGTATTAGATTATGAAACCAGAATATTGGGAATAAATAATGAATCATGTTCACAAGACTCGTATAACACCATGATATGGCATCACTAGTATTGTCAGGAAAATCATAAGTGTTTGAAAAATCTCTATCAAGATGGTTATTTAGACTCAACTGAGCTAAAAACACTAGGATGATGTTATTCTTGTATACAAGGAAAAATGACTGAACTAAAATTCAGTTGACATGGATAATGGGCCATTGAGTTTCTTAGATTAGTACGAACTAATGTTTGTTGACCATTGTTAATAGAAACTAGAGGTGGTTACATTTACATCATACATATTACTAATGAATTGAATATGTATGGTTATATCTACTTTGTGAGGTAGAAGTCTGAGTCCTTTAAAAAATTAATGGTATTAAATAATGAAGTAGGGAATCAACATTGTTATAATATAAAGAATCATCGATCAGATTGAAGTAAATGTTATATTAACCCATAGTTTCTAAAATTTCTATGATTTTTTATTATTCTATCACAACACCCTACAACATACACCCAATTGTGGAATGGTGTTAGAAAAAGGAGGAACCATACCGTATTCGACATGGTAAGGTAAATAATGAGACATGATGGTCTTCCATTATCATATTGGGGATATGGACTAGAATCTATGGTATAATCATTAAACTGAGTAATAACTAAAGAGGACAATTGAATTTCTTTAAAGGTATGAAGTGGAAAGAAACCCATTTTTTTGTATAATCATATATATGTTGAAAATAATTTTTTAAAGAATTATCTTGACGAAAACTAGAACCCCAGGTAATAATGTGTATCATTATAGGGTAACCCAAGGAAATAAATGGATACTATCTGTAAAACCCCTTAGATATGAATGTGACTATCGTACGAAAATCCAACTTTCCTGATAGGGAGAACATCCTCCAAATTGATGGTGGTATAAAGATTGACTTCGATAAAGTTGATGCTCGTGATATACAAGAGTTAGTATAATAATATGTTCTACAGGTCCTCATAGAAGAAGTAGTTCCTAAAACACAAGTACTATGTAGGAGCACGAGGGAGGTAAGTTAACCCGAGATATATGGTTCTATTATCACTAAATATGGTGACTCTTTAATGGTTAACAGTGACGAACCTATCTTCTAAAAATAGGTAGTAGAGATATGAGAAGTTTTAATATAGAAAGAAGACATTAGTTATGAAATTGAATACATTTATCAGAAACAGTATTAGGATCTAGTCGATGCACCAGTTGATGTAATGCCTGTGTGAAGAAAATGGATATTCCAGAGAAAAAACGAAATAGATGTTAAAGAAGTGACATATAATGTAAGGACTGTGGATTAAGGTCTCAAACAATATCATGTAAATAAATATGATGAAACCATTTCACCAGTTCCCATGTTAAAATCCATTATAATTCTAATTTTTATAGTATATTACCATGACTATGAGTTTTTGAAGATGTATATTAAAACTTAATTCTTTTATGGGAACCTTCAAGAAGATATAAATATGAAAAAACCAGATGTTTTTGTTACCCCATGTTATGAAAAAACATTTCCAATTAATGGAGATTCATTTATGGATTGACGTAAGCATCCAGGTATTCAAAAATTCAATTCAATAAAGATATTAATGAATTTGGTTTTATTAGAAATGAATTTGAGACATGTGTTTACAAGTGGGTTATTGTTAACATAGTTTTCATCCAAGTAGAATGATTTGATTGCATATTACTTATTGGAAACGACATACCAATCCTACAATCTATTAAGGAATTGTTAAAACAAATGTTTCTCCATAAGGACTTAGGTAAAACAACTTATATTCAAGAGAACAAGATCTTTCATGATAGATCCAAGAGGCCTAATGGACTATGTCAAAGTACATATATTTACTAGTTACTAAATAGATTTAATATGTAATAATCAAGTAGGGTATTAGTTCCATCATTACATGGCTTAAATATTTCTATGAAAATGTGTCCCCAGACAAAACAAGAGAGAGAGAGAATAAGAATTTCCCCATGAACTTTAGTGATAGGATCAATGATGTAAACCATGTTATATACTAGAATTGATGTTGCCTATGTATTGAGTATGGTAGGATGAAATTGAGCTAATCCAAGAGAAAATCATCAGGCTACCACTAAGGAGGTCTCTATATATCTAAAAAGAACTAAGGATAAGTTCCTAGTATATGGAAGAGATTAGGAGACATTCATTAAGGTTTAAACTGATGCTATTTTTTAGATACATCAAAATGATCTGAAGTCATAGTCAAGATATCGTTTCAATATCAATGGATGAGCAATGAGAGGACGAGTTTAAAGAAACTCGTTGTCACTTATTTTAGAGTGGAGTCTAAGTATATAGTGTCTTTGGATTAATCCAAGGAACCCATTTAGATATGAACATTTTTCAATGATATTGATGTGGTAACTAATAGTAAAGACCCTGCCACATTTTATTATGACCATACTATAGTTGTGGCACAAACAGAAGAGCCAACAACACATAAACATACACATATATTCTGAAGGTATCACTTCTTGTGTAATTTTTATCAAATGGGAAAAGTTAAAGTAATAATATTTTCCATGGAAGAGAATGTGGTAGAGCACATTACTAAATTCCCATCTCAGCAGATGCATGTATGTTATATGAGATCTAGTGTATTGAAGGTAGCTAGCAGTTGGTTCTATTGTATGGGAGAGTCTGTTTGAGTTGGTTCTCTACAAAAACAATTGTGCACTGCATGATAACATTTATTCATGGGTTTGAATATTTTAAACGTCATATCACGTTATGATTGTTCTTATACATAACAAAGTATGTTATATTGTACGAAGAAAAGTTGTCACACTAAAAGGCCATAGTAGTTCCCCACTATGTTGAGAACCAATATGTGTTATGAAACTATTCATAAATGTATTTGTTATAACTAGATGATATCATTTGAGGGATATAAATGATACATGCAATCAGGGGTGGAGACTCGTATGACGTTGAGGAACATTATCATGGTTTATGCCCTTGGTAATATCATGTTTATGATATTATGAGCACGTGAACCATGAGTATGAAATAAAAATTGTTCTGTGTAATTGGATATTCTTATATGTGGGTTGTGTATAGATCCTTAGTCTTAGATATTATTATTTATTAGTATTTTAAGTCACATAATATTACATATTGATGAAAACAATGATGACATGAGATCATGGAATGATATGATATGTTGGGTTTGTCATGAGTAACAATGAATTAATGAATACTGCATGAATTTATTTTTCCCCTAAGTTTTTTAACATAAGTTAAAATATCATTCCCTTTGATTGAAATGATATAGTTTAAATTAATCCATGACCATGGGGATCTATAGGAACGTTCAATTTATTGTATGAAAGAGACATCATGAACAGAGGTTGATGGCACCTGTGTGTATTCTGTTTGACAATAAATATCATCTTAAATAAATTATATTTCACAGTAAGCATTCCTATGACATATAATGTCATTGTGACGTTAAATTATTTCTCTATGGGATCTTTGTCATGTTTATATATCATAACCTTAGAATTTAGGATTCTTCCCGTAATACCACTGAGAAAGAGGCCTAGAGGGTCACACACTTAGTGTATCCAAAATCATAAATAAATAATATATTATTATTAATTATTTAAGAAGTTGAATAAATATAAATTTTTAATGTGGTTAATTATTATTCATGTTTTCAAGATCTAATATATTCAGCCATCAGTAATTTGATAGAATATACTGTAAGAAGAATAATTAATAAATATTAATTTTTTATTTAATGAATATAAAATTTATTTATTTATTGGAGAATAATGTATTGATATTTATTTTTTAAATAAATAATCATTATTAAGGGTTTGATAAATATTGTTGAGGATTTACAAACCATGTTTTTATGTCTAGTGAAAAATAATATATATTGAATATTATTATATTAAATATTATTTAATTTAACTCTCAAGTAAAGAGAATATAAAGGAAATAATTCTAATATTATTATTTTTAATATGGGGTTATGAATGGGATTAAATAAATATTAAAGAAAACTATTGAAAATATTTATTCTAAAAACCTAGAGGCATTTAAAGACCATTATATTATTTTTCCATTAGATCCAATTCATTTTTTGTTGAACAAAAAATATTACAGATGGAATCATCTCAATCCATTCAGAGCTACCTCTCTAAGAACACTCCTAAGAATGGAGAGTGATCTTCTTCAACCTTCCGCTCTCAAGTATAAAGAGATCATTGAGAGTGATTTGGAACAAATTATCATGGAAATAAAAGGTAGAAAATGCATGTGAGAGGATATTATGTTCTTGCACCCATATATTTATGTAGTGTTTGTCAGATATTTCTGGAACACATGTGGATATCCACTATAGGAAATCTACTCTTGATTCATTCAGTAAAATGACAATACAAAGTTGATTTGTTTTCG
This sequence comes from Viscum album, assembly GCA_963277665.1. NCBI lineage: Eukaryota > Viridiplantae > Streptophyta > Magnoliopsida > Santalales > Viscaceae > Viscum > Viscum album. Next base: position 682,131 of record CAUJRU010000118.1, read on the forward strand.
GATCTATCAAATTATAATAATTCACCCATGTTAATTCATTAATTAATTAAATTAAATAATATTAATATGTGACGATCTAGTTATTGGTTATAGAATTCAATACCTTGTCTGTTTTCTTTGATTCAATTCTAATTATTAAAAAATTCATCATCATGAAAATATTATATTGATCAATGATCATGGAAAAAATAAATTTTTTGAGAAACCAATCACATTATTCCACTTTGTATGAAGCCTACTCCATTCACATATGTTATCCATGTATAATCGTTTTAGGGTGACACACACCAAGGTAATACAAAATATTATATATTATGGAGACGCCTCACCTAAGCCCCATTATTAGTGCACTGCTTTTTGATACCAACAGGTCTTGAGTTATTTTTGATTTTTGATGAATCTTGTGAACAAGAACCAGGATTTAATATGATGTTTTTTTTTCAATAAATAAATTTGTAAATGTAGAGAGTGTACATTGTTTAAAATAATTAACAATACTTCATGATTTCTAAAGATACTATAAAAAGTATAAGGTTATGGTCAGTGAACGGACTATATGATGGAATGATAAGTGACCAAATGATAAAATATAAACTGATTGTATAAAGGAATAATAATTGACCACATGAATGAATATGAAACTACCTCATGCATGATTGAAAACCTAACACAAGAATGATTACATATCTCATGCATCCTAATTCAGGTGATTTTGGACTCACATGGTAGGTATGGTTACCATAGACACACATAATAGGTTTTGTGATTTTGATCTTCCATGATAGGTTAATTGACTAAATGATCAACCATAGAAATGGTAAAAAAATGTTGATAAGTATATAATATTTATAAAATAAATGGATGTTATTGTGGTGATATTAATTGATTAAAACATCATAATTAGATAGTGATTCAAAAAAGTTTGTTCAATGAAAATAGATACAGAGTCAAAAAAATAAAATACAAGATGACGTCGTAAATTATATCAATCTATTTCAAAAGTTTATCAGGAGAACAAGTCCTCACAGGTTTAATTATTCATTATAATAATACTAATTGAGTGTCTGAATTCATGAGCATAAGTTTTTAATAGTGTATTTATTCATAAGATAAATAATTCAGGTTCATAAGTCATCATGAGAGTAAGTCTCTGAGACTATAAGTCTTAATGAGCATAATTATTCATGAGTGTAGGATTTAATGAGTGTAAGACTTCATGAGTGTAAGACATTGTTAGCATAAGTCTTCATGATTATAAAAATTCATGAGTGTAAAACTTCATGAGAATAATCCATCCGGAGTGTTAGCCATTTGATATGTGTTTGAATTCACAGGGGTAGAAAAATGATAAATTTATAATCTTAAGGATTTTTATAAGTGGATTATTTTTAGGTAATAATTTTACTATGTGTATAAATTTTTAATAAGGTTTAATGGATTATAAAATTTTGATTTTATTATTTAGGATGAATATTCATATTGAATCTTCTACAATAATATTCATGGTTTTATAATTTTCAAGATGATTTCATGGGATTTAATGTGGAAGAAATATAGGTTTAAAAGTGGATGAATAATTTGTGATACATTTATAGGTTTATATATAGTTACAATCAGTTATGGAAGTGATTTATTATGAATTTTATTATAAATCTCAATTCATATAATTTTGGTAATTTAAATTAGAATGTATTTATGAGGTGTCTTAAATACTTTAATAGATAATAAAGCAAAGAGGTAAAAAAAAAATTTTATATAATTTATAGTTGTTAAGAATAATGGTTTAGACATAAATGTGATAAGAAAATAGATGGACAGAGAAAAATGAAGGGGTTATTTCACACTACTATAAATGAAATTGAAGGAGAAGAATAACTAACTTGTAGATTAACAAGTGTGAAGAATCCATGTATCAAAATCATGATGTGTTGAATCATGTCTTTGAATTATTTTTAGGTTGTAAAATATTTTTAACATATTATTTTTTTTAGGTGCACAACAACTGTGAAAATACTATAGTGAAATGAAAATAATGGATATATCATGATTTATGTAAACTATAACAGTAGTTTTTTAATGGAATGTGGGGTCTTATATTGATTCTAGATCATGATAATGACTATATAATCTTATTGAATCAAGAACTATGTAAATTTATGTGTTCTGATAGGTGTCCTTATTTGTTGTGATCCTCAAAATATTTTCTATCTATCTGAAGCAAAACAGTATTTTTATAGAAGAAAACATTATATGTGATTACCACTGATTCACCCCCCATTAGTGGGAACATAGATTCTGATTGGTACATCAAATTAATATCGTATACGAAGTTCCCTGTTTAAATCCAGTTTATTTGATGTTTGACTAAGAAGATAAAACCTATGAATATTCAGAACATATTTTATAATAATGGGATTCCTATATCTAATGGTAATAACTATCATATCTGGAAATATAGAAAATTACCCTATCAATTATCCATTGTCTATAGATATCAAGAAACTACTCTATATAGTTTCATTCCTCCTACTAATGGTTATCCCATAAAATATAAAGACAAGAAAAATCATAAGAATGAAGTAAAATACATAAATTCTATTCTTTACTCTCCCTCATATAGTGAATTTATGTAGGATAACATAATTTTAATGGATAATTAAATATAAGATAAGTTAAATAATATTTATGAAGGTAACATTAAATTTAATAAAGAAATGTTAAAAATTTAAAAATTGAAATTTAAATATTTAAAAATGGGAGATGATGAAATTGTTTTAATTTTCATCACAAGGGATAGTGATACTGTTATCACATTATGATTCCTTTTAGAAATGATGAAATTTTAAAAAATACAAGATCATAAGAATTATAACTAATATATTTGATGCCAATGTTTCATTATAAGAAGGTATAGATCATGAAAAATATATCTATTTGATTTTCATATTATTGTCATTACATATGATATGTGAAATGATAATTTTATCATAATTAATGGAAAGTATTATCATGGAATGTATTTCCAAGTAACTATATAAGAAATCATGGAGTATTTCTTATCGAGAAACAGGTCATTGAATCTGATTTATAATATGAATTGAGTAAATATTTGAATTAATTAATTTCATTTTTTTTCAAAAAATTTTAAAATATTCTACAGATTTATAAATTAATGTTTCCATTGATGTGATTTAACTATGGATACAATGTATATTTCACTAAAAATATTCAACTACAAAATGAAAATGAATATAGTGATAAAGAAGAGGTAGGAAATGAGGAATCTGGAATATGAAGGAATATAAATCATCGTCCTTTTCAAAATGATGGAATATGAAAATCTAAAAATATAAAAACATAATATTTTTTCAAAATTTGTGTAAAACGATGAAAATGAAGAAGAAGTGGATGGTCCATATTCTAGTGTTGATGGTGATGATAATTTGGTAATTAAAAAGTCATTTGATGAGAGATTGAATTGTAATGAAAGTAGTACCATTAAATATGAATACCAGAAAACAAAGATGGGGTTCATTAAAAAAAATAATTGAAATAATTTATCTAGAAAATTGAAAATATAGAGAATTAAAACAAGAGGTTAGAGAAATATGGTTGAGTTATTAATAATCCACAAATAGTTCATAAAGAAGAAAAATATAGATTTTTAAAAGATATTGACAACCTTAATAACTAACTTTCTGGTGAAAAAATAATCAACATAAATATTGAAGAAAAACTAAGGTAAAATGGGAATTAATTTTACCTTTTATGACAAACATTGGTTAATTCTTAACAAGGAAGATCTAACTTATACAATTTGAAATTGAAAGTTAGTGAAATCTCTTACGAGTGTGAATCATAGAAATATAAAAAAAATATCATCCTAAAAATTTAGTAACATAGATGAAAATATTTGGAATTTTTATAAAGAGAATAAAAAATTCAAAAGGGTCATGTATGTTCTATAATTAGTGAATTTTAACATTTATTTATTTTTAATAAAATCAAACATTGAATTAAAAGAAAAAATATTCAAATACTCAAAAATATATATGATGAATTATAATATAATTAAGAAAATTTAAGATGTCTACCAATATTTTGTTACATAAATATTATGTATGTTTGATGGTTATAAAATGTTATAAAATTGATACACAATTCTAGAAAACATATTGTTTAAAAAGGTATATATTCTTTTAATAGATATTTTTCATGTTTTGGATGATATGGGAATACAAAAAATATATGATATTTAAATAATAAATATTAAATTTATCTAATAGTTATTAGTGGTAAATTTTTTGGGGATTCTTCCCACTCAATGAAGATAGAAACATATAAAATATAAAAAAACCAATTTTAATATTGAGAATAAATTCGATCATCATGAAGCTCTTTTTGAGTAGTGTGATTTGCAAAGAAATTTTTCTAAAGGATGTATTTTGATACTATCATACCAATAAGATTTTTATGAAAAAATCATAAGAATTAGGTGAAGTAATGATAAAATATTACTCTCATGGAGTCGAAACCACACTCATGGATTTTAAAAGTGAAATCTTTGGAGTTTTGATAGTGGGAGTTTTTCACATGTGAATACATATATTAATATATAGAAAATTTTGAAAGACTAAAAATATATATATTTTTTGAGATGAAAAGTCTAAAAAAATCATTGGATATTCTATCATGCGAAATGAAATATTGAAATATATATGTGCATTATTTATTAATATTCTAAAAAAAATCTTTTGTGCATTTCATTTATTTTTAATAAAAGACATGAATTTATCTTTAGAATATATGTTTTTATTGTTAAATGTTTTAAACATGGAGAATTTGTTTGAGAACATATTCTAGTTTGGGGATAAATAATTATCATTTCATCTGGGTAGTATGACAGAGAATCAATTATGGAATATGAGGCTTGAAAATATATTCTATAGAAACATGAATAAGTTTTAATATAGTGTAAATATTCTTGGTGTCTCTAATGTTATAAGAAATATACATTGGTGTGGTTCTTTGTTTCCAAAAAAATAATTCTTCACCGAAGAAGGTTCAGATATAAACATATCATCCCTTTCTACATATTCATTATAATATATGTGAGCCCTTGAGAAAGAAATCAACAAACAATGATAAGTACTTTATTTCCATTACTTATTATTTCACTTGTTAAATATGAAGTTTTTTTATTACATAAAACAAATTCCCTCGTAAAATTTAAAAGTTTTTAGAGAAGTGATAATAAGGATTTAAACTACACTATAAAGAAGACATGAATAAATAATGGCGTCAAATAAAAAATTGAATGTATTATGGTGATCTTGATAAGATTTATATTCATCATCATATTAGATCCCCATTAACACTATACTACATTGGTTTAGATGAATGAAGGAATATAATCTTGGTTGAGATGGATAAGACCATGTTGAATGAACATAATACTTCTCAGTTATTTTGGAGATAAGTTATTAGTGGTTTATCAAACATTAAAAATCACTAAATCTATTGAAAAAAAATTAAAACATGTCTCAATATGATATATATTATAATATGACCTCATGTGTGAAATACATAACGTATTTATATCCCCTACATTATAGAAATAAAAAAAGAATATCTTGGGATGTTTGATCGAAGATGTGTTGATGGTATATTTCTTAGAAACTATCTATATGGTATAGGATATATATCATATAATAAGGAAATATAAAGTATTATTGACTATACTTTTGTGAATTTTATTGATTAATTTTAAATAATGCTTCCAAATTCATCAATAGATACAAGTGGATGGTAATATAATGTTGTTTATATTAGAAAAAATGATAATACCTTGGGCAAAAGTGATGATCTTAAATTTATACTAGATGAATATATTGACTTATCTATTTCATGTAATGAGTAAGAAATGCTATTATGATAGCCAATGATAGAAAAGTGTGTTGATATTACATGTATCATCCAGGATCATGGAAAATAAGTTCAAACTAGAAGAACATTGAGTAAAATTTCACAAACAACTTTATTTTAATTGGATTAGATAATAGATATTAAAAAATCATTAAATAATCAAGAGTAGATTGATTCCATGAATAAGTAATTAGTTTAGATTTAGAAAATGAGACATTGTATTTGGAACCCAAAAATGAAGTTAAAATTGTTACTGGAACAAAGTGGGATTCACTAAATAAGTGGAATAAAATGGATAATGTGGCAAGGAACAAGGAAAGATTAGTTTTCAGGGTCTATTCATAGGTATAAGGAACATAATTTTGTGAAAAGTTTTCATAAAATTAATGGCTTGAAACTATAATAATCTTTATTTTTATTACTAATCAATGTAAATACAAGATTTTACAAATGGATGTAAAGTATGTCATTCTAAATAGAAAGTTGGAATAAGAACTCTATAATGTAAAACAAACTAGTTTCTTTTTAGGAAAGGATGATAAAAAGGTGTCTATGTTGAATAAGAATTTAAATAGGTTAAATAAATCGTCAATACATTGATATTCAAATATTTATTCCATTTTATATAAGATTTACTTCATGTAGGGAAGAGTAGAAAAAACCACTACATAAAAGAAAATCAAGTTGCCTCTCTAAATGTGAATGTTTATATTGATGATAAAATATTTCTAAAAATAATGAATAAAAATAGAAAGGGTTTTTAAAATATATTAATATGTTTTTTAAAATTTATATTCTATGAGAAATGAGTTATATTCGTTGCTTTCAAATCTCTTAAGTGAAGGATCATATTTTCCAACCACAAGCAAAATATTTTAAATACACAGTTGGAAGTTTTTTCATAGAGGTCTCAAAAAATATTTCTACACCTATGTCAGTGGGAAAAAATAAATTTATGGAATAAGTGGGAAGGGATATTGATCATATATAATTTCTGAAATTAATTAAACTTATATTATGTTAATCATCTTCTAGACTAGACCGAGATTATATTGTTACCCTCCCTTCTAGATTTCAATATGTAGAAAAATGATATATTTTGTTTTGGAAACTAATTCTCAAATACCTTAAAGACACACGAGAATATGGTATAACATGTGATAACAAGGAAATTTTGAATGTGTTTTTCAATGTGGATGTGGATTGTAAAGGTTTTGTTGATGATAATAGATCCACATTTGGTGGAGCCTTCTTTTTGGGATAACGATGTTTGATATGGAATACAAAGAAGAAAATTATAGTGATTCTAAATACTATTGATGTTTTGTATATAACTACCACTTAAGATAAAAAATAATTAATGTGTATTAATACTCAAATGGAAGACATGTTTTCAGAATTGAAGATACCACTTATCCTGGGTTGTGATGATTAGTGTGTTACCAATATCACAAAGAATCCAACGATGCATTTAAAATAAATTAACAATGATATTTAATAAGACCTCATCATAGAGATTATGAAAATAAATGAACAAAATAATGATTTATTACCTATGGGGGATTATGTTGAAAATATTTTCACTAAACCACTAATATAGGATAATTTTCAAAATATGAGGTTCATTATGGGTATTCAACCTCACCCGCATCAGTGCTATGGTTTGTGATTTCATCCCCCATATTTTCGGTTCATCTTATATTTTCTTCAAAGGTTGATAAATATGACAACATAAATCTATCGATTTGATTAGTTCTTTACCTAGGGAGTGTTTATATTAAGAGGTAATTTTTATATAGAGTAATATATGATTTCATAATGTTTGATCTTTGTAAACTATTATAACAGTTGGAATTAAGTTAATGAACTCTATCTTCTACATCATATTAAGTTAATGTTGTGAATATTTGATATTGATATTTTGAGGAAAAAAGTTAGGTATGTTTGTATTTGATTACTTATTTGTTGATATCATAGAAATATTATTCATTGATTATTATTTCCAATATCAATAATTCCCATGTAATATTCACCTTGTTGAAAAATGATCTTTAGATTGATATTCCTAGATTTAGTGATTAATGATACATGGTTGATAAAAACTAAATAGTTATATTTTATACAACAAGTGGTTTCCAGTTAATTTTAGATTGGTGAAGAATCTAATGAATATAAACTATGATTGATTATGGTTTTGTCTTTATTGTCAAAATATAAATCATTTGACGTATAAATTTCAAATTATTTATAATAATTAAGAATCTAATATGGTATCATTGTGACTTCACCATGTCTGTCCATGGATTTGGGAGGCAGGGTCGGTCTCACCGATAGTGGAAGGGTTGCGTCGGGGAGAATGACGCTATGATAAAGAAAGTGTCAGTGTAAGGAATGAAAATTAAATTATCACTAAGTAAATAAAAAGGTTATTATACCAAATAATTAATCAATAAAGAAATTGAAATAACTAAAACAAACCAAAAGTAATCAAACTAAATTTTAAAACAATCTAGGGTCTGGAACAGCCTGAGGGACCGACACAGATTGTGTAAAAATGATGTGGTGACTTAAAAACATAATATTCAAAGCTAAACTAAAAATAGATAAAGAAAGTTTAGAATAAAAAATATAAATAAATTAATTTTCTATCTAATAGAAGACTAAAAATGAAAAATACATTATTTTATTAAATTTAAACATAACTTATTAAATAATATTAAAATTGACTATATAATTAAACTGAATAATTAAGATATTAATTATAATATGAGCCGTTAAATTAAATTTAAAAGATTCTATCAAATCAAATAGATTAAAATAATTAATAAAAATAATTTATTTTATTTATTCAATATTAAAATTTGAAATGATTAAATTAATGAATAAATAGCTTAAATTAAAATAAAAATATAATATAAAAATCATAAAATATTATTTAAATTTAAATAAGGTTAGAACAACTAAACTAATTATCTTTCTAGAAAAAGTATTTAGACTAAATTAATTATTTTGACAGAAAACAATACATAATTAATAATTAAAATGATTAATTAATAAATTTAATTATAAAAATTAATAAGTTCATATATTTAGTTAAAATTGTAATATTAATTAATTAAATTGAGAAATATAAAATAAAAAGATCTAACAAACTCTGTGAAATCTAGGGAAAATGAAGTGTTAGACTTCATTACTATAAGTATTCAAGAGCCTAATTCTCCATGACCGTATGTCATTATGATAGTTGTACTTCATAATTGTAAGACATCATGTGTGTAATACCTCATAAATTGATGTCTTCATTGGAATAATACTTCTTTCTTTCAAGAATTCATGAGTGTAAGGGTTCACGTGAATAAGAATTTGGAAATGTGTATAACTTCAAAAGGTGTGAAAAATGAAAAAGTCATAAGAATGAGTATTGGTATATGAACATGCCTTCTATGTAATGCTTTTTATTAGTATATTTCTTCTACAAAATCCATCAAGAGTTAGTAAATTTTGGTTGTTTGAAATTGGGATTCTATTTATAATAAAGAATGTAAAGATAGATGTTTCCATGACCATATATGTGGGGTTTTAATTAATAATATAATATCATGGGATTTAATGTAGAAGAAATTAATATTGAATAAATGATTAAAAGTTCCAGATATATTTGATATTTTATATGCAGTTACAATTAGTTATGGAAGTTGAATCTTATCGATTCTTTTCTGAAGGCCATATCTATGAATTTTAGAAATTTTAATTTGAAATTATTGATATTCTGTCATGATTATTCGAAAAAATAATAAAGGGATTAAGTAATTTATTTTACATAATATTTAATTTATTGATTTTGGAAATCACGGTATCCAAGAAAATCTGGTAATAAAAGAGAGAAAAAATAATAGAAGTGGTTCTTGATCACTACTATGAAATAAATCAACGAAGAAGAAAAACGGAAATACAAACTCACATGTGTGGTGAATATATGTAGCATAGTGAAAATAAGATTAAACCTATTGGTGAAAGATTATTCCAATATGAGTGGATAATAGTGAAAAACAATTGATGGATATAAATTAATCACTATAAACCATAATGGAGTATTTTATAGTGGACTATGTGATCTCATTTTACTTCTAAATCATGCTAAGTACTAATAAAACTTATTGAGTATTGATCCTTGTAAATTTCATTGATATTGTAGGTGTTATTTATTATTGTGTTCATTGAACTATTTTCACTCCAACAATAGTTGAATGGTTTTTTATATATAAAAAATTGAAAATGAACATAGGAATGATTTACCATATTCACTCTCAATGGTCTCACCTATTTTTATTAGTCTTCTCACCACTTTTCCCAGGTCCCCTTATTTGGGAGACACATCGCCCAGATCACTATACCTATATGTAATTTCATATAAGTCATATACATGGGCGCCCCTTCACTTTTGTATCATAAATGGGTACCAATTTTTCCTTATCTCATACTTGGTAACCACATTTCATAGGTCCCCTAAATATGGGGAAACTTCTCTAGGTCTCATACAAGGGTTCTCTTTCCCCCAGGCCACACCCCATAGAAACCTATTTACCTATAACTCCTCTATTAATACATGATGTAAATAACTTAGTTATGTATTCTAGAGTGATCCACTTCAATAAAGTAATCCTTTGATAATGTGATATCCCCAAAAAATCATTGATAACCAATGAGACCATTTGGAGTTTAAAATCATATATTACTATGATAATCATGGCCTTTATCATTATGAATCTTATGGAACCCCTTGAGCTCATTATGTTCATCCTAGATGGTCAGTAATATAGCCGGAATCATTATCCCACTAAATTTTCTTGGAAGCTTTTAATGACACTCATATTAGGATAAATACCCAAACACAACCTAATAGGTTTTTTTATTCTCATACCCCTTAAATGAAACATACATGTTACTACCCTATTATTATTTATTTTCCCCATTCATTCCTCATGAGTCCTTATTACCCGTGATTTAATTCCTCATTTCCCAATGAATTTACCAATATATAGAGGGATATAAATCTACACACTAGGAATAATATTAAGTTTAATCTCCAACTATATAGTCATTAATGATGTTACAAATTACCCACTCTATAATACATGAACATATCATGGGGATCCAGTTTTGTGTATTCCCCAAAACGTACCTTCATCCAATCCCCATTATACATTAAATTTGAATTGGACCCTATTTCTTTATAACTCCAAATCATTCATCATTTGTCCATATAAACAATGATTCTAGTATTCAGTTTATATATTATTAGTAATGGGAATGTGGTGGAAATACATATATGGGACTCATACTTGGTTTGGACCCCAACCATACCCCATATAGTTTAGTTATAAACCTATTTAACCAAACAAAAAGGATCCTTCATCCATAATTCTAACATAAACAACTCAATCAAATAATTTCCTAGTAGTCCTGGCTGTTTTCTGTTAAATTTTCTGACTTTTTTTCTATTATTCATAACATTCAATTACTCATAATAATTCAAGGATTCATAACATCATTTATTAATGGATATATGAACTCAAAAGGAACCACATTAGTCCTTATTAAATGAAATTAAGAGGTATGATGTTCCCTATTAAGTGGATCATAACAACATGGGTTCTTATTTCTTTCACAGGGATACATAGGAAACTTCTCTCATGGGACTTATCCAAACTCTAAAACACCAACCACCTCCCTATATTGATATGAATTCCCTATTTTCAATTTTTAGCGACTGATAACATAGTATAATAATCATAAAAATAAATATCTATAACCTATTATATATAAAAATCTCCATATCAATACATGTTCTTGATCAGTCGATTGTAATTAGGTAACTACTATAATACAATTACTATGAATGATTCATGAACATGTGTTCACTATTTAATAGAGTTTTAGACTGGACATCAATACCAATTAAGTTATTATCAAACCACCCATCTTATCAGCAAATGTTCAACCTAATGTGTCACTAGTATACCCTAGTGAACAAATGCATTTGGAACAAGGGAATGTAGGGGCTAAAAAATAGTGGGTGTGGGGGTTGTGGGAAATAAAAAAATTATCCCGAAAATTGAGGTAATCCATATATCCCAACTAGATACAATAGAAATTGTTGCTCCATGTATAATTAAAAAACATTTATGAATATATAATTAATTTGATCGAGAAATAAATATTATCAAATATTTATGAAATTCGTAAACATAATAAGGTGTTAAACTATAACCCAAATAGTAGGATGACCTTTAATAGGCTTAGGAAGTGCTACCAAAAAATATATGGTGAATTTTTTCAAATTTACTTAATGGAATGGGTAATGGTTTCATCATCCCAATATAATTATATCAAAATTAATTAAAATATTTTCATAACATGAATTAATACATAAACACAATAATCTCCCTTTTCATGTTATCCCACAAAAAAATGAATATTGATATCCTTATACATATTTTTGATTCTGGTATAGATATAGAATGATAGTCAATGTGAAACATCTAATAAATCCTTTTGGATTCAACTAATAAAGTGATGGAAATTAATATTCCACTTCTTATTATTCCATAATTTTCATGGTCAAACTTCAGAATATTTCTTACCTTCTTAGGTATCTCCATATATTCACTTTGGACGTACTTTATCATCACATGGATGGATTATTGAGTAATAACTTTGGAAAGATAGAATATCACACCACACCATATGAGTTTATGACTCGTCCTTTGAAAATCCATGTATATTGGGTCTCTTTTAATACTCATCGTGGTCAAAAAATCATGATCCTTACTAATCATTGAATTGGGGATATTTTTCTCCTTGCTAGTATTTTAATGTATTGAACATTAATATTCATTTATTAACACCAATGATCTCCTTTAAAACATGTTAAAATACATATACGTGAATATCTATTTTATTCTTATATTTTTAGAATATATATTTATCTTTATCTCATGGAGATATTACACCATATATAATATATATATATATATATATATATTATCACTATTAGATAAAAATCATACATAGGGTAATTTTCATAGGGGCATTTAATTGATGTGAGGAATATACTACTACAACATCATTTATCTTGAGAAAACATCCCAATCCCATAATTGATGAATAATTGCATATCATAAACCCATATTTAATATATAGTAGTCTGATTAATGATGTAGTGATGAACAACCTTTTATACCCCTTGAAATTGTTTTAATAATAAAAAATGTAATGGAAATTGATTCCCTTTTGAATTTAACTTGGTTATTGGATTTGATAGTAATGATAAATTTACCCCAAATAATCAATAATATCAATAAAATGCAATAAAACTTGGAACTATATTATATATTTTGTTATATTCCATTATTAAATAATTTATTTAATTTAAGAAAAAACTATTGTACACTCTTTTATGATTACATTCCCCAATAATGCTACTTTTTGCAGCCAAAAATCACAATTTTTAAATATGTCACATATATTTTCCATTATATTGTTATTAATCAAAAACCTAAAATGATATAAATTATCTTCCTTTAATATGATATATATGAGTTTATCATCTAAAAATACTATCAAAAATTGATTGATGTAATCTTTATGGACTCAATTTATTAAATCCACTATGATATCAAGGGAGTTTGTAAGTTCAAATGGAATCAATATAAATTCACAGTATAATTATATTTTAACAATTTTTTTCAAAGATATATCTTACTGTATTATTTTATAATAATGATATACAAATGGAATTTCAATCTTTGATAAATATTGATCCCCTCGTAATTGATCAAACAGTTCATCAGTACAAGGTATATGATATATGATCTCAACCATGATATTGTTATGTTCATGATAATTAACAAAATATATATTTTTATCAAACATTCTTCTTCAGAAAGAAAACTGGTGATCTACATAGTAAAACACAAGGGAGTGTAAAACCCTTATATAGATTTTCATAAATTTTATTCTTCAATTCCTATAATTAAATTGGTGACATCTTGTGAAGTGTCTTCCGTATATTCATAGAACCACGTATGAAACATATTATAAAATCCACATTTTTATTTGTAGGAATACTTTTCAGAACATATAAAATTACATCAACATGTTCCTAAATAATAGAAATACATTAATATTGAGTTTCTCTTGGACCATTTGAGTTATATATTCCACATTTTTTTGGTCAAAAAATATATGAAAACAGGTGACATCCATAAGGATTTTTTATAGCCTTGCATAGTTAGAAGATCTTAGGATGATTTGGGATATGAAATTTGATTTCTATATCCCATAATATGATATGTTATCTATATAGAGAGATACAAAACATTCCCAACATAAAATCAAATTTAACTAAAGGGAGTATAATGATATTCTTACAAATTACATTCCCAAAACATAAATCAATGAATAAATGCCGAATTGGGATTCAATACTCGAACCTCTATGAGTTTAAATAATAATTCAATATCAATCTATTGTTATGGTGATTTTATTCTCTTATAAAAAATTCTTTATATAAATGGACAATGAATAAATATAATAAGATACAAAATTTATAGTTATTGTGTGGATGATGAGTATTTCACTAATCCATTTTCATGAACTACTTCATTATATTAAATTACACAATTTCTCACTTTTGGGCATGAATTTAGGGGTTTATATCACCAATTTTCATTATTAACCCTTGTATTGGTGTAAATATTAGCATATTTATTATAACCATTACAATCAAGTCATTAGAGTGTGGGTGGTGAAATAGGTAGATATTAAATATCTATTGTTTTATTAGTTGGTATCTTTATTTAACATCTATATTCATGTTCTAGTTGGTCTAATCTTCCATAATTATTTATCGACTAGTTCTTTTGAGGAAATCCCTCTATGATTCTTATCACATTTTCTCATGTAAGAATGAAAATATAATTCCCTCCATCGATTTTGTAAATTATGTTTTCAATAAAATCTATTGAATCCTTTTTCCCTAAACATATTGCGAATAATTATAGTATAAAATTTCCATTTACACCTTATGATCACATCAGAAAATTTCTTTTAGCTACAAATTTCCCTTCTATCTCACAATTTTTAGATACTTTGTATTATTATAATAAATAAGACATCAATTTTTATTTTTGGTTCAATGATAAAACAAGAAGATATCGTTGTAAGAAGTGTACTAGTCTCTTTAAAGGTACTAAGTACCGACCCAAAGTTTCATTAATGGAAAATCCCTCTTGATCCAGTTAAATGTTTCTTTATGAAAAATGTTTTTATAAGATTTCAAATTCATTAGTTTTACGTTAAGATTTGTGACCGTTACTTTTATAGTCGTCGAACAGTGATCACATGAGTAGTATAAATATATGGCTTTAACAAACCCAATTTTACTCAGACAAAGGAAGCGATGGCCTCATCCAGTAGAATTACCCAATATGAAGCCCATTTGTCGGATCTCGGAAATGAGGTGGCGTCTTTGGGCTTTTCCCTTGGCCAATCCCAAGCTGATCTTCATTATGTCAAGCTCGAACGTGATCTTCTACAAGAAAAGTGGTAGTTGATAGAGATTACCACTCGAGCGATGTTATCTGAGCAGCCCCAAGAGTCTGTCACCATCGCACACCTTACCCTTAGGTCTTATGCATCTATTTTACGGGGTTATGTAACAAATAAGTAGCACCATGTTCATGTACATTATTTTTTTATATAATAATGAATATAATTTCTAGTCATTTTTGATACATTGTAATTAGTTTTTAATGTACAAATGGTGTTTTTAGTTATTATTTAATTAAGAATTATATTTTATTAAAATAAAGGATTTTTTAATTAAATAATATTTTAATAAAATATTATTATTAATATTAAATTAATTTTTATTAAATATAAATGATCTTATAATTTTATGAATGCAATTAAAATTTTTATTAAGGTTTGAAAGCCATTTCTGTCAAAACCCGTGAATTTTTTATAAGTGTCGGTTTTTATTTTAAAAGTGAAAATTCACATATTTATAAAATTATTTATATAAAATAAATATTATTTTTGGAATCAGGACGTCGAAATTATCCAACAGTGAATTTTTCATAATTTTCTGAGACAGTCAAAGTTTTGGGTAAAAATTAAATACCATTTAAATATATAATGTGTTTTATGACATCATAATGACCCAATGGTCATGTAATAAAATACCATAATCCTTATGTTCGGCCAATATGTGTTTTATAATTAAAATAATGAGGTTTTGGGTTTGTTTGACATACTTTTCAAAGCATTAAGGAACCCCTCAAGACTTATTCAACACTTTGCCTTTTTAAATTAATTTCCATGGGAGTGTGACTCACCTCCACATAAGCAACCCTAATTTTTTTAATATTTTCGGACCTTGGCCTTGTAAAATATTGTTTTCCTCTTTCCTTTTCCAGAAACCATGGGAAAATACCATGGGATGGTTTGTGGTTTGGAATATTTTAATATAAGGGGTCCCAAACCTAAATAATAAAGAATTCTCTCACCTTTCCTATATAAACCCACCCAAGCTCCCACTTCCTCCTCACTAAAATCCTTTGGAGTTCGTCCAACCTCTACCCTACTCTCTCTAGAATCCTACCAAGGTTCCCCAAGCTCCCAAGAAGCCTCTCACAAGCCTCTCTATAGCCTTTGGAGGCACACTTCCAAGTAAGGGTTTTTTTCTTCCTTTCTCATTTTTGTCAATTTTCTTTAAGTTGTATTTCCCTTTTAATTTCAATTGTGAATGTTGGGTTATGGTTTTTCACCTATCCCATACTGCCCTCTTATTTTTTGAATGATGGGAGACCCCTTTCTCTCTCATTAAATTCCTCCCATGTACACCCGTTACTATGCCGAAATTCCAAAAGTAACCTTTTTCTTTTCTTTTATATTCAAGCAACACTTTTTTATCATGAATCTAAATTCCTTTTCAATAGTTGGGAAATATATATATATGACCTCCTTACTTTCCATTACATGTAAATATGATGAGGAACCCCTTTCTCTCTCATCAACAATTTTTATGAATTCTTATGTCACACCGTTACGCTGCCGAAATCACACCGATTTTCTAAGCCAATATCATTGTGTAGTGAATACCATGCCCATTTCTCCATCAAGGGTATTAAACTTTATGCACATTTACTTATTGATTATAAAGTTTCATGTATGAATTCCACATTCCTTTATCATGGAATAAATTATTATGTTTTATGAATCCATGTTCTATGATCCATGTGGCACACTAATGCATGAAATGAAATGTTTAAGAAGGGTTAGCCCTTTATAGCGCTCCAATGCATTGGGTAAAGTATAGTATCATGATACGTCATGTGAAATGAGTGTTGACGCATTCTAATTCAAGTGAAACGAGGGTTTACTCGTGCTTCAAGTGCAATGAGAGTTTACTCATGCTCCATGTGCAATGAGCCTTGGCTCATGCTAATTCAATGTTAAGTGTTGTTGCCACATTTGCATGTTATGAGTATCATGATTTATCATGACTTTATGTTTATGTTACTATTATGCTCTATTTATATTCATATTGCCTAACATATATTGAACTCCTCATGTTATTCATTGTGTACTCCCTTACTGGGCTTTATAGCTCACCCTTTTCTTATGCATGTCCTCAGGTTATCCCATGCAATGCTAAGTACGAAGGAATGTAGTGGTCATGTAAAGGAAGTTTTCAATAAAGATGTTGTATTTCAAGTTTAAAGTTTTTATTTAATGATCCTAAGCCCCAAAGACACTAAACCTCTCGATCTTCTTTGTTGTATCAAGTGAAGTTATATGTAATAAAGCATGTTTATGTTTTAATAGAAAGCAGGGTTGTCATAGTTGGTATCAGAGGATAGGATTAGTTATTTTTGGGATTAGGAAACCCTAGTAAAGCCTTAGATACAAGACTAAGTATAATGAAAACATCCCTAAGTTTTGGTAAATACTATGTAAGTGGTTTATCAAAAAAATACATCCCTGTCTGGATACGAGCAGGTAGAGGCAGCTCTGGCACAAATGTATCCTAGGGGTAAAACCCGAAAACACCGCTTTGAGCTAGACTCGAACAGGAACTAGAGAACGAAAATGGTCCTTGCTGCACTCTTGGTTACGACACTCCTGGGGGATATGTTTTGATAAATTTACAATCTTAGTATGAACCCTTATTAAGGGAAAAATGCCCTAAGAATATATGTTAGAAGGAAGATCATGAAAATCCTGGATTGAATCCTATAGACTCGTGAGTTAAAGAGATTAAAGTTTATTTGTAAGTCATAAAATTTTGTCTTTGGATTACCCTTTATGTGTTACCCCTAACTTTCCTTTTATTCCAGCCAATGGCCGGTAATAGGAGAACTCGGGCTAACAACCGTTGTGAAGATCAGTGTGATGATTGTACTAATGAGATGCCCAATCCAATGGGAGCGGGAATTGCGAACTTTGTCATACTTATCTCTCAGATAACTCATGTTTTGAATAGAAACATGGGTCAAGAGGAACGTTCCACCCCCCCCCCCCCCCCAAGAAAGAATAAGTCGCTATCGAGAGCTTCATGAGACAAATGCCTCATACTTTTAGTGGATCATCTGATCCCACAATCGCTGAGCAATGGATCAACTCTATTGAAAAGATCTTCTCTATCCTTCAATGTTCTGAACAAGATAAGGATATCCTGGCAGCTTATCGTATGGAGGGTGAAGCTGATCAATGGTGGACGTTGATCAAAAATACGAAGCCTGAGGAGGATATTGAGGCTTTGGAATGGGAGGAATTCCGGAAGATGTTTTTCGATAAATATTTTCCGCGCACCCTCCGTCTTAAGATGGAAAGGGACTTCCTTTCCCTCAATCAGAAAGATGAATAATTTGTGGGAGCGTACAAGGAAAACTTCACAAGGCTTGCATGATATGCTTCCGGCTTTGTTGTAACCCCCGAATTCAAGGTTGACCGCTTCTTTGGTGGGCTGAAGCCTAGCATGCGGAAAGCATTAGCGATCCGTGCCTTCGACAGCTATGAGGAAATTGTCCGATGTGCCCTCAAGGATGAAATGGAGATCAGAGAATCATAGGGGTATCATGGGGACAAGAAGAGTAAGGTGTACTTAAATACTGGTGGTCCGATGGTTAATCCAACAACGATAAGAAGTTCCAGCACTCCACTTGCCAAAAGTATGGAAAGAAGCACCCTGGAAATTGCCTTAGGGGGACGAGAAAATGCTTTAGGTGTGGAAGATAAGGGCAACTAGCTATTAACTGTCAGCAAGAAGGACCCGTGGCTGCGACATAGGAGAGGAACGCTCCGTTCGAACCTCAACGCATTGTTCAATGCTACAAATGAAAAGAACCGGGTCATTTTACAAATTAGTTCCCTAATCCAAGGGTTATCGGAGGGAACCAACAACCTCCAAGACAGAACGGAAGAGATTTTGCCATCACTTATGCCGAAGTGAACCCCGGCAACGAAGTGGTGACAGGTACGCTAGTTATTTATTCAAGAATAGAGAACGTACTTTTCGATTCAGGTTCTACACATTCTTTTATATCTCGAATGTTTAGTAGAACAATCCCATCACCACCACAAATATTGGATGTAAAGATGTTGGTGAGTACAAAACATGGGGAAATCATTGCATCCCATGAATATAAGTCCTCCCCTGTTATAATCTGTGGATTGAATTTAGCGGCGAACTTCGTCATACTCCCTTTGGTGGAATTTGATGCAATACTTGGCATGGATTGGATTTCCTTATATAGAGCCAACAAAAATTGTCGGGAGAGGGAAATCACACTCCATATGGAGAATCGACCCCCGATTCTTTACAAGTGTCAGGAGGAAGATGAATCTCCTTTAGCTCCATCATCTCAAGCATGGATATTACTGCCCTTTGAGCAAACATATCTGGCTCAGATGATTGAGTCCAAGGAAGAGACCACCCTTGAAGAAATACCTATTGTGAGGGAATTCACTGAAGTGTTTCCTGAGGAACTTCCTGGTCTTCCCCCAAGAAGAGATGTTGAGTTATCAATTGAAATTATACCTGGGGTGCTACCAATATCCAAGACTCCATATAGAATGGCTGTTGTTGAGCTTGAAGAGCTGAAGAAACAACTACAGGAGAATCTGGATAAAGGGTTTATACGCCCAAGTGCATCACCATGGGGTGCACCAGTACTCTTCGTCAAGAAAAAGGATGGGTCAATGCAGCTTTGCATCGATTATCGTGAACTTAATAAAATCCCAATAAAGAACAAGTATCCTCTCCCCAGAATCGATGACTTGTTTGATCAGCTGCGTGGAGAACAATACATCTCCAAGGTGGACTTGCGGTCAGGATATTATCAAGTAAGGGTGAAGAAGGAAGATATCCCCAAGACTGCTTTTCGTACAAGGTATGGGCACTATGAATTCATGGTAATGCCTTTCGGACTCACCAATGCTCCAGCAATATTCATGGACTTGATGAATAGAGTATTAGAGATTACCTTGACAAATTTTTGGTAGTCTTTATAGATGATATTCTAATATACTCCAAAACCAAGGAGGACCATAAGGAGCATTTAAAAACTATACTAGAGACTTTGCGCAAGGAGAAGCTCTATGAAAAGTACAACAAGTGTGAGTTTTGGTTGAATGAAGTCTCATTCTTGGGCCATATCATCACATGCAATGGGATATCTGTGGACCACTCCAAAACAGATGCAATTGAGGGATGGCCGAGACCAACATCGGTAATGGATATCCGTAGCTTCTTGGGTTTAGCCGGATATTATCGACGATTTTTGAGAAATTTCTCATGATTGTCCAACCCTCTTACCAAGCTAACTCGAAAGGGAGGAAAGTTTTCTTGGAGTGATGAATGCGAAGAAAGCTTCAAGGAGTTGAAAAGGAGGATTATCACTGCACCCGTGCTCACTTTACCCACAAGTGGGGAACTTTTTGTGGTATTCAGTGATGCCTCAAAGAAGGGATAAGAATGTGTGCTAATGCATAATGATAAAGTGATATCCTATGATTTAAGCCAGTTGAAAATCCATGAGCGAAACTATCCAACGCATGATCTGGAGTTGGCGGCAGTGATCTTTGCCTTGAAAATCTAGCGGCATTATCTCTATGCAGAGAAATGTGAGATATATACTGACCACAAGAGTCTTAAATATATATTCACACAGAGAGAGCTTAATATGCGCCAGAGAAGATAGATAGATCTCATCAAGGATTATGACTGTTCAATACATTACCACCCTGGGAAAGCGAACAAGGTGGCGGATGCCCTAAGTAGAAAGGATCCAACTATTATATCAATGATGATAATTGAGATGGATCCAATCTTCTTAGACTTAATGAAGATGGATGTGAGAATCATAAAGAAGGGCACATCATCAATCCTTTCACAAATGATTGCTCAACCATCTCTTTTGGAATGGATAAAGGGTGCTCAAAAGGATGATGCAGGAATCCAAGAAAAAGTGGAAGCTATCAAAAAAGGGAAAATCCTCAGAGTTTAATGTTAATGAAGAAGGAATTGTGCGGTTTGGGAAAAGACTATGTGTTCCATCATGTTCGTAGCTGAAGAAGGAACTTTTGGATGATGCACATAGTTCAAATTTCTCTATTCACCCAGGGAGCACAAAGATGTATCGAGATCTCTGAGAAAACTTTTGGTGGGATAATATGAAGAAGGAGATCGCTGAATATACATCAATGTGACTACTGTGTCAGCAAGTGAAGGCAGAGAGGTAGAGGTCTAAGGGGATGATGCAACCATTGCCCATACCAGAATGGAAATGGGAGAACATCACCATGGACTTTGTCACTGGACTTCCAAAGACATCCAAAGGCAACAATGCAATCTGGGTTGTTGTGGATCGTCTTACAAAGACTGCACACTTCATTTCTATTCGATAGGATTTCTCTTTGGATTAAATGGAACAGATATATATCAGGGATGTGGTATGGTTTCATGGAGTACCATTATCTATTGTTTCTGACCGAGATCCAAGATTCACCTCTATGTTTTGGAAGAGTCTTCAACAAGCTCTGAATACTGAACTGAACTTCAGTACGACCTATCATCCTCAAACTGATGGGCAATCTGAGCGGACTATCCAAACACTTGAGGATATGTTGAGAGCATGCTCAATGGACTTTAAAGGAGGATAGGATCAACATCTTCCTCTAGTTGAGTTCTCTTATAATAATAGTTTCCACTCGAGCATCCAAATGGCACCATATGAAGCCATGTATGGGAAAAGGTGTAGAACACCGGCATGTTGGGATGAGGTCGGTGAACGTATGCTTCTTGGACCAGAAATGGTCAAAAAAATGGTGGAGAAGTTGAAAACCATTCAGCAGCATATCAAGTCATCCCAAAGTCGATAGAAGAGTTACACAGATAATCGTCGACGAGACCTTGAGTTCAAAGTCGTAGACATGGTGTTTTCACGCATATCTCCGTGGAAGAAGGTCATGAGGTTTGGAATGAAAGGGAAGTTAAGTCCATGGTACATCAGCTCCTTCACGATTCTTGATCGTGTTGGGGCTGTGGCCTATCGACTAGCACTTCCACCTACTATGTCCAAGTTGCATAATGTCTTTCATGTATCCCTCTTAAGGAAGTACATACCGGACCCTTCACATGTACTCTCTTCCGAGGTGGTACAATTGGAAGATGATTTTTCTTATGAGGAGCAACCAGTGAATATCTTAGATCGTAGAGAAAAAGTTCTTAAAAATAAGACAATGACCCTCGTCAAGGTTTTGTGGAGAAACCAAAAGTTTGAAGAAGCAACTTGGGAGTCGGAGGATATGATGAAGCTGAGTTACCCACATTTGTTTTAGTGTGGGAAAAGGAAAATTTCGATGGCGAAATTTCTTAAGGGGAAAATATTGTAACGACCCAAAGTTTCATTAATGGAAAATCCCTCCTGATTCAGTTAAATGTTTCTTTATGAAAAATGTTTTTATAAGTTGTCAAATTCTTTAGTTTTACGTCAAGATTTGTGACCGTAACTTTTATAGCCGTTGAACAGTGATCACATGAGTAGTATAAATATATGGATTTAACGAACCCAATTTTACTCAGACAAAGGAAGCGATGGCCTCATCCAGAAGAATTACCCCATACGGAGCCCATTTGTTGGATCTCGGAAAAGAGGTGGCGTCATTGGGCTTCGCCCTTGACCAATCCCAAGCTGAGCTTCATTATGTCAAGCTCGAACGTGATCTTCTACGAGAAAAGTGGAAGTTGATAGAGATTACCACTCAAGCGATGTTATCCGAGCTGCCCCAAGAGTCTGTCACCATCACACACCTTACCCTTAGGTATTATGTGGCTATTTTAAGAGGTTATGTAAAAAATAAGTAGCTCCATGTTCATGTACATTATTTTTTATATAATAATGAATATAATTTCTAGTCATTTTTTATACATTGTAATTAGTTTTTAAAGTACAAATGGTGTTTTTAGTTATTGTTTAATTAAGAATTATATTTTATTAAATTAAAGGATTTTTGAATTAAATAATATTTTAATAAAATATTATTATTAATATTAAATTAATTTTTATTAAATATAAATGATCTTATAATTTTATGAATGCAATTAAAATTTTTATTATGGTTTGAAAACCATTTCTGTCAAAACCCGTGAATTTTTTATAAATGTCGGTTTTTATATTTAAAGTGAAAATTAACATATTTAGAAAATTATTTAGATAAAATAAATATTATTTTTGGAATCAGGATGTCGAAATTATCCAACGGTGAATTTTTCATAATTTTCTTAGACTGTCAAATTTTTGGGTAAAAATTAAATACCATTTAAATATATAATGTGTTTTATGACATCATAATGACCCAATGGTGATGTAATAAAATACCATAATCCTTATGTTCGGCCAATATGTGTTTTATCATTAAAATAATTAGGTTTTGGGTTTGTTTGACTTACTTTTCAATGAATTAATGAGCCCCTCAAGACTTATTCAACACTTTGCCTTTTTAAATTAATTTCCATGGGAGTGTGACTCACCTCCACATAAGCAACCCTAATTTTTTAATAAGTTCGGACCTTAGCCTTGTAAAATATATTTTCCTCTTTCCTTTTCCAGAAACCATGGGCAAATACCATGGGATGGTTTGTGGTTTGGAATATTTTAATATAAGGTGTCCCAAACCTAAATAATAAAGAATTCTCTCACCTTTCCTATATAAACCCACACAAGCTCCCACTTCCTCCTCACTAAAATCCCTTGGATTTCGTCCAACCTCTTCCCTACTCTCTCTATAATCCTCCCAAGGTGCCCCAAGCTCCCAAGAATCCTCTCACAAGCCTCTCTCTAGCCATTGGAATCACACTTCCAAGTAAGGGTTTTTTCTCTTCCTTTCTCATTTTTGTCAATTTTTTTTAAGTTGTATTTCCCTTTTAATTTCAATTGTGAATGTTGGTGTATGGTTTCTCACCTCTTCCATACTTCCCTCTTATTGTTTGAATGATGGGAGACCCCTTTCTCTCTCATTAAATTCCTCCCATGTAAACCCGTTACTATGCCGAAATTCCGAAAGGAACCTTTTTCTCATCTTTTATATTCAAGCAATACTTTTATATCATGAATCTAAATTCCTTGTCAATTGTTGGGACATGTATCTATATGACCTACTTACTTTTAATTACATGTAAATATTATGAGGAACCCCTTTCTTTCTCATCAACCATTTTTATGAATTCTTATGTCACGCCGTTACACTGCCGAAATCACACCGATTTTCTAAGCCAATAACATTGTGTAGTGAATACCATGACCATTTATCCATCAAGGGTATTCATCTTTATGAACATTTAATTATTGATTATAAAGTTTCATGTATTAATTCCACATTCCTTTATCGTGGAATAAATGATTATGTTTTATGAATCCATGTTTTATGATCCATGTGGCACACTTATGCATGAAATGAAATGTTTAAGAAGGGTGCGCCCTTTATAGCACTCCAATGCATTGGGTAAAGTATAATATCATGATACGTCATGTGCAATGAGTTTTTACTCATAATAGTTCACGTGAAACATGGGTTTAATCATGCTTCAAGTGAAATGAGGGTTTACTCATGCTCCATGTGCAATGAGCCTTGGCTCATGCTAATTCAATGTTAATTGTTGTTGCCACATTTCCATGTTATGATTATCATGCTTTATCCTGCCTTTATGATCATGTTACTATTATTCTCTATTGATATTCCTATTTTCTAACATGTATTGTACTCCTTATGTTATTCATTGTGTACTCCCTTACTGGGCTTTACAGCTCACCCTTTTCTTATGCATGTCCTCTGGTTATCCCATGCAATTCTATGTACGAAGGATTGTAGTGGTCATGTAAAGGAAGTTTTCAATAAAGATATCGTATTTCAAGCTTAAAGTTTTTATGTAATGATCCTAAGCCCCAAATACACTAAACCTCTCGATCTTATTTGTTGTATCAAGTGAAGTTATATGTAATAAAGAATGTTTAAGTTGTAATAGAAATCATGGTTGTCATATACTAATAGATACATCCAATTTATTTTATATATAGTAATTATCTCTATTTTTTAGTGTGAAGAGTTCATATAAAATCTTTATTGAAAAATATTTTCTTAAACTCCTCATTCACCATAGTAAATTTATTCTAGTTCCCTTATGTTCTTGACTAAGGTTTAAAAATGATCATCCTCGGCTTATAAATAATAAATAAATAATTAATATTTTTTGTTATCTAATCACTGGAAAATGAAAATTATATTTTTTCTTGTGTTGATCTACTAATCCTCAAATGTGGACTGGATGATCCACTTACAGAGGGTGTGTGTTGATAATGTAGCATTTTTTCTTCAATGATTTTCTCGGGTGTTTAAATAGTTTAGGGTATTCTTCCAAGCATGAGAATGTTGTGTTACCATCAACATGAGATTTTTTATTCCATCTCCCATACCATTTGGTTTATCATTTTGTAAATCATTACATTTCATGTTTCACTCATTGGTTTCTCGGTTCCTCTTAGTTCTATTCATTAACTTAAAAAAAAGGATAGTTTTAGTATCAATATATAATAACTAGAGTAATCATTTATCTGATAAGTATAATAAATCTGAATAAGATATAATATCATTGAATCCATATATAGAACTATGATATTTTTTGTTCATCCTATGAAAATATTTCTTCAAAATATGTTATATTAACATCCATTCATAAATTCTTTATAAAACAATACTCAAAATTATGTAAACCCCAACTTGATGCCAACTGAGATGAACCATCCATAAGGAATATAAATAATATTTTAGATTACATGAATATTCATTAGATGTTACACGAAATGACACACCAGAAAATATATGTTTAGTGTCCTTGGATACCATGTAAATTACCATCTTATATTACATGAAAATTCTCAAATATATCACCCCAGTAATCGTTACACGTGATTCCTTTCAGGATATTTCATATATAATACTATTCTTCATATTTTTTAGATTAAAAAATTAAGAAAGTGTTATCATAGATGTTCAGTAATGGGTGAACATAATAGATTACAATTGAAGATCATATGTGAGTGTAATATGAAAATTTTCATATGGTAACATGATCATACATCATGAGTTTTAGAAAAACATTCCTAATAAAACAGGTATCATAATTCATGAATAATTAAAAAAGGAATCAGGTATAACATAAGACATATGTCAATAATCACAATCCTTAAAAACAAGAATCAAATATGTTTCATAACATTGATATGTAGTATAATAATGTAGAACATATGTATGTGATAGTTTTTCATTTTAAAAATCAAAGAAAAATTTATATTCTCCAAATATAAAGCATAGTGGGTAACCTCCGGTTTATCTCTAGGAGGAAGAGTGTTTATCCTATTGATTATACTATTTTTATGGATTTTTATCAATTTTTAAAGTAGTACAATCAGTGAAAAAACATTGGTGGAAAATAAGAAATGAAAATAATAAGAAGAGAAAAATACAAACAAGTTAAATGAAAGAATGTTAGTAAGAAGAATAACTAATGATAAGAATATCACTTTTTGGTCCTCTAAAAGGTATAAAAGATGAATTAAAACATAAATACAAAATATCACATAGTTCATTAATGATAACTCAAAAAAACACCTCACTCTACATAAACACTGAACACACAAGAAAAATATACTTCGAATATACAAATTGTCTTCTAAAAATAATCAAAATTCTCATTTAGTATTCATTATAATATAGATGTTACACAAGATATAATTATTCTATAAAGATCATCATGCCACACAACCACCACTCATTACACTATTTTGAGTTTTATAAATGAATAAGTGGAAAAAATAAATGATCGAAAATGAGTATAAAAATGGTCTTAAGAATGATTCTATTGTAACCACTCCCTAGTTCACTATTATAATCTAATAAGAGTGAACAAGTGTAATGATGATCATGTTGACATTAAATATCTACATAGCTTCAATTTTCACCTACTATAACATGACTTCTATGTAATCCCTCCATTGAAATTGTTTTGAGAACAAAACACATAGAGAGATGAAAAATGAACTATAATTACAAAAGAATATTCATGTTACAATCATAGAAAGTGTTGATGAAAAATAATAAGGAGGAAATAAATATTTCTTGAACAAAATGATGTAACCTTATTTAAAAACTCATTTGAATAATTGAGAAAAATAATTTTATTGGAATAAACATACATGCGTTACACAACCTATAAAATAATCATATTCAACTAGTATAACTCTATTGATCCTCGTGGAACTCATTTATCAAAATATATTTCAACCCCATGAACTCGGATTTAGCTCAAAATACTATAAATTTGAATATATTTTCTCTACATTTTTCTATATTAAAAATTAATTTATAGATCACTACACTTTAAAAGATTATTTTACCTTGACTAATAAATTATTGACATTAATTGATATTTCAAAACATGACTAAGTCTATCAAGAACATACAGAATAACTCATGAAATAACTCATTTATATAAGAATTTCCCTTAAATATCATTACAACATTCAATTGAAATTAATTGTTCAATTTTCTTCCTTATTTCCTTAGAAATTTATTTTCAATGTTTCTAAATTATTTTCATTACTATATATTAAATACATGTTCGAGTGGAATATATTTTCTCATCATTTTTAGTGATCAATGGAAAGTATTTATCATATAATAGTTGTATAACTCGATCCCTTTCCTTTTATAATCATAACTACATCCCAACAGATTGAGAAGACCCAAAAATAAATGAAAACCTACCTTCATTTGAATTATACTATGATTTATATTTAATCATACTATCTTGTGTGGTTACTTTCTTTGGTCAGCAGAGTTCTATCCCAAATTGATCATCAACTCTCACATCATTCATAATTATTCTGGAATTCCAAATATTCCTTACTCATGATCTTCTAATAATTTTTTCTCAACTGTAAGGAACCTTAGTAGGTCTTTTTATAAGATCCATCATCAAATTCCTATAACGAATATGAGTATTTAGTTCACTATATAACAAATTTGAAACCAGTGCAATGGGGATAAATAAGTCCCACCTCATCATCAAATATTTATCATTTAAATCCCTAGAAATAAGAAGGAAACCATGATCACAATCATCCATATATTTATTCAACATCATAATCCAAGGTTGAAATCATTAAAAATTAGACATGAACTCATAAACTCATTAAATGTTTTCAGGATAAGTATATCATAGATTTATTCTTCAATCAATAGACCTAATCAGTATCTTTTATTGAATCAGTTCATTTTTTGATCATTGATACAACACCAACAAATCATCAGTTCACCTACTCAAGATCTCGTACCCATAATATTCATTGACAATTAGTCAGGCCTTAGTTTATCCGAGCCTTCCTTGATGTGGAGAAACGTTTTGATTTTTAATCACATCATGGATTCCCAATTTTGTTCGACCCCCCATCATCAAACTAGAAACTGTACATGATCAACAATCTACCTTAAATAAAATCATAGGGGGCCCATCACTCATCCCCAAAAATTATATTCCATTGAGGGGATTCAAAATTGTAGTGCAAAATTTCTTACAAGCATCAGCAGCAAAAGTATCATACAAGATGTCGATAAAATTATCATACGATATGCCACCTCCAAATACCCTATGGGAGTTTCCGGTGAGGAAAATCTTATAGTCTCATCTTGAAAAATCACTAATGAAGGTATACTTGAGAATATACTACAAGCATGATGATTCTCTAAATTCGGTAAAGTAAAAATCCCTTTGCAACAACATTCCAAATTTCCTTTGGTACTTGGCTAAAAATATGATAATTTAAATGACATATGAACATTACCAGTAATAAAACAACCAAGAAATCCATAAATGAAATTAAATTACTTAATATTCCTAAATACATTTTTTTAATGAATAAAATCATGGATTACCAATTTTAAAAATAATTTTAATATTTATTCCATCAAATCATATTCAAAATTTAGAATCATAGATATTCAAAATTAAAACATGTATCTGAGAAAAAAATTATATTTCAATTAATTTTTTTAAAAACCACTAAATATTTGTTCCTAAATATATAATAAAATAAAACTATGGATCATTTCAATTATTTAGTACAAAACACGTGATTTCCTAAAAATATTGAAAAAAAAATCCCAGCGCAAAACCACTAATTATAATGTATTAACCTTTAAAATATCATTTATATTACAATTTTAAAAAAATATGATCAAAATTATGTGACAAACACTCTATTAAATAACTTCACATCATTCCACCACATACTTAAAACATTTCTTCTTATTTTGAAATTTATTAATAAAATCTGATGGAGGCAAGTGAATCTTACGAATTAAAATCTGAAGTGCTATAAGGAATTTGTTTTCAAAATGGTTTTCCATTATGGGCTCTTTTGAGTAAAAAAATTATTTATATTCTCAAAAATGATACTTTCATAGAAATAGGTTTTAGTTTTAGAAAAATGATTGAGGGTAAAAATTTATATGCTATTTAAACAAATTTAACATTTTAGTTAAATAAAGTTCCAAACTTCTATTTTTCTCCAAGATAGAGAAACACAAATAATTAATATATAATAATTGGACACAACTGGTGAATTTTTGAATTTAGTAACTAATAAGAACAAATAATAAAATCAACCACTAGTTTTATCTTATAAAATATTGAACTCATAAGGATTAAGAGTTCACTTCATAGACCATTTAAAAGTTTATCTTATGAGTTTAAAATCAATTCAATATGTCAAAAAATAATTAACATTTTAAATACTACTCAAAAAGTTTTAAAACATATAATAATTATAAGAGAGAAATTAATATTTTTTTCATGATTAAAACTGCGGGTAAATAAAAAAACTAACCTCCTCAATGTGTCAAACAATCCTCCAAATCATGAAAATTTCACAAAACCATTAAATGATAAATTTATCCTTGAAAATTTTAAAATTTTAAAAAAGTTAATTTAGGCGTTTTTTAATGAACACTTCATTGATGTAACATTAAAAACATTTTACAACACATTCCCCACATTTCATACCAATCATTTTCCCCAATTTTGAATCACGATATAGAAAAAACAATTAATAAACATTATGTTCAAATAGATTTAGAATTTAAACAATTCAAAAAATATTATCGTGGGGTTAAATTAAAATTTCAAATATCAAATTTACCACATGACACAAAAAACATATAAAATCATGAACATTTAAAATGGGATCCCATAGGATACAATATCACAATTTCAGTTAAAAAGAAGAAATTTTAAAAGTGTCCTTGCTTACACATTGAAGGTAAAAATTACTTTCACTGAAGCATAGTGAAAAAAATGTAATTACACCATTTTAGCACACACAAAAAATATGTACATTATTTTTTATTATTATACATTAATAAAATTTCATCATGATATAATAAATTTTCTAACAAATTTTCTTAACTACATAAATTCCATACACCGTCAAACAAATTTAAGCGGATGAGAATAATTTTAATATAAAATTTTTAAATCATATCTCCAATAATAGTTGAAACTTCCTATATTCATATTCATTCAAAAGTGTGATTAATTTTTGTCTTAGAATAAACTAATCTTGGTTGCTCATATTTTAGCACGTAAAAGTGGAAACACATAGTCATTTGACTTTAGAAATGGATGATAAAAAAAGAAACAATCGTTTGAGTGAAGGGATGTGGTTCTATGTTTCTCTATTATATATCTCCTCTTGATCCTTGAATTTCTATTTTTCATCATAATTAAAAAGGATGAGAAAATTTATATTCACCTTAGAACTTAGAAAATAAATTTTTGGACAAACATTTATTTATTTGATTTTAACTGTAGAAAATATATTTTTTACAAATCTTATAAAATAGCATGTTTTAATTATGATTAGAAAAATATTCTCAGAAACATCCAAATTATTTTACAGTGCTAAAATAGGAAACGAATAATAACCATAGTAGTTTTCATTAATAAATTATCAATAAAATTATAATAGTCAATAGTTTAACCTAAAATTGACAATTCAGTATTGAATATAGTAAATATGTCAGAGAAACCCACATGATTTAAATTGAGAATCTGATTAGTATTAAATTATGAACATGAATCAGATAATGTGTTATTAATATTTAGTATGAAAACAATTAAATTAAAACCCATAAAAGATGAAAAAATAGAACATAACGCATGCCACACCCATTTTTATTGTGCAACCGGTAATAATAATTTATGCTCTTAAATGGTATAGGGTGATTAGATATAACCAATAAATTAATTTAATGGGTTCTATGAGGATAAATATTGTTACTCAGATTTTTGAATAAATTTTTTTATTTATTTTAACAAAAAAAGTGAAACACAAACTATTTTTAAATGATGAAATAACAATTGAAAAAATGGATAAAAAATAAGTAAAAATAAAATGTTGGGATTACCCTTAAGGGGTTATCTATTTTCACTATGAATATGATGTAATTTTTTTTGTCCAACCCCATTCGGATGGGTGTTATGAATTCTTCCTTAAGAACCAACAGATATGCCTCAATCTAGTGTCTATCCTTACAAAATGGTTCATAAGCCCACCAGGGAAAAAATATAGATTGAGGTTATAATTCCAATTATGAATAATGTATTCACATCCTCTTCTAATTGAATTACAATTTTTCATGTAATTTATGTTGTAGAATGAGTTGAGGTGCCTCATCCTATTAAAAACTATTTAATTCGTATCTTAAAAAAAATTTAGTTTTAGCAATTTTCTAATTAAAATAAATAAACATCAATAAAATGAAAGGGAAATGGATATGATAAACCAGTAGCTATTGGAACTAATTTTTAAACTATTTCAACCTCACATGAGACATATATATTTCTTCTTTAGTACTCTCCATAATTATTCGTCCAAATATCGGAGTTTTGGAAGTTCCTCAATAAGTGTAATTTCAATTTTTTATCGATTATACATGAGATCAAAAAAATAACAAAACTCATACATATCAATAGAGGTAAATCAAATGTCAAATTCAACTTCAATATAATCTAATTTAAATTGATACATATCTTTTTTAGGAGTTCCAGATATCCCCAAATTTCTTCTTCTATCTATTCATCAAGACTAAAAGTGCTCCGAAGATTATGTTCATGGAAGGAGGGAGGTAGTAAATGTGATTTCACAAGAATTACAAACATAAATATTACATAATATTATATTAATATTCAATATGTCCCATAATAATAAAGGAATAATTACTATAATTGTTTTTTATCATTGATGACTAGATACCTTATAAACTTAATTCATGAAAGTCCTTCAATATCTTCCACAAATTTCTACTCAATTAGTAACTATCTTAGACATACCCTACTTATAATAATTCTTCATAACATAGGTAATGAAAAAAAATAAGGCTGATATAAGATTATCAGTATGGGTAACCAAAGAAGATATCATTCAATGGTTATAAGTTATTACAATATATTGATAAGGTTATGAGAGCATGATCATAACTTATAAAGATCATTCCAAATCAGACAAACATCACATAACATTAGTCATGGCATGAGGATTTTTTATAAGAAAATACATAAGTTACAGGTGTGTAAAATCAACATAAATCAATTATGATCAATGAGAATACATCTTAATTATATGTTATATGTTTTTGGAATACACATAATAATAAAAAATAATTTTCTTAGTTAAGGCTCAATTCAATGTCTATCAAAGAATAAAAAGTCCCATAGTGGATTGGTTCACTCCTTATTCTATAATATCTTTAGTCAAGGTTCTCTCTTGAGAATATCATAGTTGATAGATTTTTATAGTGGATTGGGTTCACTATCTATTACATCATTTACTAAATCATGGTTCACTTCTAAGACTATCATAATTTATAGGGTCCCTCACAAAAATAGGTTCACTCCCTATTCATGTCCATATTGACTCATGTGGTAACATTCATTACCAAATTAATGGGAGGGATATATAATTTTGATACCACCCACCATATAATTAAAACCATATATAATTGTTCCATGAGATCATAAAAACATTTTTCATTTCAACATAGTATAACATGAGAAAATATATGGGTTTTATAACCATCCCTTAATTAACCCTTATGAAAGTAAAATGTTTCATTAAATAAAATCTGTAATATTTCCTTCATAATCTATACCAACAGATAATGTTTATGGTATTATAGGATCATATCACCGGTGAAGTATAAAAACACTTAAATTATACTTACATATATAAAAATGGATATAAAAGATCATTTGCAAATTTCTTTGAAAATAGTGTATATATCTGTTACTTTTGATATCTTATAAAATAATAAATTTCCCAAATATTTATAAATTTTTTTTAAAAAAAATATGAATGGAACATTTTAATAAAATTGAAATGAAATAATTGTTACAACGGTGGTAATTTTTATTTGTGCCATATACATTAAATGATAACATTCATTTCGTATTTTTTCAAAAATTTAAAAGTGAGGCAAACATAAAACAATTAGAAATATTTATTTTAATAACATGTAAATATATTCCAATATAGTAAAAATTACATTCAGAAACAATTAATTTATATCTAAAATCTTCTATAATATATTTTGAAGAAAATGGACATGGATGAAAATATTCATGGCCAATAATAAAATAGAGTCGGCTTTTCTTAAATACATATTATTGACTATTTTATGTGAAAAAGAGGGAAAATTAGTAGTAGTACATAAACATTATAGGAACAATCATAGGAAAATAAAATATATAGGATTTATAGAATAATGAGTGTATAGTTTCGCTATTAAAATTTAGCACATATAATCATGAAATGAAATGAGAATATAACCTGAACACTTACATCAACTATCATCTTGCTTCATACACATTCAAACCTATTATATAATAAATATATATTTAATATAAATATATCATTTAACCATATTCAAATATAACATACAATTATTCATTCCTTTATAATTTTTAACAATCTATGTATTAAAAAATTATTAGACTAGACATTATGGTGAAAACTGGTTTGTTTTCCATGCGTGCTTCAGTTTGATGGTTCCATTAAATAAAACATTATTATGGCTTTATCAAGTAAATAATTTAAATCAAGTCCCAGGTAAAACATTTATGCATTATATACACTTTTATAACCATTCAAATTATGTTGTGTAGAAAAATTAGTTGAATCAGTTCAGGGATAAGGTAGTCCATAATGACACACAAGTGATGTTTTAATATATTCATTTATGAAATGAATGAAATATAATTAATAATTACACCTTAAATAATCATAATTATAACCTAAATATAATATATTTCCATGAAATATATACCTATGACAAGTTGTTTAAATATGAAATTAAAAGTGAAACGCATCGCATTGTGGATGTGGAAGTCCACACGTATGTATGAGTGATGATATAATTTTCCAATGGATGGGAAAGATATATAAAATAACTATACCTATAAAAACAAGATATTTTTTTAATAAAGTTTCCCTTTGTGATTTAATTTAATGTTATATTATGTATTATGATTATTGAAAACGCATTAACATCCATGATTTTATCATATCCTATAATATTTAAAATACTATTAATCATTTAACGCATTGATTATATAGAAATTGAACATGGATCATATGATAATTATGAATATATGATTTTGAGAAATTTAATTAGATTAGAAAAAGTAAGAGATGGCCTAAAAAACTAGGATAATACTCAATATATCCCTTTTATAAGAGCTTATAAGGGAGATAACTTCACTAGGATTTTCCCTTGACCAAGACCAAGCTAATATCCAACAACTTAATCTTGAGAAAAATTGATTATAGGATAAGTTTGAGCTCATTGAGATCACGGTCTAAACAATGTATGACGAACCATTCCATGAGAGTCTCAAAATTTCACACCATATCATTAAGGTGTTTTATTGTGTAATAAATGTATATTTATCAAGACACTACTAATATAATCAGTTATATTGTATATAATAAATGAATATATTATCATCTTATTATCGTTACTATAAAATTGATATTGATTTTGATACAAAAAAGTCATTTTTTGGGTTAAATTAAAATTTAATTAAGGAATTTATATTGATTAATTAATGTTTTTTATGTAAATAAAATTTTAATAATACGTTATGATTTAATAATATTTATTAAACATAAATTATCATATAATTATTATTAATTCAAATGTAATTTCTATAAGGGCTTGGAAACTATTATTATCGAACAAACCAACATTTCACAATAAATATTCGATATTATTTTAAAGTGAAAATTAAAATAATTATAAAATTATTTAGATAAAAGGAAAATTATTTTTGAAATCAGAATTCCGAAATTATCTAATAGAGAATTTTTGATAATTCTCTGAAACAATATATTTTTATTAAAAATTAAATAAAGTATAAATCTACAGTGTGTATCAGGACATCATAATGACCCAAAATGATTTAATAAATTATATAAATAGTATAAAATACCAAATATATAATTAACATTTAATATAAAGTGATTATATTTTTAATTTATTTATTTTATAAACCCTTTATGAATCCTCCTAAAACTATAATATATTTTATTGTTTTAAAATCACATCTTTAAGGATATGTCTCACATTCACATAATAAAGGGTGTTATTTTAATATTTAATTCACTTGTACAGATAAAATAATTAAATACACACTCTTTTGGATGAAATCATGGGTAAAACCCATTGAGTAGGTTTTGGTCTAGATTACATTATTATAGAGAGTCCAAAACCGATGTTTGAGAATAAATAAATAATTCCCCAAACATATCCAATATAAACCCCCATAATATCGCACTTATATTCAATAAAAACCCTTAGAGAACATATTTATTCTAAGATACCTTTTATATATTCCTCTCATGGTTCCCCCAAGCTCTCAATAACCTTCTCTTATTCTTTTGGAATCACCCTCTAAAGGTATAGAATCCTCTTATTCTCCTCTTTATTTGATCATATCCATTACCTTATACCTTTTATCTCAATTTCCTATAGTTGGGATATATTTTAACATATCCCATATAACTATATTAGTATTTGAAAATGATTATATACCCATTTGACTCTCATTAATCCCTCCCATGAAAATTTACATGCCTACATTATGCAGTCGAAATTTCACCTGGATTTTCCATGCTATGAAATTGTGTGGTGAATAACCATACTAATTTCTTATCAAGGGTGTCCACCATTATGAACATAAAAATATTTTATTGAGTAGATACATGTATTTATTCCATATTCCATGATTTTCAATCAATATTTGAGGATAAACGATTCCATGTTTTATGATCAATGTGGAACACTTATACATTTGCATAAAATTAAAGAGACGAGTGCACCTAAAATTATATAGCGCTCCAATGACTTATAAATTTTTTTAGCCTCATGATACATCATTCAAGGTATTACAGAGAGAAATTAATCTATCACGTGACGTTTTCCATCATGATGTCTTTTAATTTAGCATTGACTTATGTTTATGATTCCTTGTTTGAAGTTCATTCCATATTTCAGATGTGGTATTTATGTTATCATGATATATCCTAACTCATAGTTCATGTTTATGATTCTCACCACTTTTATGTCTCATTAATATACATATTTTCTAAATATTAATACTTAATTTTTGTTATTCCTTGTTTACTCACTTACTGGTCTTTATAGCTCACCCCTTTCCTATTTTGGTCCCCAAGTTATCTCATGTAGTTTTATGTACGAAGTAATTATATGAGCATGGTATGTAATCTTTCAATAATGGATTTTTATTCCCCATTTTATGTTGTTATGTAACATACCAAATTCCTAATGACACAAGAATTTTCAATCATCCATGTTGTATGATGTCTAACCTTTTGTACTAAATCAATAATTAAT
The DNA here is from genome assembly GCA_963277665.1 of Viscum album. Lineage (NCBI taxonomy): Eukaryota > Viridiplantae > Streptophyta > Magnoliopsida > Santalales > Viscaceae > Viscum > Viscum album. Next base: position 719,649 of record CAUJRU010000118.1, read on the forward strand.
GTGTAATAAATAGCAAGGTTATCATAGTTGGTATCAATGTAAGGTTTATTTGTTTTGGTACTAAGATTATAATACACTAACAAAAGACATAGGTATAAGACTAAATATAAGAAGACATCCCAAAATTTTTGTAGATCTCCGATTTATTGGCTTCCAATAAAATGTTTCTCTATAAAAATACTACAAGTGGATGAGGCTTTGGAATAGATGTACTGATGGGGTAAAACTTGAAAAACCCACATTAAACTAGACTCAATAAATAAATTATGCAAAAAATATTCCTTTATAAACACCTATTTTGAATCTCACATAGGGTATCAATTATTAAATCCATAATCTAATTATGAACCATTTTTAACGGAAAAAATGCCCATAATCATTTAGGTTAGCAAATAGATCATGAATAACATTGATTGAAGCATATAAATTAATATGATATGGAATTAATGTAATTAATTATTTATCCATTTATTTTCATTGGATTTAAATTTATGCATTTAATAGTTTAAAAATAAAAATCTCTAATTTCCCTTTATTATAGACAATGACATGAAATAAGAGAAACTGAAAAAACAACCAATGCGATTGGAAATGTGATGACTTCCCAAATGTGATCCCCAACCCGATGGGAGAATGAATCATGGACTTTGTGATGGTACTCTATTAGCTAACTCATCTTCTGAATAGAAAACTTCATTAGGGGGATCTCCCAAACCCCAATAAGGAAGAACAAAATGTAATTGAGACCCTTCTGGGATAAGGGCCTTAAAATTTCAATGGATCATCTGAAACCTTAATCATGGAAAAATGGATAAACTCCATTAATATGATATTATCCATAAATCAATGTTATTCCCAAGAGAAGTTTACACTAGCTGTTTGTCTTATGGAAGGGAAATCTGATGAGTGTTCGAGATTGATCTTGAATACAAAGCCTAAGTAAGAAAATGAAGCGAAGTGGTGGAAGAAATTTCAGAAAATATATTTTGAAAAATATTTTACTCACACTCTCCAAATTAAAATAAAGGCGATTTCATTTCCCTCAAGAAACAATATGATTAGTCCAGTAGGTCGTGTAAGGAAAACATTATAATATTTTCACGATATGCCTTTGCCATTGTTATTAACTCTAAAATCCAATTTGAATATTGGTTTGGTGGGATAAAACCAAGTCCATGAAAAGCCCTGATGATCTGATACAATGATAGATATACGAAAATTGTCTGATTTTCCTTCATAGTTGAAATGTAGATCATATATTCATACGGTTATCACTAGGATAATAAGAGAAATAAGGATTTTAATTATTGTGGGGTGATGGATAAATATAATGTGTGAAAATAGGCACCCTAGAAATTTCATAAGGGAGATGAGTAAATGATTTAGGTGCAAGAATGAAGGGCACCTAACTACTGATTTCTAATGGGAGAAACCCTCTAATTTTATGGAGTAAAATAATGAATCAATTAACCCTAATCACACTTTTCTTTACATCAATTTCAAGTAAAAATAGAAATTTTCAATCCTATTAAATAAGTCATGGGTTTTCGTAGAAAATGAACAACCTCCAAGGCAACAATGTTGGTCTTATTACATCACAACCACTAAGGTGGATCCTAAAAATGAAGTGGTGACAAGTAAAAGGATTACTCATTCAAGATACATGATTAAACATTTGGATTTTTTTATACATTCCATCATATCATGAAAGTTAAAAAAAACTATACCAACACCATCCCAATGCATGGATGTATATTATTCAGAGAAATCTAAAAATAGGGAAATAATTGGCTCTCGAGTATATAACTCCTCCTTTATCAAATTATTTGAGCATAATTTCTCATAAAACCTTTCGATACTTATTTTAGTAGAATTTGAACCAATTTTTGAGATTTTATTTATTACCTTATATAGAGCCAACATAAATTATTTTGATAAGGCAATTGGTATCTATATTGAAAATAAACCCCAAATTTTGTAAAAGTGAAAGGAGAATGATGAATCAAACTCAAAACCAACATCCCAAACATTTATATTAATTACATATGAGAATTTGTATCTAGATAAAATGATATAGTATAAGTAAAATATCATCCATGAATACATGTCCATTGGGTGAGAATACAGTGATGCATTTCCCAGAGAATTATCTGGTCTTCCTCCAACCACAGAGGTTGATTTTTTAATCAAGATTCTACACTGGTTGTTTCCATTATCCAGGACACCTTATAAACTGGATGTTGTGGAACTTGAGGAGCTGATGAAAAAACTATAGTATAATATGAATAAATCATTGATAGGCCCAAATGCATCATGTTGGGGTGAACCAGTCCTCTTCATCAATAAGAATGATGAATCAGCGCTTCATTGAATTGATTTTGTTGAGGCCAAAAAGATCATAAAAAAATAGTGTCATGTTCCATGGATTGATGAATCTTTTTATCAACTATATATATCCTAATACATTTCCATGGTGGACCATCTGTTCGGTAATTAACAATTAATGGTGAAGAATGAGGATATCTCCATAACCGCTTTTCGAACAATGTATAGGAACTTTGAGTTCGTATTAATGTCATTCAGACTCACTAATTATCCACTAATCATTATGGACTTAATAGAGTCTTTAGATATTAGCTCAAAAAATTGTTGGTATTTATAGACGATATTCTAATATACTCCAAATGAAAGGAGGGGAATGAAGAGTATCTGATCACAATACTAAAAACATTAGGAATGGTTACGCTTTATGAAAAGTAATGTAATGGAAAGTTATGCTTAAAGGAAGTATCATTCTTAGGGAATATTATCAAATTCAATGGGATATCTTCTAACCCTTAAAGGTTATATGCTATTTAAGGGTGGCCGAGTCCAACAGCTCTGAAAAAATATAGTTTATGTGGAATGGATGGGTAGAATCATCTATTTTTAATAAATTTCTTGTGATTGTCAAACTCACTAACCAATCAAACTCAAAAGAGAATAATTTTTTTAATAATGAATCTAATGAGATCTTCGTGGATTTGAAAAAGAGGCTAATCACAACACATGTACTTATGCAATCCATATGTGGATAAATTCTAGCAGTATAAGCATATTATTTGAAGAAGGTCTTTAGTTGTGTGTTAATGAATAATAATAAAGTGATAGCCTATGCTTCAAGGAAATTGAATGTTAATTAATAGAAAAAACCAATGCATGATCTAGAGTTGGATACAGAAATATATATATTGAAAATATGGAATCATTATCTATTCTGGTAGAATGGTGAAATATTTACAGATCATCAGAGCCTCAAGTATATATTGACCAAAAAATATGAATTTGTTCCAGTGAAGATGGTTAGAGCTTAATACGGACTATGAATACTCAATCCACGATCATCCTGGGAAATAAAATAATGTGGAAGACACCCTATGTTGAATGGAAATAATAATATTATAATTGATGTGAATTGAGAAGGATTCGATATTCTATGACTTGAAAATTATTTACATGGGAATTATAAAGGATGTAACATCATCAATCCTTTCACAAATGACATAAAAAACCATCACTTATATAGATGAAAATAGATGATCAATTAAATGATGTGCTGATTTAAAAGAAATTAAAATCCATTAGAATGGGTAAATACTTGAAGTTAAATGTTAATGGAGTTATATAATTTGAGTCAAAATTCCATATACCACCATATCTTGAGTTATAGAAGTATTTTTTGGATGATAGACATAGTTCTCCATTCTCCATCCATTTGTGAAGCACAATGATGTATTAGAATCTCCAAGAGTTCTATTGTTTGTAAAATTTGAAAGGGAAGGTCATGAAATATACCACAAGATGTCTTGTGTGTTATCAGTTGAAGGCGGGAAGGAAAAATACAAGTTGTTGATGAATCCATTACACCTAAATATATGTAAATGGGAAAAAATAATCCTATAAATTTTCAATTCTCATGAAAATACAACATGAAGAAATAATTCTATATGTGTTTTAGTGGATTTTCTTACACATATTTCAAAAAACATTTCAATAATATAATATTTCTCACTCAATAATGTTTCAAGTATATACATTAGATAAGTGGTGAGGCTATATGGAACACCACTATAGATTGTATCTGATTGAGATCCAAGATTTTCCTCCATGTTATTGAAGAGTATCCAACATGCTATAAAAATTTATTTAAACATAAGACCAACTTATCACACAAAAACTGATGGCCAACCAGAGAAGACTATTTGAAAACACAAGCCCATGTTTAGAGAATATTAAATTGACATAGAAGGAAGAAGAGATCAATATCTTCCTTCGGTGAAGTTATCATACAATAATAGGTTCCACTCAAGAATAAAAATGCCCACTTATAAAGCCCATTATAGGTAGTGTCACAAAACACCTACATGTTGGAAAAAACATGGAAAACATAAACTACTAGGTCTAGAAATGGTTGAGGAAATAATGGAAAGGTTAAGACAATTCGGTAGCAGATAAAGGCTGATAAGAGTCAAAAACGAGCTATACTAATGATCATCAACAAGACCTCGACATTGAGTTTGTAGAAAATAAATTCCTCCACAGATATCTATGGAATAAATTCATGATATTTATGATGAAATTAATGTTTGATCAAAAATACATTGATACCTTTGAGACCCTTGATCATATCAAATTCGTGGCCTATCAACTACCACTTCTACAAAACCTATATCAAGTACATGATGTGTTCCATGTATATCTCTTGAGGATGTACATACCAGACCCCTCATATGTACTCAATAAAAAGGTGGTTCCATTGGAGAATGATTCTTCTTATGAGGATAAACCATTGAAGTTCATAGATCATAGAGAAAAAGTTATAGAAAATAAGACAATTCACCTAGTCAATGTGTTGTGGAGAAACTACGATTTTGAAGAAGTAACATGGGAATTGGATGAGGTGATGAAATAGAGTTAACCTCAACTATGTTAGTGTGTGAAATGAAAAATGTTAAGGTGAAATATTTAATGGGGGAAATTTTGTAATTACCTTAGTTTTTTAAAGAAAATTCACATTGTGGTTGAATTAAATGTCCTATTATGTATCATGGTTATATAAAAAACAAGCACTAAATTTGAATTATTATATCTTATCATATTTAAAATATATGTAATCATATTAACCTTTTACAATATATACATTGAAATGTGATCATACAATTAGATTAAATATAGAGTTTGGGAAAATCTAATTTGAATGAATGATGTGATTGAATACACCAGTATGATCATACCTTATCAATCTCATTTATCAGATATTACAAGGGAGATTGAATCACTGGGCGTTTTCCTCGACAATTCCCAATCTGAGATCCAATAACATAAGCTTTAGAGAAATTTTTTACAAGAAATTTTTAATATCATAGAGATCTGATCCAAAACCATGTGTGATGAACCTCCCCAATAATGTCTCACAATCATGAACCATACCTTTAGAAAATTTACTAGTGTAATAAAATTATATGTATCAAGACCCTAATTATATAAATTTTTATATTTTATATAAAAAATGAATTTATTTTCATCTTTTTATTGGTATTTTTTAAATGATTTGTATTATGTTAAAATATTAAAAAATTGGTATTTTGGGGTTATATTCAAATTTAATTAATGTATTTGTATTGAGGAATAAATGGAACTTTGAAATTAATAATAATTTAATTAAATATTATTATTAAATAATTTTTATTATATATAAAGAAAAATATAATTATTATGAAGCCACGTGTAATTTTTTTAATGATTCAGAAACCATTATACTCAAAAAACAAATCATTTCTCAAAAAATATTGATTCTGATTTTAAAAGAAAAAATTATAATATTAATAAAATTATATAGAAAGAAACAAATTTTATATTAGGAATCATAATTATGAAAATACCTAATGGTGAATTTTTCACTATGATCCTAGATAATTCAATTTTCAAGTAAAAAAATAATATGATATATATATACGGTGTGTATTATGACCTCATAATGACAAAAACATTATGTAATACATAGTATAGAGGGTATCCATGACCGAATATATGTTTCCCATTTTAATTAATTTAATTTTATGTTAATTTTATTATGTTTATAAAGCCATTATGTATCCTCAAATACCTATAATATACTATAATGAGTTAAAACCATTTACTTATTGAAAATACTCTCTTCCATATAACTAAGTGTTATATATTAATATATCCGATCATTTTCCTAATAAAATAACGAAAACAACATCCATTTGGAATAACCATGGAAAACCCCCATAAAATGGTTTGTGTCATTGAATATATTATTATATATTTAATAACCTATTTTTGAGATATAATAAATATTTCACAACTCATTTAATAAATAAAACCAACAAATATATCAATTATCTTTACTAAAAATCCTTTCATCGTGTCCTTACTCTTTCAACCCTATATAGATTCATCATAAGGTTCCCCCATGCTCTAATGAAGTGCTATCCTTACATTTGGAATAACCCTCTTAAGGTTAGGAATCCTCTTCTTCTCCTTTTATTCAATCATCTCAATTTTAATGTGCCTTTTATCACCATTTAAAAATGTTGGGATCTATTATACAATATTCACAATACATTTATAGTGTTTTATTAATGATTATATAACCATTTCACTATAATTAATCCCTCCCATGAACATTTAAACAACCTCGTTATGTTGTCAAAATTTCTATGTGATTTTCCATGTTGAGAAATTATGTAGTGAATACCTATACACATTTAATATCAATTATGTTCACCTTTACAAACTTAAACTTATTTTATTCGGTACATACATGTATTTTTTCTAAAATACATGAACATGGAATTAAATTTTATGATAAATGACTCGATGTTTTATGGTATATGTTCCATACATATGTATGATAATGAAATACAAGTGATGGGTGTGCCCGAAATAATATAGTACTAAATTTTATTGTGTAAGGTTTTAGTATAATGAGACCCCATTCATGGTATTAGGCTGTGAACCTAATTATTCACAAGACTTTTTTCATCATGATGTCTTGATAGATATCCTTTACCTTTGATTACGATTCCATGTTTTTTGTTGTTCCCACATTTACGAAGTAGTATTTATGTTATCGTGCTATATCATGCCACATTTTTCATTATTATGAATCTCACAACTTTTATGTCTCATTGACATTACTATTGTCTAGAATGTTATTCATTATTCATGTTATTCCATTTTTACACCCTTTATATACTTTATATCTCCCCCCATCCTTATATATGTCACTAGGTTATCTAATGTTGTTTTAAGAAGGAATAAATATTGTGATTATGTTTTGGATGTTTTAAATAATAAAGATGTATTCATTATTTTACATCGTTTTTTAAGGTACCTAATTCCCAATTACAATAGATATCTTGATCTTCTAGGTTTTTTATGTGCAGTCTTATGTAATTAGTCATGAATTAATGTGTAATAAAGAGATGGAATATCATGATACCATTAACATAAAAACATATTAGTATAATAAATATACTGATTCCATCATTTTATGATTATAATAGAAGATTTTGAAAAGTTTTATGAAGAAATAAATAAGAAAAAATGTGTAAGAGCATATACCACTTGTTTGGCTATCCTCCATTGAAAAGCACCATAAGGATTAATGGACGTATATTTTGGGAAGATTACCATCTCAAGGATATAGATATGGATTTTGGTAGAGTATTAGGGTAGATAATTATCATGTTCATTTTCTTAGGTTGTGTAACTAAGAAAATATATAAGTCTCTATTTTGTTTTTGTGGGGAGTGACACACTTGTAATTTTTAATAGTATGAAAATATAGTAAAGTTACTCTCATGGGAAAAATTCTCAAAATTGCATCAAGATAAAATCTTGTATGATGTTTGATCAAAATAAAATCATTAAATATTATTTATACATGATTTTAGGCTTTTATAATTCAAATCTATTTAGTATTACCCCTCTCTAGATTTTTTAACCATTAACATAATAATGGAATTTTTTACCTCAATTAAAATTCCTAATGACCAAAAATGAAACTGAAAAAATGATTTAATTTGTAAAAACTGATTAAAAATATGTTAAAATTTTGAAATTAAATTTATTCAAGTGAAATAAATTAATTTTAAATAGCTTTAGAAAACATAATGAAACCATTTTTATGAAAAATTCTTTTTTATGCACAAAAAAAATATAATCCAATTCTATTCCTATTAAAAATAATTCAATGTATGTTAAAATATTTTAATGAATATAATATATATATATTTCATTAAAAATATTAAAAAATAATAACAAGTGAAATTTATTAAGATTCAATATATCACACATAAAAAAATACATTTTTCAAAAAAATACCACTAATTTACTTTCAATTGTATTTATCATAATTTATAGCCAATAGATAATTAGTGTGTGAATGATTATTCATATATCACATTAAATAAATCTATATTTAATAAAATTATTTTATAATATATGATCAATACTCATATTATTTACAAAAATAAAATACATTGACAAATTTATCTTTTAATAAAATATGAATTTTCTTAAAAAAATAAAATTTGAAAATTATTTTCTAATAGTTCATAAATATTTTTTATTTTAAGAAAATATTCCTACAAAAAGTTCATAATTTATTTATCCCACTTTGTACCCACATGTCCAATGTCGAGGAGTTAATTGTCACATTTAATACTAAAATTTAAATAGCATATTTGGTTCTTTTAAATTGATTCTTTCTTTTAAAGAAACCTATCAAATACATCAAACTACTTTAATGAGAAATATTTCCTAAATATTCAAGGTGACACATTTCACACAAAGATAATTATTTCTTCATTAAAATACCATAACATTGAAAAAACTGAGGGTTCTCTTACCTGAACAAATCCTTGGGTTCCCACATAACTTCTTAATATTTTGGGGTTTTACACAAAAAATTAATATGTTAGTAGTCGTATTCTATAGAAATTTCATTCACTAGTTCATATAAAATATCCCCAGTTGTTATTTATAAGATATACCGTTGTCTAGTAGTATTGACTTTTATTTTTTTATAGGTTATGTATTACGTATGTACTTACTCATTTGAGAAGCATTGAATACATCATGATCCTACTAGAGACATTGTGGAAGAAAGGAGTGATAAGAAATCAACCAAAAAATCAAGATTTTAAAAGGGACTAATATATACAGGGATTAAATATCTCTAATTTTTCAAACTAAAAACATTATTCATAAGAGATATTCATAGGAATACTTATCAACAACTTGAATTTTAGATCTCATTGATTATTTTTAGTATTAATATTTTAATGGCACTAAGCTACCATAATGTGTTTCTGAATTCCTATAATATTATCTACAATTTCATTAACTATCTTAGACTACAATTTATTAAATTATCCATATTAATACCAACACATTGGATTTGTAAATGTATTACCTTTATTGTTTCATAAGGACCCGTTAGAATGCTTATCTGAACACAATTGTTCTATGAAAACTCAACCAATGAAAGGCATCAATCCGGATATCCTTTCAAATCCATAGAACAAGATATAAACATATCATATTGTTTTTTAAATGAATTATAAGAGTAATCATATTTTTGAGTATTATATATAGTGATAAAGTTCAACTCCTTTTTCAAATAACCTTGAATGCTTATCATGAACATCGAGGTAACCCTCATATCCTGACCAGAAAAAATATAATGTGGTACCCCATTCAACCTTATCATGTATATAGTTTTTATACCAAAAATATTATCATGATAGAAATATTATATAATATTAATGAAATATACTAACTTTTTATGGAGATCTAGTGCAACCAAAATTGAACAATAGACTTTACATTATTTTTCGGAGTCCGATGATGAAATCCATGGGGATTTTTCTCTATTCTATTCTAATATAAGAAATAGTTAAAACATTTCCTTAGAATTATTTCCCTTGTTCATTAATTTTTTACTTATCTTTAATCAATATACATACAATAAAATATCCCTCTTCCAATTTTCATAGTAGATATACTCATTCTAATCACAATATATATTAATACATATAGGGTGAAAAGAGAATGATGAACAATTAGCATCATTTTATGGATAATATTAATATTGTATGGATTGGAAATATTCTACTTTCATAAACCTTATCATCCCATCATAATATGGTTCTATATTAGGATTATTCTTCTTTTTTTATTGCTCTACCTATTCTATCTATGGATAATTAATCTTAACAAGAATGGTTTTTTAAAAATTCATTTGAAAAAGTTATTATTTTATAAAATTACATGTTATTTTATGTTATGTATTATGAAAATATACAAGTATTTTTTCTCTTTAAAAACTCATCATAGAGAAACTGGAAAGGTTCTTCTAACTCAGAGTAACAACTTCTTTATTCTCCCTTCAATGGTGGTAATGTATTGATAATTCTTAAACAATAATCAAATAAAAACATATATATTAAAATATATTAATATATTTTTATGTGAATATATACTACAAGAATATCTTATCAGTATATATAGATAAAGTTTTACTACAAAGATAATTTCTCCAAATTTTTTATGTAATAAATTACTACTGTTAGGGTCAAATCAGGAGTCAGGTAACCTTTCTAATTAATTTTCAATTAGAATGAAAAATAAAATGTTAAAATATATTTCTATATGAGTGTATATCATATTCCCTTCTTCAATGGATCAATATAGATCACAAACCCTTCTCTACTACAGTGTAGTTTGATTATAAGTATATTGATGAACCTTCTCTTCAATGCTTTAAAATTATCGTCACATTAGTCAGTGTAATAGACCCTGGATCTATTCCAAGTCATCATGGTAATTGAATTACATAGACATTAAAAATATCCAAAAATGTGTTAGTAGTATTCATACAACCTATGAAATGTTTTTATCTCAGACATCATGGTTCGTTTGGGCCATTACATTATAACTTCAATGTTTACATGATCCATCTATATACAAACTATAATGAACTAATATTTCTCATTTTATTTTCTTTAAATAAATATTTTCTATAGAAAAAGTTTAAAAAAATAATTGAACAAAAATAAAAGCAATATATTTTAATGTAATTTTTTAATATTGTCGTTAAATTAGTGTATATAAAATGAAGTAACAATAATATGAATTCTCTAAAAAAGTTATGGAATTAAGTAATACAATTCTCCCTTGTGATGGTCATTTATCGAAGATATTAAAGGAGTTATATTCTATTAGGTTTTCTATATGTGAACACCGATATATAATTGAACAATTTTATTACTAGTGAAATCATATGTCATAGAAATTCACCCTCATAGGAATTTCTATGAGATCTATGCTATCAGAACCACCACCATCAACTACCACAAAAGCGTAACATATTCTTATATATTACATGGAGATATTTATCAACATTTATTATATAAGGATTAAATAAAAACATAAATAGTAATGCATTATTTTATTTATCACTACTATTTTAAAAATTATTCATTTTTTACTTTTAATGAAAACGAGTTCGTTTTTTTCTAAAAGTATATTTTTATACATATCATTATTTAAAAAAATATAAATTTTTGGATATGAATAATATAATGATAATTAATTTTTTTTATATTTAATTTAAAAATTATCATACTATATAATTTTTTTATTTTCTTAAATAATTGAATTTCTAGATGAAATGTGAGAAAACATTATTTTTACCAAAACTATAGATTTTAGTACACTATAAGAATGAAATATAAGTGTATAATAACATTTATTTATGATAATTTTAACTTAATAATTAATAAATGTACATTTTAAAAGAAAAATATTTTGAATTTAGAATTTAAATGTTTTACATTTTAATAGTTAAAGTAACATTTCACAATAATAACAATTTTTAATATTTCATTTAAATTAAATAGTATTTTAGTACAATTAATTGTTGGATTTATTTTATAGAAAAATATAATTAATCTTGTATAATAAAGTAGTTTAAATCATGAAAATAAAAAATCAGAATAATTTTATGACACACATAAATATTATGCTTAAATTGAACATTTTCTAAAAACTATTTTTAATTATTAAGTATGTAAATATAAAAAACATAATTTAATAACCATTAAAATTATTAATATTTAAAATGGTTTATAAATTTTTAATTATTAGTAAAAAAAATATGTTAAGAGATTCATTTTATGTTTTGGCATAAAAATAATATTACAAAGATTAATGTTAATTAGAGTAATAATGACGAAATTAATAATTTAAAGGATTTATTTTATTAATACTGTTAAATTCTTATCTAAAATTTAAATTAATATATATATAGTAATATATCTAATATTATTTGTAAAAAAATAATAATTATATGAAAATACATTTAATCTGGGACTAAATTTAAGAAAAATTATGACCACATAGTAATTAAAACATCATTTTTTTCAAATAACAACTTTTCTATATTTAAAATGTTGTAATTAAAAAGTAATTTTTCTATTATTTACAACATTAATTATATTAAATACAAGATAAATTTATATTAATAACACCTAAATTTTATTTAATTATATTTTTAATAAAATATAAATTAATCAGTGAAAAACTAATTATCACTATAAAAATGAAAATGGTGACATGTATAAAAAAATAGTAAATGACTTGATTTTTTTTTAAAATATGTGTGGAAATTTATGTTTGAGGATTTATAGAACTTATATGTCACTATAATCCATTATTAACTAATTTTAAAGCTATTGAACGATGAAAATTATCATTCTGTTATAGAAATATAACAGGTGTTCACAAGAGTTTCCTTTTATTTTATTATAAAATGGGACCACTTTCACCCACTCAATGTTATGCATATACTTATAAATTTACATTAATCCCCACATATGTTTTCTCTCCTATAATTAAACTACACTATATAAATACCATTTTCAATATAATTTATCCTAAGCCCTTTGTTTCTCAAGATATTGTCAAGAGAATTTTCATAGTCCCAAAGTGGGTACTTAATCCTTATCCATTCTTCTTAATCATTACCTTCCATAAATAACATATAAATGATAATACAATTAAATCAGTATCATTATTAAACTGAATTATTCTTATATTTATTGATTACTAATTATTTATTTCTCCCCCTTAAAATCTAATGAAAATAATTACTCTAATCATGTGATGTATGAACTACCACATTCATGAAGTAATACTTTAGATTTTTCATCAATATTTTTGTTATCTTTAAAAACAACATAAAAATAGATAAAAAATAAATATAACAAAAAATAAAATTATTATTCTTTAATAAACATATTATACTGAAATAAAAAAAATTCATAATCATAATCATCATTTAATTATAGTATGATCAATATTTGGTAGGTCTAACCACTCACTTCAATAATGCTATAAAATAATTTTATTGACATCTCTGAGAACTTAATTAACATTGATATATGATATAAATATATTAAAAATAATTTCATTATGTTTCATTAATGGTAAAATAAATAATAAACTCCTTATTTTAGAAGTCATTACTCAGTTGATAAAAAACACTAAAACATGTGTATAACTAATTTCATCTACAAGAGTAAAAATAAAATCTTATATAATGAAATTATAAATTTATAAAATATCATATAACTTTAATTATAGTAACTTAAGTGAACTAGTAATAAATAAATTTGGGTTATTAATTAAGAACAATAGCTATAATATGAAATAGGATCAAAATAATAAAAATTACTCTAACCTAATATTGAAAATAGGTAATAACTAACTATTATACATTTAGAAAATAATTATAAATTAATTTATTTAAAATTTTATAGAAATTAATAAGGTTATGAAACAATTAATTAAGATATTTATGTTTTTATATAGCGGGTTTGAGTGAGATCAACTAAACATGGATTCAAAGTAAGGGTTTCATAATTCAAATTTTCATCTACTGATACAAATTTAATATTTTACACCGTTTATTTTATAATTATATATCTAATTAACATTTAATATTATGTATAATTATTTTCTTATAGTTCATAATATTCAATTTTCTATTCCCTTTTCATTCATTATTGTAGTTTTGATGTAAAAATTGTTATATGGTTTTTGTTGACCCAATTACTGATTCATTATGTCAAATTATTTCTTAATTTAATATAATATTAAACATTTGTTTGATCCTACCATTATCCTATATTATATTTTATATCATATTTTTCATTATTTTAATTATATCTCATCATTAATAATGAAATATTTGATAAAAGCTTTCTAAAATAAATGTATAATATCAGTAAGAAGTAATGAAACCTTTTCATCAATTTACATGTTATTCCTATTAAAATAATTTTATTAAAATAAATACAAATGTTCTTTTTTTCCTTTAGATTTTTCTTATTTTAAATTATCTCATTTATTAATTGAGAGTATTTTAATATTTATACCTGTGACTTTTTATTTTAAATAGATTAAATGGTATAGTAAAGACATTTATTATCATTATTTATCACGCTGGATTTAGTACCATGAGATTTTTTTTATTTTTGAAGATATTTTATTGGGAAATATTTGATACAATTTTTTAAATGTATTCATGTTCCATTATCAAATTTTTTTTTGTAATTTATTTTTACTTTATCTTTTTAATGAATTATTAATTGATATTCTATAAAAAATTTTATTTACACTTCTATTTTTCATCCACAGATTATCACTAATAATGTTGCATTTTTATCACCCTAAATATTTTATTATTATATGATTTTATTTAAAATAAGGGTTCTTTGATATCCTTTGTATGAAACCCAACTCAAGTAATCAAGAACTAGTTTCTACTTTTATACATTTGTATAATATACAAAGGATATCATCCTGAAGGACCAATAGGTTTTCCAATCCTAAAGAACATGATATATATCTTATTACCATATTACATTGGGAAATGAAAAAAATAGTAAACAAATATTCTTTCATCCTTGATATTATTTTCAAAATCATTCTTCATATCCTGGGTTGAAGAAAACAAATACAAAGTGAGCTCAAATACTCAGAAATAGTTATAGACAATAGAAGTTATCATGAATTAATAAGGTGTAATCAATATGGAAAGGTAAAAAAAATTGAAAAAAATGTCATTTAATAAAAAAAATGACTGTTAAATGAAAATATAGATAATATCAGATGTAATAATATCATGGATAAAACTTACTAAATTATAAATAAAAGAATTGTATTTTTTTTATAAGACACGATCTCTTACTTCATGGTAAATCTAATATCAAGTACTTGTACTAAGGCAGTTTAAACTATGGGTATGCATACACTGAAAACACATTTAAAATAATTATAGTCAACTTTTTTATCTCATGAGGCCAATATATGTATCAAGGGGCTGTCTATAACCAATTCATGTCTATCAATACAAGTAAAATGTTTGTCGTATATAATTAATGATCAATTTGATTAATAAAAAATATCCCCTATTAATAAATATATATAATTTGTATTGAATATGGATTTTATTTGATTTCGCATGTCAAATAGATATCATCAAAGTAAAACACCATATATAAAAATCATACGTTTTATTATAAATAATCATGTCCATGATATAAGGAAAATAGATATTTAATAGAAATGTAATTTCCATGTTAAAATTATTATAATAAAGTGAATATTCCTAGAGAAACTTAATAACCACATAATTAATCCAGAGATAATATGTGACAATTAGATATGTAGATATTATTGTAAAATCATGTCTTTTTAAATAATAGAATAAATTGAGAGATAAATATTTATAATATGTTTTCATAAAATATGTTTCATTATAAAATAATTGAAATATTTTTGATTAAGATAAATAGTCTAAAACATTTAAAACGATAGGAAAACTTGTAAAAACATCATATGTTAAAAAGAAAACATTTTTATTTTACTTGTTATAATGAAATTAGAAAATTAACCATTATGGAAAAAATTTGAAATATTCCATTAAAAAACATGTAAAAAGTAGAAGATTTATTAAACCATTTTTAGAAAATCCATTGATAAAATTCAGATCATATTTTATATTCAGAATTTTTTTTCATGAATATAGTTCCAAAGAGGGGAAATGTTGGATGAAAATATGACAAATCCTTAAATATTATATTTATATTAATAGATAAATTAATTATTACTCTTAGATTGTAAGATTCCTTCAATGAAAATAAGATCAATACCAAGATAATGAGATTATAAAATAAATTATTATATCTTTAGTAAATATTAAATTTGAACACCTTGAAAGCATAAACATTATATAACACACCCATCATCTTGAATAAATTTATAATCATGTTAAATAATTAAAGATGGTAGTATATACACCACATAGAATTGAACAGGTTAATAATTCCTAATATGTCTCAATTGAGTGTAAATTGATAATAAATATCATACAATAGGTCTTAATCATCAGTTAAATTATTTATCATCCTAAAAAATTGATTTTAATTGTTTTCTATCATAATTACCACTTTCGTGTTTACTATTCCATTTATTTTATTCATTAGCAGTTTATATTTAATAACATATTCAATTCAGTTCATGTCAGTTTTTTGATGATATTCAGTTAATTTGTCTAAAATGAAAATGATAGGTTGACTATGATAAAAGTAGAAATTTTTACATTATACACCAAATAATCATGAAATAGTTATATTTTTTATACATAAATTACACTTTAATTCCACATCTCTAGTTACCCAGAGTCGGTGAAATATTACATAACATTGGCATGATAGAAGGAATCATGTCTCGAAAGACCAATTAGTTTTGTATTATTGGAAAAAAGGTACATACATAAGTCCAACATTACAAATTGAAAAGATACATAACACTAATTTATTACATCATAAACATCAAGGCCTCCAAGATTATGCATGCTTTTCACTCATAACTAACCTTTTCATATACTTCTAAAATCAAACATAAGAAAGAGGGGAGCTCAAATGCTCTGTAAGTGTAAGAAATAAAGAAGAAGATAACATAATCATTAGGCATGTTGAATAATTGAAAACACATTTCATTACACATAATAGTCATGGAAACATTATTGTAGGAATATGAGATGAGTAAATAATTTCATAATAAAATATATTCATGGGTATTCTACTAGTAGAATAACACCATGAACCATTAATATTATTTTTAAAATGGGGGAATGTATAATGATGGAAATTTTGAAACAATTTGTCAAGGCCTCAACAAAGATGTCTAAAAATGACTAAGGCCTCGACCAAAACCTTATATCAAATTTGGAAATGCCTCAGCCTATTCCAATTCTAATTGTATCATGATACCTACCAATGTACCGAGGAGCTGTAGAGGGCTCCACCCATCTCTTACTAAGTCCAATACATTCTTCATATGAAATGGTTGAAACATAACAAAAAAATTCGTATTAAACCTAGCATATTAAAATGTCAACATGTTAACTATAAAACATAAATTCTATAATAATAACACATCCACAATAAAAAATTTCACAAAACCATAAATATAATTCGGAATATTTGTATCATAATAAGTCAACTTCAAATAAGTGTAATATTTATAAATGAATGTTGACATAGATAAAATCAAAACTATTTGAGAGAAAAATAACTTTTTATTTTGAAATCATTTAAGAGTCACATAATTATAAAATAAATCATTTATTTTGAAAATATTCTTATAAACTTGTAAGGGATGATTCAATGGTGTTATAACTGTAGAAAATAGTCATACACACCGTATTAGTTAAAATAGACATGCATACCTTAATTTTGTCAAAAATGTCATAGAGTACGTTGTTTTGAAATTGAAAAAAAGATTCATTTCAAAACATATAAGGTCAAGTAAGGTTATAAATGTTTTAAACATGTAGTCTAGTAAATGGTATAAATTTATTGAAATAAATTTTTATGAAAACACTGATGTGGATGATAAATAGGTCCCAATAGATACTTAGATATTAATAACCTCACATAAGTAATGAGATAGTATAATTAATCCTCATCTTGTAAATTTACTTAGTCGATGGTATTTTAACGACATGTGTAATAGTAAAAACATTGTTATTAAATTACACAAGAACTATATAGATAAATATGATATAACATATGATCCTCTAATATTTCTTTGTTATTAATATTTCAATAGTATCATCATTTCAGGTGTTAAATGATTCATTTTCCTTTACATGCTTGGTTATGTAAGAAATGTTTGTTATTGATACGAAGTATTTGATTCATATTCAAAATGAAATTATGTTCATAAAAATTATATTTAATCATAAATATAAAATTATTATTGAATGAATTCGATTCGGAATGAATCTCATTTAGTTTATGGAGACGATAATCTATACGTACACACCAGAGAAAATATCATTATACTGATAGTGAAATCATATGTAATTGGATGGTATATTATATATAAAGAATTGATAACATGTTATATTTATTATTTACATCAGTTATACGCATTACTATACCCATCCAAATAATGAAGTGTTTGAATAACAAACTACACCACGACATGGAGACGATAAGCCATACATACGCACGTATGGTGACTTTGTCATATAAAGGATGTATAAATAATTAATATGGTTTTTATATAAATATAATAACATCACAGTATGTAGAAGGTAATGCAGTTATTATTTTGGTATGGAAACTAAAATGAAAGAGGAAGTGGAATAATAAAAGAAATTGATAGAGGGTGGTGAAATTATTATCTCTTCTTCAGGTGTTTCCTTTTGAGTTGATCAAAAGGGATCCATAGGTTATCTTTCATATCAATGAAAGGACTTCTAGTTAAAGTGAGCGTATTTGGGAGGATATTTGGGCAGGGTTTGGCTGAGCCAAATGGCTTTCGAGCTTTGATTTTGAGAGAAGGGGAAGTACCCTTTTATAAGAGAGGTGAGGGCCACATTAGGAATGCTTGAAATATTATTTTATTATACAATAAAAATTTGATTTTAATGGCTCAAAAATGATTTATTTTTATGATAAGGTGGGTATGGGTCAAAAAACTCTCAGCTAATTGGTTTTAGATAGATTTAGGTCACCATATTAACCTTATATTTTTGATTTAACTCTGGGTTAAATAGTTTGTCATTTTCCATTGGTCCTTGTATTTTTATGTTATATGGTTAATAACCATACAATAAAATGTCAAGAGAAACCCAAGTGGTTCATTAATGAAATATCTATTATTATATTTGTTTTTTTTAATCCTTAGATTTTTAGGAATATCATATCATTTAATAATTCAGTATCTGTTTTGAAAACTCATTTATGTCCATATTGACAGTATTTAGTATCTGATTTTTGTTAAAGTCCAAAGTACAATATTACTTCAACAAAAATTATTTTAATCAACCCAAACATGTCATATGTACTGATACAATTATTTTAATTAATAACAAGTCTAGATAAACATTTTTTGGATATTTATAATATCATTTATTTTAATTTTTCATTAATAATTCAATAACATCATCATCATTGTGTCATAAATAAATTTAATTATTTAATGTCTAAAAATAATAAATAAACTACAATTATGTAGGAAATCCATTTATCTTTCTATTGAATATTTTTAGTCAAATTTATCTTATGTGTAACCCAATATTAAAAATGGTATATTTATTAAACATTGAATTTAACACATTTTACCTTTCCTTAAATAAAATAATAATAAATGTCCTACTATAATACAATTGGACCAAAAGGATTATATTTTCTTCATATGTTTTTTGGTCAAACTAAAATTATCCTATAGAATTAGGACACCTTTTTGTGTAATTATAATATCATTTTTTTCTTTAATTACCCTATTTATTTTACATGTGGTTAATAAATACCATAAGTTACTATTCACCAATAAATATTTTCATCTTATCAATCCAAATTTTACTTACTTATGTCAATTGTGTCTCTCTAATTTTTGTAATTAAACTCACAGAAGTTTTAAAATTACGTTTTATGCATATTTTCCAATGCTAATAGAAGTTGGGTAAATGACGGTAAAAAGTTCATTAAACATTTACACATCTAATTTTATTATCATAATGACTCCAATGAATTACATTGATCTAATAAAGGTATTATGTATCTATTTTTACATAAAATAAATAAAATAAATAATTATTTAAATAAAAGTTAGTTTTAAACAATAACTTAGTGTTTTTTCACTATTCATCAAAAAATTGAATGTTTTCAGAAAAATAAAAATCATTCACCCTAACATAATTTTGATATTCCAAATCCCAAATTGAAGTCTATTTGGAAAAATAAAATTTATAAATATTCAAAAAGTAGGTATTACTATTCATAACTTCAATTTTGATTGTTTGTGGTGTGTTAAAACTCCATGTTGCATTAAACACAAGCTAATGCATTATAGGTGAGTACATGCTGGGGGTGAGGTATGTATTTTCACAACTGTGATACGTGGAACACATCATGAACATTGGAGAGACATGGTGGCATTGCTAAAACGTAAGCTACAACTCCAATTTATTTTAGAATTTCAATTTTCTGATGTATCTGGGACTCAATTTACCTTTCTTACTGAAACATTTAACACCCTTACATAGAGATACCTTCATGAAAACATGATTACCTACTTGAAATTCCATATCCTTTGATCAATTATTGGCATAGAAATTTTACCTACTTTGAGATGCTTTGATGTGGGAATGGATAATACTTACCTTTTCCATTGTTTACTCAACACGTTCTGGGCCTACGAGTTTCTTTCACCAACATCATACCAACAAGTTGGTGTGCGACATATCTTTCTATATAATGCTTCATATGGTTCCATATAAATACTTGAATGGGAGCTATTGTTATTGGAAAATTCTAGAAGATGTAAATATTGTTCCCACATTCCTTGAATGTCAAGTGATAAAGATATCAACATGTCTTCTATGTTTTGAATAGTTGTTTCTGATTCTCCATCCATTTGAGGGTGGTAGGCAGTTCTCAAACAAAGTTCAATATCTAAGGCATTCTTAAGACATTTCTTTAATCTTGATGTAAAACATGGAAGATGATCAGAAACAATCAATTGGGGTACTCCATATATTATTACAACTTCATTTATATATAGTCTTACTAGATGTTCAAGTGATATATCTTCTCTTATATAATGAATATGTGCTGACATGGTAAGATGATAAAAAATGACCCATATTGCGTCATCCCTTCTAGGATTCATTGGTAGCCCCATGACAATGTCCATTGTAATATCATCCCATTTCCACTTAGGTCTGGGAATAGGCTGCATGACTCCACCAGGATGTTTCCTTCCAGCTTTCACTTGTTGACAAACCATACATCTTGACTCATATTATGGAATCTCCCACTTCATGTTGTCCCAAAAAAATGATCCTTCAAATATCTATATATTTTTTTGATACCAATCTGTATAGAGAAATTGGATCTATGACCATCATCCAAATATTCCGTTTTTAGATCACGTATGCAAGGAACATAATGTCTATTCCCAAATTTCAAAATCCCATCTTCATATACGAAGTTGATGAATCTCCCATCATTCGCAGCTTTTATTTTCTTTTGATAATTCTCATCATCTGCCATAGAACTTTTTATCCTTTCTAGTAAATATAGTTTAACAACCACCTGAAAAATTATATATGTTCCACCAGCCATAATTATTACCATATCCATACTTATAGATCCATAAACATAGGATCCCTTTCAAATCTCATCATGTTCGGAACCCCTTGATATTTTCTGCTCAATCAATCTCCCACCTTATTTTCCTTCCTTGAGTGGTATTGTATAGTGAAATCATAATCATTGAGAAGTTCAAACCATCACCTTTGCCTCATGTTGAGTACTTTTTGTGAGAAAAATATACTTAAAATTCTTTGGATCGGTATATATATTACATTTTTCACCATAGAGATATTGTCTCCATATCTTCAATGAAAAGATTACAGCTGCTAACTCAAGACCATGTGTAGGATAGTTTTGTTCATTAATTTTTAGGTATCGTGATGCATAGGAAATAACTATATCATTATTCATAAGGACACACCCAAGTCCATTCATTGAAGCATCAATATAAATAACAATCCAATCATTCCCCGATGTTAAAGTTTAGATAGAATCATTGACTAATATGATATTAAACTCTTCAAAAAATTAATCACATTTTTCTCTCCAAACAAATTTAACCCCTTTATGTGTGAGCTTGGTTAATGGGTTAACCAATCGAGAAACATTTAAACAAAACGCCAAATAATATCCTGCAAAACCAATAAAACTGTGTACCTAAATTATACTTGTCAGTACTGGCCATTCATGGATTTATCTTATCTTTAGAAGATCACCATAGATTTTGTCCTTAGAGACAATATGGCCAAAACAAGAAATCTCTTGAATCCAAAATTCCCACTTGAAAAACATCCCATAAAATTCATTTCTTCTAAGAGTTTTCAGAATAGTGCGTAAGTAATTTTTCTGATCTTTGTAGATATTGGAGTATACCAAGATATCATTAATAAATACCACTACAAAGTCATCATGATCTTCCTTGAAAAATATATTCATTAGATCAATGAAGATCGAGGGTTAATTAATCATCCCAAAATGCATTACTATAAATTTATCATGCCCATACCTGGATAAAAATGTTTTCTTCCGAATGTATTCCTTCTTCACATACAAATGATGGTATCCAGATGAAGGTCAATTTTTAAAACATATTGAGATCCATGAAGTTGATAAAAATAAATCATCAATGTGAGGTATGGGATACATGTTCTTTATGTTTATAGCATTGATCTCCATGCAGTCAATGCACGACCTCTGAGATCCATCTTTATTCATAACAAAAAAGATAGGGGATCCCTATGGAGAAATGCCATGGAGAATAAATCACTTATTACTCAATTCCTCTATTTGTTTATCTAGTTACACTAATTACACAATGTACATTATATAAGCAGTCTTTGATATGGTCCATGAATCCAGAATTATGTTAATGGAAAACACAATTTCTCGTTCTAGAGTATGTCCAGGTAAACCCTCTAGAAACACATCAACATATTCATGCACTATAGATACGTCCTCTATTTGAACATTCCTTTCCTCATCAATAGTTATTTCATTTTATTCCTCCCAAAAAATCGAATTTATTAGAGCTACTGGGGTTCGGTCTAGATAATAATTAGATGGTGACGTTTCTGCTATAAAGATAAGGAACTCCTTATCGTCATTGAAAATTATAACCTTTTTCTTCTTACGATAATTTTCTTTATCATGGCCTGAAAGCCTAAAAATTTCAATGATGATATAAAATTAAATCATGGGTATGAAGAAGGGATCAGCAGATAAAGAATATTTAAATTCCTTAATGGGAACTAATTCAGAAAATTTTATTGCAATGATATTTCCATTATGAGTTTTGACTGACAACTCCCTTGTTAAATAAAATTGGAAATATCTAATTTTCATAGAAACCCAGGAAGATATGAAACAATGTGATGATTCAAAATCAAAGGAATCATTTTCTAAACTTATGGAAACCATTAAATTACCTGCTATTGAGTCTTTAAGAGATTCTACCTTAGTTGTAGTGATTGCATAAGCTTGGCCTTACTCCATTTTCCTTTTTTGAGGTAAGTTTCCATGGAATATAAAACATTATTTTTCATATTTCCCCCTTTTCTCTATAATTGTAGAATTCAAAATTCACATCCTATTCCCGTCCCATCTAATCACGAGCTTTGTGGCCTTTTTCACCACAGTTGTAACAAACTCTTATTCCCTTCATGAAAATACTAGGGTGTTTCTTCCCACATTTAGCACAGGATGGATATTATACTTTTTCATTCATTCCCTTATTTATATTTCTAAAGTGTTCAAGAGAACTGTTCATATCTTTCTTTGCATTTAATTCGTAAGACTTATAAAATTTATTTTTTGCCTCGATAGAACATGATAAAATATCATCGTATGATGAGAAGGATTTTGAGATTAATGATCGATATAGAAATTTTTTTAACCCTACATAAATAAATAAATATTACACCTTGGGTTACATATATAATCTATTTCATGTATTTCTAACCATGTAATGTTAGCCTCATCCTTTGCGACAATCTAATCCTCCTTTTTCTTCAAGCTCAGAAATTGTCTTTCCATATCCACTCGATGGTCACAAGGAAAGTATTTTTCTATTAAAATCTCATTAAACTCCCTCTATTCCAAATTTGATACTTCTTCATCCTCCTTTGTGTTTTTAATTAATGAACACCATTTATATTCATCTCTTAGGAGGCGATAAACTTCCATGACATCTTTTTCCCTTTCGCTACTCCCAAAGAATGAAATATTTTCTCTAAGGAACTTATACATTTCTCAGCTACAAATGGATTTAAAGTCCTATTGAATGATGGTGATTGTTGCCTCATGAAATAATCTAACATCGATCCACCACTTTGTGGATCAGGGTTCTCTATATGGGTATGGTTATTATTCATAACCTGAGTGAGTTTCCCAAGTATGATAATAAGTTCATCAGCACTAGTTGCATCACCAGCTCCACTATAATTATATTGTGTAGTAGGGAAATCCCTATATGGATTATGTGCGTTGATATGGTTACCATTCCTTCCACTGGATTCCATTTCTAAACAATTGAATACAGTGGATTAGTTTATGAATCACAATACATAATTCCAAAAATGTAAATCAGTTAACATAAATTGATTAGTTTATGGATATAATCCATAATCATATAAATGATTTATTTGAGAAGGTATAGACTCATAAATCCATTATAATGGCTTGTAAAATAAAATGTGATTTTGCCGAAGCAGATCCCCTAGGATTTTCATAACCAAAAGTGCAGCAAGGCCCATTATCATTCTCTAGTTCTCATTTGAGTCTAGCTAAAAGCATTGTTTTTGGGTTTTACCCCTAGGTACATCAGTGAAAGAGCCACCTCAACCTACTCAAATCAAGACAGGGACGTATTGCTTGGAAAACTCCAAAATATATACATTACCAAAATTATGAGGAAGTTCTTCTATTCTAATCTTGAAATTCTATCTAAGTATAGTGTTCTCTAATCATATTTCTTCTAAATCTAGTTTACATGATTTTTACTAAACATCCTCTGATACTAACTGTAACATAATGACCCAAGTTACCCAGATTCAGTGCATTATTACATAACATTGGCAAGATACTAGAAATCATATCCCAAAAGATCGATCTATTTAGTAATATTTGAAATAATGTTGATACATATGTTAATCATTAAATCTTGAAAAGAAATACAACACTACTTTATTCAATTAGAAAAATCCAAGACTCTTAGATTATTCATGCAAGTCACTCACAAAATACTTCTTTATATCCAGGTAAAATGAATCTTAAGAAAGGGGTGAGCTCAAATGCTCAGTATGTGTAATAAATACAGTGAAATATAACATAAACATAAACATTAGTAATGTTGACAAATTTAAAACACTTGGATTTAAAAATAATAAACACGAACACATTATTGTAGGAATTTGAGATGAGTAAATAATTCCATAATAAAACATAATCATGGGAATTTTACTACTTGATTACCCACATGAACTTTCAATTTAGAACATTATAATGATGGAACTGTATATGTTGGACATAATGAAACATACCGTCAAGGCCTCGACTAATCGTCTAAAAACGAATAAGGCCTCGGTCAAAACGATATATCAAATTGGGAAAGGCCTTGGACAATTACACATATAATTGTCTCACAAGACCGACCAATGAATTGAGGAGTTATAAAGGGCTCCACCCGTCACTTACTAAGTACAATACATTCCTCATATGAAAAGGTCGAAATAGATCATAAACATTCGTATTAAAACTATCATACAGAATGTTAATACTTTAACAATAAACCATGAATGGTATAAAAATAAAACATGCATATTCAACATATCACAAAACCTTAAATACAATATAAACAATTTGTATCATAATAAATCAACTTTAAACAATTGTATAATTTATCAAAGGATGTTGACATAGATTAAATCAAAACTATTTAAGGGAAACATCACTTTCTATTTTGAAAACATTTCAGAGTAACATTATTATAAATGAAAACATTTATTTTGAAAATATGTTTATAATTTGGTAAATGAAGCTTCAACGTTGTTATAACAACCAAAAATAGCTGCACCCACAGTATAAGTTAAAAAAGACATTCCTACCTTAATTTGGTCGAAAAGGTCATAAAGTACATTATTTGGAAAATGACAAAAAGATTACATTCAAAACATATATGGTGAAATAAGGGTATATATTTATTTAACTCATTTTCTAGTAAATATTATAAATGTTTTCAAATAAATTTTTAAGAAAACACGAATGTGGATGATAAAGATGTCCAAATAGATACTTATGGTTTAACAACCGTGGATAATTAAATAGATTATAAAATTAAACCTTACCATGTAATTTCCCTTAGAATATGGTATGTTAACCTCATATATAATAGTTAAAACATTTTTATTAAATTATACATGAAGTATATATAAACATATGATATCATATATGATCCTATGATATTACTTTGTTAGTGATATTTCATTAGTATTGTTGTTTTGGGTATTAACTGATTCATTTTCCTTTATTTTCTTAGTTACAAAAGCTATGTTTTTAATGAATAAGATGTATTTGATTCATATCCCGATTTATATTATGTTTCTAAATATAATTTTTAATCATAAAATGAAAATTATTCTTGACTGATTACGATGGGGAATGAATCTCATCACGTTCGTGGAGACGGTAATCCGTACATACGCACGAGTGACAAAATATTTATATTGAAGGTGAAATAGTATGTAATTGAATGGTATATCATATATACAGAATCATTAACATTTTATTTTTATTATTTTCTTCATTTATACAAATTATTATACCCATCCAAATAAAATAGTGTTTGAATAAAAAACTACACCACGACGTGGAGACGGTAAGCAGTACGTACGCATGTATGGTGTCTTTGTCATTTATAGGATGGATAGATTAATGAACATGATACTAAAATATTTATAATAGCATAGCAGTATATATATGGTATGGAAGTTAATCTTCTGGTATGGAAACAACAATGAAAGTGTAAGTGGAAGAATAAAAGAACTTAAAAGAGGGTGGTGAAATTATTACCTCTTCTTCTGGTGTTTCCAATTGAGTTAATCAAAAGGGCTCAAAATGTTGGATTTTTGATAAAATTAAGGACTCTAGGTCTATTTGAGGATAGTTGGGAGGATATTTGAGCAGTGGTTGGCTAAGACAAATGACTTTGGAGATTTGATTTTGAGAGAAGGGGATTTACCCTTTTACAAGAGAGGTGAGGGTAAAATTAAGAAGCTTGGAATATTATTTTATTATACAATAATATTCTATTTATAATGATTCCAAAATAATTTATTGTGATGATATGGTTGGAATGGGTCGAAAAAATCTCATCCAATAGGTTATAGATAGGTTTAGGTCACCATATTAACATTATCTTTTAGATTTAACTCTGGATAAATTGTTTTACATTTACAATGTCTCTTTGTATTTTTATATTATATTGTTAATAAACATACTATAAAATTACAAGAGAATACAAAATGGTTCATTAATGGAATATATATGATAATATAAGTAATTTTTATGATCCTTATATTTTTAGGAATATTATATCATTTAATAATATAGTATCTGTTTTAAAAACTCATTTATGTCAATTTTGACACCATTTAGTATATGATTTTTGTTACAGTCATAACAACTTGATTACTTCCAAAAAAAATTAATTTAATCAACCATAAAATTTTATATTGACATATAAATTCGTTTAATTCATCAAAAGTCTCATTTTACATTTATTTTCATATTTATACTATTAATTATTTTAATTTTTCATTATGTGTGTTATTTCTACATCATCATTGTGATATAAATAAATTTTATTATTTAACATCTAAATATTATAAATAAAATACCATTATGTAGCAAATATGTTTATCATTATAAATAATATTTATAATTTAATTTATCTTTTGTGTAACCCTATATTGAAAATCATTTAGTTAATAAACATTGAATTTAACACTTTTAACTCTTCTTTAAAAATAATAATAATAAATGTCCTAATCTATTCCATATTGACGAAAATGATAATATTTTATTCTTAAGGTTATTTTTGGTCGAATTAAACTTATCTAATAGAATTAGGTCCTTTGTTATAGTAATTATAATATCATTTTTACATTTATTTACCCTATTTACTTTTAACTATGGTAAATAAAATTCATAAGTTACTATTAACCAAAAACAATTATCTTATTGACCCACATATTAATTACTGATTTCAATAGTGTCTCTCAGATTTTTTAAATTCAACTCATTGAAGCGGTAAAATTATGTTTTATGAAAATTTGCAAATTGTCCGAAAATTTGGGTAAAAGATATTAAAAAGATCAATAAAATTTTATACATCTAAATTTTTTATAAAAATGACTCCAATGAATTATATTGAACTAATATAGGTATTATGTATCTATTTTGGCTTAAAATTAAAAAAAATAGATAATTATTTAAAAAAAGTCAGTTTTAAAAAATAACTTAGTGTTTTTCCCTATTCATCAAAAATTGAATATTTTCAGAAAAATAGCAAAAATTTACCCTAGGAAAATTTTTATATCCAAAATCCAAAAATTAAGTCAATTTTGAAAATTAAATTTTATAAAATTTCAATAAGTGGGTATTAATATTCATAATATCTAGTTTGATTGGTTGTGGTGTGTAAAAACTCCATGTTGTGTACAACGCAAGTTACTACGTAATTAAAAGGGAAACGTACCATGGATGCATGAGATGTTACATACACATTAATAAAAAAATAAATAAATATTTTTATGAAATATGAACTACGTTACAATTATGTATATGGTAGGTCATACATACGCATGAGTGACGTTTTAATTTTTCAGTGATCATGATAGAAAAAATTAAATATTATTGAATATTAACATAATGATAAATATATCATAAATGAAATCATATTTATAGAAATAAAATTATATATTTTATCCTTATTATGAAATGGTGAATAATTAATTATATCACTTCATGTAGGTGGTAGTCCACATGAACACATGAAAGATATTATCATTTTTAATGAATTAAAAAATAAAAATACATAGGATATATTACATTTAATGATTGAAAAATATGTGGTAAATATTATATATATATATATTAAATACATCAATAAAAAAACCCGGAGAATCTTCGATGGAAATAGAATTACATCGGTTCGCTAGGTGGTTCTCCGTTGTACACACGAACGATAGTTTTGTTTCCCATTTGATCGAATAGGATATGGATATATGTAATGAAATAAACATAACAAAATCTAATTATATGTATTATACTATTTTTATTGTTCCATCATGGGTCATTAATATATTATGGTGTTGTAATATGATATAAAATGCAGATGAATGGTTAAAGACTATACCTCTTCTTCAAACAACCTCCTTACGTATATACCAAAATACTTACTAGGATGGTTTTATAATAAAACTCTAATATACGTAGTATTTAAGGAGTTAATTAATGTATTTGGGTTTTTATTGTAGAAATTAAATGGGTTTGATGTTTTTATAAGAGAGAATAATGGTGGAATTTTAAAGAGGGGGGAGAGGAGACACTTGGAATATTTAAATAGAATAAAATATACTAAAGTTTTAATCAATAGAAATGGATACAAAATTTATAATTTCAAAATATTATATGACATAGTATCTAAATATATACCAAAAATAGAAATTATATATGTTTTGGGTCACTCTAACACTTATATCATAAGTTTAATGTTGTGGTAAATCAGTTCTAGCGGTACCATTGTTACAAAGTTTTACTATCATTAATATTCATTATGACTAAAAAATAAGTTAAACTTTATACATAATATAAGTTATTCTTATTCAATAATTTTAAACCATTTTATTAAATTAAATTAATATATGTGGAGGAATTTAATTTTAAATGAACCCCAAAAAACATAATAGAAAACAATTTGTTTGAAAAAACTTCTTTTTAAGTATAAAATTTATTTCTAAACTGATTTCATGTATAATACAAATTAAAAGGAAAAAAATTGGATTATAAATAATATATATAATTAAATATATTTTTTAAACCATTTGAAAAAAAATTATCTTTGTTAATTCTTGAAACTAACAAATAGTTTTCAATAAAAATCATTATTTTTCACTATCTATTGAAAAATCTAACATTTCTGAAGAATCCCAAAAATTAAACATTAGATAAAATGGAAAAGTGAATTTAATAAATGTATTGAATTTTTTAAAATAATTTTTTTTTATAATTTTGAAATCTATATTTTAAATAAAATAATATAATTTATGAAAAGACAATTTGGTTATAAATAAATCATTTTTCGTTTTAACTGAAAAATTACCAAATATTCTTTGAAATCTGTAAAATATAATAAATTTATGTCAAGATGAAATTTAAATGTTTTTTTAAAAAATTACTTATGTGATTACACCCTTATATTTATAATGTTCATGTAATGTAATAAATTGAATAAACTCATCCATTTTCCATGACTTATTTATTATATGATGTTGAATGTTTTTGACTGGCACACATATGTATTGATAATGAAAAGTGGGGTCATTTATCACCATTAAATTTATTGGTTTAATTTTATATCACATGAGATACCAATTCATTAACATATTTATTTTGTATAGATAGTCATAGACATAATTTGTTTTCTCATATTTTTAGGGGTGGATTTAATATGTTTGTTCACATAGTTGTCAGCATATTGAGTATTCCAAAAATGTAATGCATATACATATGGTCGGGGAAAATTTATTGTTTTTGTGTCAACATATTATACATTTAAATGAGGATTTTAATTATAATGATATTCTATGTTTTCATGTTGCGCCTTATTTTTAAAATATTGCACACTTTTATGTCATGATCTCATTTTTTATGATAATTGACATGTATTTTAAGTCATGACTTAAATTTTGTGCATTATTAATTATATTTTTATGATCTTATGTTACTCTATAATATTTTATTATTATAATCTATAGTATTATGATATCGTAATAATATATTTACCCACTTACTCATATTTTCATTCGTGTTTCTGATACGATACAATATGATATATTTTTTCATTTCTGAGTCTATAAGCTCACCCTTTTCTTATGATTCCACCCCTTTGGTTATGAATGTGATTATATCATGTTACAAGTCTAGAAAAAATTATTTAATAGTTTTAGAATTTATTAATGTTTTCAAGTGTTTGGATATAATATTTCATATATATAATCTTTAAGGAACTAAACCTCTCAATGCTCATGTTGTGTTATTTTTTGTGATATGTGTTATATTAAGGCTTAAATAAATGCATTATTTAAGTTATGATTAGTTTGAGTAACTTTATATGGTATCATATGAGGGTTTAAGTATTTTGTTTATTAGTTTATAGAATATTAGCGAAAACCCTAAAGATAAGTCTAAGGGATATTTCTATGAATAGTATAATATCATAAAATTTTGATAAATGAGAGCTTTTATTGGATATCCTAGAAATAAAATTCTTTTAATGGATAATAATAGCTGATGAAATATCTAGAACCTATTTATATAGGGGTAATAACCCTAAAAATGGTATATTGGTTATTAATTAAATCGTCACATGGTGTATGATATAGAGGCCTAAATACACACCTAATTTGTCACTCATAGAGAATATGATTTGGTTAATCACATTATCATTACATAAAATTATAAAGAAATTAATTCTAATTTAATAAATTAATTATCCTAAGAAGGATGATAGAACATGACTTATAGAAACTCTGGTTGAACCAAAAGACTTATATGATTGACTTGGTTTTATATAGTTTACATAAAAGTATTATTCATTAAAATAAATGTGTCAAAGGTGAATAATTCCTATTATTTAGAGTTAAAACTCATATGATCGTTTTCACTAATTCTATTGGATATTAAAACAAAAAAATTGATTTAATTAATTTTTTGTAAATATGATTTTGGAAATGATAGTTCAAAAGGTTTATCTTTAGAAACTCCTAACGAAACATGTTTTAAACAAAATATAAAAAGTATTATTTAAGAATATATGTTAGATATTGCTTTTTAAATTAAATACTTTATTATTACATTAGTTATTATTAACTAATATTTTGAGGAAACAATTTATTTAAGAAGGTATAATGTAATGAATTCATATTTGACTATTTATTTTCCTTAAATAAGAATCATGATAAAAGTGTGTTTCACAGAAAACATAGAACTGAAATAAAACTATGATATTTTAAGGTAAACATTTACCATTATAATATAGGTGTTAAATTTAGATGTGTAAAAGGAAGAAACTATATTATGAAATCTGATAAAAAATTGAACGAAATCAAATCTAGTAGAAAAAGCCTCCCTTATGAACCTAAATATCTGATCATGAGAATGAGGTAGCATAACTAGGTGTTTATCTAGGACAATTGTATGCCAAACAGAGATAATTAATGTATGTGTGATATCATATGTGAGATAAATTCATTCTTTAGTAAACTTATAGAAGATATAAATTAGTAGCATCACCACCATCAGCTTCCACTAGAGAATACCTTATGAATAGATATTATGCGAGATATCTTTCATAGATATCTAACAATATATTAAATTGATATAAACAAGTAATAATTAAATAAATAATTTATTTATATTAATAATTTCACATATATCTCATTTATACTATTAAATAAAAATTATTTTTATTTATCTCTAAATAGATTTTTCATTTTATTCCACATTTAAAAACAAAATTTATATAATTTTAACCTAATTTAAATAAAAAGACTAAATTTTGGATTTATAAAATCTTAATTAGCTTAGTTTTTATATTTTTCATAAAAATAAATAAATTTTTCGTTTTAAATTGAAAATTATAGTTTTTCCTAAAACTATAATTTTTTTGACATTACATGAAATTACTAGAAGTTTATATCACCATTTTATATTGCAAATATTTTTTTAATAATTTAAAATATACATTTTAAAAATAATATATTGATTTTAGAAAAACAATTCATAGAACATAATATTAAATCATGATAATTGATCATTATATTTTAATAAAATTATAATGTAATGTACATATTTATATTTCATGGTGGAAAACTAATAATTTTATTTGAAAATATCGATTTTAAACTCACAATTTAAAAATTAGTCTACATTGAGTTTTGGTAATTTTCCCTTAGAAGTATTCATCTATGAATAATTAAAAATGTTGTATTTTACTATTAATACTTTTGTTTTTAATAATGTGTTATATTATTTGTAATTAAACATGTGGGTAATTTAAATTTTATAGAAGTAAATATAAGATTGTTTAGTGTTAAATGGAAATTTTTTCAAAAAAAATTTCTAACATCATAATGTATTAACAGATCAAATAATTAAAATAATATTTAATGATGAAATGTTTTGATGAAATACATATAAATAATATTTGTCTAAATATATGAATTTAAATCCATATAATTTTTATTACTATTCATGTGTTTAATAAAAATATTGTTATGCTTGAAAAATGCATTTTTTAAAACATTTCTTTTAACATTATATTTTGGATTTTATTTAATTTAAATTATACCTCTTATATGTATTGAATATTATAAAATTGATTCCATATTTTTAGTCATCATTTATATTTTTTTTCAAAAAGATCACATTCTTTTTTTGTCAAAATGAATAGTAAAAATAGTAAAAATTTGTCGCATTGTTAAGCTTAAAATTGGTTTATTAGGGGATTATCCTACAAATATAAGGATTTAAGTTGTCATAAAAAATTTATAAATAAAAATTTTGGTTATAATTCTACCTTAACATCACCATATTCATATAGTATCCTTTTTTCATGAAGTGGAATTAATTTTATTCTAAAACATTCAAGAATTACAAGTGTGTCACTCACCAATATTATAAAAGGGTACCCCTCCCATAAATTTTTAAAACCTATTGAGACCTTAAGCTCAACCAAAACATGGATGAATGTCTCCCCAATATACATATAAAGGTTTTGTAGAATCATGTTTTTCTAAAATACGAACCCAAGGGTTCATAATAATACTTCCAAATGAAGTTTTCCTAATCAAAGGTTATCATCATCACCATGACCATTCATTTTTAGGTCTTATTTTACCACAATTAATTGTTTCTTAATAATAAAAATATAATTAAAACAATATATAACATATAATTAGATGTTAATATAATTATGCAATAATATATATCTATATATTCCCTAAACAATTGGAAATAAAACCTTCGCTAATGGGTTCTACAGACTACCGCCTCATGAACCAATATAATTTATTTTCCATAAATAATTTACATGGATTGTAATAATCATGAAAATAATGGTAATAAATGATAATTATGAAATAATACATTATTTTTAATATTAATATATCACCCAATTACAAACCCTTTGACCCATTAAGAATATTATAATTCTACTTGTGTATATGTACGACATACCATCTCCATGAAGCGATGTGATTAATTTTCCACATAATAAATTTCATGAATGAATGTAAAAATGAATATAATAAATAAATAAGATATTTATAACATTAAATTCATTCTTAAGGTGATTAAACTATATATTTCTCATAAGAACCATAATTTTGTTTTTAAAACATGCATGAGAAAATGATGCAGTTAACGCCCGAAACATTGGTAATAATAAAATATTTTTAGTGAATAGTCAAAAATAAATGAGGATCATATATTATATTATAATTATTTATATGTAACTAGTATATAAGTATAATAAATTTAAATTTATTAATTATTTAGATTAAAGAACATACAACCCAAGTCATACCAATGACAATGGCTTATTTTTCACAATCTCATCCTCATTCGGGATTGTTAATGCTTTAGACTCTATTGGAGAAATTATGTGATCCTTATATATTAAAACAAA
This sequence comes from Viscum album, assembly GCA_963277665.1. NCBI lineage: Eukaryota > Viridiplantae > Streptophyta > Magnoliopsida > Santalales > Viscaceae > Viscum > Viscum album. Next base: position 754,866 of record CAUJRU010000118.1, read on the forward strand.
TTTAATTTATTAATGTTTTTTAATTATTAGAATTATATTTTTTTTACTTTTATTTTCCCTTTATAAGTACTCAAGAGACCAAAATAGAAATTTTAATAAATAATTGACTTTGTTTTCTATTTGGTTGGGAATATTTCCTTCCATGTCATTATTTTAATTATAATGTTTTAAATATCATTTTTAATATTCTACTATGTTTTTTAATGACATTTTTCCCATGTTTTACTTTATATATAGACATTCAGTGTAATTTTATTTTCATTTTCAGAGCAAGGTTCTTTTTAGCATTTTATCAAATGTGTGAAAGGAATCATTATTTTTACATCCAAAAACATGAACAGAACATGCTTCCATAATGAATAACCAATGATTTTAATATACTTTAAAATTATAAATGGATCCATTAAAAGAAAAATATTTCCATTATATTTTGGAAATTTTTAGATTTTGAATAACTGATTTTCAAATGAAAAGGGAATTTTCATGAAGAAATATTATAGTGATTTTTTTAATTTATATTAATTTATGTCTAAATTTTTTGTGAATATAATGTTTTATTATGGATGTAGTATTTTATAACATTATCCACATTACTCTAAATCATTTATGATTAGGTTTATTGATGTTTAAAAATATTATCATTTCATATGTTGGATTTTAAAATGAATATTTATATTGATTATGATTCCTAACATTCATATGATAAATTTATCTGACTTAGTAACTGATGGTAAAGGCATGATATTTCCCCTTGTTGCATCAATAACTCTCAGGAGGCAAACTCTTTTGGGTTTCTTGGGTACAAAAAACCATTTTTTGTTTTGGAATAAAGCCCTAATAAGTAGATTAGGATGTTTAACATTAATGAATAAATCATTATAATAATAATCATTATTATACAAGTGATTATTTATATGTTTATGTTATCTCGAGATTTAGTTACCTTTTATAGTATTAGTAATAAGAAATATGTTATTATATTTTTTCTCTGTGATATTATTTATGTTTTATTTACATTATGATAGCTTCTATTCTACGTTTTCCATTACTAATCATATGAGTACACCATTTATTCTGTTTTCTATCTTCAGGATGTAAATAAGGGATTTAAAAATGAAATCATAGATTTAATAAAATAAATATTAACAATCTCACACGAATTATTATATTGTATTTCTTTTTTTCATATATAATGTGAGAATCATGTATCTATATTATCAACCATGGATATTAAAGTATTTGATACATAGATTTAGATCTCATGTACTTATGTTAGTGTAGTAAAATAACTACCATATCCATGATACATTATTCGTGGTGTCAAACTATAATTAAAATTCTCACGACATAAGTTATAATTTCAACTAACTTTTTTATTGTTATTTCATAAAATATAAAATACTTGGATTAAATTTGATTTTAGATTTCTCGGAAAGAAGCAAATAATTTATTTCTTAAAATAAATATTTTTTATAATTATAGTCAAAATCCATTATATTTTTTCAACCACATTAATTATATGATTAAAAAAACGCTTTTTAAATAATGGTTCTTCTGAATTAGATGTACTAATATAAAGAATTATTTTATTTTCACCATTATATATTTTATTTAGTAATATAGATTCCTTATTTGGAATAATTACATCTAAATTATGTAAAAACTTTCATTTATTTTTTATTCATTAAAACATTTTTACTAGGATTGAATTTAATTAGAGTGATAATAGTGATACTATTATTTACAATTTTTTTTATTATTTAATTTCTTTCTAATTAATTAAATAAAAATATTTCAAGTATTACATATATTAATATTTGTTAACACATTTATGTTTCTATTCACTTTAATTTTATTAGTAACCATTTCTTAATAATATTAAGAATATATAATTGTAAAAATGTTATTTTTGTACCAAAAAACTACTTTTCTATATATAAATTTTTAAAAGGTAAATATAAATTTTATATTATTTAAAATTTATTTATATTAAATTTAGGTTTATTACTCATATTTTCTATTTTGGTTCACCTTATATTTTTTAAAAAATGTAAATTACTTGGTTAAAAACTAATTTACACGGTTAAAATGAAAATGGTAAAATCTATAAACCTAATGTTAAATTACTTGGAATATGCTTGAAACATGTGAGTGAATTTGTGGTTGTGGGTTTATAGACCTTATATTACCCCACACTCCGATATTTATCATCTTTTGAACCATTGAACCTTGATGAGTATCATTCCATTATTGAAAAAATAATGGGTCTTCATAAGAATGTCCCTTCCTTCAGTAATAAAAGGGGATCACTTGCACCCTACCAAAGTTAAACATCCTCTTCTAAATTTCCTAAAAAACACACCCATTTTTCATATATTATAAATTTCATTCACATCCTAAATCATCTATTAACAATAATTTATCAAATTCCATTCAATTCCAAAGACTCATTCAAGATAATGATTAAAGTCTCTAAAAGGGTATTACTTAATACACATCCTTTATTACTAATCATTATTTTCATAACCTTCTATAGTTTTAGTAATATAAAATTTTTGTATCATTATTACTATAAAGTGTTATTATAATAGTGTCACAACCATTAATTTTTCCACTTGAACCACTTATAAAAACCAAATAATGGTGATCATGTGTTGCGAGTACTGCCCCCGCCATGAAGTTACTTTTTTCATTTTTTTTATATTGGTTTCCATTATTTTTCCAAAATATAGAAAATATGATTCAAAAATATAAAATCATAAAAATAATATAATAATTCTTTTTTAATAATTATATTATTATACAATAATCCACTTAGATAATCACAATCATCTAGTAATTATAGTATGTTGATGATTTTGTTGGTGTAACGAATTAAATTAACAATTCTATAAAATAAAATCAAGGATAAATATGATAACTAAATTAATGATTATATTTGATATAAATAAGTAAATAATTATTTTATTTTGGATTTGTAATGGTTGTGTTAATATGCCTCGTCATTACACATTTACATAATCTTGAGTGAAATCAAGAATTCACAGTGACGTTTATTACAAGTTTAGAGTTTTAGAAAATTTGGAAATAACTAATATATTACATCTCACATATTAAAAACTAGACACTTATACTCTAAACAATTTTTTTCACTACAATAATACTCCTTATTTAAAAAATGAATTATTTTCTTGATATAAATCATCTTGGATTATTCTTTTCTCTTACCCTTCTTTATACCTAGTGAAAAATATTTCAAAAACATGGGATGATCAAAAAAATATCAGTAAGGGTTATAATATAACTGAAGAAAAAATTATTCTATCAATTCACAAAAATCAATGAAATCATAATTTTCACAAATATAACATATCCTCTTTAACATACATCAGGAAATCATATGATTTATGAATAAAACATTGAAATCATAAATCATAAAGGTAACACATGGAATCCATATCAAACAAACATTGTAGCTTTCATATATACATAGGGAGTTAGGCTTGGAATACCCTTCACAGTATATTCCCTAAATCACATCAGAGAAACATTAACGTTATCCTCCGTCACATAACCCAATTCATTGGAGAGCTATCTCGGGCTCACTCGACCAAGGTTTATCACGGAACCACCTATATTTTGATTATCACGTAACATATCATCAAATTTACAAGTAACATTACATAATAATAACACAAAAAATATTTAAATTATCAATATTTCACTTATTATTCACAGGAAATCAATTCGAGATATCGAAATATTCAATCTATTTCCAAAACCATTTAAAACATTTAATAAATATATTTTTGAATAAAAGTGTCACATACCACATTGAAAATTTTAAAGGAATTATAAATTTAGAACATTAACGTACAAATAAATTAATCTTGTAAACCATTTTTAAAACATGGAAAATAATGAAAATTTTTTAGAAGATTAAATCTTTATAACATTTAAAGCAATGTTTTAGTTAAAGAGTCCCTTACCACTTGATAACATACATGAATAAAAATTAATTATGAATAATATTAAATGAAACCCATAATATCATTATAGTAAAGAGATTAATGATATAATATTTCAAAGGGTAGTATATATGCCTTATATGATAATAAAGGTTCACAATATCAAGATATGCTTCAATAAAAGGAGATTGAGACGTAGCCCCTCACAATGATTATATCATTAGATAAAGGATAAATCAATGAAATAATTTGATGTGAAAAATATAAATACACACTATATAAGTGGATATTAAATGTAAAAAATCATATGTCATTCAAACATACTCTTGAAATAAACCAATGACATGGATATTTAACTCAATGAAATGAGATTTAGTTAGGATTCCCCACAAATTGTTTCTATAAATGACATATGAATTTATAAATGGGGTGATTATGTGTTTTAAATGTATATCCACACAAACTGAAGTAAAAATTACAAAGAAATTTATTAAAAATTGATTCCACACATAATCAGGTCATTATATATTCAACAATGTATGCATAAAACACAATGTGTAGAGATTGAGTTTAGAAATTCCCTTACAAAAATTCAGCAGCCTAATGGTGTCACTTAAAAATTAATAAAATGAGTTGATGAGAGAAAAAATGTTTTATCTTCACTTTTACATACAATTTACATAAATATAAGAACATATCTTAACATACAAAAATTTAAATTAAAAGTCACAGTAGAAAATAAGTATTTGACTAAAAGAGGACTGTTAATGGTTATTTTACCTTGAGTCTGGCTCGTCATGTTTGTTCCTTATTCTTCCTGATAAAAATAATATGTTAATTTCTAATTGATTCAGAACTTTTTTAAATTTTATAATTCCTTTTATATCACTTATTACCTTTCCATAACAATCATATAGTTATTCAGGTTCATATAAGTCTTTTGGTTGATGTTTAGTACTTGAGTCAAAAATGAACAAGTTATAATTACAAATTGTCCATATGGTCAAAAGTCCATTATCTCTATAATTATATTCATTATTTAAATATCATATATATCCATTATATATGTATTTATATCCAGTATATATGTATTTATAATATTCGATAACATTTTCATATAATAAATGAAATGCACAGTTAATGGAGATGGTATGCCGTAATTACGCATGAACGCCTCATTCATTAATTATTTCATATTTAATGGAATGAATAATAAATGATACATAGGTATATTATAATTCCAGTATAATATATATGATATATATGTTACATAATTTCATTAATTTTATCCTTTATTTGTTTTATATATAGCAGTAATGAGTCATATAACTTTGAGGCGGCAGTTGTCCACATTTCCTCAAATGAAATTAGCGTATTTACACATTATGTAAAGCATAAAGTTAATCATTAAATGAAAAATAAATAATATTATATACAATATAAATACAATATGTATCATATATAAATAAATTTCAATAATAATGGCCACCATTAGAGATGGTATGAGGTAATCAAACAAGCATCGTTTCATGAGGCAGTAGTTCACCGTCCACCAAAACAGTATGTTCTAAATCAATTAAACGGATGTGTGTGTGAGTGTAGCTCATATAATTATCATAAAAACACCCCATTATACTTAATATACTGGTGTTGTTATAAAATAATGGAATAAATAGTGTTTAGTGGGTTGGAGAAGGAAAAATATACAGAAGAATCTTGAGATAAGACATTACCTCAAATCTGGTAACTGCTTTTGATTTTAGCTAAAAGGCCGGCTTGAATTTCTTTATTCACATGGTATGGATTATAGGAGGAATCAATATATGTAGAGAGCATATTTTAATAGATATTGTACCATTAAAGGGGGATTCAGAGGTGTGAGTAAGGGTTATAGGCCATCTATAAGAGGGATAATGGGTAATATATGAACTTTTGAAAGATTATTTTATTATAAACATAATTTAGATTTTAAAAAGGTCAAATATAATTTATGTCTAATATAATATTTTTAATATTCTCAATACTCTCATCTAATAGTTATTTGAAAATTTTATGTTTCAAATTTAACCTTATCATTTAGCATTAAAACTTAGATAACATATATTACTCTTACTATGTCTTCTGGTATATTCGTAATATATGGTTAATATAGATACTATAAAATGAAAACAATACCTAAAGTGGTTCATTAATAAAATTTTAAACATTATCTAAGTTATTTTTCTAAATATTATATTTTTAGGACTATTGTATCATTTAATAAAATTATATTTGTTTTAAAAACTCATTTATGTCAATTTATATACTATTCATATCATGACTTTTAAAAATTCCATAACAAATTGATTCCTTAAAACAACCTTAATTAATTAATATATAAAAAGTCATAAATATCCCCAAAAAAATTTCTGGCATAAAATGTTCAAAATTATTTTAACTTTTTTATAATTTCATTTATTTGAAACATTCATTAATAAGGTAATCAATACACAATCTTTGTGACAGAATTACATTTATTTATCTAATGACTAAATATTATAAATAAAATACCATGATGTAGTAAATCTTTTTAGATTTATAATGAATATTTATAGTCTTTGATATCACTTTTATAACCCCATATAAAAATGTTTTAATAAAATAGATATGTCTATGTTATATTTTCCATAACATTAAATTAAAAATAATTAAATGTAATATTCACACATAGGTGGCTCCATGGGGTCTTAAAATCAACCCAAGGATTATCATGGTCAGAATTGTCTAATAAAATCAGATTAGTACACATCTATGGGTATTTTAATATTATTAAAATATTACTTTTTACCCTTAATTACCAGATTTACCCTTTAACCATGGTAAATAAAATAATTACTGATGTTTCTATTCATAAAGTCTAAAAATAAAAGGTATATATTTACAAAACTTAACATCCTTATTCAAAATATGGAATCCATTTTACAAAATTTAAAACAAAAAAGCTTCAATAATTAATTTAAAATTAATCCCCATTGTCAAAAACAAAAATCATTCCTTTAAAATGTAAAACTACCAAAATATGGGCATCTGTTTTTATCCAATTTCAATGTAAAATTACTTAAAATAAACAAAATTTTATTAAATGATATGAATATAATAAAATTACCCTTTTAAACCAATTAAGTGTACAATCCAACTATATAAATAAATCATATTAAAGGACAGTTTTAATTTAAAATGTAGTATTTTTAACTATTCATAAAAAATGAACTTTATATGAAAAATACAAAAACTTCTTCCAAAGAAAATTTTGGCATCATTTTTCTAACGAAAAATTTTATTTTTTCAAATATAACATATAGATGTGAAAAAACCTATAATTAAAAATGGTTTGCCATAAAAAGGTGATAATCCATCCTTTTATTGAATATTAAAGAATTGCATGCTTAAAATCATATTCATTCTTATTTTAAGCCTCTAATATTTATTGAAAAAATGTAAGTTTTTGGAAAAACATGTTTAATAATAATTTAGTTATTTATGGTCATTCTTAGAAATATAACGGTTATGTGTTAACTATGATTTGAATTAATAATATTATTATTTTATTTTCTATTATAAATTTAAGTTGTGTGCATCGTAAGATTTCAAGGAAACCAAGTTGTGTGTGTTGAGTATTCAATTGGAAAAAGTTTCATACATACCATAATAACAATACTTTATTCATAAATATCAATAGAAATGAAAAAATTATTATTATATAAATACATGGGTCATTATATTTAAAATCATTAATTAAGATGCCACTATTTATTTGATAAAAAAATTGAAACATTCTTATCATATTTTTCTTCTACCTGAACCTTTTTCAACCCAATTCATATCGTAATGCATTTCGGTGGGTGAGATGGTCCAACTGGGACTAGGTAATATATCATTATTGTACTATGAAGGAGGTGTTTTTGTTGAGGGGTCTCCGTGGGTGATTGCAGCGGGTTTAGTGTTTGTGAAATCTACCCACATTAGGTACGATACCCTCATATGGTATCTAAGGAGTTTTTTTTCAGGTCCAAAAAACACATTAAATAATTCTATTCAAGATTCATGGGCCTGCATTCCAAACACAGGTGCTCATTGGATGATTTTGCTGGCAACACTTAATGACTCCATTGGTTGAGAGGATTGGAGGTTAGTCTCATGACACTCTTTTGGGGGAACATTATTGCCTATTTTAGGATTCTATTATTGATTTGAGATATTTTCATATCTTCATGAATTATCGGTTAATTCCCATTAATGTGTTCGCAAATTACCCCTTATTCTCAAGATCATCAAAAGGTATAAACAAATTTACATTCATCTGTATATGTCCTAGGATCTCCATTGATGAAGACATATATATGTATTCTAGGTTCTTCATCGAAGTTACCATTTTATGGACATACGAGTTTTTCTTAGGTCTTTATTCGAGATGATGAATAGTTAAGATATATTATGTGGTTCTCTGATGTTTATCGTCATCCAGGGGGAAAAATGATTGTTCTAATGTTGGGATAAAACCCATAAGAAAGGATTCCTTTATATCTTTTAAATAGGAAACATATTTCATATAGTACAATTTTATTTGGCACTTACTCCTTCTATGAGGCCTTTTTAGGGAATATTTGGGCTTACACATGGGAGATTCCCATTCGAGATAAATAAGATGGGGATTTCTTCTAAAGAGGATACCTTAACATGTTTTAGGGAATATTACTGGGAATGACATATAATGAAAATTCCCCTTGAGCTCGAACCTTAGGTAGTTATACTATATATCCGGGTTAGAGCAATAATTAGAGTTCCTGTAGTTCATTGAATTTGGGGCTTGTACACAGTAAGAGGCCCATGTTTCTAGAACCATGAGGATGATATCGACTCATGATGATTTGATGGACTTCTTAGGGATTACACCTAAGATAATTCTAATGGTTTGGTTGTATGAAAATGTCTTGATCCCCATAAATCTCTAAATCATTTTGAGTCTTGATTAGTGGCAGAATAAATAGGAGGATGTGGATATTAATATCGCATGTCCCACACCATCTATAGATAGATGTTAATGGAGGCCAAAGGGAGAGAGGGATAGATAATTTTAATGTTCCAATTTTCTCTCCCATATTGATATATTGGATAGTCACATTTGTAAATCTATCCATACATGTCTCGGGATTAGCCTTAGTAGATAAAGGGTGCGACATCCCATTTAATGTTTAGGCACTTACCTTAGGGAGAGTGCCTTGAAATGAGTTTTGGGAAAGGGGAGAATAATTTCTCCTCATAAAAGTGAAAATCCAGATGATCCATTTGACTTGTCTTTATTCCTCATTGAATGGAAAAGCCATTGATTACCCATGATCCCTAGAATGGGGTGGATCACCAAAGTATTAAAATGTGTGGCCATGAGTTACCATGGGAATTTACTCTTAAAGGCATTCTTGGGGTCCACACCCTTGCGAGGATTACCCACGAGACTCTGTTTACCATGAGTATGTAAACTCATAATGATACGCTAATACACCCGATGGTTTTATCATATAGGTATAGTGGCTTTGGAAGAGTATTTGGCATGATTTTGGTGAAATAGTTAGTGGATGATATTTAGAAGTTGTTATTGTAATGAAGGAGAATGATTGGGACTGGAATGTGGAAAGCTCAAAGTTACCCCATTCTGTGTAGCATTTGTTCACACGGGTTGGGGTACCCATAGCATGGCACATTACTATGTGGGAGGATGGTCCATCTGCATACCAAGGTGGTACACAGACCTAGATGTGGATCTCATGCTATAGTCTTAGGAGGCCCCATCTTACATCTACATTGGTTGGTGCTACAATGTACCGGATTACATCCACGTAGTGAAGCATTATGCAGTGGAGGGTTTCTTTCGTATAGTGATGCGCTATGTGATATAGTAAATTATAGAATGGAATTGATCTTGTGGCTCATATTAAGTTAATCTGTAGAGGGAAAATGGTTTTTGGTTTAATAATTAGTTTCAAGGTTAGTTCATTTTTATTATTATGTTTCCATCCTTTCATGGTATGAGGTTGGTTTATACCTGCTAGAAATTGTATGTGATTTTTCACTTCTTCAATCGTTTTTCTTCTTAGTCTTCCATAGGTGAATTCCACCTTCCCCCAAAAATCCAATCCTCATCCTGGATCCCTTCAAGGTCCTTTTATTGGGTGTCGTGAGGGCGATATCTTTTATTTATATAGCACTTTTTTGTTGAATCCCATGGGGAAAACATTCTACCTACAGACAACTCAGTCAAACAAGGTTTGTTGGGATATTTTTCTGGATGGATGTCTATCGCACCTATAGTGGTTCACGATGGTGATAATAATCACCTCAATCCCATGAATGAATTTTCTTTATCATGTTATGCCTTCAGCTTCCCCTCGTTACGAACTGTTTTGGTTTGCGGGGGCGGTCTGCCGTAGTGTACAACTCCTTTTAATTTTGTGAGAATTATGTGGTTCATGGGAGGTTGTATGCTGATGGAAATTATCATCCTTCATTCCGCTAATGACACCATTTTTCGTGGCTTGGTTCCCTATCAAATCCACATGGTCCAGTATTTTGTGGAATGTCTTGGGTACTATTGGATCATAGTTAATTCCATCTGCAAACCATACCTAGAATTTAGTGCATGGACCACTCTAAGTAATTTCCCAACTTTTATTTCATTGAAATTCTTCTGAAATTCTCAATCAGTCATACATATTATTTATTCATCAATTTTTTTGTATTATTTTCCTTCCTTTTGTAGAGTTTTTAGGACCCCAATAATTCTCCGCATCAGAATTGGTTTTGATTGGATTGAATAAGAGGATATTTTGATGTATAAACAAGTTGTGAACTGAACTAGTTTACTATAGAAAGGTAGACCAATTGGGGGACCATTCCTTTATAAAGGTGGCCTGGATCATTTTTCCTATTCATTAGTTCTCGGTGAAAAGTTCTCCACAAAGTGTTCTTGACATTCCTTTCTTATTTATACTAGTTCTTATGTGAAATATTTCATTTCCAAACCATGCATCAAATTCCTTGAATTGTGAAATCATCACCATCACTCTTGTTAGTGAAACGACCATTTAAACTATGAACCAAACTATTAAACATAAACTATATGTTTTAACTGCATGGTAGTGACACAGTTCGCCCATTCTAGAGACTAATCCTCTATTATCTGAACTGGAAAATAAATTTTCCAAGTTGAACATTAAATCTTTTAATTCTAAAAATATGGATAACTGTATAGTGATGATCAATGCATGGATTTCATATTCCAAGATCTTGGCTTGATACACTAGCCAATGCTTCATGGGCGATCATCTAGTGGGGCGTTCTGTGAATTTTTGGTCCGTGTGGAATGCCATATGTGAACCGTTTACGGGGTTCAGTACACAAATTACTTTCTTCATGTAGACTTCATTAGTCAATTGATGTTTTTATGGAATTTTCATTAAAGAATTATTTTTACTATTCTTCTGAATTGACTTTTGATGCATAAAGGACATGGATCATCCACAGGCTATTTCTAACGATGATCTTGTGGCTAGTAATTTGGTTTCCCCCCATTCAGCTAGTGATGAATGGAATACGGATTTGGAGATCGCAGTTGAAGAAAAGATCCTCATCGTGACAATATATCAATCTTTAGAAAAACTACTTACTACGGGTCAGAGGGAGTTCTTAATGATGGAGAGGATTCCTATTTATGGATTCAGTATACTATTGATATAATGATCCTAGCACCATGTCGGGCTGACCGACCTAAAAATTTTATATTCGATTGCACCATTAATAAGGCCATTATTTCGTCAAAATGACGGTTCATACATAAGGATACAATAGTCGTATCCTTAATGAACTAAGCCCCTTCATTTCCAGAGGTTTTAAAACAAAATCCAGATGAAACAAAAAATTGTTACCATAGAATTGAATGGAGGTCCATATAAAAAGATCAAAATGGCTGGTCATAACAACTAGTCCATTGTTTTGGAGGATTGTTTAGTCTTGACTGGGGGTGGCCTTTCTGGGTTTGTCAGAGATGTGATGAATTTTGAGTTGACATGCAGACTTTGGGGTTATATGAAACTGTTAGGGTTTCCCAAAACTATTTTCATCAAACCACTTACCTCATTTCATCGATTTTGTGTAGATAAAATTTAGATACCAATGCTATTCATTTAGTCCATGGGGAGCAGACTCCTCTTCCTGATAAGAGGCTCATTGACTGAGCAAAAAACATTCAAAAGTCATCAACCCTTTCCCAAATCCAGACATTCCTTTCTCTAACTAGATTGGGGCCTTTGATAAGAATAGTGGTCCAAATCCTGCATTTGTAAACCCCGACCCTTCCAATTCATGGAAAATTTAAGGAATGTAGGTTCATAGTAGCCTACCTTGGTGGAGGTTCAGTTCTATGAATGAGAATAGGAACATTTCCCTGATGTAAATCGATTGTTCTAGTTGCTGGCCTTCTCGGACTTATTTCTGACCAGCTGGCCTCTACCAGTACATGAATCTGGTGGTCTAAGAGTTACAAACATCATCTTGGAGGATCATATGGACACTAGAATGTTTATAAATTTGGCTATTTCAATATTGGACAAAATCAATCGATTAATCATCTAGAATGGTGAGGGGAGGCCACCTTATAGGGTGATGCAAGCATTCCAAGTCGTCAACAGTTAGATAGGAGCCCACATAGGGTGCAGTAAATTACTAAATACCATACCAATTCCATATTTGTCTCTTAAACCATATATTTAATGTACTAGTGGGGTTATGCCAATGGGAAGGGCCATACAGGATATGCGGGATGAGTGAATTGGCTGTAATGAATGAGAATTGTTGACCCAAATCATCTGTTATGATCACTTCCCTTATCAACCTTACACTTCCCCAACTGGTACCATTGTGAATGCTTACTCACAATACATTATTAACTATGGAAACATACTTTCATTAAGAGAAAATATAATGGTTGATTGTATTGACATGGAACTTATCTGTGATGGATACACTCGTTGAAGGTTTGGCTTTTAGTTTTACTATGTCAAAATGTTTTACCCCTTTCCATCAATGGTTCATTCTAGAAAAAAACATTATAGGATAGCCTCAATGTTTCGGGTAATGTTTTCTTGAGAAGAAACACATTTCATGATCATACTTCTTAATCTCTAGGGTCCAATACATTTCCTCAAGAAAGGCTATGTTGATGGTTTGGTTAAATCATATCTAGATGGTCAGTTGGTAGACCTAGTTCCCATGGTTACGACCCCTAATGAATCTTGGAAAATGGGGAAGAAAAATGAAATTTTTGTTCATTTTAGACCAAGGAAGTCCTTCTGAAGCCTCTCAGTACTGTACCCCTGAGGATGGTCTAGAGATACTAGAGCGTGACCTCATAAGCTTTTGAGGATACCACTGGGAGCCAACCATCCCTCCATTCTGATGCTTCATTTCTAGTGTCTTGGAGGTAGTGGGATATTTTCGGAGTCTTCAATCATAGCGTGATCATTCCCCTTGCGACTTATATTGATTACTCCAAAAAAAGATATGTTTTCTTTACCAAAAAATATTACATTTCAGGACCTTCTACTGTTTCCTATGATGTTGATCCTAAGAGAGTAAAATGTTACCTTCAGGACATTGAATCCCTGATTCATGATCAAAAAAATTAATGTTAAAACTATCATTGGAACCATATAAGTAACTAAAATTGATGAAACCTACTACAAATCCCAACGATGATCCTCCAGCACTATCCATGACCATTATAGCTGAATTTTTTATTTCATGGAGGGTCTGGGACACAATAAGAGAGAACTTTTCTCATGGAGGCATTTGGAAAATACTTCAAGGAGGGCGCTTTGATCTTATTGGTTTTGGGGAAACCATTTCCCCCACATTCATTTCTATTGAATAACTTTTAGATAAGGATCTAATATTCCTCAGTAAGATGGATAGGTGCCTCCATGCTTCAAAAGATAGTATTTACTGGTCCGATCGAGTGCCAAGTACGATGGTAATCTTAGAGACAATTAATATCGGAGGGGAAGTCATTCTATTTAATAACACTAACTTTAGTTTCCATCACCGTGAAGATTCTAAACACTCTAATTTTACTTCCATTGGGACCTGAGGAGTCTTGAGAGATGGTTTTTTCTCTATTATACACCACCAGAGGCACTGTAGCTAGGTAACATATCCCTCTGAATATGGGGATTATTAGGGAAGGTTCTCCAAGTGCTACTAAACATATAGAGGTTGTTATTAAAAATCTTTATGAGGCATTAATTACTTTGGATCCACTTGATATTCTTATCAGGGAGTCATCCCCATGGAATACAGAGAAATAGTGATCAACATACAAATTGTCCAAATGCAACAAAATGTGGATTACATGTAACATCCACATCTGTTTACCTGGTCATCATTCGAAATACTTTTCATTTTTCACCAATTATCATGAGAATATTATGAGCCCGAAACAAAAAGTAATCAGGTAGCAGTTACCCAATATTCCACATCTCTTATACCTTTTGTGGTAGATGAAGGTCCCCTAGCATTCATGGTTGATCGTGGTGGAGAGATAGGGCCAACAGAGAAGACCTAAATAATTTCGAGCCCTTTGAATGTACCTACCCCAATTCAAACAACATCTAAACCAATAGGGGTGGAGAATTTATAGGATGAAATCCCAACCATGTATGTTGATCCATCCATCCTAGGGAAAAAAAGATGAAATTAATAGCAATATCTTAATTGGGTGAGGGGACCCAATTGTCTCAAGATATTGGAGGGGTTATAAGTCTTAATGAGTCAACCAACCAAAACTATATGGACCCCACCCTTGTAGAGGGAATTCTAGTGGGGGTTGATTCTCTAGTTGAGATAGTAAATCCTAGTTCCCCAAAAGTCACACCCATAGGTGAGGCAACTATCCCAACACTAGATAATTTTGAATAGGGCATTGTGCAATTTTCATCAACCACAGATGTGGTCGTGGCCCCGATTCCTATGGGTTTATAACATGATATAATACCTTTTTTTATATTAATTATCACTACCAGCCTAATTTTTGTATGTGATCTTCAAGAAGTATCTCTAGATGCTACTCGTCTATTTGGGCATGTACCCAAGTCATATGTGACATAGGACGTCCCTAATCATTGATTTATCATTGAATATGAAACCTTATCTTCATCGGTTCGAAATCCTATCATAGATTTAGAGGGAATTGATGTTTCGACAAGTGGAGGTTGGTTTCCCAATCATCTTACAAGAACCATTTATGTTTGTGATTTCATCTAACTTCATGAAGCATGAATGTTTACTTATTTGACTTCTGGCATCAGGATCACAACCCCAATCATTTGTGATTGAGTTAGATGCTTCGATCCTGCCTTTTGTTACAAATATCATAGATGAGGCTACTAAGGGGTCGAGTCATGCATAAAACAAAAAATCAAGACCATCCCTTTTTACATTCAATTCCAAATATATTTATTTATTGCGGAGTGATTCAAAGACTGACTGAGAGGGCCTATCCATCCTTCATCCCTACCACCAAAGGGAATAAAAAATATTTTCATATTGATTTCTCAAACACTACTTACTGATATGTGGATGAAGCTTCCAAAACTATGTCTCCAATTTATGGTTCACAGTTTTTTAGGATTTGACAACCATGGTATTTATGAAATAGTTAAGCATGTGTCGATGGATAGGTAGAAAATATGAACGTTCATGACCCGTTATTTTATTTTAGTGTTTAGGTCTCATCATGCTACCTCCGGAAAAATTCTTATTAATAAATATTTTTCCAAGATGGATCATTTGTGAGGCTACAAAGAGAATTCACAAAAAAACTGTATTTAGATGAAAAATATGACATGGTGGTGGATCAGTAGAGAAGAGAATTATAGTATCTCAAACTAGAAGGGCCCGTATCCTGACCTCATTTGATGAGGGACATCTACTAGTGGAAGAAGGGGATATGGACGATCATGATACATCGTAGGAGGAGAAGACATTCTGGGAAGGAAATGAGGATAAGACCACAACTTTTTTAATCCACTTCCATGCTATTGAGGATTAAAATCATGCATTGGTACATCTCTAGGAGTCCTTGGAACATCTTTTATAATGGTAATGTCTTAACCATATGGAGAATCTTTCGGTTTTGGATGCCTTTTATACTTCCATTTTATAAAATGAAAACATTTTAAATCCCAATGCATCACATTTATTTCCCCCTAAAATGTCAATCAATTACAATTGACAATATTTTAATAACTAATATCAACCATATCTCAATATTAATCGCCTTGAAGGATGAATAAAATAATCAATTCATACTCTAATTTTTTCTTGAGATGAGGGGCTTAGTGAGAATAGTTGGACTCTTGCTACGGTTACATGGTAAACCCTAAAAACTTTGATCCTTTTATATCATTATATTAATTTTTCCTAAACCCAATTTAGCTTGTTCTTAGTATATATATGTTGACTTTTTCGTAGCCATCCCTTTATTGTTTTTTGAAATAATAAGATTTGTGTATCTAGAGTTTTTATTTAATTACATAACATTTTTCATAAACCAAACGTAGCATAGGTTTAGAAAGCTGGTACTCGACATTTATCCAGGGTAACCTTTGTGATTTTTTATCCTATTCAGTTTTGTGTCTCTTTTCGTGGGTAGTTTAGAGTCGTTAAAACAAGACTATCATTACTGATGTATTAGGTCAAAAATATTTGACCAAAACTGATTATTTATGTTGAACGGGATTGACTAGGATTCGCAGGACAACATCCCAATTTATAACTCCTTAACTGTGAATTCCCTAATATCCTTCAGACATGGTTGACTAATTTTTCTTTACCCTAATTTTGTTATTTATAGATATGAAACATGATATGGGGAATATAATCCATTGGGAATATGGAAGAAGTAATACCCCATCCTAATAAAGAATATACATTGGGATAATTGGCCATTTTGGTTGAAAACATTTATAGATCCATGAGAAATTATATGCATAGTCAAGAAAAGGTGTTCTCAGGACACATGCCTTCCATTTCCGAGGACCAAGATATTTCATTGAAATTTTAATTTTGTTTTGTTTTTGAATACCAATGATGGTGGCATGTTGAGGGAATTATGTTTGAACGTATGGTGGAATTGACATTGGTTCTAGTCTAGAAACCTCTCCCACAAGAATTTGACATCTGTAAATGAGGGCTTGTGCATGGTGTAGTTTAACATCGTACACCGGGGACTTTTGAAAATTATGGTTTAAAGTATTTTTTTCTCTATACAGCGGGGTAAAAAAATTTCCTTTCACATGGTGAGATAACCAGAAATGTTCTATCACCTTCAATCATGACTGGGAAGAGAGGATGAAAAATGTTATCCAGGGGGAATTTTTAAATTAGAGAATGATGTGAGATGTAAAATTCATTGGGGTGTACATGGGTATGGAACGCCTATCATAAGATCCATTTTTCATTTGGTTGACAGAATATTTTGTGGAAGATATATCCAAATCCTAGGTGGATTTATGTTCATAGCAAAAAAAAAGATCACTTAAGACACTATCCATCAATTTCTGATGGCCATGGATGGTTATGGGTATTCAAAAAAAATTAGACTCAATGTTGGTTGTGTGAAGAGGGGTTTCTGATCAAGAAAATTGGGCATTTTATTTGAACTTTTATGGGAATATTGGGAATTAGTGGAGGCATTTTTTTTATATTCTTTTGAGTTGCTTCCAACGCTTGTCTTACCCTTGCGGAGGTAGGGATGGGATAATGTTGTTTGATAGTTGGACATGAAATATGAGGTTCATGTGTCAATAAATATCTTATGAGGATAAGAATCAAGATATAAGTATTTCATTTAGGGTTTATCTATATGTGGATATGATTCACGCAGATAAATGTGGCACCATTTGCTTTTGCACAAACGGTTACCAATGAAGCAAGACCCGCATTGAATGCTTGTATAATAATTCTTTCAATCCACATAAACATGTGGGGAGAAATTCATTGGCAGGTCTGGGCCAAATAATGAACATTTATTTTCAACTATCATGTACTTTTAATGTATTTTGATTTTGAAATTGTGGTATATTCTATTATTAACAATAAGATGATTGGACCGAGGTGTTCCAACATGTCAAATATGTGGATAGGATGGAAAATTTAGGTTGAAGTTTCAAGGGACCATTGATCAAGAGAGATGATATAGGGCTGGGAAGCTGTGATGCATATGTGAATAAGAAAAGACTATCCTAAGTATAAAATTTCTTTTGGTTCATAGGAAATTTTTTTGGGAAACATATGTAGATTTGTCGGGGAATTGTGTTAATAATCATACAAGGATGTCCATTAGACACTAACATTCCATTTTTTATGGCCTTGGAGGTATATGACTATCCGAAATCACTCAACGCATGGTGTTTGATAGGTAGAAATGTTTTTTCTGAACTTGTTAAAAATGTGCTGGCCATAATCACCCATTGATTTGGGAACTCTTCTATTAATATCTATCTTGTAAAAGTGTGAGACATTTGAGTACCCTACTTGGGTGATGTCCGATTTTCAAGATTGGGGTGCCCAAAATAAGGATCCCTATATATTTTTTCCTAGAACATATATTATGCATCTTATCCACATATTGGGGTACCTTGCAGTTTGACGTCCAATAGTTAGGACTTGGTTTCCTCATATAGAAGGGAAAACATTTACATGACTTTTAATGACATAAAAATAGGACCAATGGATTGATTTTCCTTGGTTTCATGTCTAATACCCTATCAAAATTCCTAACCCCATGTTGCATCTTCTCAGGGTGAGAAACAAGTGGTGGAAATGGATTTACATCACCACCATGGGATAGTAGAATCAATGAAGGGAGCATTGTAAAATCAGGATGGTGATTGATATTTTAATGTCATAGAATGAGGAAATAATTTCATGTGGTTTAACATCATATGAATAGGATAAATTCCAATAAGTTTATCATCTTGTGTTGAGGATGTGAGAAAGGGGATATAATATTTAATTTAGTCTTTGTGTAGAAGAAGGTGTATTTCTACGCATTTCGCAACGTACACTAGGTCATAATACTCGAGTGTCACTACATATCTCCCGAGACATGGATCAACCACACATTTTTCTTAATAGTCCACTTATCCTACCTAGGTATTTCACAAATTTAGAGTGGTTGGGTAGCCATTTTTTCATTTTGGGGTGGATGAACCGGGGTTAAAATCTTGATACCCCTATGCATCCTGCGAGGGAAAGGATTATGTCAATTGACTGATTTCATATGGAAAAGTATTTTAAATTGAGAACATAATTTTTTCATGTAGTTTAACATCAATAGAAATGGATATCGATAACAAAGTTTAAAATATGGTATCTAGGAGGAACTATCAAAGGATTCATGCACAAATATGCCCTAATCAGGTTGGGATATTCTGGTACGCCCCAAACGTGAGAGGGGGAAGAAAGTGTAAACCATGATTATGGTTTCCTTCAGACAAGGATATATGATTTATGGCATGGAATCCAATGGGTGTATGGAAGAAAAAAAAGACATTCATTGGGAAAAATTTCTCTTTGGTTGACAAGACATTTTTTTGGACAACATATACAGAGCCTCTAGGAAATTCTGTGCATAATCAAACAAAGGTGTTCACTGGACACTGCACTTACATTTTCTATTGTCATGGGTGATTATGGGGATATGAGATATCACAGGGCATGGATTTTGATGAATGAAATAATGTTGTATCTCAGTATGTGATAAATACTTACACCATGATTAGTTATGCGATATGGAATCATCTTCATAGACTAGACTCATATGTAAATGTTCAACTATCATTTGGATAATCCTTGTTGCATATATCAAGGTTATGAATCTTCTTCCTTGATTCAAATTTTAGTATCGGAGATGGAGGTATTCTTTCCCTCAGATATGGACTAGGGAAATCCCAGTTGTCACAATGTATCTTAGTATGTCAAGAATCTGGCCACACAAAGTTCTCGAGTAATCATGCAGTTCAATGTCATGTGGTTAATAATCTTTGGACATGAGGTTTAACATTCTAGGTTTAAGTCTAATTAATTTCATGGTGAAATTATAAAATATACGAAAGGTAGGAATCATTTCATGGTGGATGGACTAGGATATGGGATCTGGGTGTCACTACATATCCTGCAGAGGCAGGAGTCTAGAAACATTTAGTTTTGTAAATCCCTATGTGCCAGTCTAACCTGTGCATAGGAAGGGGAATTTTAATCATTTCATTGATGGAAAAAGACTTGGTGTCATTGTTTCTCTACATATCCTATGGATGTTGGACTCATTCAATACGTAGGTCTTGGGGTACCTTGTTCATTAACGTTGTGTAGTTAGGACATATGATTTTCCCTATGTGAGTCTAACCTGTAGATAGGGTGGGGCAATGTTTTATGGAGTATGGACTATGATATGGGATCTAAGAGTCACTACATATACTACGAGGTCAGGAATCAAGTCACACATAGTTCTAAAAAGGTAATTCCATGCTTACGTCTGATATATACATAGAAAAAAGGAGAATTTAGAACATTTCATTTTTGGTGGAGGGAATGTGATAGACCTTCGTGCTTTGTTAGTTTGAGGAATCCATTAGTACAGTTCCAAAACTCTTGTGAGATATGTTCATAGTGAGAAAATGATATTTCAAGGGTTTCTCTCATAGTCTAATGATGAACGAAGGCATGATCGAGGCACTGGCCTCCACCACTTAAATCCATCTTTCCCCTTTCTATAATGTTTTATTTATCAAGGGATCACTCAGACACTGTTCGATCGTAACATCCTCAAACATCCATGATAAAGGAATTCATCTACAACACCACAATACTATCATATTTGGGAGGCACTATCTTCACCTCACTATTTTTAATCACATATCAATAACACATCTTAATGGAAGAAGAGTCTCTATTTCATGCATGTATTAATTCATGTTGAAATTCAATAGAACAGTTCTCTACAGATACTCCATTCCACCAAATACACGTCTCACCTCCAATACCACCATCTGGAGGGGTCCAATCCAAGCTGGATTTTCACACCAATATCTTGATCCAATCATCTACAAACTGAAAAGGGGGTCTGGTACCCCATGAATCTTAAGTGATCCCTATCAATGAAACCCTAATTAAAAACTCAACAAAGGTTGGTCATTTTTCAATACCTCTAGAGCCAAATGATGCTCCATGGAGAAGAATGGTTCCCAGCATAACCATATGATCAATCAGGGTCTAAAAAGATACAAAACCTGGACCATAGCCTCGATTCAAAACTCTACTTATGAGTCCCTATCTAATAATGGAACCTCAATGATATTGATCATTGGAACTAGAATAAAAATCGAATCTTGTGTGAACCATCATCCTTCCTTGATGGAGTTATCATCTTCTCAATAAGTAGATGATCATATTTCCGATCTAGATAAGGATATAATTACTACTCAATAAGAGATACCACTTCTCAGTTCTCTCCTAGAGAAAAAAACCTCATGGGTGGGTTCGCAAATTGAGGTCTCATGGAAAAAGTATTCATCTTCTTGAAAATATCTCAAAAAACTATCTATTTATCATTATGGAGTCATCTTAAAAGTAATCAAGGAATATCACAGTCTAGGAGAATATTTAGGGAGCTGACCTAAGAAAGAAAATCAACGGACTCAATCCTATATGATGCTTGTAGCACTTATCCTTGAAACTAATGTTTCGATATGACATGTTGACATGCTAGTAGTCATTTTCCTAGTGAATGGATATGAAAGCCTATGCACCAGCATTGGTTTCCCATGTATGGAAGTTGTAATTAATGAACTTTGACACAATTGTCCGAAATTCCAAACCAAAAATTATTTGGTGGAAAAACTACATAAAATGAAAAGGGTTGAACCACCACTTATACCAATCTATCATGGCTAGAACCAATGATTTCTACCTTTCCAGTGGAAGACCATTCCACAAATATCCCATTTCGACCATTATAGGCCAAGGGTTAGAGACAAGCACCAAAAGACATAAATAATATGGGATGACTTTTACTAATATACAAGTACACATGTATCTTTCCATCTCAATGAATAATTGTAGAGGAATAATAAAAAAGGTAATATCATCTAGATTACAATCCATGAATGTAATAATATTGGGGGAATAAAAATGAGTAGGATTGAGAAAACAGAAATGCAATGGGAAAAATACATGTGCATACAGAAGTGATGTCTCCACCATAAAATAACATGAAATGAAATTTTGAGAGATCCTAGATCTAGATCTCGACGTTCTAACCACTATACATAGTCAAATTCATCCATTTATCACTATTTTATGAAGAAATCAGCACCAACCAATCTATCATCTATTTAAGACATGAAAACTATGGAAAAAACCCATCCTGGGGTGTGTATATAAATACCTAGTATGAAGACCCAATAAATGATGGGGAAGTAACAGACAACATAATATAAATATTCAAATCATCACAATGAAGGCATGAAAATCATTATATATTTATGAGAGAAAAACCATAATAAAAAATTAGATGTATTTAATAAGAATCCTTAACAAGAGAGAAAAGTGATCTCTGTCTCCAATGCCCAGCTAAAAATAATTAGTCTACCTGGAGATTTAAAAATGGATCATTGTTGATTCCCAAAATATCATGTTTCTATCCAAATATGTATACATGTGGAGCCACATATCACCATTAATACATAAATTACGGTAACAATCTCTAAGGAATAGAGGACCTTTCTTCTACTGTGACTTGATAGTATCATCTCCATGGATAGAGGACCCACACCCAGGTGTGATGGGGAAGTATTGTCTCTATATAAACAATGAGTTTGGAAGACCCTCACCATTTTGTGATAGGGGAGCATCATCCCTATGGATAGAGGACCCACACCCAGCTGTGCTAGGATGTCCCATCTAAGTTTTCCCAATGAGTTTTCATGACTTATTTCCTGGTTTAATAGGGGAGTACCATCTTTAGGGATAGATAACCAACACCCTTGTGTGATAGGGGGATACCGTCAACATTTACATAACAAGTATAGAGTGCTCATGCACTGGTCTAATTGGGGACTAATGATTCCATATATAGAGGACCTTCACTCTAGTGTAATAAGGGAGTACAATATTTATCTCCATGATCATTATAGAGGACACATTACCTAGTGATAAAGTGGTTTCAACCTCCAAGGATAGATGACCTACACATTGTTCCATTCGGGGTACCACTCAGAAAGTAGAGGACCCTCACCCTAGTGCATCAGGGGGCACCACTTGTATGACCCTCACATTAGAGTTCTAGGGGGTACTAGCTAGTAGGCAGAGGACATGTGCTCTAGTTTTTGAGGGGATTACTACTCAGAATGTAGGTTACAATGGCCAAAGTGCGTTAGGGGTACCAATAACTATGTATATGACACGTTCCCTAGTTCTTTAGTGGGGTACCAGTCAGTTTCTGGAGGATCCATGCTCTAGTGCGTTAGGGGAGATATTAATCTACAATGATCTTATATGGTTGACATTATTATTGAGAACTACCTAAATAACCTTCATGCCCATAAAATATCACATTATATCTCAATGCCCACTACAAATTTCACCATCGTGTTCTACAAAGAAGAACACTTAGGATATATTTCACATGATCTAAAAAAATGAGTCAAAACGAAGGACATAAAATATGGAAAATATTTTAAAGAAGTACATGGCATGTAAGGGAGTCCTCATGGGGTGTGGTCTCACTTAGCTAGCTAGAAATGATCCTAGTTGTGTCCACGTATCATTCGATACCAATATTACGCTGGTTATCCCATGTAATCCCATAAAATAGGGATTTTATTGTCAATATCCCAATGTACACATGAGGATCGTCATCGGTTCTATGAGAGAAAACATCCAAACAACAATATATCACCATAAATGACAATAGATCATGAAATAGATGATTATATTCTGGTTCACATGGAAAAAACTCTCAATAGAGGCTAGTTAATTTTCCAATAATAACACCAAGTGAGAATGAAATATTTTAGTGCAACACTTACGTACATCACTTCACGAGCTTGATAAATGAGTTCGGATTAAATACATGATATTGGTTTTCAAATTTCATTCTCAACATATTCATCATAATGTTGCATATGGATCATCAATCTGATACCACATGAAATAGATAAAGCATTTTCTACATTCTATACTAATAGTAATTATAATAATAACAACAAGAACAAATATTATTATTATTATTTTTGTTACTATTGTTTTTTTTGTTTTTGTACAATAATTGTTATTATTTTTGTTTTTATTGGGAGTCTCATGGACCCGAACTGTGAGACTAGAAATGGAATTCAACATTGATCTTGAATTGACTATCTCAATGTTAAGGTCTTGATATCATAAATGCTTTATTAATCATACATCACATGTCATATTTATTGTATAATTGGAGTTTTCAAACCATTGTTTTTCAAAAATGTCCTCACTCATACCCCCCTCAAAATTGTTGTAAACGATTCTCCAAGGAACCTCCAATATGTAATCTTCTTTATATTATTTTATTAATTGTTTTATCATTATTAAATTAATTCAATTTTTATTTTCATTTCCTATCAAAAAAATTTCACTACCCGGCGTGCGAAGCCCTATTTAAATCCCCATGACGTGGCACATCCTCTTCAAATAATCATTATTATTACAAAAATGTTGATAATAATATAAAAAACATATTATTATTATTGAAAAAGACGAACAATAATATTAAATCATAATAATTACTAAAAATACAAACAATAAAAAATCTCAATGGACATAGAAACATCACATCCATAAATGTGCCTCCCATTCAACTGTTGGTAGATCATGTTTCACTACATGTCATCACTATAAATCAATTGAGAAAATGAGATCACACTTAATTCTCATCACATCATGATCACAAATGTTCACATGATGTACTAATCTAATCTATTCACAAATCATCATCTTTCTCATATATAAATACATCCACAAATCAAAAATATGTGGGTCATTCATGATATTGCAACATTTCTGAGGGTTCAATTTCACTCACACGTTACCAAAAAATGTTAAACCATAGCCCTATTAGGCAATGGTTAAAAACATGATTAACAGAGAGGGGAAACACAAAATCAAAGTGAACCATCATTGGATAAAAGTTTTTTGGACAACGATTTTATAAAAAGGTGATAAAATTTGCAACTAGGAAATAATTATTCCTTATTAGTGTAATTAATAAAATTTTTGGGGCTCATGAAATGAAAAATTAGCGCAGAACAAAAATAGGAAAAAATCATGCTAAATATTCTAATCAAAACGATGAAAACCACACATAAAAAGACCTAACTCGATTATGGATTGATCATTGGTGAATAATGCACACTCTAGTGATTAATTTGATGACCCACTATGTTTTTTTCATCCCTTGATTATCCTCTATCCGATAGTTTTCATTCTATGATCCCGATCCACTAGAGAAGAACACTTTCTTCCTCTACCTAAATCTAGTAAGGGTTATGCATCTAACCCTCACCCAATCATCTTAATATGGTATTTATACATGATTTAATAAAGTCATTCAATAAAACAAAAAAAACAAATTATTTATTTATTTTTATTAAATGAACCCACCAATAATGGCCTCTACCAGACGTCTCTCAGAGACTAACATTATATTTCATCTAGGTCAAACCCCGTAATCAGGATTCAACCATGGTCTCATATATTAAATATAATATTCATTTCAAGAGATAATAGATTATCTAAAAATTAATAATCCTTTTTTGATATAAAATATATTTAATATTTATTAAAAAATAACATCGGGATTATTAGGGCTTGAAATCGTGTGCCTTCTCACCACATAACATAAAAAATATTCTTATAAATATTCCCAAATCATACAAGACAAAAAGATTTTCTAGGGTGATTTTACTTTGATTCACCCATTTTATAAATTTTTTAGAATATAACATAAATTGAGATTTAACTTACAATTTTATTGACAAAATAAGAGTCAATATATAAAAATATAATGATTTTGGGATAAAGAGTGAGGAATAAATTATCAACTATCAACCTAAATGAATTTCCCATATTTTAAAATGAAACAAAAAGAATTAATAATACTAATCTAATAGTTAGTAAAATCAATGTGGTATGATGAAAAGACAAAATCATGTACACCTCCAGTCATCTAAGCATAATTACACTAATTAAATGCTCAACTCGGTGGTTGTCATTGATTTAGCTCTAAGAACAATGAAATTAGAAATTTTTTCTATACATTGTTTTGTATTTATAATTATCCCCCATCTCATTGTAATAGATAGTAATTTTTTCACAATGACATATAATTATGAGACATTTATAGAAAAATTTAAATTTGGATATGTCCAACTAGAAGCATCTGTAGATAAGATAATCCATTCATCAACAATGAAACATTCCAATGAAATTAATTCATTAACTATCATTATTAATTCCTCAATAACATAATTTTTATTACTTTTAGTGGTTTTAATTACTATATTTTGATGCCATGAGTTAGTGGCATCTATTTTATCTTTATATTTTTGAATTAATGAGGATGTTTTCTCATACAATACTAGCATCACTCGTTCCCCATATAACACAATGAGACCCTCACCCCACAAATTGACCTTATCCAAAATAGTATAATAACACGTATCTCAAATGAACTATATTGGCCATCATAGTTATTAATCTTCTTCAGTGTTACTTTCTTCATTCATCATATCTTAAGCACAACTAGATCATCAACTCTCAATCACTGAAAGTTAATTTTTTTATCAAACCCCTTTTAGGATAAGTGAGAACACCAAATTTCATTTGGGTAAAACAGTAACATAAAACACAAACTTGTTTAAAGTATGCTTGATCCTGGTTGAGGCAATCTCCTTACCTAATTTTTAGGAAAGGGATGGTACCTCTATGTCTGGGTTATATGTTATTAGATCTTAAAAGTGTGCTTCCAGATTAACCCAGGACTTAAGGTACTCATTTATGTTTATCATCAATTCATTGAATCTTCTATTCAGTGTTTTATACAACTTGTCTATCAATTATACTTATTCACTATTATTTTCCACATGTATCAATCTTCCCATCAACTTATATGGTTTCTCTTTTGTGGAATTAATAATAAGAAATTTCTCTATTAATTATTCTCTTGAATGCATAAGTAGTTCCAGAACCATCTCAGGTTCTGTATAAACCTCTTGCTACTGTCTCGATGACATGACCACAGTACCTTCAACCTCCTCCTCAAACCACATGTCCTCAAAATGTAGTAAATACCCACTAGGATGGTACCAACCCAACTTCCCTTCTGTATACCCTTAAGAAACCTCCAAGGTATCTGAGAGATTATTCCACTTTACGACCTCTTTGAATTCACATACTGACCCATGATCTCCATTATCTGGATCCTTCATTCTATTTCCCACTAACTAGAGCTCTGAGATCAAGGTGTTACCACATCTTTTAGCTGACTGAGTCTCCATTGGTCTTGGAAGGCTTGAGTAATGTTTACGCCCCTTTGTTTTCGTTTTCTTGTTGGTAATGAAACTCCTCAGATCCATGTTATCCTTATATCCTCTCTTCCTCCTTCAGATGTTAAGAACCATACCATAATCTCCCATTTCATTATCATTTGAGGTTTACCTTTCAAACTCGACTTCAAGGAGTCTATTGGCAATGCACTCTGAATGACCATTGCCACTAAGGTAATAAAAGTGATTATTCATGTTAAGGGATCACAAGGTCATTCTCTGTTAAGACCCCTGTTTATCATTCAACAGGATATCAGAGGCATGTATTGGTACTATGTAGTCCTGGATATCCGTAAACCTTCCCCCACTCGTCTGTTGTGACACTCCTTCAGCATTGAAAACATTACCTTCTCACACATTTAGTTTATAATGGTCATTCTTCGAATTCCATGTGGAATCCACACTAACCACACCACATTACATTATGTATGATCGGTCTTGATCAGCAACGTAGGGAAATCCCATATCTTTTCCCGAGTGTTTGAAAATATCCTCCACCTTTTTATTGTCCCCTGATTTCATAACATGTAACTCTTCTACCTTAGGTTGATCCCTAGAGGTGCCCAGTAATGGTTGCTATATCATAGCTTCACGAGATCCGACAACCAAATAGCTATTGTTACCCCTAGAACAGGTGTTTATATTACATTCGAGCTTAAAACCATACTAACATAACCCAGTTTTTTTCATATAGAAAAAATATCATACCAGGACTCAAAAAACCACAGGTTGTTTCCAATATAATTCCTCCCCAATTTTAATCCATACAAACTCATCTAGCCTTCTAGAAACTTCAACTTCCACACTTATTTGAGGAGATACCAGATTACATATTGACCTGATTCTAATATAAAAGAACATATATCTTCCATCCATGTTTCCGTACTTGTGAAATATCGACGAATTTTGAAATGGTAATGGATGATAGGGTAGGCTAAATCATGTATCCATTATCAAGATGTCATGCTTCATATAAAGGTATAAGTACCACATGAATAGAAAAAATGGGAATCGTTGCATATGTGATGAGTAATAGACCATACGTTGATCAAATCATCCTCCATTTGAAACTGAATCATGAAAACTAGAAGAAAGATGTGATCACAGTAACCCACAACTAAATTCAATATCTATAAAAAATATATACATCATTGAAATTGTGACAAGTATTCATCCATTCATTATTTGTTTTTAAAACACATAAATCTCATACATTTTTTTCAGTCATTAGTTTTGATCATCCTCCTTCATTGAATTATGGAATATTAGACATGTTGGTGTGATACTCACTACGCATTACACCCACTTTATACACTCCCGAACACTAAAGATTCATAAAAAATTGGTAGAGTTTCAACTTTTTGGTATATCCCTAATATGAAGAAAAATTTATATCTTTCATCATGTCATGAAATCCCAACTTCAATTGTCACACCATGGTAAAATTGGAAATATGAATCGATCATGGTTCCCCCTTAAATCCATGCATTGGATTTCCCTTCGAACTACTACGAAAATCATATTCCATGGTGGATATTGAAAATGGTTACAAAAAATATGTGGCCAAAATATCATATGAGAGGTCATGAAAATTATCATACGAAGTGTGGCCTCCAAATTTCTTATCGTAATTTCCTGTGAAAATTATACCATGAGTCATTTTGGGAAATTATATTAACGTCGTCTATAGAAAATGGTTTTATAATAAAATACAATATAGTTAATATGATGATGGTTGTTCAATAAAAATGAAACATTTCGGAAAGTAATTTTTTCTAAATCTGGGTTGTCATAATTTTTTAAAAAAACGTATTTTACACTATTCTTTTATTAGTTCCATTAAGATTTAATACACATGAAAATATTAAACAATAAAGAAACATATCAAAACGTATTACAAATATCAATGATAAAAATGTTGCTTAAAAAAATTCTATTTAAAATGCCAAAAAGCAATATATTACTAAAAAATATTATGACATATAAAAACATATAAAAAATGTTTATATAATTTTTTTAAAAAAAGTACATATGAAAGTTAACAAAATAGATCATATATTAAATAATAAAAATTGTAATGTAAATTAATAATTAAAAAATATCAATTTATAAAAAATAATAACATTGAAAAATATAAATTTTGCGTAAATTACTGTTTATTAAAATATAAATTTTTATTATAAAATAATTTTATTAACAAAAATTAATTTCGAAAACCATAAAAAATATTTTTTTCATGAAATAAATTATAAATATGTACTCATAAAAATATAACAAAAAATGTTTACATTAAAAATTTTTATAATGTTTTGTAATGAAATAATAAAATATTCTTTAACAAAGAGAAATTTATTATTTTATTAGTGTATATTCAATTTATATGCTGTAAATTTTTAGTTCCATAATTATAATATATTTTATAATGGAACTTAAAATAAAAACAACCAATTTTCTGAAAAATTTACATTTTTATTTAAATGCAAAAATTACTATGAAGAATTACAATCATAAAACAAATAAAGGTTAAATTTTAAAAAATAGTTTATTTAAAAAATTTGATTGTAATAGATTAATAAAATATTCTTTTTGAAAAATATACTAAATAGTGGAAAATTCCAATGAAAATTTCCTCTAGAAAATATGTTGGAAAGACCCACTAAAAATATAATTTAAAAAATCAATTCAAAAATAATATACCAGAAAAAACCATAGGAAAGTCAATTATAAAAATCCATTAATAAATTTTTGAAAAATTTTCTGATAGAAAAAATTATTGACAAATGAATAGAAATTTGTCCATTAAATATTTTGACTAAAAAATGAAATTCAATAAATAATTTAGGATATTATGTCAAAACATTTAGTAAGAGTTATTGTGGATGTGTTGGGGATAGTTGCAGTGGAAGTTACCATGGGTGTTCTAGGGATGTTCTAATGGATTTTCCGGTGACAGTTTGAGTGGATTTTCTGCTAGATGTTCCAATAGAAGTTCTCATTGAAGTTCTGATAGAAGTTCTGGTGACATATTCACTGGAAGATCTGGTGGAAGTTCCACAGTACAAAAAAAGTTAATATTTATAAAAATACATAATATATTCATAAAAATAAAATTTTAATATATTAATTTGTGTTAAATTCAATTATAAATAATATATATTACATTTTTTACATAAATTTTTAAAAATTAATTTAATTTAAATTATAATATAAATATAATACATGAATATAAATTAAAATAAAATTTATGTATTTAGTAATATGCATAATAAATGCCATTATAAGTTATATTAAATATATTTTTGACAAAATCTATATAAATAAAAATTATAAATTCATTAAGAGTTCCACCAGAATATTTAATGGATGTTCTTGTAGAAGTTGCATAATACAAAAAAGAACATAATTATTATAAAAAAAATAAAAATTATTGGAAATTAAATTTAATAAATCTATATATATATATTAAATGTAGTTATATAAAATATATATTACATTTTGTACATATATTTTATAAAAATTATATAATTTCCCATTTAAAAATTTATATAATACATGAATAAAAAATTAAATAAAATGGATATATTTTGGAAAAATCATAACAAATGAACTCAGAAGATATATTGGATATATTTTTTACAATATTTTAATGAATAAAAATAATAAAACCATGATGAGTTAGAGTGGATGTTCTAGTGGATGTTCTAGTAGAATTTCCTATAGAAGTTCTGGCGGAAGTTCCATAACACAATAAATTAATATATTTATCAGACATCAAACTATATTTTTTAAAATAAAATTATAATAAATATATTTATATTAAATGAATATATATAAAATATTTATAAAATTTGTTTAAATAAATTGTATAAAATATATGAATTTCAATTTAAAAATGTATAAAATACATGAATAAAAATGTAAATAAAATGTATATGTTGAGTAAAATGAATAAAAAAATTCACAAATAAGAAATATTGAATATATTTTTTAGATAATTTTTTTATAAATTAAAATTATAAATATATTAAGATTTCCAATAGAAGTTTTTGTGGAAGTTCCAGTGGAAATTCAAATGGATTTTGCAATCGATGTTTCTGTGAAAATTCTAGTTGATGTTTCACAATACAAACGAAGTTTATATTTACAAAACTAAAGAATATAATAATAAAAAATATAATTTATATATTTATATAAAATGAAATTATATTAAATGAGTATTACATATTTTGAAATATATTTTATAATTTTAATATAATTTTCCATTTTAAAATTTATATAATATATATATATATATAGAAAAAATAATAATAAATGCACATATAAGATATATTGAGTATTAATATAAATTAAATTATAAAAATTAAATTTATATAAAATTTAATTATATAAAATATGAATTACATTTAAAAAAAATTATAAAAGCAATATACTTTTGAATTTAAAAATGTATATAATATATGAATAGAAATTTAAATAAAATGTATATATTTAGGAAAATTTTCCTAAATTCACTTATAAGATATATTAAATATATATTTTTAAAAATATTTATAAATAAAAAAATTCCATAATGAGTTCCAAAGGATGTTATCTTGAATGTTTTATTAGATTTTCTTGTAGAAGTTCTATTGGAAGTTTCATTCGATGTTTCAGGGGAAGTTCCTATGAAAGTTCTACAGCACAAAAAAAATATATATTTATAAAACATCTGAATATAATTATAAAAATTAAATTATAATAAATATATTTATATTAAAATTAAATATATTTTATATTTATTACCTTTTTAAAATAAATTTTATTAAAATTTTGTAATTTACATTTTATAAATATATGTAATTCTTGAAAAAAATAAAATAAAATGTATTTAATTTGAAAAATTTATAATAAATGCACATAGAAGATATATTGAATATATTTTATTTTCCAAAATTTGTATAAATAACAATTATAAATCTATTAAGATTTTTGATGGAAGTTCCAATAAAAGTTTTAGTAGAAGTTCTAGTAGTAAAACACAACATAATCAAAATATATGTTTATAAAAAAATAGAATATATTAATAAAAATTAAATTAAAATAAATATATTTATAAAAATTAAAATAATATAAAATATGTAATACATTTTTTTAAAATAAATTTTATAAAAATAATATAAATTACTATTAAAAAATTTATATAATACTAAAATAAGAATGTAAATAAAATGTATTTTTATATAAAAATTTATAAAAAATGCACTTATAAGCTATATTGAATATATTATTCTATAAAACATGTATGAATACTAATTATGAATCTAAGTGATTTTAAATAAACCATTATAATCATTAATTAATTCAATGTTTTCGACCACATTTAATCTATATTTTCTAGGCTCATGTGTTAATTAACTCCTTATAATCAGAACAATACCAAATTAAATTTACTATGATACAACAGAGATATCTACAATGACCAATTCAAGTTGCCGAATATAAAAAATTAAAGTGAAAAAACCAAAAATGACAACCAATCAAAAATTGACTGTTTTAAATGATGATAATAATGGTAGATCTGTGTTGTGAGTAATTTTACATGAACCCATTTATTTTCAATGAGTAAGAGTGATTTTTTAACTCTACAATTATGGATATGTGAATAAGAAATATTTGTTATTTTCATTACATGCTCATGCCATTGGTTATAAAAGATAATGATTTGTATCCAAAAATTTCAAAAGAATCAATTCTTAAAAAAATACCAATAAGGCGATTCCATATGCATATTCTATCTGCTTACTTGATTTGGATATCAATATGTTCCTAGAATCCAAATTTGAAACATCCTACATCACTGAAGTTCCTCTTCATCAGCTCGTACTCCATACACCCAATTGAGAGGGTTCTCACAGTGTATCTCGATAATCCTCACAAGAAAAAAGTACAAAATATAACATGAAACGTCCATTTTTTTACAATGTCAGAAAAACATATATTTCAATAGTCGAAATATACATGCTTTAAACCATACATTTTTGATAATATATGGCTCTGAAAACTCAATTTCTCCAAAATCTATAATTCAATAAACAATATAATAAAAATGAGATTTTTTAAAGATGATAGTTCATTTGGTTAGATTCAAGAATGATAGCTTCGGGGCCCTAGTATGACCATCACCACTTTCACCTACAGACATGTTTTGGATGATCATTTTAGCTTTGATTCCACACATAATATTAGAAATATTCTTCTTCGAAGACAATTTTCATTGATGAAAACAAAAAAGTTTGAAATATAACTAAAAAAAGATAAAGATACAATTAAATGAAATAAATTGAGGGAGGGACAGAGTATTAGTTGGATATATAAGAATACAGTAAAAGAGGCTAAATTGTAGATATTCCACACTGCCCAAATTCCACTTTGGATGTTAAATAATCCCCACCACACTGCCTATTCATGGATGTTGAACTACTGCACTACCCTAATCAGAATCCTTGAATGCACTTATGATGATAGAGAGACGTACCACCCTGTCACTATTAGGAATATGTCTCGCCATCCATTCTTGATAAGGATGCTTGACCGTGGTTTGTGACACCACTATATCGAAGGCATTTCTTCTTTTACTGGAGAAATAAAGTTCTATATTCTCCAAATCAATTATGAAACTCTCACTCTATCGAATGAAGAAGATATAAAGCTTCCTCACCCCAGTTGAATATGGGTAATGAGGATGGAGATGGCCAAGATAGTGAGAGTTGGGTCATTGCAGCGGGGGAGATTAGAGTCGTTATGGGATGTGAGAACTAGGGTCACGACTGGCGGTGAGGTGTGAGGGAACTGAGTCATTAAGAGTGTGAGATAATGGGGATGACCATTGCAAAACCAACAGATAGAAACTCCCTTATTTTCTCGCTACATTATGATCCCACCATATCTAAAAAAATTATGAGTTAACAACACACTGCATAACTAGAATATTCTATGAAATAGGGTATATGAGATGATAAAATCCATGATAAATATCCCATGATGTAATATATTAGAATATCCTATGATCTTTATGAATCTCCTAATTTGATAATGTCCTATTAAGAAGCCATTAAAATGAAAAATAATTCTCACCTAAATATTAAAAAAAATAGAATTGAAAAAGTAATTAATTTTAAGAAACAATAAAACCAAAAATCACAAAAATGAAATAAAATGAAAAAAAATTCCAAGATAAATTCCTCAATAGAGCGAATCATGATTTTTCAATTTCAAATATAGAATTAAAATTTATTCCCTCAAAATGTATTCAAATATTAAAATCATGAATCATGTTTCTTTTATATCATGGTAATTCTCTCTCCTGGACCATTTATAATATAATAACAAAACCTAGTTTCATATTATCAATTAATTACAAAATCATGTGATATCATTATAATTTTCCAAGAATTAAAATGTGAACACAAAATAAAAAATTATGAAATATTAATCCTTAAAATTTAATTTAATCACAAAATAACATTATTATATCATCAAAATGATGATCTAAACATTAATTCAAATAAGGCAACATCAAAAATCATAAAAAATCAAATCTTATATGAGGGATCACTGCAAATAATATCATCACATTGTGGAAAAGGTTTTGCAGTGGATTACATTCATTCTACAATCCCTTATTTGTCATATCATAGGATATAAATCATTAAAAAATTCATTGAAAGATTATATAATTATAGGCTCAGCCAAAAAATAAATAAAAACCATATATATCTATTCCAATTAAATATGCAGGCATCCATCATTCTGTCTTGGATTAATTATCCATTGTGAAAGAAATATGTTTCTGGAAAACATATTTAAGACATAATAATAAGAAATCTAGAAAACTATTTCAGGGGATATCATTAAAATATATCCCAAGTTGACCATTTAAAATTTTGATGTATGTTTACTTATAAATAATAAAATTTATATTAGCATTATTAAATTTTGTTGAAAAATAATAATTAATTACCTTTATATTTTAAATAAGTTTTATTTTGAAAGGAAATAATTTATAAAACAATGAGAATAAAAATTACTTGAAATCCATAAAACTGAAAGAAATATTCTTAGGTAAAAGTAAATAAAGTTTTTGGATAATGAGATAGTGTGGAAAATGATAAAAAAGGCACACCTTTCACACTTTTGTAAAGTCAATGTCAACAGATGATGATCATTGCAGAACTTTTTTAAAAAGATATTCATCTAAAACTTTTATGGAGAAATTAAATTTCAGTAGAAAAAACTCTTACTCAATCATAAAATTATATAGAATTATATCTTCAAAATAATATAAAGAATATGGTCATGGAAGATAAAAACCCCCAACTAAAAATTTTAGGTATGGTCGGCTACACTTAACAGAATCATTTTGGTTATGATGTGAACCAAATGTATTTGAAATTTTAAATAGACATCTAAAACAGGTAAATAACATGAGGTTAAGAAAATATATTGTTTTTTAGAGATAAATAGCATAAATTTTCTCTTTATAAAAATTTATACATAAAAAATATTGATTTCAAAATGAGATTGAAAAGAAAACCCGAACCTTTACTATGGACGTCCATAAAGGTTTTCAAGCCTTATATATAATAATTTTATCTTTATTATTTATATATATAATATTAAATTAATAATTTTTTATTAATATAATTAACATTTAATTCTTTATCACACACATATTAATTATTTATTCTTAAATTCAATATTTAGGTGTTAATTGTTTTGTTCTCCAATTCCTACTTCAGTTTTGTGGTTTCAGTCCCTTTAACTTGATCATGGGTTCAACACATCTATAATGTTCATAAATATTAATTATATGTGTTTGATATAACTATATATTCTCATTATCAATTCATGGAACTTATGTTGATGGATCACATGGAACACTTAAAAATTACTTTTATTTATTATTAAATTTAAAAAAGAATTGAATATATTTTTTAATATAGATTTATATATTGCCATTAAGGAATTTTGAAAATGTATTAAATTAATCGTTATTTCAAAAAATTATTAATACTTAGGTGTTATTTGTAATTCATGATGTAAATGGTTTAACATTGTTCATGTTAGTGGTAAAACTGTCCCAAATAAGAAAACAGTATAAAAACTTTATCAATACGAACATATAATTTTAGAGTAATAATCACATTTATTAAATATTATTGATTAATCACCCTTTTATCTTGGTTAAAATACTTATTTAAAATTATTTTTAAAGATAAGATTTAGTCTAATTATTAAGGGGAGCATAACACTTTCTTGGACGACTTGAATCCTCTCTTAGAGAGCTTCACTAAAATAAGGTATTTGAGTATTCTTATGAATATAGGTTCCAAAACATGAGAGAGTCTTGTTATGTTGATAATTTGGTTATTTATTAAACAGAAAAAAAGTTAAAGGTGCTTGTATAAGTGGGTAGAGATGCGGTCCTTTTATTGGTGAGCATGAGTGACATTTTCACAAATACAAATTCCTTAATGTATAAAGAATGTATTTTTACTTGTAAATTGGATAAAATGTGGAGGAATGTTAGGTATATATAAAGGTATGTCTACCAATCCCTAATAAACCCATTTATAGATGATATTTTTTGATATTTTATGACATTACCACAAAACCTATCCCTTTTTCCTCAATTTATGCTTTACCATGATGAATATTTTTACTTTAGTAACTTATTTTTATGCCTAAAAATGAAATTGAACTCCTTAAAACAATTTCTGTGACGATTATAACATTATAATATGTATAATTCAGATTCTAATTCTCAATAATAACAATTTAAATTTCAAATTGAAACATAATTTATATAGAAAAAATTGATTTTATAGAAAAATTTAATTTTTATTCATTATTTGTTCTTACTAATATTTCATTTCAATTAATAATTAAATGATTGTTAATTAAATAGTTTAAAAATTAAATATTTTTTATAATAATAATTTAATAGTGGTAAATTTAAATCATTAAATTAAAATCACACAATATTTTTTAAAATAAGTCATTGAAAAATATCCCCTTTAACAATAAATAAATTTAATCAAATCCTATTCAAATAAGTTATTTATATAATAAAAATTGTATTATATCAATCCATTTGTATTTGGATATTTCATTTATTTTTATAATCACATCAAATCATTCTATAAAAATAATAATAAAAATAACAAAATAGTACATATTTATATAATAATGTATTATATTATAATATTATTTAAAAATTATTTATTATATGGGAATTATAACAATTTATATTTGTTACTAAAAATTACACAGCCTCATTAAATTTTTTGAAAACAAATATATCCCAATACCATGTATCCAACTATTACATATCCAATGACTACATATCCAATGACAATATTACTAAAGACAATATATATAACGAACATATTACAATATGCTATATATATATACCAACATCTCTAAAATTATTTATCCTATTATCTAATTTCCTTTTTATGATGTATATTTTTTTTATAAATTTAACATCATTTATATAATCATCATTTTGTGTATGATCTTATATTATATTATGATGATGATAATTTTAATCTTGTATTATTTTCATTTAAATGTTGTACCATTCCATTATTAATTTCACTAATTTTGTTTAATGTATTTATCAAGTAATGTAATTAATTTTTTATTGTAATATTCTACTATAATTAATCATTTAACATTCGGTTTATTTTTTGAGTTGATCACGAGCTGTTGAACACATGTGATTTATTTTAAGGGAAATTTATACTTAAATCATGGGGTGTTACACTCAATCTTTTCAACCAGGTACCCAATAAAACAACACCATGTTCTTGATGGTACTTCATAAAGTGTTTTGATAAATACCACATTGGAGTATCCCACGAAATACACTTATTTCAACCTAGACACTATAAATTTTCCCCATATTAAAATAATTAGAAAATAAATTTAATCAAAACAAAAAACATTAATTAGACATAAAAACAAAATTTTGTAAAAAATAGTAATGGATTTTACATCACCCTTCTGGAAATGATTTAATATCAATAAAATTCATTGACACATTCATTAATCATCACTTTTAATGTTCCTTTAAGACTATTAATATCCTATTATTTAAATAAATCATACATGTCCATTCCTTTGTCCCATAGAACATTTACTTGTATTTTAATTACATAACACTAAGAATATTGTTTTGGGAATGTATATTTCATCAACGGTATAAATTATTTAATTTGTATTAAATTTTATTATTCATTAAGAAACATATTATTTTAATTGTTAGGGCTATGTTTTTTGTTTTATGTGGCTTGAGAAAATTTTCATTTGTATTTAGTATGAATTTTTGTGACAAATATTATATAAATTAAATGAAAATTAAAAAAGAATTAAAATAAATTAGGAAATAAAAAGAAATTTAACAGAAAATAAAAATAACATATACATCTTGTTTTCTCTCATAACATTCTATGAGGTTTGAAGTTTATTTTTTTTATTTTTATAAACCACATTAAATACCTTTTTAATTGTTCTTCCCTCATGTACATGTGGATTCCCAAATTCATTAGTTGTGTATAGTTTAATCCAAGTTACTCTTTTTACCACTTTCTTATCAACTATTTTTATATTTCTAAAGAAAACCTTACGAAAAAAATCCTTTCAAAAATATCATTTATAAGTGTGAAATTTAATATGGGAATACAAATTTGAGTATTATTATAGACTCATTGATTATCACTCTAAGATGGTGAATGCATGATCTTTACTAAATACATTATATCATTGTGAGATGTTTTAATTTTGAGTTAGATCAATTTATAATTAATTTTTTTGTAATAAAAATGAATTTTTGGTTGATAAATAATTGAAAAAGTAACATATAATAAAATTAATCATGGATGATAAAACATGTTTAGATAACCCAATTCGTGAAATTGAAATATCAATATTTTTATTATTATAAATGAAGATTTTATTGATGTTTTTATTTTTAATAAGTAAATGATATTTATTATGTGTGGCGTAGTTGATAACTCGTATTTTTTCATGTTTTAATATGATTTTAAATAAAATTTATCCTTCAATAATGATTTTTGAAGAACTATTCATGTTCTATAATGAAAAAAAATTGATTGAATTATTTAAACTAATCTAATATGATGCAAGTTTGTTATTTTTCTGATATTATTTTTTCTATTGATAGAATTAATATATATATATATATATTATAGTAAAATTTACCTATAAATATCATAATTTAAAAAAAATTATATGCATATTTAGTTGGATTTTTGTATAATGAAAAAATAACTTTTTAATCAAAAACATAAGACAACATGTAATTATTCAGATTAGTGGGAAATATCCAATTTCATAACAATTATGAAATTTTATTTTAGTTAAAAAACTTGCAGATTAAATTTAAATCAAAATATGAATTCATAATTAAATATATTGGTGGAAAAACAAATCATTAATAAGGAATAATGAATTTTCACATTACTATCATCACCTTATATATTGGAAAATAAAACCCCAAAAAAATATCAAAAAAATATATTTAGATCTATGTAAATGGAAAGAATAAAGTATAAACACTTCATATACCTCTATATTAATGCACCATCGAATTTACAAAATCTATGAACACCTATATAATATCAAATGTGTATACACCCATGAGTATATTAAAATATAATTCCATATCCATAGAAATATACAACGATCTAGTTAGACATACCAAGTTTTTATCAACAACCATAGTAGAGGTAATACATTTATTATAAAAAAATCATGTCAAATCAAGATATATATTCTATACCTCAAAACATAATAAGCCCAGAAGGCATTCATGTACATGTATCAACTAATAATATTTATCATCCTCATAGTATTATGATATATTGTATGAGTGTATTGATAAATAAAAATTTCTATATGTTTTCACCTATATATATATTTAATCATAGATTTATATTCCCATGATGATCATAAGAAACTCTCCCGATTTAGAGAATTTTTTTAAAGATGCACACACCAGAACATTGTTGAAAAATTGAACACACACACAACTATGATAAATAGTTAATAACCATTAAAAAATTGTTTATATATAAATAAATAATGATGGGGGATTAACAACCCATATAATATATTTATTAGATGAGGGATTATATAACCCCCCATATAGTTGACCTACACCCCATTGGAATGTATGATATCGATTAGGAGAGTAAATGATCGTATATCTAATATCAAGGATGTATACCAAATCAATTAATGTTTTGATAAGGGGAGTACCTTTCCTCATGCATCATATGGGGGCCCACTCGCTATTGGTGATAGTGTCAATTAAGGGAGTATTAGACCCTATTTTTAATATAGGGGAAATATGTGCTATCATGGATGAAATTGATTAGGGGAGTAACTTATCCCTAATATTTACCCAAGTGATAAATCATATCAACATATACCCATATCATGGCGTAAGGGTCACATTGAGATAATATATCAAGGAAGTGGTCTACTACAATACTATCATTTAAATAATAAGAAAATATTGAGGTTCAAACATATTCCCATATATACAATCAATACTAAAATAAAAAAATTTATACCATCATCCCCTTAGTCATAGGGATGAGAAAATAGATAATCATGTCATCACCTCATCATATCCAAGAATATTTCCATATGTATCCGAACTCTATATCATTATATGTGGAATGAAAATAGCACAAAAGTGGTCACATCATAATATGTGGAAGATGTTTCATCCTTTCCCTAGATCACCCTAGCAGTTTTTAAATGAGAGTTCTCATAGCATAGATATCCATTTCTATATTCAAGTGTCTATGAACTCAATGTGTGTGCTTATAAAAGATTGTTGTGAGACTATGGCCTATAATATATGAAACCATAAATAATAATATAAGAAAACAATTATAGTTATCATAACAACAACATAAATTTACATTAAAAAATTGATCCAACCATGAGAAAATAACAAAACACAAGCTATATCAAAATAAAAAACTATAATTCCACATAATTCATATTAAAAATTTAGAATCTCTATATGGGATGTTCATATACTACATTATTGAAATCTATAATATATATTTCCTTAAACCACCACTAATAGGGTCCCCAAACAAATCCAAAATTTAGTATTTCATGGAATAAGTTAAATTCCAATAATCATAATCAATAACAATGAATATAATATAATTATGTCACCACTATGTGATAACTATGATAACTTGGGATAAACCATAACTTCCTCGACTAGTGCTGGAATAAGTCCAAATATATTACTATAATATCATAAGAACTATTAGTCATTTCATTCCCTTTAATGTAATTCATTAATTCCCATGTTTATCTTGACTTTTATTCACTGAAGTGATCTAAATATGGGATAGGTTTTATGTTTCTATAATAATATAATCTCATAAGTATTTCATATCTTGATCAGAATAATATAAAGAAAAATAGAAAAAGAAGCCCATGTCTGTACTGATTTCATCTTATTGGTCTCTTAATCCCTACATACGTTAATATAAATTCAGATGGGGAAACCATACCATGTATATATCGATATTCTGCTATAGTCATATCATTCTATCGTTATCAAGTTATAAAGACAAACAGGTAATGTACTTTATGCCTATAATGATCAAATCCCTATGGTATATTAATCCATCATTATAAAGATATAAATACATGTAAGAAATGTGCTTTTCTTCTATAACGATCTCATCCCTATTTCATATTGATCCTTCTTAATAATAAAATAAATAAAATTGGAAAGGTGGTCCATATATATAACTATCTTATTCCTAATGAATCGCAATCCCATGTTATCAATATCATGAACATAAATTCATGGATTCCCACAACAAAAACCATATAATGCAATAATAAATAATCTATGGGCTTATCATAAAAAATTTAATTCCATATCTATTGATATCAATTCAATTAAATATATGGTTGGTTCACACACTTACAACCCCTTTCCAAACATCCCATGTTTAGGGTGGTACCACCCGAAATTATAAATATTAATGGTGAACAAAGTGTGCCTTTAAAGCACTAAAAAGTTGTCCATCTAGTTATATGTTAAACCCAATATCCCATTACAAGTAAAGACTCCTATTTCTTTAATATGAATACATATCCCTTTTCTGAAGGAGGTCATTTTGAAACTAATAAGGTCTACTACATCATAATATAACTCTTGAGACACCTCATTGTGTTTAGAGTATAGTGTTATTCACACTTTATATAAAGTATATAACCATTGATTATGATGGAGTTGAAGTATAACGAACTTAGGATAACTCATGACCCTTACCATCCTTACCCAACTAATATAGAGATAGTGGGAACAATTAATGTTATTTCAATTCAAGAACACATATTTTCAAATATTAGTTATCACACATCATAAGAAAATCATATATACTGATGAGGATGTTTGGACACCACCTACCTCAACTTAGTGTACACCCACTCAACCAAAAGTACAATAGAATTGAGTTTCAATTAAAATATCTCTAAAAACCTAACAAGAACTCCGAAATTATGGATAATCTATAAATAATGATGAAGAATTTATAAAAACATAAAATAGAGAGATATTATTAACATAAAATTATATAACCATTACTATGGATGGTTCATGAATCAGAGCTCAACTAGAGAAGAAATCACACTTGGAGAAGTGTTAAAGAGGCTGGTAGTTTGGTTATGAGACATAGAGGGGGAACTAAGGAGACATATTTAAATATATTTTTAATGTTTAACTATTTAATTAAAATTAAAAAATTTTATAGAGGTCTATTAATTCATGATCACATTTGTTATTTTTTAATCATACAAACCCATGTTTACAATTCAATATGATGCATTTTTTCTCAAGGAAATATCCCCTTTCATAGGCGACATATGAAAATCCTAACTACCATTTTCAGCATAATTAAGCAAT
Source organism: Viscum album (assembly GCA_963277665.1). Lineage (NCBI taxonomy): Eukaryota > Viridiplantae > Streptophyta > Magnoliopsida > Santalales > Viscaceae > Viscum > Viscum album. Next base: position 798,572 of record CAUJRU010000118.1, read on the forward strand.
TCAAAATGAGACCCCCACTATTATAGAATGAATAGCCACAAACTCTAAATGTTTTATGTTATGATGAAGCACAACACACTATAAATCCCACTATTTTGTTATAATCATATTCCATTAGTAGTAATTTAACCCATTCTATAACCAACTGGTATAATAATTACCTCCACTGCCATTAAATCCTCTATGAATTAGAACCTATCAAAATACACATGGTGTCCAGATAAAATTTAAATATAATTGTACATCAGAATACATTAGGTGATATAGCCTCCCCACCATATAGATGGTAGTCTTCAAGATGCACCTCTAACCTTATTCATTAAAAATATATATCCATTACACTTGTATATCAGTCTCCAAATCTCATGACTCCTCCTAGAAAATCATGTACTGCTACTAACTTTGTACACGAGGTACTATGTTCCAATATAGAATATTTTCACATTAATACATCATATTAACGAATTATTATTTGAATGAAACATCATATTCCAATGTGAAATTGTTGATGTTGATCATAATAGAATATTGGGGGTAGTATATTTGATGATATGATATTTGAAATATAATGGGAATCACCCAAAATCTCCAATGAATCAATAATTGGTAATTCAAAATATTATTCCTCCCAAAAAAATAAAATGGAACCAAATTACGGATAACAAAACACCATACCTCAAAATCTAGTGGAGCCCTCATTAGTGTGATGCCATTATGGTTGTCACTCAACTCATACTCTAGTGGAAAATGTCGTAGGTCATCATACGATCACTACCTTATCAAGGTAGATGGTAAACACTTCTTCATTAACAAGATATTATTCATCAATTATTTTATGAGACTCCTCCCAATAATAAATATTTCCCTACTTATATCTAGAACAATGGTGAAAAAAACACATCTTACCATATAAGGCCTCATAAGGTTCCATGTGAATCAATGATTGAAAATTATGGTTATTGATAACCCTAATAGGAATGATATGACTCTTCCTTGAAACATTTTAATCAAGGAAACATTCCTAAAAAATTTTCTAAAAAAAATATATATTATACTTATAAAAACCATTAGCCTACGTGTGGTTTTACATTCTGAAATACACCTGGGAACCAAGAAACATTTATAAACCCTGCCAAAAGTGAGATGTTAATTGGGTATCTTGACCTGATATGATACTCCTCCGCAAACTGTGGAACATATCAAATATAAAACCATCCCAACTCATAAAAAGTTCATAAATCCTTAATTTATAGAATATATGAGATCTCCATCATTATGTAAAAAATAACAAATAATATATTTCTGCTGCATCATGATCATGAAATCTCTATATAAAATACAATACAATATAATATCATCTCATATGTACTCAATAATTGGTACAGGATGAAGATAAACTACCTGTATATTGTGCATGAACTTCACCGACTAAAAAAGTGGGGCATCATGAAACAAAACCTATAATATTCCTCTTCATCACAGTATGAAGATACTACCTACATATGACAAAATACTTCTTGGTCCGCCTTGGGTTGAAAATCTGTCACAAAGCATGTGAACCATGAATTATCTCCTCATGAATTCTTGTAGTGTATACAAATAAAACTGAAATATACTAGATCCCACCATCATTATAAGACCAATATAGTGGTGGATCGCCACCGTATGTATTTTTAGTCATATCCTTGTAATTTTAGTTAATAAATAAATTCCCCTTCACACTATCATGTTACAAGGATATGATTCTCAAATGTAGAAGGGTTGATCTACCCTTATACCGTTGAACAATGATATACATCCTTGTGAAGAGAGTTTTCCAATTACTCTCACTAATATAATCACTCACCTTCTGAGCCTATGTCTTCCTATGTAGTGTGTTGACCCTAATGATTCCTTTCCCAAGGGTTTACACTATAGTCATGTCAGAGGACATTACATAATCATCCCCTACTCTCTACTAATTTTTCAGGATATATTAATATGATATATAATGTAGGATCATGTCTTTAGTATATTCCATGAACCTGTGGCTCAAAAGGTATTGGCATTAATAATATAAGCTCCTAGACTACCAATGCCTATATTAGATCACACATCATGTAATTCCTTTTGTGTTTATCTAAAATCTATTTTTTGGATATGAAATTATATTATTTTGAAGGTTTTATTATAGAGTATATGTTATAGAATAATATTATGGTATAATAATAGATCCACAGAATTCTAAATCCACATATAGGTGAAGGCAATGAAAAGAACTGACTTGGGATGGTGGAAGTATAGATGGAGGAATTTACTTTCTTTTGATTAACATTGTTGAATATGATTGAATACATCTATATTTTCTTGGGGATAAATAATATATTATATAGGGTTACATAACATGAAATGGAATTTGAAAAAAAATTATCATGGATTATATAATGAGGAGATATGTGACCTAATGGATTTGATTGAGTGGAGATACGTTGACAAATATTATATGGTAATGTCACTAGAAAAACATGAATGAACATTCTAAAAAATTATTATTGGATCACTTATTGATGTAACATATAATGTTATATTTTATCTCCTTAATTCCATTATGAATAATGTATTTGTGTTTCTCTAATAGAGTACCTCCAAGTCTAATCCATGAAAATCCATTTTTTGTTGTTGTGTGTGGGTGTGTTATTTTTTTATTCCTCTTGTGTGTGTATTTCATATGATATTACGAGATCAAGGAAATATCTTGAGAGAGATTGTAGTATATTTACCACATTTGAGTATTGACATTTAATGTTTCTAGTTTCAGAATTCTTGAATCTTGTTTCCTAAATGGGGTTCCATAAGGGAGTTCAGTAACTTCGGAATCATTGTATAATAAAGGATATAAATGCTATTAATAATATGTATAATTATAGATATATTATAATATTTAATTTTCTTTCATTAATTGAGAGTTTAAAATTTTAGAAAAAATGGAATTGAGGATGGAAAATGTGAAGATTGAATATTTAAGCAAGGTAATATTCAAATTCAAGATGAAGAATATTGAAGAATATTTGTACCTGTACGATATTGATCATTAATTAAATAAAATCAAACAAAAATAAATAGATAATTAAATATTACAATGAATCCATTAAAAATATACTAGGTTAGTTTTAATGATCATGGCCTAAAAATGGTCTTTAATATCTGAGAGGTGGATAAAATTGCATGAATAATGAACACACTCACCAACACATATGAAAATATTACCTCTCTAATGAATATATTTATGATTATGTTTCTATTAAAAATAATGATTTTATAAGGACTTGGTGTTATGTAATTTCAATGTATTTAAAATGATTTCGAATGAACTACATCCGGTGGCATTTGGGTTTGATGATGTGGTGCTGTTATTGACACATCCTTTGTCACTTCTAGAATCATGGGATGAAATTATTACTTATGAATGTAATTATTTTGTCAAAATAGATTCATTTCAAGAAAATATATGATTTTTTACTAAACATAGATATCTAGAAATGGAAAAATAAATTAAGAAGATGGTGATGGAGAAAATATATAAGATTATAGGTAAATTTTTAGAACCCTAACCTATATAATGGATTTGTAAGAAAAGGTGGAATTTTAGAAAGGATTGAAAAGATAAGATGATAATTTATGGATGGTAAAATTCTATACGTTCAACTATAAATACTATTGATATGGAATAAATTACATTCTTTATTGGTGTATCAAGTGTATTAGAGTCATTCATAATTGATATCTTCATGACTTATCACTCAACCATCCATTAGAGATGAATGAATTATTTTTTTATGATTCATCATGGAACATTATATAGATAATAAAACACTTGAGATACTATGAAATAATGATGTGAACAATCATACTAGGAGTGAATACGTACTAGATTTCCAAGGGGGTGCAACACATACTAGGGTTAATTAATAATTTCATTTCAATAGTTCAGTTTGATTATGTGGTTTTTGGAATATGTGTTTTTATAAGGAGTGAATAAGATAACAAGAAAAACCACGGAGTTATATAGAGGTGTGAATAAATGAACATGGTACCATATCAGGAGTTCATAATTATAAAATCATTATAAAACAACTTTTAGATCACTAATGTTGTGGATTCATAATTTAGATCACATGATTAGGAAGGAAATTAAAATTATAGTTCTAAATGAAATATTGAAACTCTATCATATAGGTCATGGAAAATATGAAAATTATATCCTTATGAAGCAGATAATGGTGTCCACTATTATAGAAGGTATGACACTAAAGAACTAGAATTTTGAATTACTACATATTAATTTTTTGGTACTGAAATTGATTCATTATTATGAAAGATCGTTATTTTTTATTACCTTTATCAATGATGTGACACATAATGTCTCACTATTATTTCTATTGATAAATTCCAATGTTTTCAAAATCATTATCTAGTGGAGATCCATGATAGAAATAGAGGTTGATTTAACGATTCTGTTCCTGAGTTCTGATAATGGTGGACAATATAAAACCAAGTAGTTTTGCTGGTTTTGTAAAATGTATGTAATAAATTTGAATAAGGTGGATCTCAAACACCAAAAAAATTGTGTGATTAATAAGATTAATCAGACACAATTTGAGAGATATGGTATCATGATAATAGACTCTTTCTTTTATATAGTGTTGTGTGAGGAATTAGTGAATTAAATGGAATAGATCATGAATTGATATCCATCAGCACTACTATGGAATGATCTCCAGGATGAGTTGTGGATTGGAAAAAAGGTTTATGTGTCCCACATTAAAGTAAATTAATAAATTTCATATATCCATGTTGATTCAACTTAAAGGAATATATTATATGTAAGGACTAGAGAATGTTTCATTATAGGTTATGGAAATGAAACATAGGATTTTGACTCTTGTATAATGATCTACAAAGGCCATAATTAGTTAAAATATTCATTTTAACGAAGGTATCCTATGGAATGGCTAGAACTTTCTAGAAGATCCAACTAACAATAATGAATTAGTAAATCACACAAAGTATTATCTGAATAGAAGGTTAGAAGATATCAAATTTTCAAATAGAAATCATATTTTAGAAGAACCAAACATTGTATAAGGATTATTATTATATAGATGTCATATTATGAATGTCCAGTGAAGTATTTAATCACTAAAAATATTACGGACTATAAAATATTGAGGATGAGTTCTAGAATAAGAAATCCTAAATGAATCACATCACTAAAAGTTGAGGTAGTATAAAAAATTTATAGGAACAATGAAAGTGTTCATATTTGACATTTATAATCTAATTTATATGAAAGGTGTAGAACCCAATATTATATAATAGATAGTATGTCCTAGTTACTCAGAATTGTGGGAGTTAGTGATGAAGAAAAATATGGACTAGTTACATGCTTATGAAACATCAAAGAATTCATTACATTCACATAGAAACACAATGAAGAATAAAAATTAGTTAAAATAATTAAATAAGAAGTATATAAATGAAATAATTATAATTATATGTTTTCAATGAAATTTATTATACAAAATGAATTAATGAATTTCAAGGAAATATTATTTCTGGTTATTAAGAAAACTAAAATCTGGATGGTTTATGTAATGGTTGGGAATTAAATTATACTTCATATATAAATAAATGTGAATATGGATTAAATTCATATATATTTGGGGAAGGAATTTAATATAGAAAAAAACAAAAGATTAAAAAAATCTGTAATTAGACATGTGTGAATTCTTAAAGAGAGTTTGGATTGGATGAAGGAAGATCCTGTTTAGTATAACCTAATGTTTTATTCCTTTATGTGATGAAATAAGTTCTTGTATTGAAATTATGATCATTTTAAATATCATAAGGAGTTCACTGATAGAAGATTCATCATAATTATTATTTTTTAGGATTACATGCTCTTGAATGTTTTGTATATGATAATGAGATAAAGAATGAGTTTATTAGAAGGTTTTAGATGAATAATATGAAGGAATTGAAAAACAATTAGGGATATAGATTTAGGAGGAATTTGAAACATGGAACATTTATGTTTCATAGTCAGAGTTTATTTTGATGTTAGTAAATAGATTCAAAATATCATGATCCTAATGTATTTCTAATACATTGTAAAATCAATTGATGTTATCTAATGAGATGTGATTGTAGAAGAAATATGAGGCTAAGTACATGGAAAATATTCCTTTTGCATTACCTGTTGGATGTTTGATGTATACCATGATTTTTACAAAGATGGAATTTATTCTAATAGTGGTATTTTTATAAGGTATATGGAAAATTTTAAAATATATAAATGGATGTTTGTTAAAATTAATTAATGGAATCATTAATTTTTCATAGGTTTTGCTTATATTTCATAATATATGATTCATTAAAGGGTTTGTAGATGTAGAATTTTTTGGGGATGTTGAATCATAGAGAAGTACCATGGGATTTATGTTTAAAAATGGAGGAACTTATAGAGGCTAGATTTCGAGACTATAAATGGTAGTTACATTATCTATATCGAAATCAGAGTACATTGTTGAAATGGAATTTGGGAATAAAATGATATGGTTAAGGGGTTTTTTGGATAAACATGAATGTTAGTAGAGTAAAATAATTTTATTATATTTTAGTCCAAGGGTGATCTATCATTCATATTTTTTCCCACTCACCAAAAAAAATCATTCAGTTAAAGTATCACTTCACATATAATCTTAAGAAAGATGGATTGGTGGATCAATGAATAATAAGAAAAAATTATATTCTAGATGAAATAATTACAATGGTTATAGTCTAAGAATGTTTCTATCAAATTTATTCATTACTAGGACATTGGTGAACCAGAAGGGAATGATAGAGAATCACATTCTATTTATATAGTGGGAAGGATAGATGTAATTAATTAAGTGATCTATAAAACATTTGTGAAGGTGTCATAACAACTCTCAAGTCAAATGATTCTAGGTTATTATGGATTTTTTTTAATATTTCTATATGTTATATAGAATGATGGATTCAAAAGGATATGTTACAAATTTAAATTATGGTAGTATAACAAAACCATTGATGCCTATAACCAAAGGCACAAAAAATTAGTGATGATGAATCTGGGTGATGGATGTGTAAAAGGATCAAACAAGTTTGACATTGTTGAATACATAAGAATAAATAAGTGAGTCTGAGGGATGTATACTATTATTTAAATGGATATGTAGTAGTATATTTAAGTTATTTCACTATTCACAATGGATTTTATGTTGAGGTGGTTCATGAGTTGGTAGATATGATTGAGTGGAGAGAGATACATGATTTTCAGAAGGTGGTTGAATAATAACTGTGAACTAGAATTATCGAAAAATTGAGATGTGGAATTTTTTTAACTCAATGTTTAATTTTTTAATAATTATATTTTCATCAATTATTAATTAGGTAGTAGTTTTTCTTCCATGGAGTATTACTATGTTTGAACCCAATAATCCCCATTACTGTTGCATGTTAGTGTATGATAATTGCTTCTTCTACTTGGATGTGTGTTCTGAAAAAACTATTACGAGAAAAAAAATTAAATGTGATACATTGAAGAAAAATTACCTTTTCTAAATATTTAAATCATGTGTTTTTATTTTCAAAACTCATAAAAATTATTCTATAAGTGATGTTACCAAGGAGAGTTCCAGAACATAGGGTTCTCAGCATAGGAGTTTCATGGATGATCGATCAACTTCCTAGACACATAAGTGATTACTCACCCATATTGAATCAAAAAATCTCTAAGACCAACCCCTAATATATCATAACATTGGGTATAAACATTAATAAATATAGAAATACTGATGAGATAATCATATTTCAAAAAACCCTCATATGATTAATGAATTTTTCACAATGATCAGTCAACTAAAATTTTTCCCCTTTGTTCCTATACATTTTAATCAACACTTAAAATCAATAGATTTCTGAAATAAAACATTTACAGTTGAATTCTGTGATTGGACTCGATAAACCATAAAAATAATATTGGGTTACTACCATGAAACCATGACCTAATCTTTTTGAGGGTCCATTAGAATGATTACCTCAGATATCACATACTCTGAGAAAGAAACACCCATTTTATAGAAATGAAACATTAAGAGTTTAGATTAAATTCAAATATTTATCTATGTCCTTGATACAAACTCATTATAATAAGTATGATCCTCTATTATATGAGATAATAACAAAATGTTATCAAAACATTTGAACATGAATGAATCAAAATATGGATGGAAGAACTTATTTATCAAGTCTATAAAAGTTTTTTTGGATGTTTTTAAAATCTAGGAAAACCTCAAGAAAATTGTTCATTCCATACATTATCTTAAATACGTATGATTTATATAATATTAACTCCCCCAAAATTTGAAATATCTAAAGCTCAGATCAAAATAGGAGAGCCACTATAATTACCTCAGCTAATTGAATAAATCATCTATCTAAGGAAGAATATTCAAATTATGAACTATCACACAATTAAACCTCTAAAAATGAAGAAACATCATTATTTTTCATGAATAAACCCAATAAACACATAAGTAATGTGATTAGATAAATAAATACCTTCACGTCACCACAATAATATTGAACCATCATCTCTCCATGATTTTTTGTTTTTATCATCGATGATAGAATCGATATGGGCACGGAATAAAATTAATCATAATCTCAACCACTCTATTGGGTGTAACCCTCTAGAATTAATCCATAAATACTACCAAAAACTAGTCAAACATAGGAGGAAATACCTGTCTTGATATCCTATTATCATACAGAACAACACTAGAAACTGGGTTGAGATCATCTCGAATTGAAATTCTACATGTCATTAATGATGTTTTTTATAAATTACACTCTTTAGAATGAGTATAGAAATATCAATATTAATCATTAATGATAATATTTAGTGATAATAGCCAATTTGTTCTTGATATAGAGTCACCCAATACATCCCAATGATTACTTGGAAACTATAAATCTATAATATTAAAAAAATTATATAATCCTATATCCATTGATCACGAAAGAGAGCTATGAACATATCTACGTATCCTTAGATTATACCCTCAAGATTGTATCAATATTCATCACACCCTAAAAATTATCATTAACTTACGCCAAATCATCATCTAAGATCATAAAAATTAGTATGATGCACATTTATCAAATAAAATAAACACTTGGGATAATTACACTAGAATTTTATATTTAATCATAAGTGCTCACTATATATGTTTGTTAGGAATTCAAACAACAGAATAATACTACCCTAATCCTGAGACTCTACCCTAGCCTCTAATCAACTAAATTCCATAACGTGTACTACCATGTTCCCTCTACTGGACATAATATTCATGACTGAACCAACTAGAAGTTATCCGAATACCGCCTATAATTATAACACTCGGTCTTGGTAAAAATCATTGAAATTAAACCTCACTATGATAACTATTTTTCTAAAAAAAACTATAAAAAAACCATGATAATAACCCATTTTACCACATGATCGACACTCCATATGTGATAATAGGAATTGTAGTTGTGTATGTCACACTATAGTACACTGATAAAATATAGGAGGTTCCATCCCTCATTGAAATTAGTATGATTGATGATCTTGGATAGAATTTCCATTAAATCTCTAGTGAGAATTTTAATATAACTACTTTATAGTGTAAATGGTTCCTCTCACGGATCTAGAATACCAACATGATTTTCCAGGCATAAGACCAACAACTAACTTCCTCATAGAGATGAGGAATTTGTTTACATTATTTTCAAAAGAATTTAGGTGGAATAATTAACATAAAAAAGTATTCACTAACTTAGTGTATCTTCAAAATAGAAAACTATAACAATATTATCACCATTTATAAACAATGAAAATGAATCTAAATCAATAAAACAAGAATCATCCTCCAACACTAAAATATTTCCCTAAATAATAAGTATAAAATTTTGACACATATCAACACTTATAATCTCAATAAATAATTATTTAGAGAAAGTAACCTTGATTTCCTTCTAGGAAAACCACTCATGTTATAATATTTGGACTTGGATGCCTCACTGATTATTCATTGGTCCATTTAGAATTTAAGAAATATTATTTAAACTCATTTAAATGGTTTCTCAATCTAGTCAATGATAGTTTGTTATGACTTGATCTAAAAATCAGTAACATGTGGTCTAAATTATTCACTAAATATTAGATGATTTTGTGGTGAGAAATATCTGGATGAAACCATGATAGAAGGAAAAACTCATTGTTCTCCATGTCCCATTGAATAAATTACATGAAAAAAACTTTTATAATTGTTAATCAGTTGGAATTATGGTTGAAATTGGGGTATTTTAGCTTAATAATTTTTGTGGTATGCTCATCCATTCTTTTGGATGCTCAATGGGTAGTTATCAGGATGGAATATCACTATAATGTTAAATTTTTGACTTAGAACACATTATTTCACATTTTTAATATCATAAATAAGATAAGAAGAAAGTTTAATTCATCCTAGTTACTCTATAGACACACCATATAATGTAAAAATCTTCCATATCATATGTTCTCAATAACAAACAAGAATATGAATATCTTCTTAATATTACGGTCCATTGATGGTACCAAATTCCCCTATGATTCTATTCTAGAGTAAATGATAGTATTTTATTTTGATAGTAGTGGAGTTGTTCTTATGATAGTTTTCTCCCTTATACATGGTTGACAGTCCCCCCAGCTGACCTATTTTCTATAATAGTGGTGGTATAATCATCCTTAGAGTTTTCTTTAATTGGAGATAGAAGTTGGATCTAGACAGATACATGATGTATTCATTCTGTGGAAACACATCCTCCCGAGTTTGTGGTCACAATTAACTTCATTCACATTTTTTATTTCATTATTATAACATTTAGACTGTCTCCATTGGGATTGATCCCTTAGACCACATCTGTTGACCCTTATGTACCTATATTTGTATTTTTTTGGTTCCATCTCCTATATTGGGTCCTTCTTAGGGCTTATATTTCAAAAATTATATCCTATAGTGGATCTTCTAGTGTTATAATGTCATTGGTCCATATAATAACAATGTATCGTAGTTTCTTGAATTATGTATTCCCATCCTCGGATAATAACCAATATTTATTACCATGAGATATACATCTCATGGGTCACAGCCTTATTAGAGGGATCAGGTATTAAACGTGGCGTTTGGAGTTTTTTCTATATCTTATAGGTGTCATTTTGTCTTCAAGGATTCAGTTTTTTATTTTTCACTCAATTTTTCATGGTTTATATATTTGGTTTTATGTTTTTGTTAGGTATCACCTTGTTGGTGTTTCAGATAGGTGGTTATTCATACTTGGATTATATCTCCCTCATACAGTTTCTTATCCCTCCCTTCACCATATACATTTATGGTATTTTTCAATTTAGTTTTCTTATGGTTATCTTCTCCGATGAAGCAGGTGAATTTACTTATTGTGGGATCCATTCAACTGGGATAATGTAGTGTGGTATAAAGGGATTTCAGTAGTTTCTAGACAATAATTGGTTATTATTTCTTAGGTTCGATAATTCTGTAATTATTTTGTATTTTTATTCTGTTATAATATCATGAATACCACCCTCCCAGTTGTAGTGATAATAATAATATATTTATATTTATGAATTTGATAATGATTAATGTGATCCAATTTCAATGATATAAATATTACAATAAAAGACGATGTATTAGATTACATACATTCTAAATTTCCTATTAGGTTTAGTGTTTTATGCCAAAATTTTTCATCAAAATAAAGATGTCCCCATGTGACTATTTTATAAACTATACATAACATTTATTACATCACAAATATATCATCATCATCTCCAATAAAATTATATATGCATGAAAAATTTATTAGAATAAATAATTTAACATAATTCATCATGATCTGGGGAAATTGAAATAGAATAAGTGAGAGCTCAAATACTAGGTAAGGTTAAACATACGCATTATCAACATAATTTCATTAGAGAGCATAATATTATCATAAGGGTTTAATGAAATAACCAACATTATATGAATAACATAGTATAATTCATACCCATAAATACATGTATCATTAAAAATTAAAAACTGAATAATTATTTAAGAATGTAAATACTAATAAGAATCAATAATCATGAGCCATGTGATGTCAATATTGTTCAAAGGAAATATCAAATATCCATAGTAAGAATAAAGACATCATTTATGGTATATTGATACATTATCATCATTAAAAACTTACAAGAAATCATTAATATTAAATAACCAATACATTCACCTTCAAATATAATTACTTGGAGAACTAACCATTACCCAACTCATTTATGGGTTATAACTGACTCACATGTCCTTGGTTTATAACTTAATATTCTATATTTGGATTTAAATACAACCGCCCATCATCAGTTTATAGTAGAACTACCAATCCTTGGATTAAAATGGGGGGAATAATAAATCATACATAAATATATATGAGGAACAAAAAAGGAGAAAAAATTATATGATTTTACTTTTCAACGCCAAAATAACAATTTTCATTCATGGATTGATTTAACCATGGAAAAAGTGGGTTTTGTTAAATTATATATGAAACAGTAATAATATATTTCGATAAAGAATAAGGATGATATAATTTCAAAAATATGTGTAATGGATAATAATAAAAATTTAGGTTCATTATCATTGCTGAATAAAAATAGCATTAAAAGACCACTAAAAAATTCTTGTTGAAAATACCCATACCACATAGAAAATCACATTTTGAAAATAAAACTTTACATAATATTATATGATTTATTTTAAAATAAATATGGAAACTGATAAATTATGATTCAAAGCATTGATTTTTGATGACGGTGGGAAATTTCAATCATTATTTAATTGTTAAAAAATTGATTTGGTTCACTCCTTCGGTAAAAAGTTAATTTTTAAAAAAAATCACAAGATGATTATTTTTTATCCTATTTATAAATCGAACACATAATCAATAATATCAAGTCAGACCTCTACCTCATTTGGTTTATTTAGAACCTTAAAGGATGAGGGATTCTCACATATGAACTCATAAGCTCAATATCTATTTACCTAAACTTGTATCTATGTATCAACATCATGGTTCTAAACTCACGATACATTCTAGTCCATGACAAGACCTATCAAATTGATAGCCTCTACAAAATTCTGATCTAGAGAAGTATTCCCATGAGGAAAATATCTAGTTTCAACCGCATATAGAACCCATTGATGATATATTATAGTAAATTTTATAATAAAAAAAATAGAATAAAATGTTTAGTAAATAAAATATTCCTATAATGAAATAAAAATAATAAGAAAAACTATTATTAAGGTCAATACCAAAGAGAGGAGACACATATCCAAACAATATTTGGAATCATGACGCCCATCATGATAAGAGTTGTCCATAAACTCAATGAAACCTACCACACAAGTCTCAAAAATCCTAACTCCAGTCTACAAGATATCCCTAGACACAGACACATGAGTAAAAATGTCATCTAAAATAAATTTTCAATGTACTGAATCAATATACCTTCATTAAACATGTACTTGACATAATTCACTACATTAACAAAGGGAATTCCCAATCCCAAGGGATGGTGACTAGCACACAAGCATCAAACAATAACATATGGGAACGATATCCCCACCTAAAAATAAGACACATGACATATATTTATTTATATATATATATATACACACACACACATAGTGGAATGGATAACTAGAAAGATATATTACATAAATATTGGAAACACGAGGTAGTGATACAACTCAAAATCGTTAAAATAATCAACAAGGAACTAATCAAGAAACCATAATGGACAAACAAATTGTAAACAACTGCTATAAACCATATGTGTGAAACACCCCACCATCTCACCACCAGCTACCCGTGCCTAGATGAGATTGACCTTGCCTCCTCATTATGATGCCTATACATTACCTATATCAAATGACAATACAAGATATACACATTCCTGAGGTAATGTGTAGTGTTTGGGCTAAAAATAGAAATAGGATACCACCCAAGTTTTCAATATCATGTCTTTTTATAACAATTCCAATACTCTCATTTTATAGAAAACATGGTATGATATGTAGTTAAAAAATTTTATATCAAAATAATGGTAAAGAGTTCCCCTTTCTACACAATTATATAGAAAGACTTATAAATAAATAAATTAATAAATCTAGAAAACCATTTAAATATACATCAGTGCAGATATATCAAATCCCAAAAAAAGTCCAATAAAAAATGGTAATAAATTCCATGGATCAGAACATGTTAGGATAGAATGACTACTTATACCGTTAACAAGACTAGTGTGCACTCAATTTCCAAGGAAACAAGTCCCAAGGAACATAGAAACACCACATGAGTGATCACCCCATAATATAAAATCACATACTCAGGACACAAGGCCTAGGGTATAGTGTAACTCCACGTCAGTATACCCCCCCCAACAATACTAATGGGTGACTTTCAATACTACACCTTCCACCTAAGTAACTATTTATTCCCATGTGAGGAATATATCAAATATTTGCATAATAAAAATCAAATATCAATATATATTTCCATAAAACCCATTTCATAAAAAAATTTCTTTGAAAAATATTCCATAAGATCCATTTCATAATTCATTAATGAAGCCCCTTCTTAATCAAAATGAGGGGAAAAATTTTTTCTTAAAAATAAATTTACACACAAAAAACAATCAATAATTCCAATTTATTTATACAAATAAATTATAAAACATGTTAAATTAAAATTCACAAAATATAGGATAGATAAGGAGCCACCATGCTCACACTTCTATAGACTCACCCAACACACCATGAGATCCACACAAAAAAACGAATGTAATGGAATGCAGATCAATAATGGGTCTATAAGTGATAGAATAAGAATTATAACATTATAACCAATTCCATAAACGAAAAATGACACCACTTCCCAAAACCAATATCAATATGAAAGTGGAATATATAATTGAATGATTACCATAATAGTAGAAACCAAGAGAGATAGAGATCAAGGCACCAAATAAATAAATCTTGAAGGGATTGAGTCACCAAAATTTTCTTTGGAGAAAGTTAGAATTAAAAGGGGAAGTCTTCATAATGAATGTATTATAATTCATTATTTCATTGTATTAAAATCTAATAGGTATGAAGTATTAACATCAGGAATCCTTTTTTCAAAACATGAAAACCCCACATTTCTTGTATACTAAAGAAGACATCACCTTGGGTTAAAAACCCCAAACAAGGAATTAATAACATGAATGAAATTCACATCCTAAATCAATTTCATGTCATGAAAACATTTTATTAATTCTTCCCAGAGATATATATAGATTTTGAACTAGATTCATGATTTGAATTATTCCTTTTCATATAACCGAGTAGCATCCCGACAAAAAACACCCAAAAAAAATCATCTCCCCCCAAATATGAAAAAATTAACCCTTAAACATTAACAGAAAGCCTACCTTCTTGATATGATGTTACAAATTAATGTATAATGTTCATTCCAAAGGATATAATTGGATTATTTTTAATAAAATGAACTCAAAAAAATTAAAATAAATCCAAAATAGAATTTTTGTTTTTAAATACTTTGAAATAAATTATTGTTTCAATTAAAAATATGTATTTTTCAATATTTTCAGAAAAATAAATCTTTTCTAACAAATTTAAAAAAAATTCATCTAAAAAAATTGTGATGAAATTATTTCAAAAAATATAAACTTATTATCAAATAAAATTTATAATTGATCTATTTATTATTTATAATATTCATATATAAAAATAAATAAAAACTTTTTTTATGAAATCATTCTTTTTAAACATATAATGAATTTACAAAAAACTAAGATATTGTTTACTAATTATTAATCTATACATTTTAATCGGGTAAATACTTTCTATATATTTCATGACATGATCAATAATATTCATACTCTCCAATTTAATGTACAGGTTATAAATATAATATTTAAATATAAATAATTCATGGTTTTTATGCATTATTTTGTGTATTGTATATGATATCGAGTATATTATTATTTTAAATTCATCGTATATTAATTTACGACCCCATAATAAATTTCAACCTCTCAATTTGAACATGTTCTTGGTAATCAATTTTTATTCATTAAAAAATATCCATTTTGAAATCCCACATCTAAAAATGGATAATAAACCTTCCTCTTGAAAAAGGGATAGGGATGTAAAAAGGCCATCACAACTAAAATATAATTAGGCTTTTAAATTGAAGAAAATTAGTGATAATTGAAATTATATAATTGGAAGAAAAAAAATTTCTAAATAAATATAGAGAGTCATTTATATTTTTTATCATATTAATGTGAATAATAATTATAAATCAAATGACACAAAAACTATAAACCAATAAAGTGTAAAAAAAGAAGAATAATTCAATGAACATATTGATAATAGGATTAGTATTTTATCAAAAACATTTTCATAGAGAAGTGAAATTAATTTCACATATAGACATAAAAAATAAAAAAAATTATTAGTTGACTTGAAAAATATTATATTTTAATCGATTTCCAAAACAATCTCATCTTTTGCATCAAAGGAAGAGTATTCAAGATGTTATTTCATGATCGAAATAATATAAATAACTTATAATAGATATCATAAATTAAAAAAGATATAAATATAATTATATGAACATTATAGGTTAACATTAACTTAAATGGTAAGAATAAGATAAAATAAAAATACAAAATATACAAGACATCAAATAAAGAAATAATTACTTAATCTCTAAATCATCGAAAATAAAACCGATAGATCAACATAGATAATTCCATGAATAAAAAAACATATGTCCCAAATAACCTAAATAAACTCATTAGAATATAATTTTTATCCTCAAAGTTAATTACCAACAATTTATCTTACAAACATGGAAATTCAATAAAATTCATCGCGAATATTCCTTCCTTTTGAATCACATTTTGGACCAAATGATTACATAAACCATAACCCAAAGAAATATCATTCAAAATATCATTTAATAACCATGATAAAATACTATATAATATTATGATGTAGGATAATTCTCTATAATATCATGAAACAATGTTTGAAACTATTTGAACGGTAATCATTATCTAGTCCATAAATATCTATGAAAATATGACCTTATCAATGGATCACTATCCAACCATTCAAATTATCAATATCCCACTATCTAATAAAACACAATAAAATAAATATCAAATGATATAATTTGATAAATTGTAGTTTATTCCTCAATAAATTTCTTCTTAAAACCATGTAAAATAATTAAATCACTAAAAACTATATTCACATAAAACCTCACAAGGATGTGCTTCTGCATTTTAACTAATTATCAACCTTAAAATTATGAACCCCTGGTTGTATAAATAATTTTATGTAACTATCACATGATTATATCCTAATACCCAATGTTATTATAAATTTATTCTGATTCTAACTATAATAGCCTCAAACCACACTCCCAGATCCAGTGCTAAAAACATAATCTTTATATTTCTGGATTTAATACTGATAAATATGAAAAAGTTTCTACCATCTAATAATTACAAAAGAAAATAAAATATTAGATCACTTATATATGAATTAAAATTTTAGCTTTATAGTTTTTCATATTTGGGACTAACACTTATATAAGCATAACATTTTCCTCAAGTGCCATTTCATAAACAATACAAGTATTTTCTTATTTCCCAATACGTCTTCAAAATATCCCATAAAATCAAAAAACCAATAAATATATCTTGAGATAAATCACATAGAATAATTATTTATTAGTTAAAGGAAACATAAGAATTGTTTGCTCAAATTCTCAAGAAGAGAAAAACGTAACATTTCTAGTTTAATGTCATTTGTGAGAATGAAATTAGCATAATGGTATAATGACATAATCATAGTAATTAGGTATAATCAAAATATAAATCATACATATAAAAACATGGATCATTAAATATGTGACATGTCATTATTTTTTAAACAAAAGAAATATTCATAACAATCAATAATCATGGGATAGGTGATGTGAATCTCGATCATAGGAATTATCAAATACTCATTGAAAGCATAAATAAAACATGTTGTTATCTTGGAATATTATCTTTATAAAACCCTTAAAATAACACTATAAAGAGAAATATCTAATATCATTATATGGATAACATAATAGTTACCCAAATCATTGGAAGGCTATAAAGGACCCATCCATCCTTAGTTCATAATGTTTCCACTAATCCTTGGTCTATAATGGAACCACCTATTATGGGTTTATAATAGAACCAACAAACTTTGGTTTATATCATAAAACCCCCCTAATAATACATATATAATATCATATAACATGTAATGATCGTAAAAATTATAATGTTCCACCATTAATTATAATAATAACCATTGTCCATAAATAGATTTATTTAACAATAAAAAATAAATAGGTTCCATGAAAATCTCAGTAAAATAATCATAATCCATCTATAGAAATAATAAATATAGTATCATTACATCATAAATCTAGTTTATCATAGTAATAATTATGTTTTGGTTTTGTTGGTGAATATAAATATGATTAAAAAATCATTAACATTTTCCTAAAGAGAATATCATTCCAAATTTGAAAATAAATTTTAATAACTACAAAAAATTCAAAAATATTACTAAATTTTTTTTTTCAAAGAACTATGGAAAATTAGAGATAATTATTCAATCTTTTAATTGGTCATCATGGTAGGAAGTCACATTCATTCCATATATGATTAACCATTATATTATTTAAGTCTACTATAAAAGAACAATGTTTTGGAAAATGACAAGAAGATCCTTTATTAATCTTTTTGTAAATTATTAAACATTATAATCATGATTTTAAAATATAATTTAAGAATATTAAAAAAGTTATTGAATATATTTTAGAACATAGGGATATGGAAATAATGGTTTTCTGGTGAAAATTGGAGAAATATGGTGTAGTTTTCATGAAAAATTTTTTTTGACACATTTTCAGAACCAAAGAGAGAAAAATGATACATAACAATAATAATTTAAGAAATGTACAAATTATAAGATATAACTAAATGGATATATCAAATAAGTGTCATATAATTTTTTTAAAAACAAATTCAATCATAAAAAATCCTAATAAATTTGGGATTGAAATATAAACCCCTTAACACGTTGGTAACATTTGAATCATAAGCCCATAAAGACCCAACCATAAAAATTACCTATTATGGATTCTTTTGAGTAATGTTCACTTAATTACATTCATGATGACCATTTTGGTTTAGTTTTTATTGTATTATTTCCTAAATTTTCTATATTAAAACCATATTTTTCAATTTAGACACTTATGTTCAGTATCCCGTATTACCACACTATAACATGGAAAATCATCATGTTATTTAAAATCACTAATTCCTATCACATACCCATCCTTAAACCCATTGGAAAACATTTCACAATTTTGGATAATACCAAATGACTCATTAAGGGACATAAAAAAGAAAATATATGTTATTATCGTTAAAAACAAGAAATACCTTGAAAAAAAATTCCATAAAAACATATACTTTTACGTAAAAATGGAATTGAGTTTTCCTTTTAATAGAGCAGTAGATTACCTTTTGAAATCAAATTAATTACCTGAAATCCCATTATAAATTATAAAAAATACTTATAAGTTTCTTAGGAAATTATCATTATCACATAACCCTTGTAGAACCCTTACAATAACCATTAACATTGGAATAACCATACAACTATGTTCAAATATAATTCTCCAGACAAAAAAATCATTACTCAATGCATTGGAGCGTTATCCAGGCACACCCTTTATATAAACAATGTTAGGATCACTTATGAGATATATTGAGTGAACACATAACATAATCTATATTAGTTTCACACATTATATATAATGGGGATCAACCCTACCCAAAAAATCCCAATGATGACATCATCAGCAAAATCCTTAAAAATAAATTCTAAAAAACTGTGCAGAAAACCTTCTGATATCCAAATACAATTTTTTCATAAAACATAATTTTCTATACAAAAATAACCATAAAAAATAAATAGTATTTTATTTTGATGAAAATATGAAATATTTTAATGGAATCCAAACAGAAAATAATAGTTATTTTGATTGGAATAGTCACCACCATATACGTTAAAATAGAACATCCCTTTTCCCTCTTGAAATGAAACTCAAATATTCCGTAAAAAGATTCTTCTTGAAATACTTTTAATGAAATTAGAATAAAATTAAATATATATATATATATATATTATATTCATATTGGAAAAATCATAAAATATTTTTAAGAAAACAGACAAGGTAGATTATTTTTTCAAATAAATTATTATAAAATTTAAAATGAGGTTTTATGTTAAAGTATCCCTTACCACAAGCTTGAATCATCACAGGCATTTCTTACCTTACTAAATTATAATATTATGTAAATTATTTTAATTTATTTATATCATTTAAAAAAAATATATATTTTATTTCTTTTATAACTATGTTAAATATCATTTCATTATCATTTAAGTCAGTGTGAGATGTTTTCATGATATTGAGCTCATAAATCCAATTTGACGTCAGTTTATTGAACATTATCAATGTGTTAATAACTACACCATATATAGAATAATAAAAATGAAATATTTATAATTTTTATAAATAAATTAAAATTATAAAATGATTCCTTAATGACGGTTATAAACCAATAATTACTTTACAATCATGGAGATGGTAGGCTATTCATATACATGACAAACATTTATATTTTTCACAGATCATTATGGAATGAAGGTATGTATTATTTTGTCCCTAACAGTGATAATAATATCTTAAATAATATATTATTTTTTATTTATACTTACATATATATTCCATGTGATGTTGTGATGAAAAAATAATCACATATCTTCAAGGAGGTGGTAGTCCACATATACGTACGAATGGTGTTACCATTTTTTAGTGAATGGAATGATAAATAAATAGTAAGAAATTATATATATATATAATTATAAATATTTAATTAATATCATATATATAAATTAAATCAATCATTATTACCAATTTTTAGAGGAGGTAATGTAAAATGAATTACATCGGTCAGTGAGGTGGTAGTCCACCACACACATGAATGATATATTCCATTACGATTTAATAGAGTTTTGAAATAGATATATTTTATTGCATTAAAATAATAACATATAAGAATATGTGATATATTTCTGTCATTAGAGAATAATGGTTAAGGATAATTTTTCAGAGACAAAATACAAGATAAATAAAAAATTCTCGGTTAAGAACAATAACTATTGTCCAGACAACATCCTTTGCTTTACACCTTATGACTTTTAAGCATGGTAATATATCGTAAATAAGTCATATATGAGATTGAGATGGATTTATGTAAGGTATTTTTCTAGATATTATATAAACCAAAGGGCTATTTAACTGTGAATAAGTAAAATGAAGGGGTTCCATTTTATAAGTGACGGGAGTGGTACTATCAGATTTTCATAAAATATTTAATTAATATAAATTAATTTTGATATCCAATGGGATTTTAATTTTTAATACTATAAAATAACATTACTATGAGTAAAAATAATCTCATATAATAAATTTTATACAAGTTTGAATCAGATTATTACCATTATTTTTGTGAAATAATTGTTAAAACTTTTGACAATAATGATGATATCAATGTTTTTTACTCTTATAGGTTTAATACAGTTTCTATAAAAATTAAGGATCAAATAATTGGAAATTTTTTCAGAAAGTCATACTTATACCAAAACAATTCCATAATATTGGGTTGTTAGTAAATTTAAATCATTTAATAAATAATTATTTGTAATAAAATATCATTAATGTCAATCTTTGAACAATTCCATTAATTTGATTTTTAAAAATAATAATAGAACAATGAGATTTGAATAAAATAAATTAAAATCTATGTACTATTTCATTTGTATCTATAAAATAATGAAACATACAGATTCATTCAAATCATATTATTTTAATAATTTATATAACATTTAATTTATTTTTATATTAATTGAATAAATACTATATGAGTGTTGCTAATGCTTTTTAAAGTATTTTTTGTTTCAAAAATTATTTAAAAAAACTACATGATAAAAAATAATATTCCCTTAAAATTACTATTTCTAAATTAACATATCCTTTTTATCGAAATATTAATAATAATATAGTTATTAAAAGGAAGAGTGTGAGATTTTTGGATTTATATTCACTTAAATATTACAAAGGCCAAAATCATGTCAAAATGGAATCAAAAGGAAATATATTCTACTTTTGGATGGTTATTGATATGATATACTCATCTAATAAAAAAAATCATTTTTTATCATTATTTTATATACTTTATCATTTTATTTTTAACATTAACTACCTAATTTACCCTTTACCGTGATACCAAAATTACGAAGCTTACTATCTAGATTGAACAAAAATAGAAGGGAAATATTTACATAATTTTAAACCAATTATTCAAAATATGAAATCTATTTTTCCAGATACAATTAGTATGAATGGTAAATTTTAATTTAAAATTAGACTAAAAATGTGTTGAAAAACAATACTTCATAAAAAATAACCTTTTAATGTAAATAGGTTTTTATATCAAATTCAAGTATAAACATCATTTCAGAAACCATAATTGGATCATATTAAGTAAAATTCATTCTATTTTTAAAAAATATTCAATATAATTTAAATTTTATAATTAATTTAAAATAAAATATAGTTTTAAATAAATTTCAATATTTTTCATTACTCATTGAAAAATAAATCATTTCATAAAATTCTCAAAATGTAATATTATGATAATTTTTACATATTTAATTAATAAAACAAATTCATTTTTTAAAATTAAAATTATATTATGTGAAAATTAATCATTTAAATAACACCTTATTGGAAAAAAAATTATTATAACTCTTTCCATTTTATTTATAAATTCCTTAATGATTTTTGTATTGAATATAAATATCTATTCCATGAATATTAATAAATATGAAAATTATTTCTTATATAATTAAACGTTTTGTTATATTCATCCCCATTTTTGAAGGTGTATCCTCGCTATTTTTATCCACTTATTAAAAATGATGGGATACTTTTCCCTCATAGACTTTTCGGAGTACCATTTTTCATTCCTACCATATGGTGTTTCAACAAGAACATAACCTATTGAATCACATTGTTTCATAAAACATACTCCCTTTGGATTGGAAACTAAATTGGTTATTCGTCAAAAGAAGTGGTATATTATAAATGAACTACTTTAGGGCTCAATACATGTGAGAAATCTAGAAAATATTTTCTAAAATTAAAAACATGAAATAATTTTTGTATATAGGATAATATTGGAGGCAATGACACATTATAAGAAACTGATCTAACAAATATTGGATTTAATATTGTCCAATTAATCAGGGATATTTTTTCAAAACATTACCAAAATCCATAACAATTTTCTAAGATAATATTTAAAAAAACATGATCACCTACCTTGATAGAATGATCTTTTCCCCATCTATCATCATAAATTTTTTGACTACTCTAATCCGGACTCATATTTCTCTGAATCAGCCTTACCCTCTTAACCATTTTCTCTATCAAATCTGACCCCTCATCGTCCTTTCTATTACTTCAACCCAATATTTTTTTAATTTTACACTAATTTATATATAATACCTCAATAGATGTAATTTATATACCGGAATGAAAACTATTATAATATGACAATTAAACTAAATAAATATGGTGATCCCAACATCCCTTTAAATAAATTAAAATAGAATGAAGCATATCATCCAAGGTCTGAATCATTCATTTGTACTGTCTATCAGATTAAGGTTGAAAAGATGTAATGAAATTTAATTCAGTAACCAATAACCTTTTAATGCCTTTTAAAAAATTATAAGTGAATATGGAATAAATATCATACACAATAGAGAGAGTAAATCCTTGTATCATAACTATCCCGTTGAGATAAAGTTGAGAAATTAAATCTGTATATGTTTTATTATGGACGGGAATGAAATACATAAATATATTTATTCGATCAATAATTACCCAAATAACATTATTACCATAATAATTATTCAGTAATCCCACCCTTAATCCATATATATAATTTCTCATTTCCACTCTAGAATTGGAAAAGGCTCAATCACCCTCTTTTAAAATTATCATTTTGCTTTGACCCATCACAAGTCTATAATTTCATGCTAAAATATATAATATCATCTTTTATTCAATCCCAGAATGAATACTCTTGAATGTATCTATACATATTACTATTTCTATGATGAACAAAAAATGGGGAACTATGAGATTCACTAAAAAATTATCACTCCATCTTGATATAATATTGAACATATATTGTCTTTCAATATATCAAAACACAATCATTCTAAACATTAAAACCAGGAAACCTACCCTTATTTACAAATTATTAAATTTCCTATAATCCAGGGTATTTCTTCTGGGTTTTCTTAGTTTTATCTAAAAAATTCAAGTGAACTGGAGCCTCAAATAAAATATGAAGTTACCTTATCCAAATCATATAGGAAATAATCATCAAATTATTAACTATTTGGTTATGTTATAAATTTAACATTGTTAATGTATCATTATTTTTCATAGTAAAAGAAATTTATAGTTTGATTTCATTTATAGGATGGAAAATATTTGGGAAATGATAATCCTTGATAATTTCCAACTCTATCTTATGTCTCATATTCAACTCATTCAGAGTGAATATATACTTATACCTTTTATGGTTATTATTTATTTCACAAATGATTCCATATAAATGATTCATCTAAAATTTTAAACAAAATCCCATATTAGATATCTTCTATATCATGTGTAAGATAATTTTACTCATGATGTTTTAGTTGAAGTGAATCATAAGTAGTTAATTAATAATTCTCCATCATAACACAACCATATCCCATTAAATATGAATTTATGTATGTAAAAAACTATTTCCCAAGGCTAGGTAAAAAACTAGAGTGTTAACCAATATTATTTTTAGTTCTTTTCAAAAATCATCAAAATATTTTGTCAAAATGAATTGAACTTATTTCGGATTTAACTTATCCTATGAGATATAATACAGAATAATGTTTTCAATAAACAAATTTTACTAACCTGCGACACTAAAAAAACTATGAATCTTCCTAAAATATTTATTTCTTTCCCATTCTCAATCAACTTTTATTTATGTTGGGTCAATAGTTATTCCATCTTTATAAACAAAATTTCAATGAAATAAATTTGTTTCAAAAAAAATACATGATTTCTAAATCTTAAATATAGATTATTTTCTATCAAGGTATTTAAAAAAATCCTTAATTTTATTTCATGTTCATCATGCATTTTAAAATATACCAAAATATCATCAATAAACGCAACCATGAACTTATGCAAAAAAAACATGCAAATTTTTTATTCATAATAACTATAAAAAAAAAATTTTCGTTAGAATACCTAATGGGATTAAGTAAAAACTCAGAATGCCAATGTATAGTACAAAATGTAGTCTTTTTAATAGCTACCTCCTTCCCCTTCAGCAAATGCACGTTGACCTTATATCAATTTTGGAAAATAATTCACTCCCTCGAGATAATCAATTAAATCACTGATATAAGGAAAATGATACTGTTTCATAATAGTTATGTTATTCAAGGCTCTATAATAAATGTATAGTATCATCAATCCATAATTCCTTTTAACATTAAAAATAAAAGCATTCCAAGGTGAAGTGATTCGATGAATGAAACCATAATTACCAACTCTTCCAACAACATTTTCAAATCAAAATTTTCTACTTGAGACATTTAGTATGTTATTTTTGAAGTTAAATTATTATGAATAAATAATTCCACAATGAACTAAACATCCAATTGAGGAATAACTCAAGTAATTGAATTAGAAAAAGCCTTATTATATTCAATCACTACTGGGACATCACTAATATAAACAATTTCATTCTTTCAAAAAAATAAGATATGTAGAACATGTAATGCCATTTCTAATAAATTAATATTATTCTTTATAGGTTATCAATGCCTGAAATCATATAAAAAATATTTTTTATCATTATAATCTATCATATCATCATAAAAAAATCAATACCAATTTAATTTGGATGAAGGATCATCCCACTAATAACAACAATAATATTTATACAAATATTTTTTTCTTTAATATTTCCACTTAGTGTTTTCTTCAAAATTTTTAGATTCTATTCATGAGGTTATATTACCATTTTACAAGAGAATTTCTCAGAAATTTTGGAATGTGAAGATTGAGAGTCAATTATGGTATTTATATAAATCAAATAAATAGGTAAGATACAGAACACCACTTCATTGGATGAACCATCATCAATCAAAGTCGTAAAAACTATTTTCCATACCATTCTATTATTGATCATCATGTTTTCTATCTACAGTATCTAATTGCATACAATTGTTAGAATAATGAACTAACTCATTGAAACAAAAACATATCACCATTAGATGGATAGTGATTACACAATTATTATATTTTTCATGAATTTATCTTTACTATTATGAGTCCTATGATGATACATACCATATTAGTAAAATGCTCCACATCCTTTAAAATAGTCCCTGAAATTTCATTTACCTTACATGGATCATTTTACTGTCCCGCCTCTAAACTTATTAGTCTTTTTTTCTCTATTCATATCAACTTTAACCACTTATTACTCTTATCATGTCGATATATCTATGTGTTAGATAACTCTATCCCAACATTTTCATAAGAATGAAAAATCATTCTCATATGATTCAAATTATAATGTGTCAAAATATCTTCATTAATACGGTTTCAATCCCGAGAAAAATATATTAATTTTACTATCAATGTCCTGAATAAAATACATTTCTTACATATATAATCTTATAAAATAAACATCATATTCACGTTAGTAAATATTTATATATTACCTTGATTTGAGGATTTGTTTCTCTATCATGAGTTAAAAATGTTAAGGAGATATTTCTCCAAGAAATGACTCTTAAATGTTTCCCATTCCATGGAATCAGGATCATAATTTTCCTTAGTATTCTTAACCAAATTCTACCATTGATTAACTTCACCTTAAATTGATAAATATAATGGGTTACCTTTTTTTTAATATCCCATTACTTCAAATCTAATTTCCATTGCATCAATCCATCCTTCAGCCACCATTGGATCTGTTGATCCATTAATTGTAGGAGGGTGTTTTCACATAAAATGATCAAATATTTTCATGTTCTTTTTTTGGTAGATCTAAATTATCTCTATCATGAATACCACCACTATTTATAATTTATATTGATAGATCCATTACTATAATAAATTACACTATTATAATTCTAAACATTCTGGGATATTGATTTCATGAATATTTTCATCTAAAAACCTTCCAACTCTAGCATTCATATTTCCTCAATAGAAAACCATTCTAACTAGAGATAGTTTAAACAATGAAAAACCGTAATATTAAAATAATAAATCATTATCACTATAAATTATTGTTTCATAAGGTTATTTATTATCCTAACCTCTAAAATTATATAAACCTTTTCTATAATACCAAATTTAATGACACGTCCATAAAATTTATATATTCTAGAGTCTTTATACTATAATTCACTTAATAGTATTTATGATTATTTTTAATCTGATTTTAATATAATTAAGTCTTAAATTTTATATTTCAAAACCATATTTTACAAATTGGGGACTTATATTTTGTATCTATTTTTCTCAAAATATAAATTTTTTAAAATAAAAAATGATTAATTTTCATTATAAATCTTCATGAATTTTTACTGACTTATTCCATTCCCTTAACCATCCATAAAATCTACGATTTTTTAAACATGGTATGAACACAAAAATCAAAGTAAGAAACATAAAATGAATAAATCTGTTACAAAATAAAAAATAGGAAAACCCTTGAAAATCAATTTCTTAAAAAACACACATTTTTACCTAAAATGGGTATAATTTGTCCTTTAAAACTATTAATATCATTCCATTTGAAGTCAAAACATTCCCATGAAAATTCCTTAAAAATAATATAGAATTGTAGTGTATTTATTGGGACATCATCATTAGAGAACCCTTACAAAGCCCTTAAAATAAACCTTATTATTAGAATAAATATACGACCATCTTCCATTATAATTATATGGTGAACAAAATAATTAACAAATGTAATGGATCATTATCTGCGTGCACCAATTGATAAGAAATGTTGGGCTCCCCAATGAGATTTAATGGGTATCGACCATTCATATAATCTATATTGAGGAAACCCATGTGATATAAAGGGGATAAACCGTTAGTTAAAATTTTCCAAGGACCGTGTTATGAATAAAAACCTTGAAAACAATTTTAAACTCGATATTAAACCACTTTTAGATATCAGCATATCCATAAATATGAAAATCCTATTTTTTATTCCAAAATCCCCATAAAAAGAGAAATGGGGGTTTCGATCGAAGAAAACATGGAATATTGTAATGGAATATAAACATAAAATAAAGGATTTGTAGACAGGAAAAGTAGATGTTGTCATATATGATAAAATATAACATTCCTTTAATCTTTTTAAATGAAAGTAAAAAATCTGTAAAAATAATCATTTTTGAAAACCATAAACGAATTAATAATAAAATTAAAATTATAGTTATTTTAAATCCATTTAAATAAATTCATAAATTTTTTTAATGAAATATACATGTAATATAATAACATTGAAGATAAATCATTATAACATTGAAAACGAGGTTTAATGTAATAGTGTCCCTTATCTAGGGCCTCACTCATCACATGTGTTCCTTTTCTTCTAACACAATAAACATATGCTAATTTTTTTACTTACATGATAATTATTTAGTAGTTTATTATTCCATTTATTTCACATATTACTATGTTATATACAATTACAAAATCATTTAAGTTTGTGTTTGATATTTTGATGATATTCAGCTCATATATCAAAAATGAGTTAGCTATATTGAATAAGGTCAAATTGGTCATTACTAAACCATGTATAAAATAATAATACTGAATTAATAATAATTTTTAGAAATTAATTATACTTTTAAAACAAATCATGATTGTTTATTATGAAAAATAAACTATGTTACAATCACAGAGGTTGTAGGTCACACACATGTTTGAGTAATATTTCCATTCTTCAGAGATCATTATGGAATGAAATTAAGTATTATTTTATATTTAAAGAACTATAATAATATCTTAAATAAAATATTATTTATTTAAATATAATTATATTCATAATCCATTTTATTTTTTGAGGACAAATGAATCACACCACTTCATGGAGGTGGTAGTCCACACGTACACATGAATGACATTACAATTTTTTAATAAATGAAAATATAAGAAATTAGGTGTTACATTATCCTTGAAAATAATAAATATGTAATCTATATCATATGTATACATTATAACCATCATTGTAATCAGTATTGGGAGGTGGTGATGGGAAAAGAATTACATTAGTTCCTACTATAATATCCTGCCACACACCCAAATGATAGATTGTATTATTATTTGATGGAGGTTGGAGATATAAATAAGTTATGAAATTATCATAATAACATATAAATATATATTATATATTGATAATATTATATAACCATGTTTCAAGAAGATTTTAAGGATGTGGGTGAAGAAATAAAACAAAAAGGCTCCGTTAAGAACTATACCTCTTCTTCAGACAACCTCATTTTCTTTACACCATAAGACATATATTGTTGGTCATCTTCCCAAAATAAGGCTACTATGACCTGAATAGGTATGTAAGGAATGTAATATCTTTATGTAATTTCTAATCCAAATTTCTTTTTATGTGTGGATAAATGAGAAGAAAATGTACCCTTTTATAAGAGAGGGGACATGCACTCATGGAATTTCATAAAATATTAAATTACTATAAATTAATTTTTATGTACAAATGGATCTGAATTATTTAGATTTTAAATAGAGATGATTATTATTATAAATAATCTCATCCAATTTTTTTCAACTTTTGATAACATTTTTAAACTTATTTTTTTGTTTTAATCCTTTGTTATCCCATTTTACAATTATAGTTACATCACTTTTTTTAATATTAAGGGGTTAATATTTCAATGATAAAATGAAAAAAGAAAAATAAATGGACGATGATGAATAAAATTTTTATTAGCCCAATAAATTTGATGATGAAATTTTTATTATGAATTTTAAATTGTTTTCTAAATTATTATATAATATAATATATAATTAATGTTAGTTTTTGAACTATTCCATTATTTTGACAGTTAAAACTAAAAGAAAAAAATGGAATTAGAATCCAATGCATAAAAACCTATCTAATATTTAACATTTTTCTAATCAAATCATGGAACAAATTCATACATTCAAATCATATTATTTATAATATTTTTAAATTTTTTTTTATTAATTGAATAATTACTGCATAATGGGTTTATAAGATTTAATGGTAATCATTTAATTAATAAAATTTAAAAATAAATTACAATGATAAAAAAATCTTTTATCTACAAAATTAATATTTATTAATATAAATATACTATTTTACCTCTACATTAAAAATATTATATTTATTAAGAGAATGAGTGTGCCATTTTCACCTAATATTCACATAAATATTATAAAGGTCAAAATAATGAAAAAAAATATAAATGACATATATTTGAATTTCAGATGATTATGGGCAATATATGCTATTAAAATACAATTTATTCATTTGTTAGGTTCGTTTTATAGTCATTATAATTATAATTTTAACATTAATTACATGACTTACCCTTTACTATGGGATCAAAATTACCACTATTACAATTCATTTTGATAAATTTTTATAAAATGAACCATTTAGTAAATTGGCACCCACTAATTCAAATTATGGAATCTATTTTTTGAGATTTATTTCATAGAATTGGATAATGTTTTTATAATAAATGTTAGTGACAAATTTATCTCAAAAATTATAATTGGATTAAATTAAAATGAACTAATTAAATTTTAAAACTAATTGGAAATATAATTAAATTTAATAAATACTTTATATTATATATTTAAAAAAAATCAATATGTTTTTATAGTCATTGAAAAATTAATATTTATAGAAATTTCAAAAAAAATTCATCATAGGATAATATTGACTTGCTAAATTGAAAATGAAATAAATTGTTTGAAATTCAAAAGATATAATATAAAAATTAAACTTTTAAATAAAACCTTATAAGAAAAGTGATTAATATTTCCATATCATTTTTGAATTATAAATTACATAATGGATTTATAATGAATATTACTATCTAATTCATGAATACTTATAAATTTGAAAATGATTTATTCAATCATCACCTGGGTTGTTAGAATGTATATGAACAAAATGAATTAAAATAAATAATAAAATACCATAAATTTTAAGGGATACAAGACATAACATGTCAATGTGAAGTATATACACATCATAAAAGAGGATAAATTCATAACATAAATTTATAAATGAAATAAGTAAAATTTCAGACGAATAACCCATATAACGATCATATCAAAAAATTTGAGAATTTATCAATATAGGGATTATTTATTAAAAAATTAATTTCAAAAAATTTAATTATATCATAAATCAAACCGAGAAATTTCACACATAATCTTTAAATAATATAAAAATGAATCTTATGTATAACCCAATCAACAGAAATTGAGTTAAGAAACCGTTTACCACTAAGTGTCCTTGCTATAAAATCCCCTTAGTTGAAATAACAGGAATTTAAATTTAAAATATAATAAATTAGGAAATAATTAGTATATGTGATTTAAAAATGATAAAAATGAACCCCATATAAAATTTTGAATTTGAAAAACATAAAAACAATTCCTTAATAAAGGTAAATTGATATGAAATCCTTTACATTAGGCTTAGAAATTAAATGTATGTCCATTAACTCATGTATAAATATTTTATATTAATTATTTTATTTCATAAGAAAAATATTATTAGAGTAATACCATATCAATTACACATTTATTTAATTTATTTTGATGTCAAATTAAATTTTTTAATTGGTTATTTCTATATCGTCTGTTTTGAGGATGTTATTTTCTTAATCTGAAAACAACATCTGTAGGATGAACATGGTCAAAGTGGTAATTATTCTATCAAACCTAGAATAACAGTCCTAAAATAATAATTATTTTTACACATCAATTATAGAATTGAAATAAACAATGAAATATGGTTAGGAAAAATGAACTACATAACTATCATGGAGAGGGTAGGCCATACATATGCATAAGTGACATTACCATTTTTCAAATAAAAGAAAACAAAGAATATATGTATTATTTTATAATTATTTATTTATTATTATACTATATAAATTGAATAATTTGTTTAAATGTACTTTCATATAGTACCAATGTAACATGGAAATGAAAAAATGATGACATCACTCCATAGAGGTGGTAATCCACATATACACACGAATGATGTTTTCAATTTTTATTGGATGGAAAGGTAAGAAATTATAAGATATGTTTTCAGTATATATTTATAAATAAATCATTAACATAACATAAATACATTAAATCCATCATTATGACCAGATATGAGAGGTGGTGATGGAAAAATTATTACATTGGTTTTCATGTCCGTAGACTTCCCCAAAAATGAATGATGGTTTTGCTTCCAATTTAATGGAATATGAGAAGGATATTCGTTAATAAATTTAAAAAAACATATTAGTAAATTTAAAATAATTATTCTTTTAATTTATTATTGTTTTAATATGTTTTTTGTGGAGGTATTAGAAGAAATAAAACTATAACATTCAGTTAAAATCTATACCTCTTCATTGGACAACCACCATTTCATTACTACATAATTCATATATAGTAATAATTATTTAAAATATAATTCCACTAAATCATGTTTATGGATTCTATGAGGGAATTAGATTGGTATTTTTAAACTAAATTTCTCTTTACTTCTATAGAAGAGCGTATATGGGTTCTCTTTTGTAAATTAGGCGAGAAGCATTCTTGGAATTTCTTTATGTATTAAATAAATATGAATTAAATTTCATATAAAAGGGGATAAAAATGATATAATCTTAATATATTATTATTATGAGTGAAAATAATATGTTCTAAAATAATTATTACATGTTATGTTTATGTTTTTATCCTAATCTCTTAGTTTTAACCATTGTTAAACTATTTGGACAATTACCATGATATCAATGTTCTTTTACTATTTTGGTGTCAAGAAATATACTATTAAAGTAATTGGGACACATAAATAAAACATGGTATATATTTAAAACCATATACCATTTAGATGGAATTTTATATGATTTTTATGAATTTTAAATTATTTAATAAATTATTTTTTTATTATAAAATATAAATAATTTCATTTTTGAAAATACATGAAATATTATAATATAATACATGTGTGACCCGTTAAAAATGGTTCCAAATAAATTAATTTGAATAAAAGGACTATATGTTAAAAATATTATCACCAAATAAAATCTATTCTGGTGTAGATATCATTATAAATCTTATATTTTGTTTCAACCCCTCGATTAACCAATTTTAGCCTCACCTGTGGTAATGACTTTTTTCAATATTAATGAGTTATAATTTTAATTATGATTTTAAAATTTGTTCCTAAAGGTATAAGGGATGAAATAATTTAACATTTATAAACCTAATTTTATTTTTTCTATATATTTATTATTTTTAAATTATTTAAAAAAATATACATAAAAGAAAATACTATAGATGTAATTTTAAAAAGAATTTACATAATCTGACTTTTAAAACAACATGAATGAAATGGAACTTGATTTTAGGGAATTAAAAAATATATAATATTTTATATTTAACATAAAATAATGATTAAAAATTAATTTCGGATAATAATATTACTTTAAGAATTTTTAAATTCATTGACTATATTTTTCGATTTCATGTACAAGAACTGTGTCGGGGTTGTATAGAAATTTAAGAAAATTATTTCATCCCTAAAAATTCAAGATAAATTAACACCTTAAAAAAATTATTAAAATCTAAAACAATCATTTATGACATAAAATAATTTTTCTTATCCATGTCACAAAATATTATAGATATTAGAAGCAAGAAAGTCATATCTTCGACATTATCTTTTACTTAAATATTATATAGGTCAAAATCAATTCAAAATGAACCAAAATCATATTTTTAAATTTTTAATACTTTTAATGAAATATATAAATCCAATAAAATAAAATCATGTTTATTAATTAATTGGAAGCCTAATCACATTATATTTAATCCGAATTAATTCATCTTATATTTAATGTGGAAATTTTTTTTACTGTGGTAACTATTCTTAATTACAAAAAATAAAAGGGATATATTAAGAAAATAGTGAACTCAAAATTCCAAATAAGGAATTTTTTTCATGATTCCATTTCTATAAGCTTCACTGTTAATCTTAAAATTTATCCTGCAAAATGAAAGGGAAAACTATTTTTTAGAAAAAAAAATTTAGGTATAAAATTACTTTTTGTAAATAAATCATGTATAAATTTTATTCCAAAGAAATTAATTGTATTATTTTTAATAAAAAGGAACTGATTAAATTTTAAAACTAATAAAAAATTATAATTTGACATTATAAATACTTGATAATAAAATATAGTTCCAATAAATATATGTATTTTCTAATATTCATTGAAATAATAATTCAATGAAAATTCCAAAAAATTAAACCTAAGATAATTTTGATATTATGATATCCAAAATTATAAATTTTTAATAATATAAAATTTCTAAAATTTATTTATTTTAATTATATTATCCTCAAGAAAACAATAAAAACAAATTTGAAGAAAATATATTTTTGAATAAAAAATGACCTTACAAAAAAATTGATATCTTATTTCCTAAGAATTAATCAACAATTGTTTTTTGAGTAACACCTTTAAATATATTTAATAATTTATTTTATATTTTTCATAAACTCATGTTTAATTGATATTTTATAAATATAAAATTATTTAGTAATATTTCATAGCTCGTTTAATCTCGGTGATGTCTGTTGTATATGCTTTTAAACATAGTGTTACTTAAAAATATTATACTATTACATCTATAGTGGTTTGGTTATCCCTAATGTGGGGGTATAATTATATTTATTTTAGTCCTCATTTTTTATAGTGATGATCTCTTTTATGATTTCTCAAAAGAATATATTTTGAAGTTCTTGAAGTCATTGGATCTCAGTAAAAACCGGTCAGAACAATGATGATGAGGGAAACTATAGCTGTGATTTTTCATTTGGTATCTATTGTTAAACAGAATGGATTCCAAAATCACAGTATAGGAACCAAATACTAAAGGGGATGAGGTAGGCATTTCTTAATGTTGCAATATTCAATCAATTCATTATTCTCATTGGACTATCGTGGTCAGTGGACTTCCCATCCCACTCTATCTCTCATTACTCCTACACAAGGATGTTTAATTATGTAAAGTTTTTTTATTAATTTTTTGGTTTATTTTTTAATTTTATGGATTATTCAACCTATAAAATAGTGGATTCTGATTTAACCTATAAAAGTGCATCTTATTTCCAAAAATACAAACAATAATTAGATATTAAATCTTCTGTGCCAATTATGATCCCCGAACGAACACCCCCTCAACTCCCTTGTTAAGGAATATATAAATATATAGTATATCAGTCATCATAGTCTTTTAAAACTAAAAAATCATAAAACTAAAAGAACTAATATTAATAATCTCATCACCTTTAACATAAACCTTATTTATACGTATGTTACCTACTCCTAGGTATATGTTCTTTCCTATGTTCTAAAGAAAATCCCATCTCCTACATTCATGTCCCAAAGAGTAAGTAAAATCAAAATACGTATCTGGCTTCAATTTGTATCATCCTAATCCTATATAACCATAATCATTGAAAAATTGAAGTACTAGATACCTTGGGCACACCACCTTATATGATAGATATTGTTTGTGTAGCAGCAAGGGTCTACATGGGATCATGAGGAGACTATACCCTCTATTATATGTAAATATAAATAATAGTTGAATTATAAATAATTTAAATTAATAATAATAAAAACATGAATCAACATTAAGACTACCATCCAAACATTATATAATAATATATTAGATGATATATAAAAATAAACTATTATAGCAATACATGAGTGATTAATAATATGATAGATCGCCACCTGGGATGATCATATAAAACATGGCCAAAACAAGAAAAAGAATAATAAAAAATCTATATCTAGACACAGGCCCTTTCTCGGCCTCATATCCCAACTCTAACCATATAACTCAAGCTCATATATTATTACTAGGGCTCTTTTACATTATTATGTTATAACCCACTAATTTTTCATGAAAATCAAGGTTCCACTATATAGAAAAACTACAACTCAATAGGTTACCACCAGTAGGGTCCCTAAAAATAATGGATTGAAAAGTGAATTCATAAAATAATATGATAATAATCATTATAAATAATAAAAACAACATTATAATTATCACATTCTCAATTTCTATCCAATCCATGCAGGGAGAAACTGTGCCTACCTTGACCAGTGATGAAATAAGAATTAAAATATCACTATAATATCCAAATAATTGTGGGATCATATGTTCTAATGGTTGTAAAATTATTATCCCCATTGGAAGACATAAATATAATTAATTTAGTGATATGAAAAATGGGAATAGAAAATCATGGATATACCAATCTCATCTTATAGAAATCTATAACCCTGGTCATGATAGTATACAAAAATATGAGAATGGTAGCCCACGTCTATACTGATCATAGAACATAGCCATATTGACCCATTCTCAGTATAGAATAATGAATAATTATAAAATTGTACCATTATTTTATCAAACACAGCCCATATTCATTTATATCCCTCTTTATCAAGTTATAAAGTCAAGAATAAAGGGTTCCCCTTATCTAAAAATCATATTTTCAAGGAATCCAAATTCAACCTCAAAATAATATATACACAATAGGAAATGTGGACCATATATGTATATATATATATTATATCAAATCCATATTAACCATTCTTTTCAATAATTATAATATAATGTTATGGAATACCATAAAAACAATCATATAATGTCATAATCACTATTATAAAAAATTATGTTCTTTATGTCAGGTTTTTATGTTTTAGCTATTGGTTTTTTATATAAAGTCATTATATGTGACATTGTTAATATATTTCTAATTTTATTTAATAAATACAATATTAAAAATATTTTTATGGATGATTATTATTAAAACCTAATTTTTAATGATCTTAACATCAATTATTTCAAAAATGTTATGAAATTTGATCTTTAATTTCTTTTATTTAAATAAATGATGTAAAAAACATTTTTAACATTATTTTTCTAACAATAAACCTGAAATATCATTTTTACGTCAGGTTATAAAGAAATGACTTAAAAAAATTATAAATATTTTAAACAAAACTATACAATAACCCAGAACCTTACATGGTTCTTTCTGAGAATCAAAAACAAAAATTTGAGAATGAATGAAATAATAGTTATTTTGAAACTATAAAAATGAGATAATTAATGATCACAATTAAATATAATTATAATAATCAATGAATATAAATTTAAATAGTATAAAAAATAAGAAGACAAAAAATAAATCATTCACCATATTTTACCTCTATGTAAGGGTGTTAGAAGAATAATAATGTTCAACCCAATGTATTACTTATTCTTAAATTCCATTCCCAAATATCTATAATAAAACTATCCATTACAATTTCTTAAATGTATATTTAATCATTATTTGAATTATAAAAATGATCAACAGTTGAATTTTTTAGAGAAAATCAAGTAGGTGTGACAGAATTAATGATGGGGAGAGGAATGAAATATTGGGATACAACATAATAAAATATTTTACAATATGATATATTTGTAGGAATGAATGAAAAAAGTGTTGGTGGTTAAAAAATATGAATGTTACATGTTTAAAGTGATGAATTTGTAAGAATAAATTTTAAAATTCATGGGAATGAAGCAAAAAATAGAATTTCCATGTCAATGTTTTATATTTAAGGACATTTTTTAAAATAACCAATGTTAATAATATATTCTAAAATATTTTTATCATTAATTATTAAAACAAATAACATTAAAACCCCATTTTAATGTTATATATTTTAAAAACCAAAGTTAATAATATTCGAAAATATTTTTAACATCGTTGTTTAAAATAACCGATGCTAAAAATACTTTGAAATATATTTTTTTACATCATATTTTAAAATAAAAAAAATTAAAAATACCAATGTACTGTAATGTACATCGGTTATTAAATTTTAGTCATAAAAAATATTTATAACATATTTTATTAAATAACTAATGTAAAAACATTGATGTTATAAAAATATTCTCTAATGGAGAATAAATAAACCTAGGATATTATCATTGATCATTACTTATGGGGTTTACATATTGTCCAACGCCAATTAAATTTAATATAAACTTTGGTATCACACTTACAACACCTTTATTAACATCTATTTCATGGGTTATATCAATCTAGAGAGAAATATATTGAAGGTGGTCGGACCAAATGTATCAATAACCAGAATTCAGGCCAACTGAATATATTTAAATATAAATATCCCATTATAATGAAAGCCTATTAAACTTATATATGAATACATATAAAATTATCAAAGAATGTAAATTATAACTCAAAAATTTCTACTATATTAGAATATTACCGAAACAACAACTCCTTTGTTTTATAATGTTTGTTTTATCAGAAATTATCATAATAGAATGACCATTAGTTACCATAGAATCAATGTACAATAAAAAAAGACAACCCAAAGTCCTATACATCCTTACCTTAATCATATTGGGTGATGGGAAACAATTCATGTTAGTTCCAGGTTAACAACACACATTTTTTCTGACTATATATCATATATCACATGAAACATGCAAAAACTGGTGGGAATGATGAGAAGTGTCTCATATAAACAATTACATTTCACTATGGATGGGGGTTAATCAATGGGTTCACTTCTTTATATATGTTTAATAAAACTCTATCACTCGTACAACATAGTTGTAGTTTGTCAAAATAAATTGGTACAAGACATAATAGTTTACTTCATGACTGGTCGAATAGTTTAGTTGTATTGGGAGACTAAATACAAACATGATTCTTACGTTAAATTTGATAAAATGAAAAAACAAATAAAATAATATCTAGAAAAATATTATTTATTATATTATATCTCTAAAATCATTCCTAAATCAATTCTTGGTATCACTAATAAAGGATAACATAAAAAAGTGCACTATGATTCTTCATAAGGGAAAACATTCAATAAATTCTATAATTAAATAAATAAGCATGAATAATAAGGTTGATATAAAAAATAATAAAATATTATATAAAACTAATATAATTAAAATATTATATATCCAGGGATGGAATAAAAACATAAATTAACACAAGGTTAAAAATGACTAGTGTCATAATTATAGAATTCATAATATCAGAAATACAAATCTTACCATCAAGGCATTATGATAATAAATCATTTATAAATAGGCTATATGCTTGTCAAATAACAGTACTATTTTTTATCAAGTGACATTATTTCTCATATGTGGGGTATAACATTCCCTTCATATGACATACTATGTTCGATTCATTCATCATGTAAAATAATTATTAATGATTCAATACATAGTCAATATAAACATTCATATTTTAAAACTAGCATTCAAAATGTGAATATATTATCCAGTTAATTACATAAAAAATAGAAACATAATCTGCAATGAGTAAATTGTTTTAAAGTATCATAATATTATACCCCTAATAAAAAAATCCATTAAATGATTCTAAATTATATGAAAATGCATTTAAAATAACATTCAAACCATTCATTGAAAGGATGATAAAATATCTATTTTCTTATAATTAAATTTTAAATAAAAAATATTTTTTTAATAAATTAATTTAATTGAATATAATAATATCAATATGAAAGAACATCGGGAAATGTTTCTCAGGTGGTAAATATTAAAATAAATATTATTTTCACACCTTGATAAAAAGTCAAAATTTCTTGGTTTAACGAATATGAGAATATTCCTTTTAAACCAATGAAATGAAATTT
Source organism: Viscum album (assembly GCA_963277665.1). Taxonomy (NCBI): domain Eukaryota; kingdom Viridiplantae; phylum Streptophyta; class Magnoliopsida; order Santalales; family Viscaceae; genus Viscum; species Viscum album. Next base: position 839,104 of record CAUJRU010000118.1, read on the forward strand.
AAACATGGTTAAAGATGACATTAATTTATCATTTTATCATTGAAAAAATTATTCTTGAATTTTTTTTAATAAACATGGCCATTAAAGAAAAACTCTATCGGCTAAATGAACAATATGGTAGGTTTTTATTAATTTTTTATGATTATATTTAGTAAAGACATAAGAAAATTAAAAGGAAAAATGTAAAATCATAAGATAACTAGAAGATGGGAAAATATATGTATTCTAAAATATTAAGATCTTATAGTTTATATTAATGTATATTTAAAAATAAACAATCTTGAATAAAAATGAGATTGTAGAATAAATCCTTACCTTATACTTCTACTTCGTAAAATGTGTTATATACTCCTCAATAACAAATTTAAATTTATCAAATAAATTTTTTGTAAAATTATTCATATGTATTTAATTTTAATATCCTTTTATAATCATTCCACATCAATTCATTGAATTTTTTTTGTTGATGTCGACCACTTTAGGTTGTTCCGTCAATTTCTCTAAAAATACTATCAAATATTGACTAAGTGCATAGGTTTTATGAAATGATTTCAACATCTATATAATCTATATATTTATATTAATATAATATTTTTCATGATATATAATACTATAATCAACAATTCATGGAGGTAATATAAAAGCAAATCACATCGCTTTATGGAGGTGGTAGTCCACACGTATGCATGAATGACATTATCATTCTCTAATGGATGGAATGGAAATAAAGAAAATGATATATTATATTTAAATTTTATTAAATTATTTCTTATATATTTTATATATTTATTATTTCTATCTTTATAACCCTCTAATTAATTTGGTGATGAAAATATGAATTACACCGCTATAAAGAGACCATGGGTCATACATACGCAAAAGCATTGTTTTTATTTATCTATAGCATGGATAGGACTAATAAAATGGATGTTCCATAAACATAAAAACATATATGTATGGTTAATTTAGTGGTGAAAATTTACTAAATTTTTTATTCAAAATTGGATAATTCTTAATAATAATGGAACTAGAATAATCTCTGTAAGAACATATACCTCTTCCTTTGGTAACCTACTTTAGCTTCAATCATTTTCAACATTGGAGACTTATTTTAGAGGTATTGAGTCCTTTAGGAACTCTAGAGTGATTTTGGGAAGTAATTTTTGTAGATTTTGGAAAATATAATTGTGTTAATTATTGTGATGAAGAGAGTAGAGAATGTACCCTTTTATAAGTGAGGTGAGTGAAATGCTTGCAGTGTTTTTAACAATTAAATAATAAAAGTTTCTTACACATGGATATGTAGAGCGTAAATAGTTAAATTTAAGAAATAAGTTTATAAGGGTTTAATTACATTCATCTAATAATAATTTAGATAGTGTTTTATTACATTATAATAAGTGTTTAACTTATTTAACACATTTTACCCTTTCACAAATGTTACACTATTATTACCATAGTTATTATTCATAACGACTAAAAATGAAATAGGAACCATTAATAAATGTGAAAATCATGATTTTAAATATTTTATAATTTTTTAAATATTCAATTCATATCATTTGTAGAAATTAATTTTAATATTGGTGTACAAAACACAAGCAATAACAATTTGTTTTGAAATATGTGTTTTTAATCATAAAAATAATATTATAACCTAATAAAATATAACAATTATTAAAATAGAATTAATTAGATTATGTTTTAAGAAATTTATAATATTATAATTTTATGAAAAATCCAAAATAAAATGGGAATGAATATATATGACAGTTTTACAAATAACATCATTTACATAATTCACCCAAAAATCAATTATTTATAAAAAATCTATAAAATTAATCTTAATCTAAATTTTACCATGTAAACTGAAAAATTATATCCATTTAATTTAATTTAAATTATAAAATTTTTATATGTTTACTTTATATATAATAATGAACTAATAATATTATAATGATAAAATTATAGGATTTGCATTGGATAATATTCATGTGATGTATTGATAAAATTTTATAAGATGATCTGTGATATTACATTCTTACCCCCATAAATAATTTTATACTTGAAATTTTTTATAAAATTTATTTATTAAATAAATTTGGTTAATACTTACTCATAGTTTCTTTAGTCTCTCATATTACATATTCTATTTTTCGATATCATCAAGAAAACATTCACCAGCCGAGTTGTCCGATGTTTCAACCCTTTCTTACTAGTTTGATGATTCATGGTATGATCTTAATTTTAAAATAAATTTGGTTCCAATTATATTTTATTATTGGTGGTCTCAAGTGTGGGGTTTATCATGGACTTCCTAAATAATGAGGTATGGAACACAGTATGAACTTTAGAGGGGCTGTTTCGCATTTCAAAACTGTAATCCACAAATCCAATTATTTTTAGAATTTAAAAAGGCTTGTTTTACCTCAGAGTTAGTTTACCTTTATTTCTAAAACATATTACACTACAATATAAAGATAAATTTTAGAAAACATGACATCTCACCTGATATTATAAATCCTTCCTTATTTTATTAGAAACAATTTTTATCTACATTGAGCTATATTAATATGATTATAAATAGGCCTCTCTTTCACCATTGTCTTTTAATTAGTACAAGAGAAACAATATTTATTTAAATGAAATATTAACTTGAAATTCATTTGATAAAAACCCCAATATATTTTCTAATGTCAGAATAGTCATTCCAGAATTCATATCTTGATCTGAACCACCAGAACACCACATAGTCTGATAGAAAGGTGATGGTGAAATTTCTATCCCACCTCCAACATGCTAGGGTCCAATGATAAGCGTCGAGTAGGAATAAAAAAATCAATGAGAGACCTTATTCTAATGTATATGCACCCACACACTGAAAAATCCATAAATAGTTAAAATATATAAGAGATCATAATATAGAATAGTGTAAAATATTCATGAAACAACCACCAGGATAATTTAAGAGATCAAAATTTTGAAAAATAATAAAAGGGATAAAATACACTCCTAACCATATTGTTGGGGAAAACCAACCTGAAGACAACTGTAAAGAAGCAATGTATGGGTGATCCTATCTTAAGATCCCAGAGTCTAAACACTGAACATGGACAAAATCTCAATGTATTTTTAATCCTCACTGATATGAAGTGCTTAATAATTTCAGTTAATATATCTATTATCTCTATAAGAAATGAAACATCTGGGAAAATCCCATGAAATAAATAGTATATAAATAGACAATATGATGCCTTGATAACTAATAAGGGTAATCTATATAAATAGATAACATTCATCTCATTCCATAATGAATAGGGTAAAAAAACAAAATATTAGATATTCTAAAATGAAACAAATACAAAAAAATAGAAGGGGGGGTCTCCATTTCTACACCTATCTAAGAACAATGACTCATCTTACTTCTCCCAAATGAAAACATCTAATTCCAACCACCTTTTGGAACCTCACAATAATATGTGTGGAGGCTATGCTCCTTCCTAATACACTGTACAATTAATAAATCATGATATCCTATAAAATTATCATTTTTAACCTCTTAATAATATATAGGTACTACACCTCTCCATTTCATTGAGCAATTGAGGGAGCACTAATCCAATTTAGGACCACCTCATATTTTGAGTGGAATATGGGGAGTCCACATCATAGATATAGGACCCACACCCTCTATAATGTGAGGGATTATATCCTTAGTTATATGAATGATATGGTAGATCATCCACATAGAGAGAGATAGTGCAGTACTAACCCCGGAAATACTGGGATGATCAAACCCGATCATTGCCACAAGGTGAGCATTGTTGAGATAATAATATCACTAGAATCACCTCAAATCATATCACTATTTCTAAAATGAAGTCCACCATCAAGTTATACATGGAATACTACTCATCATTGGATAGTCATGGACCTAAATCATAGTCACAAGGAAATAGAAAAATTATGAAGAATTTTCTATAAAAATGACACGACGTGTACATAGGGTCACATGGTAAGTGACTTGCATTGTAAACCTGGGTTCCTGATCCCCTAAGTATGTCATGGATAGTCATGTGGATTGATAGGGAATAGATGTGGAGTACACATCATGTATTGGAATCCTGGGGCAAGCTCGTCTCCTCCCGCCAATGCCCTTGTACATTGGCACATACCCATATACATTTGTATTGTACTCGTACTGTGGTTATTCCAGGTGCTATGAGAATCCACACATGGTAAATGAATCATCAATCTATATACCGATACACATAGTTTACATCGGGGTATATGGAATTTATACTAAAACTGGGTCTTGGGAATATTCCTTCAATAGAATGTTGGGATTCCCCAATAGAGTCACAAGATGTGTGGGCCCATCAACACTGCGTTTGATATTAATCTCATCTAAAACCCTAGAATCCATGGTAAAGGGAATAAACTATGTGTCTTACTCTTTAATACACATTGTTTAATTTATAAATTTTTCAACAATATTGAATCTTCATGAGTTCCTACCTGCACTAATTTCTCCTTTAGTGTAGCGACAAATTCCACAATATATCTCAGATCTCGGGTTGACCAAACTCAAATTGTCCTTGATGGTTTTATTCTGACAATCCAATATCCATGAAAAAACACCCTAAGTTCCATTACCCCCAAAAATTTATAAAATGTGGAAAAAATACCCCGATCTGGTCCTTGTTCCACAATTTCATCACCACAACCAACAATATGCCTTGATCTATACAAAAAAATCACAATACAATGTCATTTTTGCATCCTCTACGATTTTATGGGCTCTATAACCATAAAAATGACCCAAAAATATTGAATCAATGACCATGTGGGCCTTTAATGAATAATGAAATGAACGGTGGCGGATAAGCACAAGAATGAATTAAATAACATCATTAGGTAGTGTAATCCCAACTAATTATTACATAATGTTTAACATGGGTGAAATCAAGGAAACATATATAAAATACCAATTTCAAGAACGTAATTTGAAATCATGTTCATTTGAAGAATGTAAATTGATATAAATAAGAAGATCTATAATGCATACTCCACAGTTGAATCAAATGAACTGGAAATCCATGAAATAATGTTCCTCCCCTCAAGACTGTATCCATCATTGGTAAAGATCATATCCACTAAAGAGAATTTTTATGATATTAATTTGTTTATTATACATATTATCAATCCCTTTGGTCATTTTCAATACACATTCCCATTTTTCTCAATCCCAAGGGAGCTCCCATCCTTCTCCTCTTTAATCATCATGGTCGATATAGACAACCCTGGAGATTATGGAAGTGACAATTATTTATAGGGATAGAATTAGGTTTTTCAACTAAATATATTAAATAAATAAATTATTTTATTCACTTAATACAACATCTAATGATTACCCTTAAACAATTTCATAACACTGACCAACATTATATCATTCGATGGGAAAACCTCATGTTTTAACTATGGTTTCTAATTTTCTATATGATTTCCTTATAAATTGGAAAACCATTTATTCCCAATATATGGATGATCATTTTTTAGTATATATAAATATATTATTTGAAATATATTAATTCTATGGTCCAACGATGACAAAAATATTCCACAAACTCAGAGAAAAATCATGATACATATTTAGAAATATATTCTAAGGGATAAACCAAATAAAATATATTCATTAGAATATACCATCCTTTAGGGATTTTTTAATTAAAAATAAAAAGTTACACAAAAATGTAAGGGTAAAAAACCTTCTTCTGAATTTAATACTATTAGGAGATATCATGTATGATATTATGAAACAAGGCACTGGAACTAGATGATTGGTTTCTCTATATATAATCCTCTCATATCAGTTCTGGATGTCCACTGAGTTCTCTAAGAAGGTTATTATATTCTATGTCTATCTCATCATAGATGATTATGTGATATAAGTAACACATGTATCTAATTAGTTGTGACACATGAAATGTCTCATGAACTTGGTCCTATTTTGGAAGTAAGGCCAAGTGATATGAAACCTTAACAAACCTATATATAAAGTCATGCACCCAAAGGATTCTCCTTGAAAATATTGAACCCTAACAAAAACAATTACATTCATCATCATGGGTAGACACTCAAGAAGACATAATCTCTCTACTCAAACATATAAGGTATATAATTATTTTGTTCATAAGATTACTATTGACACTATGTTATAATAAGATACTCATGGATCATCTGAACCCATCTCTGACATTGCGTCCACCATTTCCATGCAAAGAAGAGAAGCTCTAATGAATACATTAAAGAAAAAGTTAATCATTTAAGGTATCCTATATAATTACTCAATAAAATTCATTGGTTTTTGTGAAGTGATAATATCCATTGAAATCAATCTCTACCAATGGTGAGTGACCATTCTGGTCTTTCCAACAAAATAAATTCATTAGATCACATCAATTTTTCCGAAACCAAGATAGTCCTCATAGACTATCCATCCACCTGGGGATGGAATGTCATGATAATTTATTACAAGGATCCAAAAAACGCCTCTTCTCCTAACCAAAACCCTGATGTATACCAAAAATCATGGTCAGAGATGATCATCATAGGTTCCCCATGTGTCCAGACGATCTCATACACATACAAATACCCCAAACTATAAACCAAGATATGTCATCATAAGAAAGGAAGTTTGATGACATGGTATGTTAGTCAAAAATCAGCCAAATATACTTATTCCCTCTCACCATATATGGAACACCCATCATAAAATCTATCAACTTCCATCCCATAGCCATTCATGGAACGTAATAGCCTAAATGAAGCATGTTGGATCCTGATGTCTAAAACATGCTGACTAACATGTGAAAAAACAAGAGACAAAAAAATAAATCATTGATATATTCCATCCCATTAAATCTAAAACATAAGTTCTCTTTATGTCATTGTCACACCGTGATTTAAATCCAAGAGATAGGAGTAAAACTTCTTAAACATCTCTTCCTACAACCTGACCAGAACCACCATCAATTCATATAAAATGATGACATGATCCCCTCCATTAGATAGTCAATCTTTTTCATATCTTGAGTATATATAGTAACGTAGAACATCACATTTTACATCTCAGTACTGATCATTTCTCACACACTGATGATGTGATGGAGTTACCATCATTGAAAAAAGATAAGCTTCAACCCTATCCTCTACCCGGGTTAGCTGCGACGAAGCCAGCTACATAGACGCCACAACTACCACGAATGTATAATATTTCCTTATAAAGGAATCTACTACAAAATTTCCCTTCCATGGATCATATACAATCATGTAGTGATAGACCTAATGTAACTTCAATAAATGATTCTATCTCCGGTTGAGTTATCTCTCTGGATAGATATGTACATGAAACTATAGTGGATTATGAAAACAAGAAATGACCACCTAGAATATAACTTCTCCACATATCCATGTAAAATTATTCAACAACCAAATAACATTCACTATCATAATCCTACTCATATGGAGTCAACTCCCTAGATCCACAAGAAAATGTATCCTACCTCTAAAATAACATACATCTGAGCCTAGATCTAGAGGAATATCAGAACACTACACACACAACTCCACCTTTGGAAATCTCAAAACACGAGAAATTTATAAACACTAACCCAGTTCTTCAAAGGATATGAAACTAATCAGGTTAATAAATCTACTTCCCATACCATATTAAGGATTTAAAAGGGGCTGAAAAAATGTAAAAGTTAATCACTAACCTCTAATAATACCCTACAAGACTGAGGAGACTCTACAACTCATCCACAATCCTGATTTACTCATATAAATAAACATTATCATACATTACTAAGTCTATGGTTACAGTAATATCAGTGTTGACATGCCCAAATAACTGAACCTCCAAAATTAAAATTTGACACTTTGAGAGCCCACTATAAATGGTTCTCCAAGAGTATGTCTAGGACCACCCTCAAAATATAAATACACCACCTAAGACATAGAGTATAAAAAAAATTTATTAATAAATCTTAACATGAACCAATCAAATGAATGTTCAATGATCATGTTTATATGCTCCATGGACATTATGGGAATATTTTTATCACCAAAAGGATATAATACAAACTCAACATGAACATAATGACACTAGAATGGTATATTAGGAATATTATCATCATGAAACATCAAAAAGTTATTGATGATCATCATACCAAACTTCCAAATCATTCTCACACATTAAAATAGGTTGAAGAGGTCATCAATAAATTTAAAAAGGTTGCATGTATTTGACATTCTCCTAATCCATGTAATGAAAAACAATGACATGATTTAAGACCACATCCACATTTCTCACCAGCACCAATGGAGACACCCAAGGGGATATATCATGTTTAACAGAATCCACCTCATATAATCTACCACTTTAAAGGTCATACAATCCAAAAAAGGAGAAGTAGGCTATATTATCAGACATTAAATCTTATCCCACCCTACATGAGACTCTATCACACTAAAGAATGAAAAAAATTATCATATCATTATGAACATTTTGGAAAACATTGTAGGACTTACCAAAACCAAAGAACCATTAGTGGGAATATTTTGGCCACCCATGGGAAAAATCCATCAATCAAGGCCCTGATTCACACTATGATATTACTAAACCACAGGAAAAATCCATCAATCAAATCCATGATTGAAAATACCATCACCCACATTCTGAAACATGACTCTATGCATATGAAAATCTTCAATAACCAGTATTATTAAAACACACATTGAATTTCAGGGTTCGATCAAGTTGATTCTATCCTGTTATTTTCAAATATATAACCGCATGAGGCAGAATTAAAGAATACAGATAATGGTAGGGGAATACACAAGAACGGAGTGAATACAATCACTTTTTAGCATGATTAATCCTATGATTATATAATCATAATCATTGGTAAAATAAAGGCACAAAAAAATATAAACTACCATGTTCAACAACTCAATTAGAAATCTGTCTCAATAAAAGAATTTAAATTTAAAAAAAGTATTTCTCTAATATATATATATCAATTCAATAAAATAGTGAACAAATATATCTTATAAAATTCCATACTGTAAGAAAAACTCAATTTTTTGTGAAAATTATTTCTGATAGTGAAAAAAGGTCATGTTCCCACAATGTTGATCATATATCTCATGAATAAATTTGGTCATTTTTGTCAATCCACATCCTCGAGTACTTGAACACCAATTGATATCTACTACTCCTCCTCTCAAATCTCTCAATGTTATATTCCTAACCCTATAGGTTTTATATAATGAAAGTCATATATAAGGAGGGAAATACTTTTATCATTTAAATAGTTTAAATAAATAAATTACATAGTTCACATAATGTATCCACATATGCTATACATTAACGTAACTCCCAATTATAAACAATTTTATATCACACATAGGTTAAAACTCACATTCTAGAAAAAAATACAGTCTCAGATTTAACATCTAAGGTCCCTATCACCAAAAAAACCACTAATACTAAAAATATGTTCACTTATTATTTAATATATATATATATATTTCTAATATAATAATTTTTGGGTCATGTGACACCTAAAACACAATTATTACTTTATGAAAAAATATAGATATATATTTAGAAATATTTAAAATCCTAAACCATTTAAAACATTATCCTTATAATACACATCAATTTGCGGATGATTGGTAGTGAAAAATATAGATTAGTGTTGAAAAAATTATAAAGAATCTTATAGAATTTCTATGTAAACCATGGGCCATGATTCGAAAAAATTAAAATAGGTGCACTATGATGTCTCCCAAATTCATTAATATAGATCCTTGTGACATGGTCAGAAGGTAGATCTTTCCCGATAGCGAGGAAATGTGTCTTCTTTTTAATGAAATAAATAATAAACTATATAATTTCATTCTCTCTAGGATTCTTGGAAAATCAACTGAAATATTCAATAATAATATTCTACTATTTACACAGAGAAATATGTAGAGGTTTTATGATTTAATCAAGATTTTGTCTCTCTACCTTTACCTATTGATGAACCAAATATCATGATATACAGTTTTCAATTTCTCATTTTATATTATCCCACAAAATTTTCCATTAAATCATGATATATTTTTTTGTGGTTCAAGTGTTTATAGAAAAATATGAGCAATATAGTTCATCAAATGATTATCTTTTCTACTCAGACATAGATGGAACACCTAGACTCATTCCAAATTTCAATATACCATATCCATTGTTTAATTATTATAGTATCTCATAATTTATGGATTTTATTTTCTTTTCAATATTATTTTCCTCAATATAGAAACTTTTTGTTTTCTCCCATAAAGGTACATTCCAAATAATTTGGAATAGATGTGTTGTTTCCACATCCTTAATAATTCCCATATCAAAATTTACTAAATCCATGAATATAATGTCATTCATAATTCTCATTGTAGTCGAAATCCCATGATATTTCAATATCAAATCATTGAATATCTTTATTTTCTAGACAAGGTGATATTTTATGGTGAAATTATAATTATTGAGTTTTACCCATCACCTTAGCCTCATGTTGAGCTATTTCCCTGAGAATATGAATTTAAAACATCTACAATGCATATATATTTTACATATTTCACGAAAAATTTGACACCTCAATATTTTTAATGAATATCTGATGGATACCAATAAAATATCATTGTTTGGATTATTCTATTCATGGATCTTTAATTCCCTTATTTATATGAAAAAAACTCTACCATTCTACATAAAAACATATATTTTCCTTATTTTATACAACATTATATATCATAGATATGTAAATTCATGAAGGTATATTAAATATCGGTGCATTGGAATTTCCTTATTTAATTATTCAAAATATTCAATACATTACTTTGACAATATAATTTTAACCCCAATATATGTAAACTTGATTAACAAGTAAAATAATTGAGCAATGTTTTGAAAATATCATTAGTAGTAACCAATTAATAGATGGAAAATATGTACCTAGATTATATTCATTAGAATTTTAAATTCAATCACTACATTTTTTAATGATAAAATGAATTTTTTTTCTTAGAGAAAATATGTATTTGAAAAGAAAAATCCTTAATATAAAATTCAAATTTTATAAAATTTCAATATATCTCATTCTCTTTAGGATTATTATGAATCAGTTAAAATAAATCGTATGTTAATAATTCCTTTTATAATATATCAGTATATCATCAATAAATAAAATAATAAAATTAGTGTGATAATCATTCAATACATTATTAATCATGTCCATAAAAACTAAGCATGACTTAGTCAAATGAAAGAAAATTACTATAATTTTTTATTGTCTATACCCCGAATGAAATTTAGTCTTTAGAAAATCCTCTTCATTTACTCAAATTTTTTGATACCAAGAATAAATATCAATATTGAAAAATAATGATCTTTTATAAGTTTATCAAACAAGTCATCAACATTATGTAGAAGATAATTGTACTTTATAGTAATTGCATTGATTTTACTATAATCAATTCATATCATCATAAACCCAAATTTATATTTTACAAAAATAGTTTAGGTCCCCCATATTGAAACACTATGTAATATAAATCACATATCCCAAAACTCTTTTATTTCTTTATCCAGATCTACTAATGCAATTATTCCAATCTTATAGGGATTCTTAGATATAGTTTTTCATTAGGTATGATCTCAATGGAAAACTCAACGTTACAGTCAAGTCAGTTTGCATGTAGTTTTTCAAGAAACACATTTATGTATTCTAACACAATAGGTAAATCCACTATTCTAATGATGCAAGTCCCACTCATAGGATGTGTCAACAATTCTTCTCTAAGAATATATTTATTAAGAGATACTAGAGGGAGATCAAAAAAATATTTAGATTATGTATTATCCCTTATGAAAATAAGAAACTCCACATACTGGTCACTAATTGTATTTCCCTTCAGATGGAAATAAATTTTCGAACTATAATTTAAAATCAAATATATACGATGGATAATATAAAATTAAAACATATTTATAATAGAAATGTTTTTGAATAGGGTATTTCTATTTGTCATAATATGGATTGACTTATATATCGTTATTATAATAATATTTCCACTATGATTATTGATAGAGAAATACCTTCCTATATTGTTGGGGAAGTATCTAATATTCATGAAATATAAGAATTATATAAAAGAGTTTGATGTTCCATTATGAAATAATTCCTTAGCTAAATTTTAGATTATAATAATTGTTGGACCCATGGCTGTTATATGCAGGAAGTGGAGTTTGGTTTGTGTTTGTTGTCAATCCTCAGTAGACGTTCTGAATGTGTGCCAGCAAAGTGATCATACAGTTCAAGCAGACAACATTATTGAAGGTGGCGATGTTTCCCAGTGTTTGACAAATTTATGGGCCTCAAAATCGGAAAATGAAGACATGGATTGTCTGCAAAAGGAGGTGCGCACAAAGAGGAAGTGGTGCGTGAAAAATAAGAGACTTGCGTGAAAAATTTGAGTTTGGTGTGAAAAAGAGTGGGATTTGCGAAATGGAGGATTGAGGTTTTTCGCGCAAACAATGTTTCGGAATCAGAACGTCAAAAAATAGAAAATGCATGGGTTGCGCGAAATATCTGATGATGTGCGTGAAAAATGGTATCAGCACAAATGATTACGCGCCAGATGAGAGGTTTTATGCGCCACAGTGGTTTTTGTGTGTGGGGGTATTTTATGCCTTTAAATATAAGGTGACCCCCTTCATTCTGAATGGTTGTAGACTTAGAGAAGATCTATGGTCTGATGCGTGAAAAGGATCGCGTAAATGGGCTTGCGCGAAATTTTCTGAATTGCGCGGAAAATTTCAGGATGCGCGAAAAATGAAGAGTTGTGCGTAAAAATTGGGTTCGAACATAAATGATTCAGTTGCACGAAAAAGGGGGTTTCTGCGTGAAATATTTTTCCGCACGAAAAGTGATGTTTGCGCGCAATATGGAGTTTTTGCGCACAAAGGGTTAGTGTTGCGCGCAATTGTCAGGGATGTTTCTCTACAGGTTCTGGTTATCTGGTTCAGTGGTTCTGTGCGTTCTAGTGAATCTATTCCGGACTTCGATGCAAGCAGAGTCTCGTGCTAGGTAGAGGCAAGGACTTCAATGCAAATCTATTGAAGAGACCTTCACGTCTATAAACTGTGGGGGACTTCACCAAGGGTGGTGAGCCAGGGGGAGTCAACGAGGGTGACCCAAGGGAAGTAGTGAGCTGTCCATGAACCTTTGTAAAGGCAGTGATCCTAGTACATAATGATTATTCCCGAACCATTGTAATCCATAACTAGTGAAGATTAGTTGAATTTGGTACGACCGACAACCTGTCGGCGTATGCTCCTTGGACGTAGCCCTTAGTGGTGAACCAAGTAAAAAGTGTTGTGTCTTCTCTCTGTATGTGAATGTCTGCATTCTAATATTATCTATCATACAGGTTTTACAAGTTTCTACCAACATGGGAACAAGATCCTTTACTTTAAAAGAAAAATTTGTCACCCTGATTCACCCCTCCCCTCTCAGGGTGTCCTACGGTCCTACAATAATACTACCTACCACTACATCTTTAAGAACATCAACACCATTTAAAGTGATCATAAAATCTATCCCTTGAGCCCTTGGAATTATATTGATAAAAATTCTAATAATACTTGGGAAATTCGTTTCAATATTATCCCATCTCCTTATATTTGAATCAGTGTACATTGGTAGATTCATTAATTACCCTGTAAACACAAGAGAAATGTATTTTTTTACACTTTAAATGAACTCAAATTACCATCACTCATTTTCTATCATGTGTCATTCCACATTTATTATACTTCTGAAATTTCACCCTTACCTTCTCCCCTTTTCCAAATATATTTATTCAGAGTGCTCAGATATCCACTTTTTTCTTATTTTCCTTGTAAGACATTAGACATGAATAATTATTATTATTATTGTGTTAATGGAACATGGTACTATATTATCAAAAAACAGAAAATAATAAGAATCAAATTCCCTTTTAAGGATAGGATTTATCTAATAAAATAAATAATGAATCTTAATTTATGGATTATGTACATAATTAATATCATGAGTTGCTAACCATGTAATGTTAGCTTTATATTTGATATAGTTTCTCATCAATTTTTCATTATATTTAATAATTTACACTTTATATATCTCATTTAACATTTCTCATGAAGAAATTGCTTTTAAAACAATATATTCTTGAAATTCATGTACTATATACTATTTATTCCTTATGAATCCTTAGTGGTATGGATCAATGTCAACCATTTATCAATGTCACTTATAGGATGATAAAAATCCATGATAGCATTATCTATTTCACTACATCCCACAGAGAGAGATATATTCTCCAGATACCTGCACCATTTCACAAATAATAATGGATTATTAGTCCCATTGAGTGATAGAAATTTTTATCACATGAAGTTGTCCAATATTTTTATTTCATGATGGGGATCAGTACGGTTAACCATATGGAAAAGAATATTGGTAATAACATTAGTTAGATTCCCCAATATAGTAATATATTATTGTGTAATTACTATGGATTCATTGTTTTTAGTATATTTCAAATCCCTATATGGTTTATCTGCATTAAAACAATTTCCATTACATATTCAATAAATCATTTCTAAAAATGGAATAAGATGGGTTATCTCATAGTATTACGAATTTTAATACATAGTGTAAAATTCTAAATCTTATGAAACATATAACATAATTTGATAATTTATTCATAGAAAATATCAGAATTAAAAGATTAGTATTTTGGGTAATGTCTTCAATTTATAATAATAATTTCAAATATTCCATACTGGTTTGTAAAGATCACGCTAATTAACCAATTCATATCATTCATGAATTTATATCCAGTAGTTTATTCTTATTCCCACTCATCCTACATATAATGAAGATCATGTTATTATTTAACTAGGATTTATAGGGGGTTATCCATTATGTGAATCTATTCCATATCTATATCCATATTCCATTATCTATATAGTGATTTCATTTTTGGGAAACTAGAAATTCTCTACCTTATGAAAACATCCACATATTGTCTTATACATAGACATATCCATATAGTCTATTATTAGTTTATGTTCTCTAATATATGTTTTCGAAAATGATGTTTCTATTATTGAAACTAAACATCCATTGATACCAACTGTTACACCCAAACTCTAGTAACCCAAAGCCTATAGTTATCATTCTATATTATCACAGGATACTAGGAATTTCATCCATAAGTATCAAATAGATTATCATTCTTGGGAAACTAGATACATACATGATTATCATAGTATACCTAAAATATTACATTATAAAACTATAGTTATAAATTTAAGATTTATTCTATTATATCACTAATATAATTCATGGATCCTTTCCTATTTCATTGGGTAATAAAATAAAGGGTTATATTAGAAATTCAGTTAGGGAAAGAATACAACATAAGCTATTATAAAGTAAATAATTCAAGAATAATAAGGTATATACAAACAATAATGAAATATTCCATATATCTAATATCCTAAAATGGGAATATATCAATGGATGGAATAACAATATAAAAAATCACATGGATAAAAATAACTATTTTCATAATGATATAATGAATAATGTTGAAAACATAATATTACCGTCAGAGCCTCATTATAAGATATAATATACAAATAGGAAATAAAAATGTTAAATAGATATATGATTTTATCTCGTTAGTCCTACTGATGTATGAAAAGGATATAATGGGCCCTACCAACACAAATGAAGAATAATTCATTCATTATATGAAATAAATTTATAAAATTCTATACATAATAAACAAAACATTTTTATTGAAAAACTAGAGAACAATATGTAAATACTTTACCTAGTAAATACCTAGAACAAAATAATCATAATCCATCCATAATATGTTAGATTGTACCATTATATTATATCCCCAATAAAGCATATTATTCATTGATGTATGTTAACATCAATGAAAATACTTTTAATTGAACATTGAGGACTTTATTGTAAAATGTGATAATGGAATCCTTTTCTTTTGAAAAAAGTTTAAATAAAATTTTCAATCATATTAAGAAAATTACATACATTTAATATAAATATGGAAAAGATTAATCAATCCTTTGAAGAATATAATTTTTAAGATAGTATAATTATTTTTCATTCAATGAATTTTAAAACAATTATTCCTTTCACAACATTGTTAAAAAGACAAAAGTACCTCATTAAAAAAAATGAACCGATGATTATTTAATAAAATTTTAAAAATTTAAAATATATTCTAAAATGAAATTAAATAAATATTTTATAATATAAAACATTTTTCTTAAAAAAATTTAAGAAACATTTACATTAAAGAAAAATTTCATCAAATAATAAAGATATAAGGTCATGTGTTCATCAAAAAATTCCCATTTATTAAGACATAAAAAAGAAAAAAATGAAAAATAAAATAAGTAAAATCTAAATATATTTAATGGATAATAAAAATTTCGTAGTTTAAACGGGTATGAACTTATAATTTTGATCAATAAATATTTAAACACAATCAATCCCCAATAAACATGGGGCTACTTAATAAAACATTACATCATACATCCATTTATTTAGAAAAATTATGTCTTTATGGATATAAATTTACATTTATTATATATCATATTATAAAATTTTTTAATATAAATTTGATTTTTATAGTCCTTTTATAATAATTTGGTATTATTTTATCAAATAGTTCTTATTAACGTTGACCACTTTGGTTGTTCATTCAATTTCTCTAAATTACTTCGTTATATTGAATATGATTAAAGGAATTATTAAAAGATTCCATAATCTCAAAAATGGTAATAATTCCTTAAATATATATATTTTTCATTATACATTATTTTATAATCTTATGTTCAAGGTTTTAATTGAAAAAAAAATAAATCACATTATAGTGGTGGTAGTCTACACATATGCACGAACGATGTTATCAATATCTAGAGGATATAAGTGAAAAATGTTTATGATATCCAATATTTACAAATTAATAATTATTTCAAAAATATTATATATATTCATTAGTTAAATAATTATAACCATACAACTAAATTGGTCATGAAAAGTGAAATTCATCAGTATGTGGAGATGGTAGGTCGTACATACATAGGAGTGATGCTTTCAATTTCCATAGGATGGATATGATATAGCAAATGGATCTACCAATAATTTAAAGATATTATGAAAGGTTAATATACTGATTTAATTATATTAATATCATTATTTAATATCTGGATAATGATTTTGGAGAAAAGTAACTTGAAAAATTAGAGTAAGTGTAAATAACTCTTCTTTGGGTTACCTCCTTTAGATTAAAACATAAACCTTTGTTGATTCTGTATTTTGGTTAAAAAATGGTCCTCTATGAAATTGTGAGGTATTTTGGTGAGGTACTTGGGAAGATATTGTTTGATATAAATAACTAATGTGTTGTGAAAAGAATATGACAAGAGGTTCTCATTTATAAGTGAGGAGAATGGAAAACTATTAATTATTCCTAAATATTAAATATTATATGTGCCTTATTCATAGATATAAGAAACATAAAAATTAATATTTATAATAAAATGTGATATGGTTTGAAATATTCTGAACAAAAAATAATTAAGATTATATTTTATGATCTTATTTCAAGGTTTAAACCTTTGTTAACCCGTTTTACCCTTTTATTTAGGTGGAAATATTTTAACATTGGTTACTGTTCATAATGACCAAAAATTAAATTTACATCATTACTAAATTTTTGCCTCATGATTCATAATTTGTGACACATTTTTAAATATTAAATTTTTATAAGTGGTATAAATTACATTTGATATATGTATTAATAATGAATTGAAAATAGTTTTTTATTAAAAATGTGTTTAAAGCATAAAAAAATATTATTATAACAAAATCAAATATAAGATGGATTACTATAGAATTAATGTTATTATGTTTTATAATAAATTATACAATGTTTCCTTAAAAAATCAAACCTTCATGGGAAATAAAATAATTTAAATTTATAAAAAAGATTGCCTTTTTTCATTATTCACCAAAAAATATACTATTTATGAAAAATCCCTAAAAAAACACTAAAATATATTTGATGTTATGACCAAAAATGATATAAATTTAATTATATTCAAATTTTAAAATGTATAAACATTAATTTCCAATATAACTATAAACTAATTTTATTAAAATGTTAAAATACAAGGATGTGTATTGGATAATAGTCTATGGATGTAAAGTCTACACACTATCATGAGATCTTGGGTATTAAATTTATCATTAAAAAAAATAGATACTAATTAACATTGAATAAAGGATCATCATAAACCCAAAAATAACTTCTAGGCATACACATAGTAAGCACAATAGATTTTTTTGAGGTTCACTACTCAAAATTAGCATTTACATCCTTTGCAAGATCTTCTAAAACCCATGATGACATATTCCACTATCATCATCATGTAGACTATATAAAATAAGGGATTATCCATGAATCATTTATACACATTTTTATTCGATATTTTTTATTATAATTTTTCACAAACAAAGATATTTAATCTAAATTATTTCCAAAATAGAGGCATTATGAAACATATCTCTCTATAAACTAATAATTGTGCTTCTTTCTCCCCTTCATATTATTATTCATACACTTTAACCTCTTCTTCCGTAACTATTTTTTTCTCACACATAAACAAGAACTCTATTCATCTCTTCCCCTCTACACTATTATATCTTTCAAATAATCATATGTTTTTAACTGGGAACGTCCAATAAAATACATCCAACTTATTTGTTATCCATCAGACCTATCCATGAATTCTAGCCAACATACAATATGATTTATGGACCTAAATTATTGATTTCTATTAGCTATATGATCATAAAGTCGTATATATTACCATAACTCAAATATTATATTATACCTTTATCATGACATGATAGATACTATTACTTTATAAAAAATTATTTTTTTCAACTACTATAAATCCATGTTATCTATTTTGGTGTGATATTCTACACAATGACTTAAAAACATTCACCACATTATGATGTGATCTTCAATGATAAGTTCACACTACCTTGATCCTATAGTCCATAAGAGCACAAATTTATCATGGTATCATCATTAAAATGTGAATTCGTTACTTGATGGTCATTTGAAAAAACAAAACATTCTAATTTTAACAACAATCAAGGTGTAAATAATTATATAGTTATGTGATTTACTCCAATACCATTACATTTGGTCCTATTTAATTAATATTTAATCATATACTCTTGTATTTATTCTCGTGTAATATGAATTGTAGTGTAACCCCATGAACCGTGAAATTATTTATTATATAACACAATAACTTATTGAAAAATCAATCTTTACAAATTAAAACACCTTCAATCCTATTTAGATTAGTCTCAATATTGGTATGGACATCACCATAAAGTATAAACAATGTGACACTTTAGTTTAAACATGAATTATGAGTGGGAAAAAAATAAAACACAATAACCATATCCACGCTATCCCTTACCCAATTATTCTTTTCATTAAAATATAAAAATTATAGGGAAACATTCATCAACATATAAAATAAACATAACACTCAAATAAATATTTTTCAGAACAATCACCACTTTGTAATTTTTCAACCATTTAACATAAAACACTTTTTAAACACAAGACGCATAGAACTAAATCATCAATTAATAATTCTAAACCCACTTGAGAAAACCCTAAGTAATAAATAATTTTTTTAAATAATTCCCTTATTTTATTTAAATTAACATATATACATTTATTTATTTCTTTTTGTTACACCCTAGTACATTGAAATATATATCTTTTTAAATTAATGTAATCGCTTCTATTTCTTGGAGTACAAACAACACCAATAATGAAAGAACTGTAAAAAAGTATCCCATTATAACCTAGTTGTTATCTTTTTGCGTATTAATTGGTCTAACTAAATTGAGAAAATTATATGTGGTAAAAATTTAAAAATAAATATATTTGTCAAAAGTTATTTCCAAATGAAAATAAAAATCTTTTTAATGTAAAAGAAATTTTTTTTATGAAAAAAAGTATTTATGCGTGCATTTTTTTTATTAAATTAAATTAATAACTATTGGGGAATTATATTAATTAATATTATATATTATATAATAAATAAATTTTTTTATCATTTATCTAATATTTTTTAAAGAAACAATATAATATTAAATGTCATTTTATGATTCAAATTTGTATTTTCCTAATAAGCAGTTTTGTCATGAGTATGTGTGGACTGCCACATCTCAAGGCTAGATATAACGAGGCATTTTATTTATATATAATATATTTATAGAATAATTTTACTTATGAAATTACAATATCACATTTTCCATTATTACTTCCAATCTGTTGGAGAATTATTATGTCACTTGTGTGTAAGTGTGGACTACCACCTCATTGTAGTGACATGATTCATTTTCATTTTTTTTACATGGATAGTAATAAAGATATATTTAAAGAAAATATATTATTTTCTTGATATAAAAACTATGTTTAATGGTTTATATTTATTTAAAATTTTTTATTCCATCCGCCAAAAAAATGAAAACAACGTTTGTTTGTGCGTATGACATACCATCTCCATGAACAGTGTATAACATTTTGCAATTTATAATTTTATGGATGACTATAAATTTAAATAAAATAAATATATAAAATATTAATACAATGGTTTAACTTTTTTATATTATCCAACCATAATAAAATTATTAATACTATAACTAATGTTTCTTACTTCCTTGAAATGTGTGTTCTAGATTTATAAATAAATGTTTGCTGGCGGTTTCCATTGGATTTGTTCATGGAACCGGAAACTTCTAAAAGTTCATTATCCAAAGAGGTCATTCTTTCCAAAGGAAATCATTCATTATGTTTTGAACATTACAATACTTAATAACGTGTATTGGTCAAGGGGATTAGAGGTCACACGCATCTCACTATTTTTTGGGGGGAATTATTGTCTACTCTAGGACTCTCAATGTAAAATTAAATGATTTTCATGAATCCTTTTTAATTAACCGCGTATATCATAAGTATCCTTTGAAATTTGTAATCACTTATAAACGTGTGTAAAATTTAGAATCATCAGTATGCATTCAAGGTTCTTCATCAATAGAATCATATGTATGTATTTGAGGTTTTCCATTAATTGTATCCCATAATATACCGATTAGAGATTATTTTAATCACCAATTTGATGATACTAGTTTTTATGCCATTTAGTGGGGCACTCTAGAATTTATTATCATCAAGGGTGACGAAGGTTTTGTTTTATCTTGGGATCGTGCTGAAAAAATGAGCTCCCTATATATCCTTGTAAAAGAAATCATAACCCTCGTAGTTCGACACCACATAATATGACAATTCATACCTTTTAAGGTCATGTGATAAGGACCTCTATGTGGAAGGTGCTCTAATGAAACATAGTGTGGGACTTATGCAGAATCATCCTAAGGAAATTGGAAAGGATATGAGTTTCCAAGTAGGATCAGACCCTATTGAGAATATGGCGAAAAGAGAACAGGGTTGATCTGAAGCATTAGATTTGAACTTCATGAAGGCTTCCTACGTATCTCATATGGATTGGAATCAAAGCCCACATAGTATGATAAATTTCATAATAGAGTATGGTTCTCTATGAGAGATCTGTTTTGGGATTACTTCTAGAAAAAAGGATGCCTTGATGATTTGATGATTTAATTTGGGGATTATTTCTCAAGGAGGATTCCCAAATTGGGGTAATTAATGTTAGATTCCTGAGGAGGATATCCAGTGAGCTAGTGATTTGAAAAATCATCCAACATATCCTGGTGTGAATTGGAATAATTGCTCTCATAGTTCCTTCATATTAGTGGTTATGCATATGTTGTAATCATCACGTATCTCTAAGCCAACACGATTCCTGATCGGAATGAGAAACAGGAGGATGTGAAAGATTCAATAATGAAACTTCCTTCTTTTCTTTCTCCACTGATGGAAGGGGGCACGTCGACCGTGGAAGAGGGAGAGGTGACAGGCCTTCCCTATATACTATTTACATTGGTTAAGGGTCCAATGTAAAAAAGAAGGGGTGAAAGTGAGGGTATTATACCAAGATTTCCACCCTATTTGAGTTTGGTTGGGGATTACTCTTAAAGAGGATTCCCATTTGGAATTTGTCGGGGTTACTCTGAGGGATGATGCGCATTTGAGGTCTAACCTAGAAAAGAATCCAGGTGATGAGGTTTGAGGAGTTTCTTGAGGATTCTATCGACTCAAGGTACTTGTGGAATCCATAAAGAGAGTCCAAACTCATAACATGTGAATAGAACCCAGATGAGTAATTCGATTCTAGGTACATCATTGGTTGTGATTGAGTGTCTCAGATCATGGTATTCCAAGGTTGGATGTATGGCCACATAAAGGGCGCAATGGAAAATGTCATTGATCGGATTTGAAAAGCTTGTAGTGTGAATCTCCATTTTTTATAAGTTCTAGACCTTGATGGGAATTTGAACCACTTTTTACCCTTTAATTGCCCCTTTTCATACATTTTAGAGAGCTACCTTAGAAATTTTGGGAGATCTTGGTGAAATAGCTACACAATGGGAGCTTTGGGAGTTCTTCCAACTTTTTTGGTTTCTAAAATGTGGATCCCAAGGTTCCTATTTATATGCAAGATGGGGACCTGGACGAAGGGAAATTGTGCATGTAGGTCCTCCACGTAGGTTCTTCACGTAGGGTTGTACAAATTACTCTTCCATAGTGGAACTTCGTGTAGGTCCCTCGCATAGGTCCATTTGTGAAACTTTATTTGTCTTCCAAGTGCCATAAATTTTGGTTCATAATCCTGTTTGGGCTCTCTAATAAGTCAAATCAAAGGTCTTGAAGAGATCTACACTTCCTGGTATGGTAAATACAACAAGTCTCCTCGGATGAATCTCAGAAATTGAATTTAATGTGTCAAAACATTTTTATCATCGATCTTGGGAATCCACTACCTACTTCTGGATGGGTAATAATTCCATTTATTCATGAGGTATGAAGTGGTATTTTGGCACATAGAAATATGGATTGCATCTTTTTCCTTCATGGTGAAAACATATTTACTCATACGTGACATTTTTTTAGAATCAAATATTCACTCCACATAAAAGGGCATTTGGACACATTTCATGGTATCAACGGATGCCCCCCTTAGAATGTGATTCAATAAGAATGAAAGGAATCTTCTTATAAGTGGAAAAGTAGGGAACATTGATGCATTCCAACATCATTTGGTAAGATTTGGAGTTACATCAATCTTAGAAGGATTCTCAAATTTCTATCTAAGCCATATGTCTTAGCGAGCATAGTTTTACTATTTGTAGGGTCAAATGGAAAACCCTACATAAATTGTGTCTTCTGACATTTATTGCTCAATATTACTTAAACCATACAAAAATGTATTTTTAGTGAGCTAGTACTCATATTTTGTTTAGAGTTCCCCTTGCAAGTTCTCAATATAATGAGTAACGAGTCTTTTGTTACTGGAAATTTAATGTCGTGCATGTTGGATTATAAGGGTCTTATATTTATGTTCAAGATAACTTTGACCATAAAGTTTGAATTAAATCCCAAACAAAACACTATGGATAAGAATTTATTTATTATTCTTCAATCATTTCTAAGGGGAATCTTGGACCATGATTTTTTGTGGATACCAAATATTAAAACCTATATCATCATAATGTGTGTCTTTTCCAGGAACGAAGTTACCATTACTTGACAAACCCATATTGGGGGTTGTATTATGCAGTGCCAACTAGGGAATATGCTGCATAGCCCAATAGTGGTATCTTTTGACATACAGGCCTGTTATGTAGGAAACATATGAAAGGCCGCCTAAGGGCACATGATGCATAGTCCAGAAAAAATAGATCTTTAGAAATTTAACGTTTTGATGTTGATAGATAGTGGAAAATACAATTTGGGTGACTTAATACCATAGTGGGTGGTTTTTCCAAGGAAATGAATTTTAAGAATGAAAAAGGGTTATTTTAAACCAACAGTCATCTAGTGAGGAAATTGTTACTGTGCAGTTTTTATGTCATGTAGTGAGGACATTGATACCATGTATTTTTAAGTCATGCAGTCAGGAAATTGGTACTTTGTAGTTTTATATCATGCTGTGAGGACATTGGTACTGTGCAGTTTTAAGTCATGTTGTGAGGACATTGGTACTGTGTAGGTTTAAGACATGATGTGAGGACATTGGTATTGTGCAGTTTTAAGTAATGTTGTAAGGACATTGGTACTATGTAGTTTTAAGTCATGCATTGAGGACATTGGTAATGTGCAGTTTTATGTCATGCTGTGAGGACATTGGTACTATGTAGTTCTAAGTCATTCTCTGTGGACATTGGTACTGTGCAGTTTTAAGTCATGCTGTGGGGACATGGTGTGGCTTTAATTTTATGGTCTTTCGCTCTGACCAAAAGTACAAAACTCTCGCAATTTCTTGATAATTTGTTTGGAAAATATACTATCATATTCAGCTATTAAAGGGAAAATTGTAAATTATGATTCAAAAATTTTTGAAACTGACGAATGATATGGAAAAAGGGCTAAAATCATTAGGGGATGTCTTTTCTAAGAAGAAATTTACCATTACATGACATACCCATTATGGGGGTTGTATTATGAAGGGCCAACTAGGGAATATACTGCATAGTCTAATAGTGGCATCTTTTGACTGACATGCATGTTATATAGGCAACTTGTGCAAGGCCACCAAATGTCACGTGTTGGGTAGTCAGGAAAAAGAGCTCTCAAAAGTTTGATGCTCTATTGCTAAAAGTCGAAGAATGTTTTTGGAGATTCATATTTTTTAAATCATGGAGTTTGGTTTATGGGGAAATGTTCCTAAATATTGAAAGGATATGTCCAATCATGATATCCAATGAATTAAAGGAATAAATCTATTACAAAGGTCTGACCCAAATGTAAAAGATATGGTGTCTGTAGTTATAGTTCATACAAATAGGACCAAAAATTGAAATAATATATATAACAAGTGGCCAAGTGATATCAAAATTATTTCATAGTCTATCGAACACCTGATGAGGTAAATGTGTAAACCATGGTCATGAATACATTCAAACTATGATAATGATAATGAGACAAGTATACTTTAATGACTGTTTTAAAATACAGATTCTTGTATATTGTCCTCAACGATTAAAGGGGAAAAAGATACTACAACCAAGAACGAAGTGGACATTATTTGACAGACCCGTTAAAGGGGCTGTATTATATAGTTCCAACAGGGGAATATGCTGCATAGACAAATAATGGCATCTTTTGAATGACAGGCCTGTTATATTGGCAACTTATTCAAGGCCACATAAGGGCACATGCTACATTGTCAGGAAAAAGAGCTCTAAGATATTGGAAACATTGTCACTATAAAACAGAAGAATGATTATGAAAATATGAAAAAAATTCAATATTAAGGGTGTGAGACATGGAAGGAGGTAATTCCCAATGTATATTTGAAATATTTAAATAAAAAAATAGACCTGAATTTGATGTAGTTTACATAGATCTGACTCATATGTAAAATGGGGGGCTTTTTTATCCTTTGAATGAATATGGTACTGTGATGTTTTATGTCATGCAGTTAGGACATTGTACTTTGCAGTTTTAACTCATGCAGTGAGGACATGGTACTATGAAGTATTGAGTCATGCAATTAGGACATGGGGTAAATCCATAAGAAATTCAAACACCTTATATAATGAAACAATTTACTCAATTCCTAAGCCCACGTGAGCTATGCTTAGTGTGAGAAACTAGAAGTAGTAAGGGTTTATTTTATAATGAAATGGTGATGAAAATGAAGAATACGGGTATTAGATTTTCATTTAGTGTAACTTCATGAGGTAAGGACGACTATGACCTGATATGAATGGAAATAAATTTTGGAATTGGATTACGGGATAAAACCCATGTATCAATATATTTCTTACTAGGGAAAGAATGAAGTCATACATATTTTTTTGAGACATTCCCTATGTAGATTTGATTTTATAGAATAGATAAATGATTTTTTTTTGTAAATATGGCTAAACCCTGAATTTGAGATTCATGTGTCTCTATGTATCTCATTGAAAATGAGAATCAACCCATTCGTAGTTCTTGAAACATGGTCTCTATGCAGATCTGACTCTGACATAGGAAAGAGAGGGACACATGTACTATAAGGAAGTACTGATGATATTAAAGACATTTTCTTAAGTAAGATTCTAATGTTAAATAGAGAAAACCATAGTTGTACATATGATTTCATCCAGTTTAACGCCATGCAACAAGGATAAAGATACTATGCACTTTAACATCCTACAACTTGGATGCTTATAGTTGTTAGGCAGTTTAATGTCTTCCAACTAGTACTTTGTTTGTTGTGTGGTTTTATGTCTTTCAGCAAAGACCGTGTTCTATTCAGTTTAAAGTCTTACAGTGGAGACTAATGTGCATAATTACCCAAACTATTTCTTTATGAATCTAACATTTTTTGGAGATTTAATATGCTCTCCATCCAATTAGATTAAAGCATAGGCTCCATTTGAATAGACCTTATGTGTGGAATAAAGTCCATCCCATGTTGGTTCCTGATTCATTGGTTTCCTAATGAATAATACCAATTCCACTTGAAGGAATGAACGAAGACAAACATTCTTATTAAAATCTCACGTTATTCAGTTCAGATAAATTCTTAGATGATGCAATGTATGCAATCTTTTCTCATCTAATCATTCCAACTCATTAAACTGTTTCTGACATCTTTCACCAACCAATAACTCATCGCAGATTGCAACTCTAAGTGAAGGAAATTTTATTTCAATTGGAAAAACCACTTTAGTTCCATATACTAGTGAATAAGGAGTTTCTTGGGTGGAAGTACAGACAGTTGTCCGATAATCCCATAAATCATTCAATAGTTTATTAGGTCGTGATTTATTATCTTAATCCACCATATTCTGTAGTATATTTGAAAGGGTTTTTATGAAATCCTCTATCATTCCATTGGCCACCACATGATAGTGAGATAAATGGTAGGATTTGATATTATATTCCTGATAAAAATTTTCTAAATTTACAGAACTAAAATTGGTGCACTTGTTGGTCAAAATTATATGAGGTACTCCAAATATGGTGATGATATTAGTTTTGACAAAACTAATGATGATTTTGGCTCCGACTTCCTTGAGGGGTATTGCCTCAACCCCCATAGAGAAGAAAATTGTATTAGTGAGAATATACTTGAACTACATAGCCGTGGATAGAGGATAAGGCCCTACTACATCCATTCCCCATGTGGCAGATGACCAAGAGTATTAAGATGTATGTAGAAACTCGGGGGGTTGATGAATGAATTCATCATGCACATGACAAGGGTGACATTTTTTAGTGAAGACTATACAATCATGTGTCATTAAAGGCTAAATTTATCCAAGACTTCGGATCTGATCGGAGAGTCTGTGCCCAGATTGGTGGGAACCAAAAGCTCCTAAATGGGCTTCTTTCATGACAGTCGTGGTCTCTTCTCAATCAATAAATCTGAATAGAATTTCATCAATGCCTTGATTATAAAGGAAATTTTTGTGGTTTGGACCATCATGAAGAGAAAAATTATCCGCTGGTTGCCGGATATGCTCTTTCTCATCCCTATTTGGTTGAAGTATCCCATTTTGAATATATTCTATGATGGATTTTCTCCAAACCGTGGTATGACCATATGGTTTAGAAATAGGTAAAATTTTAGTAATTTCCTCTCTTATGGTTTGAAAAAAAAATGAAACCACGCAGTGATGGGTTATACTGATAACTGTCTAATCCTGATTTGGATCTGCCAAGGCTGTAGCTGTATTAGAAAGTGCATCTGGTTAGGCATTTTGTGATCGCAGAACATACGACAATGATGGCTCTGAGATAAATTCATCCATTAATTCTATGATTTAATCACACAAAGGGATTAACATCTCTTTTATGATGTATTATTCACAATTGATTTGTTTGATTACCAATTCTGAATAACCTTTTATATTTAATTGATCCATTATCACGTGAATGGACAATTCTAAAGCTGTCATGTAGAGAATGAGTGGTCTTACATTGACAAGTAGTATCAATACTGGTTGAATCAAGAAATATTTCTTGAGTATATCTAATGCTTCTTTGCAATCCTATGTCCATTGATAAGTGACTCCCTTCATTATTAATCTGTTGAAAGGTAAACATTTGCCTACCAAATTGGTGATAAAGCACTGAATATGGGATATGTGTCTTTGAAGTCCTCTCATTCATTAAAATTTTGAGGATGTGAGAAACCAAGTATTAATTTTTTTTTCTTTTGATCAACTTCAATACCACAATGGTGTACAATGACGACAAGGAATTTCACTAATGTTACCCCAAAATCACATTTTATGGTGTTCATCTTCAAATTATGTAGCTTAGGTTTTCAAAATATGGTTTCTAAATCATCCATGTGATTGGAACGTTGATTGGATTTTACTACCAAATCATCCACATAACTTTCAAAAAAATCCCTAAGAAGGGTTTGATGATATAGTGCATAGCACATTGGTATGTCGCGCCTGTATTCTTTAAACCAAAGGGCGTTACCCGATATCAAAAAACAGCTTGAGAAGCTCTAAAGGCTGTAAATTCTTCATCCTATAGGGCCATTTGAATTTGGTTATACCGATAATATCCATCCAAGAAGAAAACTACTTCATAGCTAGTCGTTTCATCAATTAGAAGTTCTGGTATTGGGACTAGAAAATCATCTTTAGGACAATACTTATTAAGATCTCTAAAATCAACGCAGACTCTAATTTTCCCGTTCTTCTTTTTCTCTAGGATAATATTGGCTATCCATTTGGGATACAGAACATCCCTAACATAGTTAGACTTTATAAGGTTATCAACTTCAGCTTCAATTTTAGAGGTGTGATTCGGGTGTGTTCTCCTTGCAGCTTCCTTGAACCCATAATGTTCTTCTAGAAAACCCAAATGATGGGTGGCTACAAAATGGTTAAGACCTGAAATTTCCATATAATTCCAATAAAATATCTCTCTATTTTTCTTTATAAAGGAATTATACACCTCTTGTACCTCAGATATCATGGATGTACTAATTATGTTGGGTCGTGGATCTTCCCCTATACCTGGATTTATTTCCCTGAGTTTATCCATGGTGGTAGAAACACCTTCTTAAAATGGTGGAGGAGCATCCCCAAGAGCTTCCTCTTCTTCGTCATTACATGTTAGCTCTTATGTTTCACTTTTCATGGTAGATGACAAGGCAACACTCCCAATGTTAGGGGAGGAATAAATATTTGAATATCTCAAAGAAGAATCCACCACATATAACTCCACTAATGATGAAGGGTCTTACTATAGTGAATATGGATTGATGGATTGAGAATCAGCATCTTTGTCTCCCTTTGATATTGCTACAATTTCTTCTGTTGTCATTAACGATGTAGAGGCTCATTGTATTTTAGCAGATGGAATAAAAACCTTTCCATTCTGGTTTCCATATTTTCTTGGTGCATCAATAATTTCTACCATATTATTAGGCTTAATTGTTGTAATTGACATTATGGGAATTATTGGATGAGTGGATGAATTTGGCTTTACCCTTTCAACTTGACTAATGGGTATAACATAATCTGTATTCAAATTCATTAATGGAATTTCTAGAATCTTTTCTAGTCCATTTGGAGCATTATCTCTGGTTATCTCATTTTTCATGGAATTCATTACTTTTGTGTGATAAAACTCTACCTGAATATATTGAGATTCTCATGTTTTGAATGGATCCTTGTAACCATACAGTGTTCAGATTTGACCATTGAAATAGTATTTCACATATTGGTGGTATAATGAAGGTATGGCTGCATGTTGATGCAACCAAGGCCTTCCTAGTACAATATTGAAGGTTGTGTCCTAACGAACAACCATGAAATCTAAATTAGACACAAGATCTCAAAATTGAGTTCTAAGTGTAATTTCTCTTAGAGGATCTTGTTGATTCTTGTCATATCCTTTCGTCATTAATGTCAAATGAGATAAATTAGATTCAGTCAGGACCAATCGATGAAGTGTACGAATGATAATGAGATTGACCCAGCAACAATTATCAATTAAGGCTCGTTGGTTATCCTCGTCATTGAACATTCCAAATAGATACCAAGGTCTGATGTGTCCAGGTACCACATGGTCTTCATCTTCATCTGTAAAATATATGACTGCATGAAATTCTGTAGAATCACTCTCTTTACGAAAAACATCAACAGTATCAACTTCAGTTTAAAATTCTTGAGGACATAACAAGGGCTCAATGAGTGCTTCAAGAAGATCTTCTGACAGATTCAATGCATCCAAAATTGATAACGTGGTCGGTACTTTGGCCAATTGTTTCAAGAAATCATTCTTTTGGTCCAAAGGTATGTGTTTCTCAGCATAAAGATGTGGTTTTATTGGGGCTTTGGAAGTTGATCCTTCTGTTGTGGATGTTTTCTATGTTAAAATAGAAGTGGTAAATACCGTTGAAAATGGAATATTATTCTGACTAAGTATATTCATCTACTGAGAAGAAGATGGTGTAGCTTCTAATCAGTCCTCTAGAATAATTTTTCCAGAACTAGACTTGTTTAGTCATTGAAGAAACTACTTGTTCTTGAGGAATTCACAAAAGGTATCTTCCAAGAGTTTCTACCGCATTTATGGTTTGAGTAGGGGTAGAGTTAAAATGATGGTTTCTGGATTTCACACATCTTCCTTAGTATCCTCAACATTGTCCTCATCCTATAGTCCCCCAATTAGGCACATGGAATTCTGGATCAATACAATTAGAATCACCATGGGCATAAAGATATGTTAGATGGATAACATTACCAGAACCAATGATCAATTCTTCATCTGATGGGGATTCTTCTTGATAGATTCCTTTTGTTTGTACTATTTGGTGGGGTGGTTCCTGTGATTTTGAAATAGATGGCATGAAATCTTCTAGGGATAAAGATGACATTGGCCTTGATGTGATCTCATCTTCTTCTAACTTCGCTTTATCCTTATGACCACCTTGTTTCTTTGAGGAACAAACCATTGATGAAGTTGTTTTTTCTGTGGCATGAGTGGTAGATGACATAATTGATTGTTTCAAATATGTTAGTAAAATAGTTTGAGTTTAGTTGATCATTTTTATGGTCATCCTATCATCATATTTTTACACATTTTTACTTTTAACTTATTGCAATTCCCCCTCTTCCTCTGGGTTGGTGACAGTAACACATGCTACTTGAGATGATGAACATTTCAATTTCACTTGTCCTGATTCAACCATTTTTTTCAAAAGGTATTTGAAAACAAAGAACTCCTGAATGGATCATCCCATCATCTGATTAAAGGGACAATAATTCATACAATATTCATCTCCATATTTATTTGGCTTCTTTGGCCTTGGAAACTGAACTGAATTGGTTTCAAAGGATGAAATGAAGTAGCCAAACACTCACATTCCTGAAAAAAAAAATTATTCTTTAATTATTCAAACTATTTCCCCCTTTGATCCCTTTGATCATCTTGATGAGGTGGTTATTGCTGTTGATTCTCAGGAAGAGGAGCCCTTTGGTATGATGAGGGTCCTGAAGTAGAAGAAGGTACAAGTTCCTGTTTGACTGTAACTATCACAGCTTCTACCTTTCCTATTCTACTTCCTGGAACACATGGAATTACATGAGTATTAGCCTCATTATCTATAATAGAGTCTTCTATCTAATAAGAAACTGATGTAAGGTATCAAAACTCTCCTATGTATATTATAGGGATCAATGGTGTGCATAATTCATCAGATAGACTTGGCCCACATATTTGTAGCAACTATTCTTGAGGGAGTACTAATATTAAGGAATATTTTAATCTCTTCCAGTGAGAAATGAAATTTGAAACTCTTTCATTTTCCCTTTTTTACAATTTGTAAGATCAAAAACAGTTGTCTTTGGTAATGTTGAGCTAAATTGAAGAAGTAATTTCTGAGAGAGATATTCCCACACAGTAACTGATCAAGATTGCAAACTTGTAGACCAGACATTAGCTGGTCCTTTTTATGTTTGTCCAAAACCCCTATGATTAACTATTTATTGTTGTTGAGGAGTTCCCATCATAGGATCACAATGAAAATAAAATGCATTATGTATTGTTCTGGATCCCCCAAACCTTTACAAATTGGGAATGTGGTATTCATAAAATGTAGCTGGGGATGAATTGCATCCAACCATTTAGGGTAAGCTCTCATTTCTGGTTGAACTGGTGTGTGTTGTTCCTCCATAACCTCCAATCGAGTCGTTAATGCCTCAATCGTGTTCATATGAACTTGGGTAATATCTGGATGAGATGGATTCTGTGCAGGTATTGCAACTGGAACTTGAGATGGTGTAATAACTGGTAAGACAACTAATTGTGGTGCTGATATATATCTTGGATAACCCACGAAATTAGTTCTATCAGGATGTACATGATCCTATCATGATTGTGTACCCAATAGAAGGAATTAATTATCTGCCTCTATAGTTACTACAAATACCCTTTACTGAGGAGCTACTATGGGAATTGTATGTTTAGGACATTCATGGGGATACCATCTAGCACAAATGTTGTTTCGATGTAACTCTGTGTTGAGTCTTTTCAACTCCTTCATTTATTATTCTTTTTGTGAAAGTCTCTCTTCATGTGATTGAGATTCACCTTCTCCATTGGAAAAGTGATATGCAATTTGACTTTTTTCCTTTCCCCTTGTTGGTCGTCTTTCATAGAGGGGGGAGTTGGTTATTTGAAAGCATACCTAGATTCTAGGAAAGCCTTTCATTTCAGGTATGAAAACATTCTTAATTTTTCTCGGTGTGTACCGCATTATGGACAATAACTTTGTCTTCTAATTCCTCTAAACTAGACTTATTTTCTGGAGGACCTTCTGTATTGGTATTGATAACATTCACTACTGCATAACACATTAATGTCATTCTATAAGTGTTTCTAGAAGATCGTATCCCTTTTTTTCTTTCATGAATATTTTTTCTACTATATGAATAATTCCCTGGAACTTTTTAGTAGACAGTAACATGAATGGAATCATTGGGTAGTCCATCTGTACACATTCTTTGCGGCATCTTCCCTAATTGGGAGAAAACTGACTTCTGTTGAGGAGCAGATTGAAGATGAAAAATAGCCCCCAGCCTTGCAGGCTGGGGTAGATCCTATTATAATTTATCAAATCATTGAACATTGTCTAATGAATTTGAAGGTTGCATTAAATGAGCCCCCATCATGGCAAGCTGGGGTGATTCTTGAACTGCTATAGCTGAAATTAGGGCAACTGCTCTTCTGATTTTGCAGATTTTGGTTTGGACATTATCTAGATGCATCATATGAAAATTACTTAATTGAAATGTTTCAGATTATCGTTGTGCTCTTTCAGAAATTTTCATCTTCAGACACCTGGAATCCTCTAAATGAGATGCCTTCTCAAGATTCTCAGAGGCTTGATATAAGAGTAGTTCAACAATTTCTTTTCCTTAGGCATGATTCTGATGAGAACTGGTTAAGGCCTCTTATTGATCGTAAATTTGATTACACACAAAACCTATTGAAGGTGGCTGGCTATGGGCAATAAAATTGCATGAGACCACTTTGGGCAGACATTGTAGATTTTGGAGTGCAATGAAATGCAATTCTCTATATGCACCCCATCCTCTAATGCAAACATTAGAAGTGGAATTAGAATATAAATGGTGTATCCTATTTAGAACATTGGACATGCGCGCTGAAGGGTTCTTTGTTTTTTTCAAACCTTCGTTGTTGGGAAACTGTATAAGATGCCAAGTCAATTTGGTGCTATAACCCTTCTATTACTGTTATATGATTTTTATATTCATCATATGGTAATATTTTTGTTCTCAAATTACGAAGAGTTTTCCATAAGTTGAGACGAATGTCCTGAATGCAATCATCTATCATCAACTCTAGAATATCCAACTGAGAATTTGCTGAAGTCTAGAACATGACTGGTATTTCTCCTTTAGCTAATTGTTTCCTCATGTTCAACGTATCTTCATCATCTTCTACTAGAGTTTTCTCCACTTGTTCTGACCAAAGTGGATGCTCTACATTAGAGGATAAATGACTCAAGGGAGGTTCAGAGAATGATCGTTCCCTTAAGATGTCTTCTGAATGAGAAAGTGTTTCACCTGTCAATGATAATCCATTAGACATGAATGGTCTTGTGTTTGTATTTTCCTTGAGATAATATAGATTTATTGTTGATACATTTCCAATTATAGAATTGGTTTGACAATGTGGAATGTTACTGCAGATAGGACATTCATAGTGAATGACATCCTATGGAGGATCACCATGATGGATTATAGCATGGGATAAATCTTCTTTCTGCTTGGTCATCTGGCCACACGGAGGGTTTTAGTGGCTCACATCCAAAGATAGACACTCTGGATTGACCTAATTTTATTGAAGAAAGCCTTCATGATTATTTATTTGGTGATAAAACATTAGAATCCCAACTACCACTCCCAAAATTTGGTAATAAGAGTCTAGGATCTTGGGAAGCAATAGATAAATTTCTGAGGTCTTTAAGAACTCCATCATTCATTGGATCTAAATTACATATTGACTATTGATTTTCCAATGGTAATGGGTTAGATTTCTTCTTGGATGTTCTATTATACATAGTTAGGGCCACTTGCTGGGAAAAGTGGTTATCATTGGCATGTATATGTGCATGTATTGGATTAGTTACCAGAATAGACGAGTTACCTCCAATTAGAAAGGGTGTATTTTCCAAATCTTGTTGTCTATATGATATGGAGGAGTACACCCCATAACCCACATGGACTAGAACATAGTTATGAATCTGCTCTGGGATGACATACCAATGTGTCATCCCATGTGTGGGGACAAATTTACATGTATGTTCCCTTGATAATACTGAACTAGTTGTTAAAATATGCTAACATGCTTCTAGAATATGGGCAAGGATATGAGTCTACCCTTTCACCATTGACAAGATGTGTTTAGTGCCTTCGGTGGCCATAATGGGAATATGCGTCAATTCCATATTTGGAGTAGGTGTATGTCCCTACTCCTATCCTCCTTTTCCTGTCAACGGATATTGACAGTACTCATTCATATGGGCAGAGAGTTGGGTCTGGAATAAATTTATCATTGGAGATTTCTGACCAACTTCTCCGATTGCTAACAAACAATGCTATTGGTAGGCTTGATGAACATTTGTAGGTGTATTTACCGGCTGGATATTCTCCATTAAGTACGGATGAAAATTTTACTTCACTACTGGCAGAAGAGACTACTGACAGAATTGGTGATTGTAAACATGTGTATGATCCTGCTTACACGTTTCCACCAAATTAGATGGGTGTATCTCTTTAAATTCATTCAGACGAGCCTGATGACTGGCTGATAACTTTTAAAATAAGTTTATGTTCCTATTCATAGAATTCCACCGGGTTTATCTGGTGGGATTGGTGGGTTTTTGTTAGACGATACTACTGAGAAACAAAATTAGGATGAATGAGTGTATGTGCCCGCTCATTTTTTTTCCAACAATTTTGATCGATGTACTTCTCCAGGGGAGGTAGAGGTGAGAACCTACTTCCTGTTAACAGGACGTTGTCCCTAACAGTTCGTCTTCTGTGCCCAGGTCTAAGATACATGGGACAAACTTCCAGAGGAAACACCCCCATCATGTTGGGTATATACTACTGCATTATTCTGGCGGTGGTTGCTGGTGGGAGTCCTCATGATGGACACATGTATTCTTGAATTGTGGCCTTTAGTGACCTCTTGATCCACCTCCCTGTAGTATGGGAGAAATTTATTATTGCGTTCTGAGGATAATGACCTAAAACGGATAGAGATGGTGGTAGTAATCGTTTTTTCATGATAATTAGTCATTGTTGGCCAGATGATCAAGGATTATTGTTGACTTAGAGGGCCTATCATGCAGCCTCCAAAGTCGGGATTGTACCATGTTTGTGATATTCCTTTATCAGCACATTAGAGACCCAATGTTGAAGATGTTGGGTTGGTGATAACATACTTCCCGTGGATAGAGATTCATCTTGAGCAGTATTCAATATATTCACAGATTTTCTCTTATAGAAATTAATTCTTTTGATTGAAGGGAATTATTTAGAAAATTGAGAACAAAAATAAGTTCTATTAAAGTGACATCATTTCCGATGGATACATGTGTGATTAATTCCCTTGTCTGACATTCCTTTATCAATTGAAAAAAACATAACACGTGGGTAAAATTATTAACTCGGTTAAGGATTCACATCAGGTTCACCATTTTTGTTTTGTAGTTCCATGAAACGTGTGTTCTAGATTTAAGAATCACGGTTTTCAAGCAGATTCCATTAGATTTGTTCATGGAATTGGAAATTTACAATAGTTATTTATCCAAATAGAACCTTCCTTCCAAAGGTATGAATTCATTAATTTTTAACATTACGATACTTATGAACATGCTTTGGTCGAGAGAATGGGAGTTCGGAGTCATCACACCCATTTTATGGGGAATTATTGTCTACTATGGGACAGTCTTTGAAAAATTATAATATTTTCATGAATCCATATTAATTCTCCAAGTATAAGTATCCCTTATAATTTTTAATCACTTACTAACATGTGTAAAATTTTGAATCATCGGTATTCATTCAAAGTTCTTCATCAATAAAAAAAAATTTATATATTCAAGGTTTTCCATTAATATAATCCTCTAATATACTGATTAGAGATTCTTTTAATCATTGTTATAATGATACTAGTTTTTAAGGCACTCAGTAAGGCACTCTATAATTTATTGTTATCTAGGGAGATGGATGTTTGCTTTACTCTTGGGATCGTGCTCATAAAATGAGATACCTACATATTCTTGTAAAATGAATCATAATCCTTATAGTTCGTTGACGCTTAATACGACATATCATACATTTTAAGGTCATGTG
The DNA here is from genome assembly GCA_963277665.1 of Viscum album. Taxonomy (NCBI): domain Eukaryota; kingdom Viridiplantae; phylum Streptophyta; class Magnoliopsida; order Santalales; family Viscaceae; genus Viscum; species Viscum album. Next base: position 876,393 of record CAUJRU010000118.1, read on the forward strand.
ATAAAGACTCTTAGCGAAATGTGCTTAGTAGAAACTTATTCTGGGACATATGATGAAGAAGGACAATGAAAATGGAAAGGATATGAGATTCCAAGTATGATCTGTCCTTATTGGGAATATGGTCCAATGGGAATAGGGTTAATCTGAAGTGTTGGATTTGAACCTCAATGATGCTTCCTACGTATCCCATATAGATGTGAATCAAATCCCATGTAGTTAAATAAATCACTTAAGAGAGTGTGGTCCTCTGAGAGAGATGTGTTTTGGGATTACATCTATAAAAAAAGGATGCTTTGAGGGTTTGAAGATAAAATTTGGGGATTACTTTTATGAAGGATTCCAAAATTGGGGGAATTAAGGTTGGATTCTTAAAGAGGATATCTAGTGATCTCGGGCACTGAAAATGCTTCAGACATATCCTAGTGTGAACAAGAATTAGAGTTCACATAGTTCCTCCGTATGATTGATTATGAATATGTTGTAATCATCACGTATCTCTATGCCCACGTGAGTCATGCTCGGTGTCGGAAACTAGAGGATGTGGAAGATTAAACAATGACACTTCATACTTTTCCTTATCCGCTAATGGAATAGGGCACACCGACCGTGGAAGATAGCGAGGCGACGAGCCTTCCCACTGTTCTACTTACATTGGAAAAGGGTCCAATGTAATGAAGAAGTGGTGAAGGTGAATGGTTATACCAGGATGGCTGCTCTTTTTGATATTGGTTGGGGCTAACTCCTAAATAGGATGACCATTTGGAATTTGTTGAGGCTTACTCATAAAGAGGATGCCCATATGAGTTTTAACCTGGCAAAAAAGTTAGGTGATGAGGTTTGAGGATTTTCTTGAGGATTGGATCGACTCAAGGTACTCCAGGAATCTATAAGGAGAGTCCAAAATCATAACATTCGAAAGGAACCAAGTTGACTAATTTGACTCAAGGTAGTTCATTGAGTGTGATGGAGTGTCTCAGATCATGTTATTCCAAGGTTGGAAGTATGTCTGCATAAAGGGCGCTATGGAAAATGTAATTGGCTAGATATGAAAAGCTCGCGGTGCTACTCTACATTATTCATGGGGGTTAGTGCGAGGATTCAGTCCCGGACCGCATCCCCAGCGGTATGCACCAGTAGGGTTTCATAGGTTATCCGCCAAGGTTCTTCATGTGGGTGCTTCACGTAGCTCCCCCACATAGCTTCCACTGTATAGGTACTCCACGTAGGTGCGCTGCACAGGTGCTCCACCCAGTTGTGCCGCATAGCTCCATATGTTCTAGACCCTGATGGGGAATTGAACCAATTTTTCCCCTTTAATTATCCCATATCTTATGATATAGAGAGAGACCTTATAAAATTTGGTAGATCATGGCGAAATAGATACACAATGGGAGCTTTGGGACTTCATTCAACTTTTTCGGTTCCGGTAATGTGGATCCCAAGGGTTCTATTTATAGGCTTGATAGGGACCTGATCGAAGAGAAGTTGTCTATGCAATTCCTCCGCATAGGTACTCCGTGTAGGTCCTTCACGTAGGGGTGTAGAAATTACACTTCTGTACTTGTCCTTCATGTATGACCCTCACGTAGGTCCCTTTGTGAAATTTTATTCGTCTTCCAAGTGCCATAACTTTTGATCTGTAAGATTTTTGGGCTCTGTGATCAGTCAAATCAAAGGTATTATATAGATATACACTTCTAGATATGGTTAATGCAATACATTTTCTTAGATGAATCTCAGAAGTTGAATTTAATTTATCAACACCATTTTATCATCGATCTTGTGAATCCATTTCCTACATCTGAATGGGGAATCATTCCATTTATTCATCTAGTTTGGAGTAGTATTTTGGCACATAGAAATCTAGCTTGCATCTTCTTCATTCATGGTGAAAACATATTTACTCATACATGACATTTGTTTTTTATTTGAGAAACATATATTCACTCTATAGAAAAGTGTGATTGAACACATTTCATGGTGTTAACAACTATAAAACCAAATCATACATGAAAAAGAAAGCAGTTATTACACAATAAAATTATATTTAGAAAAATTATTGATAATAAATGAGTGATAAATGATTATATCATAATCATATATGGTAATATATATGTGATTATTGTTATTTAACATATTTTTCATTAATATATATTTAATATAACTCATGTTCAAATATTAATAACGGAACTCTGACCAGAGGTAATGATTTATTTCATAGTCTCATTATTATTTAAGATTATTTTTGTTTAAGTCTCCATGGGGAAATTTTTTGGTATTTCTATCTTAAAAATATATATTTTATTATAACATAGTTGATCATTAAATTTTCATGTAATATTTCCTTTTTCCCATCGTTGGTACTTAAAATTATTGTGAAATTATTTTTAATAAATGATGACTTTATTTCTCTCTTCAATCAGAAATCCTTTTAATTTTATATCAATTTTTTCTAAAAATATTTCTAAGATTGTTTTTAAATTTTTCAAAATAAATTTTGAAATAAATTTTGACAAAATTTTGGATTTTAAAAAAATTGTTTGAAGTGAAATTTCATATCTTTTATTGAATTAAAGACTTTTTTATATTTTTTATAATAATGTGAAAGTAATATATATTGTTTCATATATTGAATGTATCGAATAACCTCTATTCATGAAGAATCATTACATTGAGTTTTTTTAGAAGTTTATCAGGTTATGTTCAGTGAGTATTTTTTCCTTCATATCTAGGGAAATTTCCATGACTTCAAATAAGTGACTTTAATGTGAAAATGGTATTTTTCTGAAGATTTTATAATGGTTTTTTTAATGTATTTAAATCTACGTAAATATCATTTTTTTGGAATCTTACGTAGATGATATTATCTAATTATACCTTAAAACCTAATTTTATGGATATTTTATTATCTGTTTTACTAGGGACGTACTATTTTTTTATTATTCACCATATTACCCTAGATGGGTTATAATTATTGTAATTGAGTAGGGAATGTATTAATATTTATAATGATAGTTTTTCAATATCTGTGTTTAGGTTGATATGTTAATAAAATTTTATTTGGATAATTCATTTAACCTATTAATTGAATGGTTGGACCCTCTGAATCCCCTAGATGCATCTGTAGGACTTATGAGAAACAATAGATTGGGTATTTATCCATGCTCTTACCAATTTATGTATGATATCTTCGAATAAATCCTTGAAATTTTATTTTTGATCTATGAAATTATCCATTCCATGAACATGATATAATTAATTTATTTCTATGAGATTATTTTATTAGTTATGATATCCATGGATATGTTTCAAGATCATTTGATTATTTATATGAAATTATTTGATCATCATTTATTTTGAAAATATTATACTTTATGCTCCAGTTATTTATCAATTGAAAAGTCTTTTTATTTATTTACATATACATATAGATTTTATTCATGATAGACTACATTGTACAGATATTATTACTGAGAATCATCAACTATTTTTTATGATTCCTTCCTCATTATTCTAGGATGTATATTATGATGGATATTCATGGTTATGATAATGGTAATAGTGATGTTCTCAAAAAAATTTGTTTAATGTTGGAAAATGTAATGTGATGTTGGGTATATATTTAGTTTTTCATGACTACCAAACTATTGATCCTAGGAGATGAAATTGCATGTATCTATCGACGACGTAATAAAGTAACCATCATCATTGTGATACTACTATTGGGTTATGCAAAAGACCGTGTACAATAGTGGTACATGCTTCTTATTGGCATCCAAAAGACCTAGGATCAAATCCGAGTAGGGGAGAATTTCTGGTACTGTAGCAATGCTGTAGCAGGGCACTCCAGCAGTACTGTAGCAGCAGAGGAACTATAGCAGAAGCAACACTGTAGATGTGGAGGGACTGTAGAAGGTACTGTAGTGGTAGCTGTACTATAGAAGGTATTGTAGTGGGGCGAGTATTGTAGCAGTACTATTCAATGAGGGTCCTTTTGGAAAAATGGGCTTTCTAGCCTTGTATTCAGGGCACTTGACCTTGGGCCTTTAGGCTTTGTAATGGGCCTCTCTTTACCCAGTCAAAAGAGGACCTTTCTTTAAATAATAAATTGAGGTTTCAGCCCCAACCTTTAAAATAAAATACTACTGGTGGGTTATTTTCAATTTTATTACCAAATAATATCAATACATGAAAATAGATATTTTTAAAATTTATCAAAACTATAATTAAAACATGTATAATACATTTTCCTACATTTATTATAAAAAAGCTTTTTTTATTAGTTTACTCGCTTCACCAACACACACAAATGGTGAGTTAATAATTTTCCACTTTTAAAAACTCTTAATGAATATATTATCCTCCTAAAAAAATAATATATTATTTGAATTTATGTTATTCAGATCCCAATTTCATTAAAATATGAACTCAATAGGATATGGAATGTAACCACCATAGCTTATACATTAATTTATTGAGGTTTAATTTCCACCTTTAACATCATTTTAGAAATTAATCCTACGAAAAAAAGATTAGTGAACACATGTTCTATTTTAAATTTATTTGGAAAAAATATAAATCAATACTCCTTTCACCATGAACACTTTAATAAAATGTTACTTAATATTAATGTTCTTTAATAGAGAATATCTGACTATATTTCTGGCTAAATTTATGAAACGTTGATTATGATACACCATGAGTAGAAAACAATTTACATTAATGTTGAGATCCTAAGGTTTTGTATTTATCCATGTCTATTAACTTTTAACATGTGTTTTAATAACACAATTTATCTAATAAGTACTCAATTCCACAATTCTTATTAATTTTCCATGTCACACAAATCACTTAAATAAATATAACTCTTATTGATGTTGATCTTCCATCTTCAGCATTTCAAACAAAATCTATATCATTATATCTCAAGTGAATGATATTACCATTGTTTTAATATTTAAAATCATATTTATCCATTACTTTGTAGATATGAAACCTATTAGTATCCATAAGAAATTATTGTTCTAGCTCACATTAAAATTTAGAAAAATGTGTAAAAACATACATAATATCCAATCAAGAAAAAATAAAGTAGATAAAACTTATAATAATTTTTCAAAAATCTCTTGAATCAACATATTTTAAATATTATTCATTTTATATCTTGGTTCTCATATAAATTAGGGTAAAAACTACATTTATTTATCTATTTTGAATGTATTTAAAAGTCCATGAGCATAATTCTCTAGAAATTAAAAAATATGATCCTTCTCTTGAAAAAATATAATCCCAATAAAAGCATCATCATTCTAAATATGAAAATTTCAAACCTATTCGTCTTCTATCAATGTAGTATTCCCATATAAAAAGTCATAATATATATTTATGAAAATATCATCAATATTAACAATATTTATCGAAAATAACTATTTATCATTTTTAAGGTAGTGGTTGTTCCCTACTCTTGCATCATCTAATTTCAATTCCATCATGTGTGAAACTATATTTTAAGAATATGAACTTGGGTATAAATTTAATTTATAAAATAACTATTTAAACATGAAAATATATCCATTACCTTCTTCATGTAAGAATCCATCGATTTCTTAAATGTATACACCATCGTCCAATTCTCTATTGAGGTAGGTTGGCATTTCATCCATTTGAACGATATTACATAACCTTTTGGAAAAAAGATACATATTAAAATAATAATATATTAAATCCTAGAAACCTGCATTAATTTCTCTTTAAACCAATTCCTTTCACCTGAGACTATCCTTTTAATACGTGTACTTCTTTGATTCTCATCACCTATTTATTATTATTGTATTTGGCAATGAAAATTTTCATTATTCTAAAAAAATTCTCGTTTTTTGGAATGGGAATAGATTTATAAGTGCTTTATTTTTGATATCATCTATCTTCCCATTCATATAACTATTCCACTCTTGAATATCCAAATCTTCTTTCATATATCATAGTTTAATGTGAGAAATAAATAAGTTATGAGATGTTATCCTTAATCTTCTACTATTTTTAATCAGGTATCCTTGATATCTAGTAGTATTTTGTACCTCTAACTAATTTATTATCCTATTATGAGTTGAATAATATTCTTATTCATAACTACAAATAGTTTAGTCATACTTTGCAACCATAACATCTTCTATTTTCCCATCATTTTTAAAACCTTCATCCGATTTCTCATAAAATTTAGTTTCTTCATCTCTAATTTTGGATCTTTATTATTGATGTGTAACATAATTCCATGAGTGTTATAGAGCCATAAAATAAATACTATTCACAATATTCCATGTCTAGTTGTTTTAGAAATTATATTCTATTATATTTTTCGGTGGGTAACCAAGTAAGAAACCATCACTTCCACTTTTATTGGTCATCCCTATATTATAACCTTTCACCTTGATAATGAAATGGATTCCAAATACCCAAATATATACCAATACCAGGTTATTATTATAATAAATATCACATGAAATCATATCTAAATTTTAATATCACATGAAATAATTATAAATTTTATCTATTGTACAAATTGATCGCTTCTAGAAAGATTGAGAAGTGTCAAAGAAAACAAGCATGGTGAGAGCCACATACACAAATTTGTTATTCTTCATTTCATAAAAAACATTTTTAATGGTATATAGTGTGAAAATTTTATAAAAAAATCATCATTTAAAACATGTTATTTAAACATTCCACTTGCGTATTCTAAAATGTTCTCTATTTTCATCTTCTTTGAGGAAAAATGACACTATGTTTTATAACAAATTTTTATATTCATAAAAAATCCAAAACCTAAGACATATTATTTATTCACATAATTACTTAATTATGAGTAAATTAATCAATAAAATAAATAAAATACTTATCTTCATTGGAAAAATGTTTCATTTTTTCCCAAAAATGTCTAAATTAATGCTCTCCAATGAATTTGATGTTTGAATCACTGATTTTTGAGTAAAGAATTGAAAATATACCCCTTTTATCATATAGTTAACATAAAATTTCTTTCTCTCATTATTATTTTAACATCATGAAACTTTTCTCATTGGAAAAGCTGCTCAAATTAATTTTTCAAATGTGTTCTATTCTTTGATGATAAAACTAATTTTATTTTTTCAATATTCTGTATCATGGATTCTAAACATCACCGTCCTAAATAAAATTTATTGACTTCTTTCTCATTTCATCATGTCATGACTGTTTTTAGCCTCTTTAAAAAACATTTATATTTATGAAAAAACATGATTTCCTTCATTAAAATAATACACACATACAAATTTGTGGTCAAACACTCCCACAAATATAGAGTTATTTAATTTCAGCATATCTTTTCTAACAACTAGGAAAAAATAATATTATCCTGAGTGAACCATTGTTGAAATAGTTCTCTAATCCTTCATTTCAATTTTCAACATATTTTATGATCCATAAATATCCTTTCACATGTGAACTGAATCCTTTACCTAAAATCCATGTAAATTCCTTGTGTGATTTTTTGAGTGCTACACCAACAATCATTGACTTATAGTTTATATTATATTAATTATTTTATGAATTATGGGAATTTATTGTTTAACTTGGTATAAAAGTTTGAATTTGATAAAATTATCAATGTAGTGACCTAGTCATACATATCTTCCAAAACATCTTCCAATGGTTGCATCTATTTTTCATCTTTTAGTCTATATTTTTTAGGATGTTTCTATACTCCTATTTATTAAATGTGTTTACTCCAACTCCATATAAGCCTCTTATATCATATATGTTCCTAGGAATATTGATAATTTAAAAAAAATCAACTTTATATATGCCAAAATCCTCAAGAATACTATTCAAAACCAAAAAATGTGTTCATACCTTTGACCACTTTTTATTTCCCAGAAGTAGACTTCTAATTTTCTTCGACTATTGGACCATAAATATTGGATAACTAATCCATAATAAAATTATAATAGACTCCAAAAAAATCATTATTTATTTTGGTTTTGTTTAATAATCTTTTAATATCACTATTTATATTATATTTTTCATTCAAATTATAAATCGTAGAATTTCTTGATTTATTAGAGTTATCATTCTTTCTAAAAACTCTACATTCTCAACCCTTAACATGGAATCGATATTTTCAATCATAATAATATTCAATATTTCTCTGACATCATAAACAAATAAATTAAATTTTATTGAAATTTGTTAAATCCCTTCTCTACTGCACATAGTTTCTATATAACAACTTAAATATATTTATCATTTTCATTAGAATTAAATTACATGGAAACATTCATCTTCTCTTGTTGAGATATAAAATTATTCAGGTTTTCAATTAAATTCATTAACTTTGAAAATATTTTAGTATGTAATTCATTATTTTTACTTAATGATTAACCATATTTCATAAAATTATTTTCTTACATCTTAAGCGATGATGTCTATGAAGGAAATTCCTTGAGTTCTATCCTCTACATGTATGTAATTTTAGTTTATTCTTCACAGTCAACATGAATGCTTTTATTTTTGGAAATATATTCCTCATTCAATTTTGAAATTTTAAAATATTCAAAAACATAATTTGATGTTTTGAATTCCACTTCATCCTCACTTCCATCATCGCCTTTATACATAGAAAATACATTTATCATTATGGGTTTAGAAAACTTCTTACCATTACCATTTGAAAAAACATTGACCTGTTATATTTCAAATCATTCTTCTTATAGAAAAATATTAGCTACTCATACTCATATTAAAAATATTATTCTTCTTTAAATAATTTTCAATTATATATAAAATTTACAATAACTCTAAAATTGAAACACTTTATTTTAATTTTGCTTTGATTTTTTCTTTTGATTCATCTCAAACATATTAAAATGAATAAAGTTAATTTTTTAAGTATCATTTCAATATATTTTTCTTCATTGTAGTCGGGTTATTTTTCTTTATATTTATTCATTATTTTCTCTTACATCCATTATTTAATTGTTATTTCACTATCAACCATTCCCTTCTTCTTAAAATTACCCTATTTATTATTTTATAATAAATTAATATGAAATATAAAATTATACAAATGAATTATTTTAGAATCATGATCATAATGTTTCAAGACCTTTACAAATTTTTTTTTTATCAATTCGTTTCTAATATTCTTAGAAGTAATTAAATACATTATATTTTGAAGAAAAACCCTATGGTTACCATAACATCATTGAATATAGTGAATACTAGTTTTTATGTTTCATTCATATTTATATTTATATCTTCATACTTCAATATGAAAAGGTAAATCTTGGATTTCTACATATTGTAATTTCTTTAATAATTATTTTTTTAATTTATCCCAAATTTCATTTTTATCTTTATCCCTTTATATTTGAAAAAAAACTTTTCAAAATGATATTAAAATATCATATTTTGAGGATTTCCATCACTCTTTCAATTTTTTATATCCCCTACCATCATAGATGAACTTTTTCCAGAGCATCTAACACATCTATGCTATTTATAAAAAGATATAAAAGCACTTAATATTTACATATATAAAAATTCATCCAATTAAATGTTAGAATACCATTTATATTAATTTAATTAAAGGTTTACATGACTATAATATAAATTCCAAGAAAAAAAATTCAACATAAAGGATATCATTTCATAGTAAACATTAAAAATTTGATTAACTTTATATGTAACTTGAGTGCTCTGATACCACAAGAGAAAGATACCATAGAAATAGTGGGAACTCACTAGGGTAGAATTTGTGAATTAATACCCTTTTATATTTCTCCATCAAAACACCACTCATAAGTATTAATATTCGTGAAAATATCATTTTACACACACCAAATAAGCATCAAGGCATAAACAGACTAGAAAAAATGGACTTCTCTATGGATCAATACTCAAAATTAGCATCAATATCATTAGCTTAATATTAGAAAACCCATTATCACATATTTAAGTAGAATTACCATGAATATTATAAATGATTAGGAATTATAATTTATCTCATGGTATACAATGTGTCACAAAAAAATTATAATTTACTCTAACATAAATAAGTTAATATAATCTACATTTTATCAACATGAGGGCCTTTAACAAAAGATAACTCTATAAATATGTTTTTATGATAACATATATTCCTATACAAATTATTTATCTTCATCCTCTCCTATTTTATTCATATAAAGATTACCGAACTCAACACTTATTGTAGAGTTGAATAGGATCATGTAGGGACACTGGGGGGGGGGGGTTAATTAGTATACCCGAATTCTACCGAGTTTAAAAATTATTTTAAATTCACCCATATTAATGTTGGACCTATGAAAAAGTTATGAGGAATAGATTTCATATACACTCTCAAAAAACACATACCCATATAAGGCAGATACTAAAAGAAGGAAAAACACCTTGAGATTTTTTAGGGGATTCCTTGATGATAACACATACTTCTTATCATGGTCATCCTTTTCCAATTCACATATTGTATTTTCACTAACAATATATTTATTATAAGTACAATATAATTCACCCAAAAATATTGTTAGGTACCATACACATTCTAGAAAATATAAAAAGTGTTATTTATACCATGTCCCTGAGTTCTTCAATGGAATTATTTCTGCAAGCATCACCAATTCCAAAAATATTCCATCCAAAAACATTTTGAAAAATATCTATTATTCATCTCCAGGATATCTCCACCTCAAATTCAAAGTATATTATTACTTAAACCAATTATATTTGATAGCCATGGTAATTTCAAATATATTTCATACTTGTTGGTCCTACATTATTATCTTAATATCCTAATGAATATCGCTTTCTAAAAATATTATAATACACTCTTCCTTATTTCTAAATTATTATATTATCTCTTAGATACTCACTCTAAAAATCGTGTTCTTGACATCAATCTGATGTGTTTATGTGATGCATAAAATTTCTCTGATATTAATTTATGAAATAAAAATACACAATTCAACTCAACTTCATTATACAGCTTAATTGGATTTATTCAAGAGACACTTAATGAAATTGTTATATAATTTATCCTCAAATAACATATAATAAATCATTTATCATTTAGTATTTTTTACATTATTATATTATTTGTTGTACCAATCTCTTTTTCAACATTACAATGTTTTCCCGGGTTTCTTTATGCTTAGTCCATCTGTTGTATGATCACATGAATGTTCATAGTATCATTCATGAATTATCATTTAAATTGGTTGTAGACCTTTTCTATATATATATATATGTATAAATGAATTCACCAGCTCCAATAAATGATTTATTCTTAGAATTAGTATACTAAACAAATACACAAAAATATTATAATTATTAATGTGGGTATATTCCACTATATTCAATCTTCTTCTTCATGCACATCAAACAGGTATGTGGTATCTAACTTTTTTTTTAAATGCAAGAGTTATTTTTTGAAATATGTGATAATTTATTTTTCATGTAACCTTAAAGTGTTCATCAAACAATCAAGAGTATGTAGAAAATATTTCATAAAATAAAGCGTGAAAACATGGGGTCCCCTCTGCTATTATTTCTGACAGGTAAATGAAGTTAACTTCTAGATTATGGAAAGGATTATAAAAGGTAATGGGTTACCATTTGAAATTGATCATGACTTATCATCCATAGATGGATGAAAAAAATAAAGAGGGCTATCCAAGATCATGGGGATATGCTCTGAGATTGTGTGGTTGATTTTGGTAGATATTTGGATAAATATTTTACTTCAGTTATGTCTGCCTATAACAATTTTTATCAAGCATCGATCAGGATGTTTCCCATTGAGGCTCTGTTTGGGTATCCAAGTTGATCACTCTTATTCTACATGGGTTATGGAGAGCCATCCGTGATTTTTCCATTTATAGTTAAGAAGATGAAAAAGTATGAGAAATTGATCTAGAGTAATTTGATCACAGCATATATTTGTCATAAATAATATAAAAATTATCAGTGTTTGCCATTGGATTTTGAAGTTGGTGATCGGGTCATTGTCAAAGAATTACCTTTCCTGGGAAATCATTGTTTGGGATAGCAGGGTATGTTGAAACTGAGGTTTATGGGGCCCTTTGAGTCCAGTGGTTGATTGGGGAGGAAGAACTATCAGTTTATTTCACCATTTGTCTTGAATTATATACATAACAGATTTTATGATTCCCAGTTGATGAGTTATATAAATGATCCATACCATGAGATTATATTGATGTATGTTTTTAATCAACATGAAGATACTTTTGTTTGAAAACATGTTTAGAGTATGGATCTCCAATATATGGTACTATATGGTAAAACAATTCCCCTAGACTAGGTACTATGGTAGTACAGACATGATCTCCATGAGATTTTAGAGAAGGATTCATGGATGAGGAAATAATGACCATATGTTTTTATAGATCTAGGAACTTGATCTCATTCCAAGGTCAAAAAGATTTTATGTTGGGGATATTATAACTCAGAGTTACCATTGGTTCATGTATTTTCTATTATATTTTTTTGTTTTTTGTTTTAATTGGGAATTTATTTTCAATCCATAATTAGGAGGACACCTATAATCGTGAAGTCATGGATTTATTGGATTTTCAGCAGGAACCAGAATATTCTATTATTTTTTGGTATGTTACAATATGTGTAATGCAGTTTAATGACATGTAATGATGGATCGACTCATCCCATGAGTTGAATTAATAACATGATAATTTACAAATTATGTAAGGGTTATACAACATGTACAGTAAAAATATAATATTAATTAAAAATGTGATGTGTTTTTAAACCTAAGATAGAAAAGGGGGTTCAAAAAATGTAAAAGATTGCATACCATTTCATTTCCCAAGATACAATTTTTAGGGTGTCGTAAGGGTGTGCTAGTCAGGATTCTATTTTCTATCATTCTCCACTCGAACATATCAGTAACGCCTCGAACCCAGTTACCCAGAGTTGGTTCATTATTACATAACATTGACATGATCACAAAAGATCAAGCCCCGAAAGACTGATTAGTTTAGTATCCTTGGAATCACTATATACATTCATAAAGATTATATTACATCATAAAGTGAAAAAAATACAATAATATCTTGCCTCCATTGACCACACTCATATCCCCTCATACTATCCCTATAATTCATTCATAAAATACTTCTTCACATCTTGGGAAGAATAAAAAATATAAAGGGGTGAGCTGAGATGCCGAGAAAGGATAACAATATATCAGAAACTTTTATAAATAAGAATAAGCATTTAAGGAAATGTATAAATAAAACAAAATCCTGTTAATCATGATCTTCATCATAATCTGGCATAAATAAAATGAAATAATTCCATTTACTTATTCACTTTGATATTCTACTAGTTGAATCATCAAATACAATATTAATAACCACTTTCATAATGATAGAATGCATAATGCTAGACTATCATAACCACATAGTCCATTCCTTGTTTCAAGACTACAAATAAGATTTTCTCAAGGCCTTGTGCGAAGAAACTAGTTTGTGTCATTAGACCTACTGATATATCATGGAGCTATAGAGGGCTTCACCCGTCACGTATTAAATCCAATTAATTCCTCATATGAATATTCTTAAACATAACATAAGCATTGGTATTAAAACTAGCATAAGAAATGTCAATCCTTTCTCTATAAACCATGAATGGCATAAAAATAACACATCCACCATCAAAAACATCACAAATCCTTCAATACAATATGGAAGTTTTGTATCATAATAAATCCACTTCAAATAGTCTTAAAATCCATCAAAGGATGTTGACATTGATGGAATCAAAATTATTTGAGAAAAATATATATTTTTTTAAATCATTTAAAATTCACATAATTATAAAATAAAACCTTTATTTTGAAAATACTCTTATAATATATTAAGGGAATCTTCCATGATATTATAAGGGTGGAAAATATCTGCACCTACTGTATAATTAAAAAAACATTCTTACCTTAAATTTGTCAAAAAGGTCATAAAGTACCTTGTTTGGAAAACGACGGAAAGATTCCTTTAAAAATGTGTAAGTTTAAATAAGGGTATAATTGACTTTAAACCATTGTCTATTCACTAGTAAAAATGTTTTTTAAATAAATTTTTAAGAAACATTGATGTGGATGATAAAGAGGTCCCAGTTGATAATTACGTATAAATAACCTCAGGGAATGAAAGGATTGTGAAATAAACCATTATCTGGTACTTTTCCTTGGTCGAGGGTAGGTTAACCTCCTGTATAATGGTTAAATATGAGTAATTAAATTATAAAAGAATCATATACATTAATATGATATCATATATGATCTTTTAACATTTCTTTTTTTGTAATATCTTAGTATTATCGTCCTTTCTGGTGTTTAACGGATTTGTTTTCCATTATATTCTTTGTTATGTGAGTCATATTTGTTATGGATGTAATTTATATTATTCACATCCAGAATTATATTAAGTCTTTAAACAATTTGGTTTACCATCATATTAAAATTATTCTTGAATGGATATGATGGAGAATTAATCTCATCGCTTTCGTGGAGACGGTAGTTCGTACGTACGCACGAGCTACAATGTCATTCTTTTGATATTAAAATAATATATAATTGGATGGTATATAATATATACAGAATCATTATCATGTTATATTTTTTGTTTACATCAATTACACATCATTATCATACCCATCCAAATAATAATGTATTTAATAACAATTACACCACGACGTTGAGATGGTAGGGAATACGTACGCACGTATGGTGACATGTCATTCAAAGGATGGATAGAATACTGAATATGGTTGTACCATATTTTTAAAAACATCAATGTATATAGAAGATATTGATGTTATTATTTTAGAATGGAAATAAAAATGAAAGAAGAAGTGGAATAAGAAAGGAACTTTGAAGAGGGTGGTGAAATCATTACCTCTTCTTCAGGTTCTTCCTTTTGATTAGATCAAAAGGGCTCTTTAAGATGTCTTTATGATCAAACTAAGGACTATAGGTTTAAGGGAGGTAAGTTGGGAGTATATTTGGGTAGGGATCGGCTGAGTGAATTTTTTTGAAGGTGTGAATTAGAGAGAAGGGGTAGTTCCCTTTTATAAGAGGGGTGAGGGGCACCTTAGGGAAATCTAGAAATATTATATTATAATAAATTTATATTCGGTTTCTAATAGCTCCAAACTAATTTATTTAGAAGATAAGGTGGGTATGAGTCGCAAAAAACTCAACCTTTTCTATTAGTTTTAACTCTTAGTTAATTAATAAGACATTTACAATGTCTCTTTCTTTTTTAATATAATATTGTTAATAAACTTACTATAAACTTCAAGAGAACCCCAAGTGGTAACTTAATGTTTCATCTATCATTATATAAGTCCCTTGGACGAACCATAGTCTTTTAGGAATATAATATCAATTTATAATATAATATTTGTTTTAAAAACTCTTTTATGTCAATTTTGACACTATTAAATAATTGATTTTTTTAAAGTCTTAACAACTTTATTAATTTGAACCAATTTTATTTGAGCAATACTAACATGCCATATTAACCAATAAATTTTTTATGTCATCAAAACTTGCATATTATATTTATTTTAACATTTATAATACCAATTATTTTATTCTTTCATTAAAAAGGAAAATACTGCATCATTATTGTGTCATTAATAAATTTAATTATTCAATGTATAAACTTATAAATAAAATGACATTATGTAGAAATCATTTTAGCTTTCTAATGAATATTTATAGTATAAAATATAACATATATAACCATATATAAAAATTCTTTTCCTAAGAGATATATGCTTATGTCATTTTTGTATTTACTTTTACTTAATTAATATAAAGCGTCATTATCACATACAAGTGGCTCCATGGAGTCCCAAAATCGACCCAAAGATTTCCATAGTCGGACATGAATCATCCAATAGGTTTATGGCGCATGTTAAGACAATTTAATATTATTATAATATTATTTTTTTACCATTATTTACTGGATTTACCCTTTAACCATGGTAAATAAAATATTTACCGAAATAATTATTCAAAATGTCTAAAAATAAAATATTCCTTTTTACACAATTTGGATCTCCTGATTATAAATATGGAATCAATTGTTCTAATTCTTATACACATAAGTGGCCGAAATTAATTTAAAATTAATTCCATTTGTTAAAACAAAAATTGTATTTTTACGAAATACTAATTATCAAAAGATTGACACTTGTTTATGTCTAGTTTAAATGTGAAATTATATCCAATGACAAAAATTGGATTAAATGGTAAAAATATATTATAATTATACATTAAAATAACTCAAATTCATAATTTATCTCTATTAATTATTTCTATTAAAAATTTGTTTTTATTTAAAATTTTGTAATTTTCACTATTCATCAAAAATTGAATGTTTTCAAAAAAAAAACAAAAAATTCACCCTAAGATAATCTAGATATGATGAATCCAAAAATAATGTCCTTTTCAAAATATAAAACTTATAAAATTTCAAAAAGTGGCTATAAATATTCATAACAATTAGTTTGATTGGTTGTGGTGTGTGTTAGAACTCAAAGTTGCATACAACACAGGCTACTGTATTATTCAAAGAGAAGCGTAATGTGGAAGCATGAGGTGTTAAATTCTCTTATCCTTCAAATAATTTCTTCCTCAAATTTTATAGAATAATACTTCATAAAAGGAATTGGGTGGTTCTTCATCATAAGTTCCTCGGGTTCCCACGTTCCCACTTCCATCTTATGGTTTCTCCATAGATCTTTTACCAGACGAGTCATCCGGTTTCTCAGAATTTGTTCTCTCGTATCAAAAATCTTGATAGACTCTTCTCATTAACATAGATCAGTTTCCTGTTCTAATTCTTCATAGGTGAGTACATGCATTGGTTTAGGCATTTATTTTCTCAACACTGATACGTGGAACACATCATGAACTTTGGAAAGACTTAACGGCATTGCCAAACGGTAAGCTACAACCCCAGTTTGTTCAAGAATTTCTAAAGTTCCGATGTACCTGGGACTCAATTTAACCTTCTTACCGAAAAGTATAACACCCATCTATGGAGATACCTTCAAGAAAACATGATCTCCTTCCTGAAATTCCAAATCCTTCCTTGAGTGACCGAAATAACTCTTCTGCCTACTTTGAGCGGCTTTGATGTGGGTTTGGATTAACTTCACCTTTTCCATCGTTTCCTCCACAAGTTATGGTCTTATGAGTTTTTTTCACAAACATCATCCCAAAAGGTTGGTGTGCGACATCTCTTTCCATATAACGCTTCATATGGTTCCATCTGAATACTTGAATAGGTCTATTTTTATAGGAAAACTCTACCATAAGTAATTATTGATCCAACATACCAAGAAAATCAAGTGAACATAATTTAAACATTTCATATAAGGTTTGAATAGTCCATTCTGATTTTCCATCAGTTTGGGGGTGGTAGGAAGTGCTCAAATGATGTTCAATATCTAGGGATTTCTGAAGACATTACCAGAATCTTGATGTCAAATGTGGATCACGATCATAAACAATAGATATGGGTACTCCATGAAGTCTCACTACTTCATTAATATATAGTTTTGTTAGACGTTCATTTGGTAAATCCTCCCTTATAGCAAGAAAATGTGCTGGCATGGTAATACGATCAACAATGACACATATTGCATTGTTACTTCTTAGAGTCTTTGGTAGTCCCATGAAAAATTCCACCATAATATTATCCCATTTCCACTCGGGTATGAGATGATGCTACATGAGTCCTCGAGGATGTTGCCTTCCAGCTTTCACTTGTTGAAAACCATACATATTGACACAAAACCACTAATCACATTCCTCATGTTGTCCCACCAAAAATGTTCCGTCAAATCTCTATTCGTCTTAGTGCTACCAGGATGTTTATAGAAATTAGAAATATGGGAATCATCCAACAATTCTCTTTTTTGATCAGGTATATTGGGAACACAATGTCTCTTCGCAAATTTCAAATTTACATCTTCATACACAATGTCACCCAATCTCCCATCATTCACATCAATAATCTTATTTTTAAATTCATCGTAATTGGTCTGAGAACTCTTTATCCTTTCTAGTAAAGATGGTTTAGAAACCATTTGAAAAAGCATTGACGTTTCACCTTCCATGGTTATTCCCGTATCCATCTTCACTAGATCAATGAAAATAGGTTCCCTTTCAACTCTCATATTCTTCAAAACTCCATGATCCTTTTTGCTCAAAGCATCTTCCACCTTATTTTCCTTCTCCGGGTGGTAGTGTATTGTGCAATCATAATCCTTGTGTAGTTCAATCCATCTTCTTCTCCTCATGTTGAGTTCTTTTTGGGAGAAAATATACCTCAAACTCTTGTGATTTGTATAAATCTCACATTTTTACTATAGAGAAAATGTCTCCATATTTTCAATGAAAAGATTACAGAAGCTAACACAAGATCATGAGTAGGATTGTTTTTCTCATTAATTATTAGCTGTCATGATGTATAGTCAATAACCCTATCATTCGGCATAAAGACATTACCAGGTCCTTTATTCAATGCATCAATATAAAAAACTAACCCATCTTTCCCTGATGGTGGATTCAATATAGGAGCATTGACTAATATTATCTTCTGTTCTTCAAAAAATTCTTTACACTCTTTTGTCAAATCAAATTTAACCACTTTACATGTGAGCATCGTTAATGGGTTTTCCAAACTGGCAAAATTCTGTACGAAGTATCGATAATAACCTGCTAAACCAATAAAACTGTGTACCTCAGTTATACTTGTTGGTGTTGGCCATTCTTGTATTTACATGGTCTTTGTAGGGTTAGTGGAAATTCCATTCATAGAGAAAATATGGCCATGAAAAGAAATATCTAGAAGCTATAATTCACACTTGATAAACTTCCTATATAATTCATGTCTTCTAAGAGTCTTCAGGATAATGCGCAAGTGATTTTCATGATCTTCGTATCTTTTAGATTATACCAAGATGTCATCAATAAATACAACTACAAAATCATTGATATATTCCTTAAAAACATTGTTCATTAGATCCCTGAATACATAGGGTGCATTAGTCATCCCAAAATGCATTACTGAAAACTCATAATGCCCGTACCTGGTTTGAAATGTTGTCTTCGGAATGCCTTCCTTCTTCACAGAAAACTAATGGTATCCCGATCGAAGGTAAATCTTTGAAAAGTACTAAGATCCATGCAGTTGGTCAAATAAATAATCAATTTGGGGTAGGGGATACTTTTTCTTTATTGTTAGAGCATTGATTTCCATGTAGTCGATACATAACCTCATAGAACCATCTTTCTTCTTAACAAATAGGATAGGGGATCCCCATGGAGAAAAACTAGGGGTGAATAAATCCATTATTACTCAATTCCTCTTGTTATTTATTTAGTTCCACTACTTCCATAGTGGCCATTCTATAAGGGGTCTTAGATATGGGCCTTGAACCATGAATTAAATCAATGGAAAACTCAATTTATCATTCTGGAGGATGTCCATGTAAATATTCCTGAAACACGTCAACATATTCTCTTACAAAAGGTACATCCTTTATTTGAACATTCGTTTCCTCACCCACAGTTATTTTATTCTCTTCCTCCCCAATAATTGAATTTAGTTGAGCTACTAGTGGTGGATCTAGATAACAATTAGGTGGTGAAGATTCTTCTCTAAATGTAATGTGTTCTTTATCAACATCATCACAAATTGTAACCTCCTTCTTACAATAAATATTGGAATCATGGTCAGAAATCCAATCCATACCAAGGATTATATCAAATTCAATCACTTTTATGAAGATGAGATCAGCTGATAAAGAACATTTTTGTTCTCTAATGGGGACTGATTCACACAACATTGTTACAAAGATACTTCCCTTAAAAGTTATGACTGAGAAATCCATTGTTAAATCAAATTGGAATTATCTAATTTTTGTGGAAAACTGTGAAGATATGAAATAATGTAATGATACAGAATTAAACAAAAGAATTGGATAAACTTGATGAAACCATTAAATTACCTGCCACCGTGTCTTTCGGAGCTTCAACCTCAGCAGTAGTGGTAGCATAATCATGGCATTCATCCCTTGGACTTTTCTTAGGTATATTCCCTTGACTCTTAGGGAATTCATTTTCATAATGTCCCATATCTCTAAAATTGTATCATTGAACATCAGTAGCTTCTTTATTCCCCTTGAAATCACGATCATGGTGGCCTTTTTCACCACACATGTAATAGACTCCCATTCCCTTCAAGAAAGTACCAGGGTGTTACTTCCCACATTTACTACAGGATGGATATTCAACTTTTTTCCTTCTTCCCCTTGTTTCCATTTCTAGAGTGATCAGCAGATCTATTATTCTCTTTCTTTTCCTTAAAGTCATACGAGATAGTGAATTATTTTTCTGTTTTGATAGCACATGAGACAATATCTTCGTACGGTGAGAAGGATTGTGAGACTAATGCTCGACGGAGAAACGATTTTAACCCATCAAAGAAAAAATAAATATTACGTCTTGGTTTACGTATATAATCTCCATCATACATTGCTAACCTTGTAAAGTTAGCCTCATACTTTGTGGCATTCTCATCCTCCTTCTGTCTCAGACTCAGAAATTTCCTTGCCATATCTAGTCAATGGTCACAAGGAAAGTATTTTTCTAAGAAAATATCTTTAAAATACCTCCATTACATATTTGATACTTCATCATCTTCCTTCGTGTTTTAAATCAATGACATCCATTAATCAGCATCTCCAGTGTGGCGGAAAACTTCCATGATAACGTTTTCCCTTTCACTACTCCCCAAATCATGGAATATTTTCTCTAGGTAATTTATCCATTACTTAGCTTCTAGTAGATTTTTACCCCCATTTAATGTTGGTGGTTGTTGCCTCATGAAGCAATCTAACATTGATCCTCCGCGTTGTGGATCAGGGTGTTCCATATGAGTAAGTTTATTATTCATAACCTGAGTGAGTTGTCCTAGTATGACGGTTAGTTGATCATCACCAGCTGCATCACCAGATCCACTATAATTATCTTGATCAGGAGGGAAATCCCTACATGGAGTATGTGAATTGATACAGTTTCCATTTCTTCCACTATGCTCCATTTCTAAACAACGACATACACTAGATTTATTTATGAATTGCAATACATAAATCCAAACTTTTAAAACATTTAACATGAATTGAATAGTTTATGGATATAATCGATAATCATAAAATCTGTTTTCATTGAAGAAGTATATACTCATAAACCCTTCATAATGGTTTTTAAAGAAAATGAGAATTGTCTTAAACATATCCCCTGGGAGTTTCGTAACCAAGAGTGCAGCAAGACCCGTTGTCGTGAGCCTGTTCCTGTTCGAGTCTAGCTCAAATAGGTTTTTTCAGGTTTTACCCCTAGGTACATTTGTTCCAGAGCCACCTCTACCTGTTCGTATCTAGACATGGATGTATTGCTCGGAAGACTCAATAAATCTCTGAAATACCCAAATTATAGGAATTTATTCTATACTAATCCTCAAAATTCATCTTAGGTATATGTGATCTAATCGTAGTTTATCTAAATCTAGCATCCAAGGGTTGTAATAAACATTCTCTGATACCAAATGTAATGCCCCGACCCCAGTTACCCAGAGTTGGTGCATTATTACATAACATTGGAATTATCACAAAAGATCAAGTCTTGAAACATAGATTAGTTTTGTAGCCTAAGAATCACTAGATACATTCAAAAAGTTTACATTACATCATAAAGTGAAAAACTACAACAACATCTTGTCTCTATAGACCACACTCATAACCCCTCATACTATCCCTACAGGTCATTCATAAAATACTTCTTCACAACCTGGGAAAATTAAAACATAGAAAGGGGTGAGCTCAGATGCCCAGTAAGGATAACTATATGGAGAAACTTTTATAAATAATCATAAACATTTAAGGCAATGTATAACTAAAACAAAAGCCTTTTAAACATGAAATTCAGAAAAATATGGAAGAAATAAAATGAAATAATACCATTTACTTTTTCACATTGATATTATACTAGTCTAATAGACACATGAAATATCAATGACCACATTCATAATGATGTAATGCATAATGCCAGACTATCATAACCACATAGTCAAGGCCTTATGCCAAAACTAAAAATAATATTTTGTCAAGGCCTTGTTCGAAGACACTAGTTTGTCTCATGAGACCTACTGATGCATCGATGAGATATATCGGGCTCCACCTGTCACTTTTTAAGTCCAATTCATTCTTCATATTAACTAGTTTAAACATAACATAAACATTCGTATTAAAACTAGCATATGAAATGTCAATACGTTCACCATAAACCATGAATGGAATAAAAATAACACATCCACAGTCAAAAATAACACAAAACCTTCAATACAATATTAATTTTTTGTATCAAAATAAATCCACTTCAAATAAGCTTAAAATCTGTCAAAGGATGTTGAAATAGATGAAATGAAAACTATTTTAGAGGAATATCTCTTTTTTTAAATTATATAAATGTCAAATAAATATAAAATAAAACTTTTATTTTGAAAATACTATTATAAGATTTTAAGGGATGCTTCGATGATTTTATAATGGCGGATAATTTTCGCACCTGCCGTATAAGTTAAAAAAACATTCTTACCTTAAATTTGTCAAAAAGGTCAAAAAGTACATTGTTTGGAAAACGACAGAAAGATTCCTTTAAAAATGTGTAAGGTCAAATAATGGTATAAATGAATTTAACCCATTTTCCATTCAATATTAATAATGTTTCTGAAATACATTTTTATGAATCATGGATGTGGATGATAAAGAGGTCCTAGTAGATAATTACGTATAAACAACCTAGGATAATAAAGATATTGTGAAATAAACCATTACCTTGTACTTTTCCTTGGTCGAGGGTAGGTTAACCTCCAGTATAATGGTGAAATAATTTTTATTAAATTATAAATGTATCACATACATTAATATGACATCATGTATGATCATTTATCATTTCTTGGTTAATAATATCTTAATATTATCGTTTTTTCGTGTGTTTAACAGATTCATTTGCCTTTATATTCATTATTATGTGAGTCATATTTGTTATGGATGGGATATATCTTATTTATATAAAAAATGATATTAAGTCATTAAACATTATTTTCATCCATCAAATGAAAATTATTCTTGAATAGATACGATGGGGAATGAATCTCATCGCGTTCGTGGAGATGGTAGTCTGTACATACGCACAAGAAAAAATATCATTCTTTTGAAATTAAAATAAAATATAATTAGATGGTATATAATATATACAAAATCATTATCATGTTATATTTATTATTTAGATCAATTACACATCATTATCATACCCATCCAATTAATAATGTATTGAATAACAATTACACCATGTCGTGGAGACGGTAGTCTGTACCTACGCACGTATGGTGACATGTCATTCAAATGATGGATAGAATACTGAATATGGTTGTACCATATTTTTAATAACATCATAGTATATAGAAGATACTTGTTTTTTTATTTTATAATGTAAATACCATATAAATAAGAAGTGGAAAATGAAAGGAACTTGAAAGAGGGTGGTGAAATCATCATATCTTCTTCAGGTTCTTCCTTTTGATTTGATAAGAAGGGCTCATTATGATGGCTTTATAATAAAAATAAGGAATATTGGTTGAAGTGAGGGAAGTTGGGAGGATATTTGGGCAGGTTTTGGCCGATCCTAATGGATATGAAGTTGACAATTAGAGAGAAGGGGGAGTGCCCTTTTATAAGAGGGGTGAGGGGGCATCTTAGGAAAATCTATAAATATTGTTTTACAATATATTCATATTCCATTTATAATGGGTAAGAACTGATTTATTTGAGGATAATGTGTTAAAGGGTCAAAACAAACTCAACCAATAGGTTTTAGATAGGTTTCGGTCACTTTATTAACCATATCTTTTAGTTTTAACTCTTAGTTAGTTTGACATTACCATGTCTCATTGAATTTTTATGTTATATGGTTAATAAACAAACTATAAACTTCCAAGAGAACCCCATGTGATTCATTAATAATACACCTATAATTATATAAGAACCTTGGAAAAACGTTAGATTTTTAGGAATAGAATATCAATTTATAATATAATATTTGTTTTAAAAACCCCATTATGTCAATTTTGACACTACTTAATAATTGATTTTTTCTAAGGCCATAAAAACTTTATTATTTAGAAAAAAATTCATTTAAGCAATCCTAACTTGTCATATTATCCACTAAAATTCTTGGATGTCAAAAAAACTTTCAAATTATATTTATTGTAACATTTATAATACCTATTATTTGATTATTTCATTAATAACGAAAATACTGAATCATTATTGTGTCATAAATAAACTTAATTATTCAATGCATAAAAATTATAAATAAAACACCATTATGTAGGAAACCTTTTTATATTTCTAATTAATATTTATAGTCAAATATATAACATATATAAAAATATGTAAAAAAATCCTAAAAGATATATGCTTTTTTCATTTTTGTATTTACTTTAACTTTATTAATATAAAATGTCAATATCACTTTCAAGTGGCTCCATGGTGTCCCAAAATCAACCCAAAGATGTCCATGGTCGGGAATGTATCTTCTAATAGGGTTAGGTCATGTGTTAGGGTAATTTAATATTATTATAATATTATTTTGTTTACCCTTATTTATCGTATTTACACATTAACCATGGTAAATAAAATATTTACCGAAGTAACTATTCCAAATATCCAAAAATAAAAGTTACCTATTAACACAATTTGGACCTCCTGATTTTAAATATGGAATCTATTTTTCTAAATTCAAAACAAATAAGTGCAAAAATTAATTTCAAATTAATTCTCGTTGTTAAAACAAAAAAGCCTGTTTTTAAGAATTAATAAATATCAAAAGATTGACATTTGTTTATGTCTAGTATAAATGTGAAATTACGTCCAATGAAAAAAATTGGATTAAATTGTAAAAATATATTCTAATTATACTTTAAAATCAATAAAATTCATAAATTTTCACTATTAATTATTTTGATTAAAAAAGTTATTTTTAATTAAAATTTAGTAATTTTCAGTATTCATAAAAAATTAAATGTTTTCAGAAAAAACCAAAAGGTCATTCTAAGCTAATTTTGATATTCTGAATCCAAAAATGGATTCCATTTTGAAGGATAAAATTTATAAAATTTCAAAAATTGGGTATTTCTATTCAGAAAATCTAGTTTGATTTGTTGTGGTGTGTTAGAACTCTAAGTTACATACAACACACACTACTGTATTATTCAAAGAGAAGCGTACCACAGACGATTGGGGTGTTACAATATCAATCACCCTAGTGGTTTTAGGGTGAATCCCTTAACTCCAAATCACACCTTTAAGCTATTTATTAGCAAGGTTAGATGCTTAATCTCTTTGGGTAAGCCTTCCTCTTGGTTTCTTTCTCGTTTTTGGTTACAAAACCATTTTTTAAGGATTAGTAATTATATGGTGTTTATTATCAATACATTTCATTTTGTAGTCATGATTTGTCTTTTTAAGGAATATATAATGGGTTCCAATCCTCTTTTTCAATGGTTGATAGGTTTTTCTTGCTTTTATACTAGATGTATTTGTTCAATTATTCTAATTTAATGAATTACCTTTTTTATTATTGATTTTTTTGACATTCATGATAGAATTTCTTGTGTTGAAATTGAAAATTTAATGGATTATTATTTTCATGGTCTTTTTCTCTGAAAAAAAATTTCCATTCATTTAAATGAAAAATGAATTTTAAATCCCTAATGTATATTGTGTTGGATTTAAATTTTTTTTATAAAAATGTGTGTCTAGTTTTTAAATTATAAATAGAAACAAATTGACCAAAGGGAACATTGGGTATGTCAACATAAATAAATAGGAAGCCTTAGTGTGTGTGACACCACTAGGAGGTGACATCTTGTATGTAAATGGTCTATGGAAGGCATCAATATTAGATAGATCCAACCTTATGACTTATTATATTTTTGAGTGTCCAGTACATATTGTGCCATAGAATAGAGCCCATATTATAGGTGGATTGTTGTTTCTCGTTGATTATTACATGATATTCTATTCCATGGATGATGGATCAATTGTATATTTATATTTCAGAATCGTTACCAGCTTTGTACTCTATTTTTATGCCTGGTATTTATTATCTCTGAGACTTCTTTTTTTATCTTTGTCTTACCCCCACCCCTTAATGGTATACCCTAGGTGACTTGTATGGTTAAACCAGGGTTGTCAGTTATAGTCGCGGGTTACCTTCTTCCATAATATTTTATTAGATTGGCGACGAAAATATTTTGATCTATTTTTTCAACTAAAATGAGTCTCTTTAAAGAAATGACTCTCATCGATATTTTATGAAACAACAACCCGTTTTGGGGCCTGTATGTCTTCATTTGTTTTGGTGTAAGAATTATCATTAGAATCATTGGATGTTTACCCACGTGTAAACTTAAAACATATCAAATTGAACCACTAGTATAAGAAATATAAGGCCATGGAAAAATTCCTCAATTTCATCTGATGTGAGCCTACTTTCCCATTCATATTTTATTTTATTAATTATATCATCACATTATCTTCTAGCTTCATTCGACAAGTCTTCAAGGTATGTGATTATTTTATCATTAAAATCAACGTTGGTTTCCATGAAATTAATAGTATCCTTATGGTATTTTTCTTAATCATGGATCTCATAAATATACTCATCATTAAACATGTTATTTTTCTTATACTAAAATGTAAATCGCATATAAATTACCATTCATTTCATTAATATGAGCATTTATGACATTCCTTGAAGCAATGTTTAATGTTTCATTTGTGTGGATTACTTTATAAAAAATAACATGTTTACTCATGATACACTCTTGAAAATACCATTTTAATAATTATTTAATTGAGGAAATATTTTCATTAATTATATTCACATATTATTAATTTCCATTAACAATGTAAATGAGATAATTTCAATCATTTTATTTGAATCCTTCTGTATCCTCCAACATATTATTTTCCTCCACAATATTTTCATTTTGGATCTAGAAGAATAGTTACAAAAGTATATAAGATATCACTTCATCAGGAACATTATTCATGTATATATTAAATTGAAATTATAACTCTAAAATATATTTTATATACACATATTCCATATATTATCTATATATTTTGATTTAATATTCAATAGGATCAATTTCAAAATAATTTTGAAATGTATACATATAAAATTGTCCAAATGTAGTTAGTGATGGATCCTTTCTGTCATTCGATAGTTTTCTTAATATTATTGCCTCTCTCTTTCTCTTGTTTTCAATAATCATGATAGTGTATTAATGTATTCTTCAGAAGGATTGGAGACTAAGTATTCTACTTGAGGAACATTATAATTATAAAAAAATATTTACATTATATTCACGTTATAAGATCAACTAATAAACATTGATCTAATTATAGGCAAACCTATACTCTAATACAACTTATATAGCCCATATGGATTTTAAAGGGATATTGAGAGAGGGGGTGTGAATTTATGTACCCACTTTTTAACATGTTTAAACTTTATTTTCAATTAGACCTTTTTAATCTCAATCATATTCCCTAGTTAATAGGATTGGATCTGATATGGGCTATGAACAATAACATACACATGTAATGCATATACTAACAGTAGGATAAGAAAATAGATATTTTATAAGTTTCAGCCTCATTGAGAAATCCTACACTTTTCCATAATAAACTATGGTTATTTCACTAATTTTATTATCACTAATATTTTAGTGATTACCAGTATAGTAAAATTCACACAAAAGTTTAGATATGTAACATTCATTTCCTATAAAATAATGAATAACATTATATATACTTGTTCCACTAGTTATTCAATAAATGTTTTTAATTTAGAAACATTAATTCATCAATGATACCTTCAAAAGAAATTTGAATAAGATAACCTAATCATCTAAATTATTTCACAACATCAATTTGAATAATATTTTATTCTTTAAATAATGGATCTTCAATAGCCAAATTAATGTCATGGATACTGCATGATTGTTGGTCCTAATATATTTATTCACTATTATAATGATCAGAATAAGATGAATTAAGAATAATCTATGTTTCCTTCTTCCTATGTTATCAAATTCTTTAGAATAAACTCTTTTTTTAATGAAGTTCCTATCCTCAATCATATGTGTGCAAGTGATACACACAATTTATTTAATATTACATCATGTATGAAATAAATTGTAAAAATCATCGTAATTTCATAGTGAATATTAATTTGATATATTCAAGAGACACTTCATACATATTTTATATAAATCATGGTGCAATAACTAAGAATATATCTTAACACATTAACTATTTTTTTCTTTATTTTTTTTCTCAACATCATGTTCAATTCCCAATATATTCATTATTTCTGCAAGATTCATTGATTTTTTTTCATGAACGTAAGAATATTTATAGTATCATTCATGAATTTTCCTTAAAATAAAAAATACACTTGTACACCATATATATACACTACATAAACATTCTCAAAATCTATAATTATTCTTGCAATTACATTACACAAACATTACACACAAATCATCAAATTTTTCATGAAGGTATATCACACCTTTTAATATCTTCTTCTTTACAAACATAAGATAGGTATGTGGTATCAAAATATTTTTTACACAATTTTAGGGATTCATATAACTCTATGTGTGTTTATTATTTATATAAAACTCAAATGCTCTTCAAATAGTCAAGAGTATGTGGAAAAACCTTTATACAAAAATGTGTGTTCATAGATGCAAGATTCAACACGTGACTACTTAATTAATTAGATATCAACTCTTTAACATAGCTATTTATGGATCATGGAAGGATTGTCTTCATCAATCATGAAGAAATCCTTTCTATAAGTTATCAATGGAAAATAGTATTTCCATATATTTCTTCTTACCTTCATGAAGATAGATGTGATAGGATACTCTATTATTTTCAAGATTCCCCTCCAAATAACAGACATACAATTCATCTAAGTGCATTAGTATTTATATTAAATTATATAACACATTTACATAGACTTATCTTTAAATAAATTTTCCACATTGAGCCTGGATAATAATATTGATAATCTTTTTATAAATACAAATATTTTTGACCCCCAAGAAACCCAATTTCATGGTATCTCATCTTTTATCAATTAGTATTATTCATTCAAGAATATATTAACATGAATTTTATTATCACATTATTTTTGTAATTTTAAGTGAATAATCCCATGATTATGTGAATGGAATATTTCAACTTCATATCATCATCTTCAGTTTTCATAGATTTTAAATTATTACTTTCATGATAGCCATAGATTGAAAGCATGATGTTGACACGATCTAATGAGTAATATTCTATTAGCATGATAACTAGATATGGAAGAAAATTGGGATTGTCTTGCAACATAAAACTAGTAGTTTTAGAGCGATAGTTAACATAGAGGATAAGTAAAGGTTAAAGATAATACTATGGAATCAACTGAACAACATTGATCAAACCAATTGAGCGATAAAATATTATATACGTATGTTTTAATTATGAGTGGAAAGTACCCATGTGAACTCATCTAACATCAAATAACTATTCTTCCTTGTAACCCTAAATAAGCATCAATACTTCTATACACAATCTGGTTGGCACCTGGATCACCACCCAGAGACACTACACACACCACATATAGATTTATCCACGCCTGTATGCTCTCATGTACACCACTGTGTCTATTACATTGGTACTATACTCACACACATGAACTTATTGTATAGAAACTATACCATATAAATGATTATATAACTCTATAATTCTCTTTTAGAAGGTTACATGATGTTTTTTGGGCCTCCTCCCATACATGTATTGTTGAGCTGGTCCCACTACTTGTGGGTGGTTGGTATTTTTTTTTCAGGGTCCCAAAAATACATATATTAATTCTATGTAGAGAACTTAATTTCAAGACATTTATTATAATAAATTAAAAACCAATTAAATTGTTTCACCAAATAGTCCTCATTAATAATGTATAATATTTTTCATGGCCTTCCACATTATTAATCCTCAAATAATTCTTCATTTCTTCTAAATAAATAATAGGGATATTTCATGTATTTGTTTGTAACACATTATAATTCTCAAAAATAATGTGTCAATTCTAAATTAGAATTTACACATTTCTTTGAAATTAATAATAGTTCACTAACCATTAGATTAAAACATATAAAATTTTCATTGTAAATAAAACAGAGTGAATTAAAACAAATCTCTATGAATCATCACCAATCTTCCATAACATTTACTAAATTATTTCTATATTTCTCTTTGGACAATTAATCACTATGAACATTTATATTAATCGTACATTGATTATGATTCTTTATTATATGTTGAAAACCAATATACCATACCCATCAACCATCCACGTGGGATTTTTCACTTCTCTCTGTCTCTATACTACTATATCATATGAATTCTCACATGAATTTTGGTGAGAAAATATTTTTATAGAATTCCTTATTAATTTTAAACTACTGATTCTCTCAAGGAATTTAATCCACACTTAAATATGATTTACGAACTTAAAATTTCATGTTTAATTTATCCTTGAATCATTAATGGAACCATATTGACGTTGCTACAATTCTTTATTAAACATTGATCACAATGGGACACATACCATTATGGAAAGCCAAACTAGTTCTTCTTTATCCTTTCAAAAACATCTTTATACATAATCATGTGATAGTATCCACTACAATGTGATCACTTGAACATTTAATTTCACAGATTAACCGAATTCTCCTGACCTTACATTTTTTCCATGATCCTCTAAATTTTACTCTAATGTAGCTTATACTTTACTCTTATGAATTTCTAGTCATGACATGGTCTCTTATTTCACAAAAAAATAAATATATAATAACTACCTTAGTTTGTTCTTAAATATATTCAATTGACTCTTATGTAATACTGATAGTGTTTTGTTGTGACATGGTTATCTTCTTAATTAGACATCATCCTTTCGCTCATTCCTCTTAATAATATCATCCAAATGCATTGCAGCATGACCTACACCTATGTAGTGTGACCACTGTGAACCTAAAATCATATAGAGAAATGATTTCACACCATATTATAATTGAAATTTAATTTCAATACTACAGTTAAAATTCAAAAATAACATCATTTTTAAACTAAAATCATTACGTGAACCCTTATTTTATAGTGTTATTTTCTTCTATTATAGTTGAATAAATCTTTCCCCCCAAACGATTTAATGTTCTACATTTCACCCCCTTCCAATTACTCTTTAATTGTTTTCTTATATCATTGATAACATTAATTTTTTTTCAAAAACCTTATATTTCTAAATATAAACACTGTTAAACCTCTTCAAAACACTCCTGAAGATTAGAATTAAATTCACCTAAAATGAAATACAATATAACACATGAGATTGAACATGATGTATTTTTGAAGATGATAGGTAACATAATAACCAGATCTACTTGATCTTATCTAAAATTATTCTCCCCTACAGAAACTATAGAATGTAAGGGAACCCCTCATCAACTCCAAAATTCAATAACTCGCTTAACCATGTATTGTTCACAAAAAAATCATTCCCCCAACCTCGACATAGTATAATCACACTCATCTAAGACAATAATGTTATTTTAGTTCGATTGGATGACTTCCCAAAATCAGAAAAAAAAACTAAAAATAGTGATATTCATTTAATAATGGTGAATTTATGAGTGAAACTAAATATAGATTGACAAGAAATAATATATATAACATTAGAGATCCACTAGGAAATGTGGGTCGAAAATCCAAGCTCAAATGGTAGAGAAATAACCCTTGCAAGATAAGTTCCAATGGAAGATAATAGAATTTTTTTAGCATTGATATTTCTTCATGGGTTATATAATAAAGAACGTTAAAAATATTTTTTATGTTAGTTATTTAGTAACTAATGAAAAATATACTACAAGGGTATTTTTAATATTTTTTATTTCAATAATATATGTTTAATATATGTTGATAAATATTATTAATATATAATATTTAATTAAATGATGTTAAAAGCAATGACATAACACATAAACTCTATTTTTCCCTTCATTCCCACACATTTTAACATTCTTATTTAACCATTTTTATTCCAAACTTATATAATTATTATTTGTTTCAATCATGATCCCCTTTTTTCTATTCATGCATATAATAAATACCATTGATTAATATTTCTTTCATTTTTACCCAAATATTTTTTCCCTTAAACTTTAATTTTATAAATACCATATGATTTTATCTAGAAAAAAACTTTACCCCTCCTTTGATCATTATTGTATTAAAAATCATGAATGATTATTAATTTAGAATATGGAGTGGGTGGATTATATGAGAAAAAATATGGAAACCATTTCAAAAATGGTGAATTCATTTTTTAATATTATTATTTATTAGTGATATATAAATATAGTTAAAACCAAAAGAATGATTTTTTTATCCATATTGTTTTTCTAACATCGGTATCTATATTGCTTCATCATTATGTTTATATCCTATATTGATCATTAATTGTTTTAGTTTTATAAACATATAGGAATTATTCTATCATTATAAAGGATAATTGATAGTTTTTATTTTCAAAAAATTATTTTAAGTTTCTATATTCAGATATAATTTTGTTTCAAATTTTTACAACTTTTTATATCAGTTATTTGAAAACTAAAATAAAAAAATATATTTTTGTTTAGGTTTTTTGAAAAATTACATGATAATTTATATTTCAATTTGGTAATTGAAATAATCGAGGATAAATGTCATTTTCACGTTTATTTTTAACTAAATGATTTAAAAACATATAAAAAAATTAAAATTCAATAATAGTCCTGATTAAAAATATTTTTATCATTGGTTTTAATAATTGAATTTGAAAATATGTGTACTATATCAATTGGATTGAAATCACCTTAAAATAAATACATTATAAACCTAAAAAATGTTGTAAAACATGCTTTTTATAACAGTAGAGATGGGGTTTTCAATCGTGCCATGTATTTTGGTAAATGAATATCCCTAATTTAATAGATTTATAACATTAAAAAAATTAATTAAAATTATAAAAACAATTATAGGGTTCATTTAGGAATGAACACATGGTTCAAAACATAATTACCCTAGCATAATGTCTCATTATTGAGTGTCCCATTTGTTGGAGGGTCTATTTCGAGGTTCCAAAATCATATTCCATTATTAGTTCATTTAAAATCAATTGAATTGTAGTTACCTGGTCCTAACATACATTGATATTAAATCATTTTAGATGAATACATTATACAGTAAAAAAATACATTCCCATGGACCATATTAGTTTAATGACTTTGGAAACATTGAAATAAAATATTCTATGCTCAGGAATGATCATTAACATCTCCTATATAGATCTCTACATTTAGTTATTCTACCTAACTCCTTTCTTCACAATTTAGACAATGAAATCATATGAAATGGGTGATATCAGATTTTCAGTTTGGTAAAAAAAGTAAATGTGTAGGCATAATATAAATAAAATTGTATGGTAATTGATCATAAAATTTGAAGATTATACCATGCATATTAGAGATCATAATAAAGATTGGTAGTTCATAGGACATGTGTGACGTCATAACTTGGGAGCCACTGAATGGTGCCCCAATTCAGTTGGACGCATGCCCTCAAGAATGCCTCCCTGTAAACCTGAGGGTGTCCACTAGTAGAGCAGGTCTCATAGGTCAGTCTTTGGGATACTATGCCCTATTTTGTTAGAGTAAAACAACAGCAGAATCAAATAAAAATATCCATGTACAAAAGTTTATAAAAAACTAGAAACATACCATGAAATATGATAGAAAAACTAGAAAATACATTAGTCAACTAAAAGGTAAAATATTCTTAGCCAATGAAAATGTCATGTGTCTACAATGAAACTATAATTAAAGACAAAACAACTCCCAAACTGATTCTAAATTACATGTGGTTCCCTTTCCCATGCTCTAATCCCAAACTGCAACCTATCCCTGGGCCTTACCATTATCATGTCCTTTAACAACAATGTCTTATCGGGTGCCGATCAGGCAGCCTAAATAGAGTGTGAATACAACTTAGTAGGCCACCACCAATGATGTCTAAAATGAGACTGGTCAAAATATAGTTCATTTATCTATATGAAGAAATAAATACAATGCATAAATTAAAC
Source organism: Viscum album (assembly GCA_963277665.1). Taxonomy (NCBI): domain Eukaryota; kingdom Viridiplantae; phylum Streptophyta; class Magnoliopsida; order Santalales; family Viscaceae; genus Viscum; species Viscum album. The sequence goes on from CAUJRU010000118.1 coordinate 910,867, forward strand.
AGTTATCACATTGTCATATAATAATTAACCATCACATTATCCCAATTCAATCCATGTTTCCCAACAAAATCTCCATTCATTATTGTCATTAATTTTTTGTGGGGAATAATTTCTAGGACCCAAAATGTTAGTTGAAACATCATTAATTATTATCATTAATCATTTTTGGTAGAACATCATGCCAAGCACCCTAAATCATAGTGGACGCCATGGCTAGCACTCCAATTCTGATTTGGTGTCGATCATCATTCCTCACACCCTCACATCTCAGCTCTTAGATAACTATTAGGGAGGAACACCATTTCCAAGTCCCAACTTCTACATTTTTCTAGGATGCCATACCTATGACCACAAAATCCCACCCATTAAATCATTATTTAATTCACAATAATTTTCCTCATCAATCATTTTCTAATTTAATGATTGCTTAATCATTTCAAAGGCCATTAGTTAATTCAACAATTAACTAAGCATATAACTCATCAATTAATTCATCTATTTATTATTCCGACAATTTAATTTTCATTCCATAATTAATTCTTTATAGTTAATTATCCATTTCAAAACCCTTCAAGTCATAATTAATTATCACAATTAATTATCTTTAATGATAACCATCATTTCATAATTAATTCTCCCGATTAACAATATTAATACAATCAATTCAAAATCTACAATACAAGATCACAACCCATAATTAAATCTCCAATATATCAATCACTTTGGGCATCCCCGATTCATTTTTTCCATGATTTAGTTATCAATAAATCACCAAGGAAAACACACATCAATTCCACTTTCCTAATTACACCCATTTAAGAAATTATTTATCCTTGGAATAATGAAATTTCATAAACTCTAAAAATATCATAAATCATGAATATGAGAGTTTAATTTGGAAAACCCACCTCGGTTTATTGATGGTAGTCAACCCAATGGAAATCCCCAAAATCTCAGTAGCACAATTCCATCGATTAAGCTCTGTATCTTACTCCCTAAAACCACAATTATGATCAAAATAATCAAGATCTTGAAAATCTAGATCTAAATTAAGAATCCATTATCTAGATCTCAACCCATCAGTTTGGATCCATGTAAACAATGAAGATCCTCTATGAAATGAATTATGAAATATGGAGGAAAGGAAGAGGAGAAGCATCAAGATGAAATCCACATACTTGGACGAGAGAAGGTCATCAATCTGGGATTCCAATCTCATATAATGTTGTTTGGATTGCCTTGGAATCCCATTGGAAGGATTTAAGAACACTAAAAATATGTGAATCATATGACGAGGTTGAAAAATGGGAGTTGGGGGGAGTTCAGGTGGTTTTAAAAGCTATATTCAAATATTAAAAACTGATCGCATGGTTTCCTGGGAGAGGCACATAGTAAAGAAAATAGTGTTCCATCCATGCAGACTCCACTTCCCACTACTGCATGGTTGGCATGGTTTGGTGGCACTGTTAGGAAATACTTGCGCCAACCGTATAGACTCCTCTACCCAATTTCACAGGATTGGAAAGGTTTGGTTTACATGGTCTGTCAAACCATGCAAAAACCATGCATAGCCTACTGTCCTTTAGTTTTTCATAAATGTTCCCCAAAATGAACACCATGGTTCTGCTCCAAGTTAGAGGTACTTAAAATATTCAAAAATAACCATAAAACGCACCCGAGATGACTCTAGAAAATGTTGGGATCTTACAATATCCCCACCATATTACAACACGTCCTTGAGATGCACTCCCAAACATCTCTAATATTTTCATCCAAAAAGACTGGGTCATTGAGCCCTCATGTCTACTTCATATTCCCAAGGATCCTCTTGAACATTTCCATGTTTCTATAACACATGAACTAATGAAATAGTCTTTCTCACTGCGACCCAGCACACATACCAAATGCTCCTCAAAGGATGCATCTGTATCGAGGTCAACATCTTCCACATCAATGTAACGCCATGACCCGAGTTACCTAGAGTCGGTAAATTATTTTAATACATTGGCATGATTATAAAGAATCATGTCCTAAAGGACCGATCAGTTTAGTAGTCTTGGAAAATAGATTACATACATGAATGTTACATTACACTTAATAACATACAAAATAACATAAATAATACGTTATGAATGCCATTATTCCCTTATCTTAACCATGCATATCAATCACAATACACTTCTTGGAATCATGGGAAAAATAAAAAATAGAAAGGGGTGAGCTCAGATGCTCAGTAAGGATAACAATATAGTGGAAACGTTCGTAAATAAGCATAAACATTTAAGGAAATGTATAAATAAAACATAAACCTTTTAAACATGAGCATCAACATAATATGGAAAAAATAATATGATGTATTTCCATTTACTTATTCACATGGATATTCTACTAGTTGAATAATCACATGGAATATCACTAACCATTTTCATAATGATGGAATGCATAATGCTAGGCTATCATAATCACATAGTCAATGCCTTGTGCCAAGACTAAAAATATGATTTTGTCATGGCATTGTGCCATGAAACTAGATTGTCTCATGAGACCAACCGATGCATCGAGGAGCTATAGCATTCTCCACCCTTCACTTATTAAGTCCAATTCATTTCTCATATAAATAGGTTTAAGAATAACATAAACATTCATATTAAAACTAGCATCTGAAATGTAAATACTTTCTCTATAAACGATGAATGGTATAAAAATAACATTCCCACAGTCAAATATATACCAAAACCCTTAATACAACATTGATGTTTTGTATCAAAATAAATCAACATCAAATAATATTAAAATCCATCAATGGATGTTAACATAGATGAAATCAAAACAATTTGAGAGAAATATCTCTTTTTTTTAAATAATTTAAAAGTCACATAATTATAAAATAAAACATTTAATTTGAAAATATCCTTATAAGTTTGTAAGGTAAGATTAGATGATTTTATAACGGTGAAAAATAGCTGCACACGCGGTATAAGTTAAAAAAAGACATTCTTACCTTAATTCTGTCGAAAAAGTTAAAAAGGACCTTGTTTAGAAAACGACCAAAAGATTACCTTATAAACATCTTATAAAAAGTAAAACAGAGGTATATATTACTTTAACCCATATTCTATAAAATAGTAAGAATGATTTGAAATACATTTTTAAGAAACATGGATGTGGATGATAAAGAGGTCCCAATAGATAATTACGTACAAACAACCTCGGATAATGAAGAGATTGTGAAATAAACCCTTACCTTGTACATTTCCTTGGTTTAGGGTAGTTTAACATCATGTATAATGGTGAAATATTTTTTATTAAATTATACAAGAATCATATACATTAATATGATATTATATATGATCATTTAACATTGCTTTGTTAATAATATCATAGTATTATCGTCGTTTCGGGTGTTAACTTTCTCATTTTCTTTTATATGTTTTGTTACATAAGATATGTTTGTTATGGATTGGTTGTATATTATTCATATCCAAAATTATATGAAGTCCTTAAAAATTATTTTTAATCATCAAATGTGAATTATACTTGAATGGATACGATGGGAAATGAATCTCATCGCGTTCGTGAGGACGGTAGTCCGTACGTACGCATGAGAGACAATATCATTCTTTTGATATTAAAATAATATATATTTGGATGGTATATCATATATAAATATTAATTATATTGTTATATATATTATTTACTTAAATTACACATCATTATCATACCCATCCAAATAAAAATGTTTTGAATAACAATTACACCATGACGTGGAGACAGTTAGCTGTACGTTCGCACGTAGGGTGACATGTCATTCAAAGGACGGATAGAATACTAAATATGGTTGTACCATATCTATAAAAACATCTTAGTATATAGAATATACTAGAGTTATTATTTTATAATGCAAATAACATAGAATGAAGAAGTTTAAGAAGAAAGGAACTTGAAATATTGTGGTGAAAACGTTACCTCTTCTTCGGCTTCCTTGTGATTTGATCAAAAGGGATCCTTAGGTTGGATTTATGATCAAACTAAGTCCTCTAGGTTTATGTGATGTAATTTGAGAGAATATTTGGGCAGGGGTTGTCTGAGCCAAGAGTATTTGTAAGAGTGAATGTGAGAGAAGGGGGAGTGCCCTTTTATAAAAGGGGTGAGGGGCACCATAGGAAAAACATCAAATATTATTTTATAATAAATTTATATTCGGTTTATAATGGATCCAAAGTGACTAATTTCGACGATATGTTAAGTATGGGTCAAAATCCTTTCAAAAAGTATATTTTAGACAGGTTTGGGTCACTATATTAACATTATCATTTATATTTAACTCTTAGTTAAATATTTTGGCATTTACCATGTCTCTTTGTATTTTTATATTATATGGTTAATAGACTTACTATATACTTCCAAGAGAACCCCAAGTGGTTCATTAATTATAAATATATAATTATATATGTCCTTTTGACAATCCTTATATTTTTAGGAATATAATATCAATTAATAATATTATATATTCTTTAAAAACTCTTTTATGTCATTTTTGACACTATTTAATAATTGATTTTTGTTAGAGTCATAGAAAATTTATTAATTCGAACCAAATTCATTTAAGTAATATAATGATGTAATATTATCCAATAAAATTAGTGTATGTCAACAAAACGTTTATATTATATTTATATTAACATTTATAATACAAATTAGTTTATTCTTTCATTAATAAATAAAATACTACATCATTATTGTGTCATTAATAAATTTAATTATTCAATGACTAAAAATTATAAATAAAATACCATTATATAGGAAATATTTTTTTCTTTCTAATTAATATTCATAGTTGAAACTATAACATATATGACATTATGTAAAAAATGTTTCTCTAAAAGATATATGCTTATGTCATTTCTGTATTTATTTTTACTTAATTAATATAAAGTGTCATTATCACTTACCAGTGGCTCCATGGGGTCCCAAAATTGACCCAAAGATTCCCATTGTCGGACATGTATCATCAAATAAGGCTAGGATACGTTTTAGGGTAATTTTATATTATTATAATATTATTTTTTACCCTTATTTACCGGATTTATCTTTTAACCATGGTATATAAAATATTTACTGAAATAATTATTCAAAATGTCTAAAAATAAAAGTTATCTATTTACAAAAATTGGACCTCCTGATTCTAAATATGGAATCCACTTTTTAATATTCAAAACACAGAAGTGGTAGAAATTAATTTAAAATTAATTCCTGTTTTCAAAACAAAAAGCGTGTTTTTAATAAATAATAACTATCAAAAGATTGACACTTGCTTATGTCCAGTTTAAATGTAAAATTATGTCCATTGACCAACTTTGGATTAAATGGTAAAAATTTACTCTAATTATACTTTAAAATCAATCAAATGAATAATTTATCACTATTAATTATATTGATTTAAAAAGTTGTTTTTAATTAAAATTTAGTAATTTTCACTATTCATCAAAATATGAAAGTTATCAGAAAAGTACCAAAAAATTGTCGAAACTAAATTCATATATCCCGATTATAAAGAAGAAGTTTATTTTTTCAAATTTAATATATAAGAGTTTCAAATATTTTATTTAAAAAAAGGTTCTCCATTAATAGGTGGTAAAATTGCATTTTTTTTAAAAATACTTCTTTTATCTTTAGAAAATGAATTATTCCTATATTATGTCTAAGAAACACATAATATTGATCCTAAAATTATAAAGAGTATATAAAGTTCAAAATTGAGTTAATACTGTTCATAACCACTTTTGAACGACTAGTTTGGTATATTATGGTGCGCTAGAACTTGGTGTTGCGTGTAGTGGAAGTTATTGAATTACTTTGAAGAAATAACATACTATGAAATCTTGGGGTGTTAAATTCTTCCATACATCAATAAATTGAATCCTCACAATTTGAAATTATTTTTCAAAAATAAAAGGTTGAAAATAGAAAATACCTTTGGGAAAACCCACATCGGATATTAGGATAATAAAATTTAGTATTAATAAGAGGAAAAGGGAAATGAAAGGGTCACCACAAAATTATGATCTCGATTAAGAGAACAATGGTGGAAATTAGAGTCATATAATTGGAGGAAAAACGTAAATATTTATATGTAGTGATTGAGGTCATCAATCAAAAAAAGTGTAAAACTGAGGGCCTTAAATTCATCAATCTATGATGACTTAAAATACAATCGTTTCAATAAAACATATGGAATTAGGATAACACATTTTTGGTTTGAAGATCCCTTCACTAAATTATATGAATTAATTTCATCTTAGAATAAAAGAAGAAGAAAAATATATACTTGACATGTAGAGTTCAATTATTTAACTAATTTCTACTAGAAACTCATATTTCACTCTAAAATATAATGGAACATAAAAATAATATTCTATTTATCCTATTAATATAGGGTTTGTAAAAAATAAATTTATAATTCATCTATCAGAATTTTTTAAAAAAACTACATTATTCAATCCAGGATATCACGTGGGCCAGTGGTAGGTGATAGACCCTTGTCGCTATTTTGTTGTGGGTTCAAGTCTCACGGCCTCGCCGAACGTGGCAGGTTACTGCCCGACCTCTGGGTTTTCCTTTTATGTCAATCCAAAAAATAATCTCAAACTAGAATTATCAAAATACTTCTGTCCAAACTCACAATTCAAAATTTATAAGGAAGGCAAACACAATGAAGATCCATTTTACCATGTAATGTCTTGTGAACACCTTCATCATGTATTACTTTAAAACACTGCATCATCTTGAATTACTATAAAACGTTATTGATTACATTCATGATCCCTTATTCCTTATAGAATACTGGATATACTCCTTCTATCCAAAAATGTTTTAAACTACAACAATGATTCAATATAAAAATCCTTAATCAGTTTCAAGGTTGTCAAGAATATCCAATATAATTTATCCAAATCAATCATGTATTATTGAAAAATCACTACCTCGGTATCAGAACCATATTATTGTTTATCATTCTCTCAACCATATATTTTCCAAAAATTTAACCACCTATTGAGTCACTTTTCTTGGTTCCACACAATCTAAAGACCTTACTAAAATAGTAATGCAGTAAAATCCTTATATACTCTATAGTTATTATAACCAATACATTGTTGATACAACACTCAAATGACATAATTCTCTAATGACAACATAAGAACTCTAATCATTCCTCCTCATCAATGGTAGTATCATAACTTTATTATTATCCAATAGCATCATTTTAGTTATACTCTAATGATCTAGACATTGGATCACGTAGTGTACCAACTCCATGTAAATGAAGCATTGTGCATTTGAAACCATTTTCTGACCCTTGATGTCACGTACATGGTTTTCTTTTTCTCCACACTTATAACAAACTCCAATTCCATTCAGGCAAGTTACAGGGTGTTTTTTCCCACAGTTATCACATATGGGAAAATTCTTCTTTTCCGACTTCCCTTTATCCATCTTACTCTCTTCCATTATTTTCTTCTCTTGCTTCCCTTTAAAGCCATAGGACTCAGATAATTCTTTAATTATCTTATTAACACATGATACTATTTCTTCATATGTTGAGAATACATGGGAGACTATTTACCTTCTAAATGATGGCCTAATAACGTGAAAGATATGATCCATCTTACTCTTCGGATCATAACTATTTTTGGAGTTCACATTCCATCTACTGGGATCCATTTCTATACAATGGCATAAACTAGGTCAGTTTATGAATTTCAATGAATAATTCCAAAAAATGTAAAATACCTAACATAAATTGAATGGTGTGTAGATATAATCCATAATCATTAATAATTCTTCATTGAGTAAGTAGATAATCATAAACACTTCATCATGATTTGTAAATAAATTGAGAATTATCCTAAACATATCCCCTGTGAGTGTTGTAACCAAGAGGGTAGCAAGGCCTATTATCGTGCTCCAGTTGTTATTCAATTCTAGCTCAAAACAGTGTTTTTGGGTTTTACCCCTAGGTACATCTATGCTAGAGCTACATCTACCTATGCGTATCCAGATAGGGATGTACTTCCTTGGAAAACTCACAAAATCTCTACATTACCAAAATTCTAGGAATTCATCCTATAATAATCCTGAAAGTGTATATTCGGTCTGTGTGCTCTAATCAAAGTTTATCTAAATCTATATTCCATGGTTATTGATAAACTTCCTTTGATACCATCTGTAATGCACCGTCCCCAGTTACCTAGATTCGGTGCATTATTTTAATACACTGGCATGATTACAAGGAATCAGTCCTGAAGGACCAATTAGTTTAGCAGTCTTGGAAAATAGATTACATACATGAATGTTACATTACACATCATAACATACAATACAACATAAATAATCCTTTATGAATGCCATTATTTCCTTGGCTTAACCCAGCATACCAATCACAATACACTTCATATAATCCTGGGAAAAATAAAACATAGTAAGGGGTGAGCTCAGATGCTCAGTAAGGATAACAATACAGCGGAAACAGTCAAAAATAAGCATAAACATTTAAGACAATGTATAACTAAAACAAAATCATTTTAAACATGAACGTCAACATAATATGGAAAAAATAAAATAAATTAATGTCATTTACTTATTCAAATATATATTTTACTAATTGAATAATCACATGCAATATCACTAACCCCAGCAGTCTCAAACCGAGACCTACCAATGGAGGATAATATTCAGGGAAGAGGTATCAGCATGGCCTCGCGGTGTTACTGTACTGAGAATCCAGACTCAGAGTCTACTGTCCATCTATTTTTTCAGGGTTGCTGGGCTTCTTTCCACTGGTCTCAGATTGATCAGTTCAGGTTTCCATGCGGAGAGTGCCACTCGGTTCGAGAATACATTTCGTTTTTGTTCTCTAGGATTGATGGCAGGTCGGGGGAGAAAAAAACACGCGTCATCACTCTTGTAGCCATTTTTTGGACCATTTGGGATGTTCGCAACCAGGTGAGGATGGTTGGTGGGATGTCCTTGTTATATCTCCAGATCCTGATGAGAACCATTATAGTGGAATTTTCCTCCCTTTTCAACAATGGTGTTCACTCACCTATGCTAGAGGGCCTGCTTAGTAGACAGGCCAGTCAAAGGTTGGATAGAGGAAGGTGGGTTAAATGGCAGCCTCCAGAGCATGGGTGTAAGCTGAATGTGGATGGCTCATGTGTGGGAGGAATAATGAGGGGTGGTGGCTTGCTTCGACACTGCTGGGGTTCGGTTATTGTTGCTTTCAGTGCTTATTATGGACCAGGTAATTCTATGGGTGCAGAGTTTAGAGCCCTTTAATCAGGTTTGATGTTATACAGGAGAAAGGGGTTCCCTGTGATGGAGGTGGAATCAGACTCGGAGGTTCTGGTTAGATCTCTGCAGGGCTATCATGACATCTCTTGGGATTTAACATATCTATATTGAAGGTGTAAAATGGAGACAAATCATGGAAGGATGGTGCACCATAGTCTGAGGGAATCCAATTTTGTGGCTCATGCATTGGCTCATTGGGGCCGACCTGAGGACACTCTGGTGATTTATGACAGCCTTAACTCTCTTTTTTTGGAGTGTGATAATATGGTTCAGAAATAATATATTGGCCTACACTATTTTCATCCTCCATGAAGTGTAATTTGGTTTGTCTTGATATTAATAAAAAATAACTTTTCAGTCATAATTCCAGTCTATCATAACCACATAGTCAAGGCCTAGTGAGAAGACTACAAATATGTTTTTTTAGGGCCTTGTTCCAAGACACTAGTTTCTTTCATGATACCTACTGATGCTTAGAGGAGATATAGCGGGCTCCACCAGTCACTTATTATGTCCAATGCATTCCTCATATGAGTAGGTTTAAATATAACATAAACATTCGTATTATAACTGGCATAAAAAATGTCAATAATTTCTCTATAAACCAGAATGGTATAAAAATAACACATCCATAGTCAAACATATCATAAGATCTTCAATACAATATGGAAGTTTTGTTTCATAACAAATCAACTTCAAATAAGCTTAAAATCCATCAAAGGATGTTGACATATATGAAATCAAAACTATTTGAGAGAAATATCTCTTTTTTTAATAATTTAAAATTCACAAAATTTTAAAATAAAACATTTACATTGAAAATATCCATATATTCTTGTAAGGGATGATTTGAAGATTTTATAACGGCGGAAAATAACCACACCCACCGTATAAGTTAAAAAATGAATTCTTACCTTAATTCTGTTGAAAAGGTTAAAAAGAACCTTGTTTGGAAAACAACAGAAAGATTCCTTTAAAAACATCTTATTAAAAAGTCAAAAAATGGTATAAATGAATTTAACCCATAGTTCTTAAAATAGTAAGAACGATTTGAAATACATTTTTAAGAATCATCGATGTGGATGATAAAGAGGTCCCAACAGATAATTATGTATAAACAACCTCGGATAATGAAGAGATTGTGAAATAAACTCTTACCTTGTACTTTTCCTTGATTTATGTTTGTTTAACCTCTTGTATAATGGGGAAATATTTGTTGTTAAATTGTAAAAAAAATCATATACATTAATATGATATCATATATGATCTTTTAACATTTCTTTGTTAATAATATATTTGTATCATTGTCTTTTCGGGTGATAACATACTCATTTTCTTTTATATGTTTTGTTACATAAGAAATGTTCGTTTTGGATAGGTTGTATCTTATTCATATCCAGAATTATATCAAGTCCTTAAACATTATTTTTAATCATAAAATTAGTAATAGACTTGAATGGATACCAATGGGAATGAATCTCATCGCGTTCTTGGAGACAGTAGTCCGTACGTACGCACGAGAAACAATATCATTCTTTTGATATTAAAATAATATATAATTGGATGGTATATATTATATATAGAGTCATTATAATGTAATATTTACTATTTACTTCAATTACACATCATTATCATACCCATACAAATAATAATGTTTTGAATAACAATTACACCACGACATGGAGACGGTAAGTCGTACGTACGCACGTATGGTGGCATATAATTCAAAGGATGGATAGAATACTGAATATGGTTGTACCATATTTATAATAAAATCACATTATATAGAATACACTTGATTTATTATTTTATAATTGAAATAATAATGAAAGAAGAAGATGAAGTAGAAAGGAACTTGAAAGAGGGTGGTGAAAACATTACATTTAATCACGTTCTTCGGTTTGATTTGATCAAAAGGGATCCTTAGGTAGGCTTTCTGTGCAAACAAAGGACTCTAGGTTGAAGAGAAGGAATTTGAGAAAATATTTTGTTAGGGGTTGTCTGAGCTAAAAGGCTTTGATGGTATGACTTTGAGAGAAGGAGGAGTGCCCTTTTATAAGAGGGGTGAGGGGCACCTTTGGAAAAACTTAAAATATTATTTTAAAATAAGTTCATATTAAGATTATAATGGCTTAAAAGTGACTTATTTCAAGGATAAGGTGGGGATGGGTATAAATTCTTTCATATAGTAGATTTTAGATAGGTTTGGGTCACTATATTAACCCTATCATTTATATTTAACTCTTAGTTAAATAGTTTGATATTTAACATGTATTTTTGTATTTTTATATTACATGGTTAATAAACATAGTATATACTTCCAATAAAACCCCAAGTGGTTCATTTATGATACAACTATCATTATATAAGTCATTTAGCCAATCCATAGATTTTTAGGAATACAATATCAATTAATAATATAATATCTTATATAAAAACTCATTTATGACAATTTTTACACTATTTAATAATTGGTTTTTGTTAAAGTCATAAAAAATTTATTAATTAGAAAAAATTTAATTTATGTAATATTATGATGTCATTATAACCAATATAATTCGTTTATTTAATAAAAACATTATCATTATATTTATTTAAACATTTATAATACCAATTATTTCATTCTTTCATTAATAAGAAAAAACTGCATCATTATTGTGTCATTAATAAATTTAATTATACAATGTCTAAAAATTTTAAATAAAGAACAATTATGTAGGAATCATTTTCATCTTTCTAATGAATATTTATAGTCGAAAAAAGAAAATATATAACCCTATCTAAAAATTGTTTTTCTAAAACATATATGCTTATGTCCTTTTTTGTATTTACTTTAACATAATTAATATAAAGTGTCATTATCACTAACAAGTGGCTCCATGAGGTCCCAAAAGCTACCCAAAGATTCCCATTGGCAGAAATTAATCATTAAATAGGGTTGTGACACATTTTAGGGTAATTTAATATTATTATAAAATTATTTTTTACCCTTATTTACCGGATTTACCCTTTAACCATGGTATATAAAATATTTACCGAAGTAATTATTCAAAAAGTCTAAAAATAAAAGCTACCTATTTACAGAATTTGGACCTATTGATTATAAATAAGGAATCCAATTTTATAAAATCAAAACAACGAAGTGGTGGAAATTAATTTCAAATTAATTCTCGTTGTTAAAACAAAAAGCATGTTTTTAATAAATAATAACTATCAATAGATTGACAATTTCTTATGTCCAGTTTAAATGATAAATTATTTACAATGTACCACATTCAATTAAATTGTAAAAATAAAGTCTAATTATAAATTAAAATCACTCAAATTCATAATTTATCACTGTTAATTATTTCGATTAAAATGTTGTTTTTATTTAAAATTTAGTAATTTTTACTCTTCATCAAAATATGAAAGTTATTAGAAAAGTATCAAAAATTTATTGAAACTAAATTTTATGTCCCTATTATAAGTAATATGATTTTTTTGTCATATTAAATATATTAAAGTTTGAAATATTATATATAAAAATGGTCTACTATTAAAAGGAGGTAAAATAAAATTTTAAAACAAAACTTCATTTATTTTTTAAAAAAAATAATTTGTTCCTATATTATGTCTAAGAAAATCATAATATTTAATTTAAAACTATATGGATTATATAAAGATGAAATTTCATTTAATATTATTCTTAACTTCTGTTCAACGGCTAATTTGGTAAGTCATGGTGTGCTAGAACTTGGTGTTGCGTGTAGTGAAAGCTATTGAATTACTTTGAAGAAATAACGTACTATGAAATCTTGGGGAGTTACAATAAATCTCATGAGAAGTGTTGTTCTTATACCACCATAGTTCTGATAGCTGAAAAACATCATGCATAGCACTGAATTTATTTGGAAGTGCTAATCAGTACGCCCCCGGCCCTATTCTTTCTTTCACCTCAAATGGTCCCACAAACCCGGAAGCTAACTTTCCCTACCTCTGTATCCTATGGTGACCCAATCTAGGTGACACCCAATGTAATACACGATCACCCTCCATAAACTCTATGGTTCGTCTCTGTCTATCATCATAATACTTTTTTCTACTCTGAGTCATAGCTATATGGTTCCTAATCAACTTCACTTTCTCCGATGTCTACTCAATGAGTCTCGGTCCTAACAGCTCTTAATAACCTCCCTCAAACCAACATAGTGGTGATCTACAGGGACTACCATAGAGTGCCTCATATGGTTCCATCTGTATAGTTTCTTGATAACTATTGTTACAAGAAAACATCAATAAATCAAAGTGTTTTTCCCAATAACCACCAATAAGAAGAACACATGCTCACAACATATCCTCTTACACCTATATGGTACGCTCTGAAAACTCATCTATCTATGGGTGGAAGGACATACATAATAGAACCTGTTTACCAAGTGCCATATGTAAGCCCTTCCAGAAGCATGAAGTAAAGTGTGAATCACTATATGAGACTATAGTCTGTCTCTCCCCTTGAAAACGATCTATGTCTCTCATGTACAGTTCTCCCAATTGCTCTACAATAAAGGTTTCCTAGATAGGATAGATTTTTTCTACATTTATTAGTCGATCCACAACAACCAAAATAGAAGCATTCATCCTAATTTTCATTGTATGTAATTCAAAAAAATCCATAGTCACATCGTCCCACTTCCATTACAGGATATGAAATGGTTGCAATAATCCTCCAGGTCATTAATTCTCTTCTTTCACCTACTGATAGGTTAAAAACCTTGTTACCAACCCAAATATCTCCTTTTTAATGTCTGACCACCAAAACCAGTGTCGAATGTGACAATATATTTTTTTCACCCCAAGATGTACCACCCACCATAATTCATGAAATTCTTTCAAGAGTTCCTCTCACATACTCGTAGGCACAAAAACTTTATTTTTCACATAGATGATATCATCCTTATCTATTTAATAGTCTAATGGTGTCTCCTCACCTTCAAATATTTCCCTCAATGATAAAAATTAAAGATCTTCATACATCATGTACCTGGTCCACATCAAGAGGATAGACCCTACTACTAATGAAACCGGAGTCATCGTCTCTTGACTATCTTGAACTACAACATGCATTCCTGCCGGAAAGGTCATCACCTTCAAATCTGCACCCAACTCATGTACCAACTAAGTCTGAGTTTTTCATCTCAATGCATCATCCACACTATTCCACTTCCCATTTGTAAATGATAGTACAAAATCAAAGGAGTACATATACTCTACCCATATTCCCAACTGAAGTTTCATTTCACGCTGTGAAAAGAAAAACATCAATATTTTGTGATCCGTAAAAACTGTATACTTTTCACCCAAAAGATATTTTCTCCCACACTTAATAGAAAACAACACTACTACTAACACAAGGTGATGAATAGGGTAATTCTATTCATGTGGCTTCAACTGCTGAGACCCATAAGTAATGACTTTATCCCCTTGAATCAACACAACTCCAATTCTGACCACATAAGCATAAAAAACGCAGTGTAATCCACACCTACCATAGGTATGATCAAAATTGGTGTCGAAGTCCTGTGCTTCTTCAATTCTTAGAAATAATCTCACATGCTTCTTTACAATCAATCGTTATCCATTTCATGGTCAAACCATTAATTTGTGTTGCTAACCAGGAAAATTCTTGAATAAACCTCTTGTAATAACCCTTTAATACCAAATAGCTTCAAATATCAAATACATTCTTGCAATGCCCCCATGAAATCACTTCCTGAACATTATCTGGGTCAATAACCACACCATATTCCAAGATGATGTGACCCAAAACATATACCCTGTCATTCCAAAACGAATATTTAGATAGCTTGGAATATATCCAATGCTCTCTTAGTGTACCCAGGATGATGTCAATATGTTGATAATGATCATCATGAGTCTTAGAGTACACTATGATGTCATACAAAAAAAACACCTCAATTTAATCTAATTATGGATGAAAGAGACAATTCATCAAGGACATAAATACTGTTGTAGCATTTTTCAATCCAAAAAAAATTACGATGATCTTATAAAGGCCATACATGATTTTGAAATAAGTTCATGGTATATCAAAAATATGAACTCTCACCTGATGATACCATGATCTTAGATCGATCATTAAAGACACAGAAGCCCCATTCTACTGGTCAAACAGATCATTGATACATGGAAGAGGATATCAGTTCTTCACATCAATTTTATTCAACTTCTGGTAATTGACACAAAAGTGTAATCTTCCGTAGGCCTTTCTGGAAGACAAAACTAGTGATCCCCAAGGTGATGTATGTGGAAGGATAAATCCCATGTCCTCCAAATCCTCCAACTATGTTTTGAGATCATGAAGCTTGGTTAGTTCCATTCTGTAAGGTGGAATAGATACTAGCCAGGCACCCACCATGAGCACAATAGTGAATTCTACATCCCTCTCAGGTGGAAGCCCAGAATATTCTTTATGAAATAAATACTGAAATAGTTCTACTATTGGTGGAAGGACAACTTTCCTACCACTCATATCATCCCTAAAATCATTGGAAACATGAGTGGTGAGGTCTCACAATTACTAAGTAATTGGCCCAGTTCTACATGTATGGATTTCCAATTTTCCATGAATGACATATTGATCACCCTCAAGAGATACCAAGGTCACTCTCCTACGATAACAATCTATGTGGTATCGGTATGCGAATAGCCAATACATACACAAAATCAGGTCAAAGCCCATTATATCAAGGATATATATATCACAAGGGAAACGATACTCTCTTATATCTAGGGAACATCTGTTTCCTAAATAGATATCCCTTGTCCATGTTTCCAATGGTGTATCGATATTCATTTTCCCCCCTATGGACTCGACCTCCAGGTTCAAGCCATTAACAAGATTTTTTGATATAAAGGAATGAGAAGCACTAGTATCAAACAA
The DNA here is from genome assembly GCA_963277665.1 of Viscum album. Classification (NCBI taxonomy): domain Eukaryota; kingdom Viridiplantae; phylum Streptophyta; class Magnoliopsida; order Santalales; family Viscaceae; genus Viscum; species Viscum album. The sequence continues at coordinate 927,161 of CAUJRU010000118.1, forward strand.
GGTAATAGCTAAATTAGAATCAACTAGAATAGTACATCTCACTATCAATGGACCAGCCTCACTATAGACAAGTGATGGTTGCATACAAGTATATGTCATATCCCTCTTCCCAATTATGACTTCTGACTCCCTTGAGTAGCGTCACTCTGTTGATACGGGGGGTTATTCCGTAAAACACCAAACCCACATCCTCTATTACCTCTACCTATAGAACACCAACAACCAGACTTATATGGTGTTGAAGACGCCCTTACCACACTCAGACTATGAAAAACCGCTCCCTCAGTACCAGCCTGTCGCTGCCTCCTGCATAACATCTTTAGATGTCCCATCATTCCAAAAAAATCAGCACTCTGTTGTTGGTCGAGGACAATGTGTCTGATAATGAACCTTCCTACCACACTGGTGGAAAAGTGCATTAGAAATATCCAATGTAACTGTTCCTCCAGACTATCCACCCTACATTCCATTTTCCAGACTAAGATACTCGTGGAAATGCTTCATGCTCTAAACGGAAATACCCCTGATCTTCCAGCTATATGTCCAGTATTTGAATCCTCCTTCAGCTTGCACTCTAAAATGAGAGCCTGATAAACCACTTATAAAAATTTCTTCATCATAAAGATGTTCACTAGGGACTTAATTTCACTTTTAAGTCCATCTTGAAATCATTTTTCAAAAGATACCTCATCTTCTACCAAATTTGGTGCAAAATTCTGAAATTTGTGTACATTTCAGCATAATCCATTATGGACATGATTCCTTGTATCAGATTCATAAACCCTAAATCCTTCTCTTATCTCGGCGTGTCTGGATAGAAGTGTTAGAAGAACTTATCCAAAAATTCCTTCCAAAACATACTATCAGTCTGCCTTGATTGTACTTGAATGTCCCACCAGTGCTTCATAGAACCATAATCCATATAAGAATCAAACATGACCGTTTTCTCAACAGGAGCCTCCAAATGGTCAAGTATCATCTCTATGGATTCAATCCAGAATTCAGCTCCATCAGGTCTACCCTCTCAAATTAATGTAGGAGGGTGATGCTGCTAAAAATCCCTTGTCAACATAGACATGATTTTTTGAACCTGCCATAGGTCTCTTTTAGTGAATTGCATGAAATGGGAAATGTTCTCTCATAACTATTCCCCTTCTTCATCAGCTTTCAACAATGGTGCCTCAAGATCCCTATGTGGACGTTCATTATGGGACATACCCCTTGGTCTTTTCCTCAACAAGAGTTATGGAGGCATGATCTTATAAGGCCAAACACACATCTTAGGTCTCATAATTCAACCTTATAACATTTATATAATGGTGTTGACTAACATAAGAAGTTTCAATATGTCATTTTTTCCTATTCTCACCGCACGTTCAACACTGAGGCCTTATCATTACCCTTAACCATCCTACTCCTAGGTAGTGGTTAACAAGGGTATATTAATTCTAATTAACTAATCAACTATTAATTAATCACATTATCTAAAATTAAATAATTCATAAATTAATTAATCATTCCCATTTCATCAGTCAATGATCTCAATAGACACCCATTGATTCTCATCTTGCATCATTATTTTAATCTAAAAATAAGGAAAAAGAGTTCATCTTCAACAACATACACATAACCGGTTTTCCCTTGAGTTCCTAGAAGGATTCTTGTCTTAAAAACCCTCAGTTCTTAGAATGAAGCATGAAGACTCAAATATCGTGCCTCTGTAATCCACAAATCAAAATACATCAATTTTCAAAACAAATATCACATCACACACCAAGTGCATCACCCAAGGTGAAATAATATACAACTATAACATCAAACAAAAATCACAATAATACCACCCTGAGTATTCATATTTTCCAACATACAAGGGTTAACAACAGACATGCATGAGCTCATTACCAATCATGGAATATTCCTAGTATCCTATTTATCTTTTCCAAAATAATTAAGACAAATGAAGAACAAAGAAAATAAAACTCCTATGATACAACTTTGTGATGTTCTGACTAGGGAGCCACTGAACGGTGCCCAAGCTAGTTGGACACATGCCCTCAGGCGTGCCTCCCCACATGCTAGAGGGTACCGACTAGCATTGAGGGTCCGGTAAGTCAGTCTTGGGGAGACTATAACCACTGTTATCTGAATAAAGCACCATAGAAACAAATAACAATATCTATGTATGGAAGCATATAAATAACTAGAACAATACCATAAAATATGATAGTTAAAACAGATAATACTATAGTCAACTAAAAGGTAAAATAGGCTAAGAAAATGAAAATGTAATTTGCCGACAATGAAACTTAAATTAAAGACACAACAAATCCAAAACAGATTCTGAACCACGTCTGGTTCCCTTTTCCATGCTCCTATCCCAAACTAAAACCTATACCAGGGCCTTACCCTTATCATGTCCTGTAATAAAAAATTTTCTCAGGTGCTGATCAGCCAACCCGAATAGGGTGTGAGTACAACTCACTTGGACACCACCAACGGTGTCTAAAATCAGCCGAGTAAAAATATATTGCACACAGTTAGGTGAATCAATAAATACAATGCATAAATTGAATAGTTATCATATTTTATTTAAAACATAATAATCACATTAGGCCAATTCAATCCATGTCTCCCAATTGAGTCATTATTGATTATTATCATTAATTTTGTCTAGGTTATCATGCATAGAACCCTAAATTTTATTTTAAACATCATTCATTATTATCATTAATCATTTGGTTTAGGATGTCATGCATTGAACCCCAAATCCCAGTTAACATAGGACATCATGCATAGCACTCCATTTATCATTCGGTGTAGGTCATCATGCCTAACACACTTACATCTAAGCGTTTAGATAACTATTTTGGAGGAATGCCATGTCTATGTCCCAACATCTACATTAGTCTAGGATGTAATAACTAGCAGCACAAAATCCCATCCATTTAATTATTTTTTAATTCACAAGAATTATCTACATTAATCATCTACGAATGAAATGAGTAGTTAATCATTTGAAAGTGCATTAGTTTATTTAAATATTAAACAAAAAACTAACCCTTTAATTAATTCTTACATTAAATAACTATTCAACACCATTCTCATTCCATAATTAAATCATCAAATTTAATTATCCATTTCAAAGCCCATCAAGTCATAATTAAATCTTAAAATTAATTATAATTAAATACAAGAATAATTTAATAATTAATATACCCAATTAACTATCTTAATAAAATCAATTAAATAAATAAAATACATTATTAAAACCCATAATTAAATCTCCATGATATCAATCACTTTGGCCAACCCCCCATTCATTTTATCCATGGTTCAATTATCAATAAATCACCAAGGTAAACACACTACAATTCAACTATTCTAATTAACTCCTTTTAGGAAATCATTTATCAATGGAATCAAGAAAATTCATAAACTCATACACATATCATAAATCATGATTATGAGATTTCAATTTAGACCACATACAACAATTTATTGATGGAGGTTAGCCCAATGAAAATCCCCAAAATCATAGCAGCACAACATCATTGATCAAGCTCCGGTTCTAACTCCCTAAAACCAAAATTAAGATCAAAGGCATAATGATCATGTAAATATAGATCTAGATTAAAAATTCTAGATCTAGATCCCATATCCTAGGTTTAGATCCACAGAAACTATGAAGATACTCTATGAAACTAATTACGAATGATGGATGAAAGACACGAGAGAAGCATCGAGATGAAATCCACTTATGAATAGGAGAGTCGATCTTTAATCCGAGCTTCCAATATCAAAGAAAGGTGTTTGGATAGGCTTGGAATCACTCTAGAATGATTTGGGAAAACCTATAATATGTTTATCCCAATACAAGGTCAAAAAACGGAAGTCTCAGGGGATTAATTGATTTTAAAAGAGATTCTTAGGATATTAAAAACCATGGGCACCGTTTCCTATGAAGAGGTGCACAGTTAGGAAAAGCGTGCACCAACTGTACAGAATCCATTGCCTACTTTTTCATGGTTGGAATGGTTTTGTCACATGGTTAGGAATACCATGCACCAACCATGCAGAATCCTCTGTCCAATTTTTCACGCATTCCAGGATTTGGTCGCACAATATTTCAAACCGTGCGAAAACCGTGCACAACCCACTGTCCTTTATTTTTTCTTAAATTTTCACCCAAACACACCCCAAGTTTCTACTCCATGATAAAGAAACTTAATAGCTTCAAAACGTAAATGAAAACTCACATAAGATGAATACCAAAAATTATGATATCTGATAACATGGTTTGTAAGGAAATAATGAACATAATCCATGAAGGCATAACATAGGAATAAAATATGAAATTATGTATAACAAATAATAATATAATATAATTCCCATAGTAGAAAAGGCATCGCTTACAATTCCATTTTAGTAGTATGGGTTCACTCCCCATTCCATCATGGTAGAAATTATTCACTCCAATTTCTATCTTAGTAACATGAGTTCACTCCTCATACGATATTGGTTATCATGGTTAACTCCCATGGACTTCATAGTAGTCAAGGATCATTCCCAACACCATCATAGTCTATATCATGATATATAAATCATTACCAAATGCATTGGGGGAAGATATAGGTCCCAAGCATCTCATAATTGAATCATACATACATGTGCCCCAGAATTATAAATAATAATTTCATAACCCATGAAATGAAATGGGTAACAAAAACATCAAATTTTATCATAAACTTTAGAAAAAATATTGCTTCCAGATTAATTTCATTAGAATAATAACCTATGAAATAGAAACAGATTTCATAAACATACAATCCATGAATGTGAAAATAGTTTCATAAATACCATAACATTATGAATAAATCATTCAGATAAAGAATATGAATGGTACAATTAGATCCTTTTATAGAGACGCATGAGTAACATCAATTTATGTAATCCTAGATATAAAAAATTTTGATATATCTTTCAAAAACATTTCGTGATTATAATATCCATTCTTCTTTGCAAAATAATTTCTAATAAAAAAACCATTTGAAAATTATTTTCTTATAAAATACCTTGAAAACTTCTAAAAAGGAATGAAATCATATTAAAAACCTTTTTCCTAAAGCAAATATAAATGAATCACTAATAATATTAGAACACCTTCTTCCTTGAATCTTAAAAAATAAAATTCAAAACACTTTAAAAACATTTTCATTGAAAATAAATAAATAAATAATTTTTTTTAAAACCATTTCATTGAAAATTCAATCAAATCATATAAATAAGGCTGGAAAATATTTTCAATATAAATTTTGATGAAAACATATAAAATAATGTTGAAAACATTTTGAGGACCATTTTCCTTGAAAACATATAAAATAAGATTGAAAACATTTTCAAAACCAATTTCAATAAAAATAAAGAAACAGAGCCTGAATATTTTTGGAGACCCATTTTACATGAAAAAATATTTAAGATGTTTGAATATTTTTTGAAATTAATTTTCATTGAAAAATATAAACGGAGCTTGAAAAATAAATTAAAACTATTTTCCTTGAAAACATATGAAAGTAGCTTGAAAATGATTTAAAAAACATTTCTATTGATAATTTTCAAAAGGATCTTGATAATTTTTTGGAAACAGATTTTCTAGAAAATATCATTTGAAATAATTTTCATAAATATTATCCTTTAAAAAGGAAAAAAATCTTCAATGTATTGACATCATATAAATCTGTACATGTTTTATGAGGTAAAAAACATTACTTTTACATGGTAAAAAGGTTAGAAAAATGCCTCGTTTGGAAATCGACAAGAAGATTCAATTGAAAACATCTATAAAAAAAAGATAAAAATTTACATTCATTATAATTGCAGACATGTTTAATATTCTTATAATCCTTTTTATATTATATGGCTTTATAGGAACACATATTTTTGACCGAAGAGAGGAAAGATTACAGATTTCTGAAAAACTACAATTTCATAGTTATATTTTGTTCCAAAGAGGGGAATAAATGGTTCCAATTCATGAATATATAATTAATAAGAAGATGAAAATAACGTTTCTAAATTTAGATGTATCAAAATATTTAATAGAAGGATGTAGAAAAAACAAATTTGAAAAGAAATAAATTTTTTTCAATAAACTCTTGTAACTTGGTAAATTGGGATCATACTCTCCATGTATGAAAAATGAAATTTCATAGAGTATAAAATTTTAAGAAAAAAGTAAATTCATGATATCTCATTTGAAATGTAATTATTTAAAACTCAAGATATAAATTAGGTTCATAATTAAACATGATCCCCAAATAAGAAAAATTGGGACAAATCTATTTCATAGATTTGGAATCTTTTGAAACATAAATACCCTGAAAGATAGATCATAAAATGGATTTTTGAATACACATAAATTTAATTATAATATAAATATAATTAAAATAATGTGAATTACATACACCACCCAAAAGGAAAGAGTGGAGAACATAGCATGTATCCCATGGAAATATAAAGTGAGATGAAATCCCCTTACCTTATTCCATGACTCTCGTCGTAATCATTCAAACCACCGGTATAATAAATTTAATTTTTTTATAAACCGCTTATTGAAAGATATTATTTTATATAACACCATATATGTATTTATTCAGGTTTTATATTACCCATTTGTTAGTATTCCTATGTTAAGGTTTCAGTTTAGGTAATATTCTCTTTGTTCTTCGCATGTGACTTAATTTTTTATATCTTTGGTCCTTATACTTATTTCATAATTTATAAAATGTAAAACGTGATAGAAATATAATATATATAAATTATATTTGTATTATAATAATATATATAATATATTTTTATGAAATAGAATTCACCATTCATGGAGACGGTAACCCATACGTACGCATTAGCACAGTTTCCATTTTTATTATCGTAGTTAAAGGAAGAAGGTAAATGATATATATGTATGTATGTATGTATGTATATATATATATATATAATTATTAAAATTTAATTATTATAACATATATATCATATAATATCACTAAACCCATCCTTAATAAATTTCATATAGAATGTGAACAAATCACATCACTTTGAGGGGGTGGTAGTCCACACTTACTCAAACGAAATTTTTTTATTATCTTTATATGTAACTTTAGAAATATTTGGGTTTTAATAGGAATAAATAATCTTAAATAAGTAATAAATATAATATACAACATATATTGTCATATTATCCATCATAATTTCCACTATCATATGTGGTAAGGAAAATTGAACCATCATCATTTCAGTGAGGTAGTAGTTCTCTGTACACGTAAATTGTATGTTTGTTACCCATTAGATGAGGGAGTGTGAAAGTGTGGATTGAACCCGTAAAATAAAAATCCTAGTATATATAATATAATTTTATTATTTTACATGCTTTTATTAATTATATTGGAGGGGTGGAGAAAGAAAATAAGAGAAAAGAGCTTGATAGAATACGTTACCTCTTAATCAGGTAACTCCTTTTGGTTTGTGCCAAAAGGATTCAATATATTACCTTATTAGTAAGGGAAGGATTATTATAGTAAATTAGGGTCATTTTTAGTTTTATTGGGTAGATAATAAATTAAAATTATATTTTGGAGAAGAGTGAGGTTGTAGGAGAGTTGCTGGCCCTTTATTGGGAATGAGAGAACTCACTTGTAATTTTTGAAAAAAATTATGAGTTCACATGTTATTACATAAAAAATCATAAAAATAAACCTAAGACATAATAGAATTTTTATGGCATCCATATTTCAATTAATTTTTTTGGACATGATTATAGGTCATTTGGGCCCCTAAGATTAAGGTTTAGTCTGTAAATAAGCTTAATTTGACCTTAATCATTTTAATTATTTTTAATCACTTTTACTACTATTTTTTCGTAAAAAATTAAGATGATATTATTAGACAAAAATATTATAATTATTAAAATGTTTTATGATGGGTATCCAAATTTGATTCGTAGAAGTGGAAAAATTAAGAATAATTTTAATCCAACAGATGGGATGAAATTACAGGTTTTTAATGTAGAAAGTCATTCAAAAGTTTATTGTTTTTTTATATTCAATTTAAAATTAAAATAGAATATAATTGTCACGACCCTCATTCACTATGAAGAGAGAAGGGATAGCATATTTCCAGACCCTTCCTTCTTCAAGTTGAAGGAAATATAATTACCCCCCGAGACCCACCTTCAATTGGTCTCGGAGTGGCGACTAGCACCAAGGGTATAGAATTACACACAAGATTGAATGAATTACCCTTTTTTATAGGATCGATAGATAAGATATTAAAACCCAACAACACCAAAACTGGGGGTAAAAGTAAAGAAAAAGAATACAATTCCCATTTGCATGTTACAAAAGTAAATGCTACAAAATACAAGGAGACTACAAAGGTAAAGTACTAAGAAAAAAACAACTGCAACTGTCCCAACGTCCGAGCTAGTATGTCCCTGCACAGTCCCTGATGTCCTTCTGGAACCCTGAAAGCTGTTTTATAAACATACGGTGATCATTAAAGTTAACCCAGTAGGGAAAACCATGGACTCTCATGCAAAAGTGTGGAGGCATTCTAATTCCTTGTGGGAAAGGAGATAACCAAATCACCTAGTACGGAAAACTATACACCCAAGCTTCACCAAGGAACACTCCCCATGTAACGCATGTCAAGTAATGTATAGTAATAGAACATCAATATTTGGGTGCCCCGTGCCACATTCCCACTAGTAACAAAATACATCCTACGCATTGAACCTCTCCCGCCATTCTCACTATAGTCCCACCGCCACTCCCCGCCCGCACACACATGGGACACAAAAACAACCAATATCCATGCCAAAAAACACCTGTGTCAGATCAACCACTGCCACGCCCGATGACACCTGGGCCTCATCTCGAAGATTCTTGGGAAACAACAAGCCCGAACACTCCTGGTCCAACCACCACAACTACCCAGCCCACATAATCTTGGGATATTATGGACCTCAGGCCATCATAGCCTACCTGAAGATTCTTGGGATATTCAGGAAAGAGAGTAGAAAAGGATCTAATAACCAGCCACTCATAAGAGTGTTGGGAAGAAAACCATCCCCCCTAAAAGTGGGTGTTTGGCACTAAGTGATCAACATGGGTGGGGCGCAAATAAGAAACATAAGAACTTTTATTATATATATAGGTAATAAGCACTCATCCCAATCCTGGGGTTTCCAAATCCATCTTAAGCACAAAAACCCCTGTAACTATTCATTTATAAAAGAAAAGCACATCACTCACAGCTATGTCACAACTCATTACTAAAACTAATTCCCCATTTAAAAAATTCTTGTGTTTATTTTTAAGTGATCCAATTTAGGTCAATTTAACACTAATGGGAAACTAACCAAAATAACCACAAGCCAGAGAAAGAGAAACATCCCAACAAAAATTTAAGCATTCACACCTGGTTCTCTTATGATGACACAACAACAAAGGGATCAGTGAGATCCCTAAAAGTACTGGAACCAAACCAAGCCTTGAGATACAGCCCCACACATCGTCATAATCACAACCAACACTTGTACCACTATAAAGGATCCCATCATCATCCACTTACCCTCATAAGAATCTAGCAGGAAAACACACCCACTACCAAACAGAGTAGAAAAAACTTCCAGATTCAACGACATCATTCATTAGGTTCTTCTTTTTGCTGGTCAACCAGGGTGACCACACAAGGATTTAATTTCACTAGAATCCATTTAATCCACCTAGTTTAAATGATTAACTTATTTCCATGTTATAGTCATTCAATCATCACATAAGACAAGGGTTCATTAGTGTGCATGGAAAGTCCACCAACGACCATGATTTTCAGTGAGCATAAGCCCATACAGTTCACAACATATAACAATTATAAAAGAGTACAACAGAATTGTCAAACGAACCCCATAATTATTTAACAATATATTTATTATCTTTGTTAAGATTTGGTTCCATCCATTTCCACAGAAACAGTAGCGTACCAACCTCTCATGATACACAGTAAGAAGAGAAGAAGGAAAATCACAATTTGGTTGATCAAGGATCGTAGTTCTTCTCCATGCTCCAAGAACTGGGGATGTTTTACTTGTTGATGAGGAATGTCGGGGACTCCAAGGATGAGCAGAAAGGCTTCGGCATAGGTGCACCACTTACCTCGGGAAGGGGAACTCCAAACGCACCAGGAAGAAAAAGGAAACCAGCCAAGAGGAAGAAGGAGAAGGAATTCCCTTTCTATATAAGGATGAGATCCCATTGTTAACGGATAGGAAAATTTAAACATCTTTAAAGTTGGATCATGGTTTCACCACATGGTTGGGCGGTTACATATGACTAAATTAATTGTTATTTAATAACTCTCATCATAAAAAAAGATGGTAACGGCTGTGAAAATAAAGGATTTTATATAATCAATGGAAAATGTTACGCGGACACACAGTTGGGTCCGTTGAGTGTCTCCCCAATATTATGAATTTAAATATTGATTATGGGGGTAAAGAAGCCTTGAACCACTTCCCAAAAAATGGTTAAAAGTAGCGTTATGGGAAAAAATGTAGATGAAATACTCAACAAGGATGTGTGACACAGATCGTGTCGCAATGATCGAGGACACACTGATCGGCGAAACACCAATCAATCCCACCGATCGAAGACACTCTGATCGGTCGCACCGATTGACAACACACAGATCGATCACACGGATCAGGGACACACCAATCAGTCGCATTGATCGGGAACACACCAATCGGTCGGACAGATCGGTGACATGCCGATCGTGTCACACTGATCGTGTCACGCCGATTGGTGACACACCGATCGTGTCACACCAATCAGTCACACAACGAAATGACTCCCTAACCCCGAGGATCCACCCTTAGGATCTGAGAATTTTGTAAAGGGATGGATAATGGGGGTCTCAGCTGTTACATTAGATACCTATGTAACTATTCTCGTCCTCGAGAATCAAAACTGGACCCGATGAAAAGAGGGGGTCCGAACAACCACCTCGAAAGATACCTCTCAGGAGTGAACCTCATCGACATATAGGAACACCTCTCCATTAAGAAACAATGCAACCTTTAAGGGTCAAGTTGTCTAGTCATATTGGTTAGATATTTTCTTCATCTTTGTCAAGATATTATCCACTTTGGGCGACACTTACAAGCTGGCATGTGTTTAATCACATCCACTTTAATGCGTCTTGATTAGGGATCAGGTCCTCCCCTCCCTATAGTCAGGACTCCGCACATCCATTTATTTAACAAGGAAATCCATACATTCCATAGTTAACAAGGTAAATTGTTACATCACAACCAAGTACAAAAAATAGATCAAAACTCTAAACAGCTCCAGGTACTGGGTGTCCATCCACGTCTCCCATTCCCTGGTACTTTCATCGAGCCCGCCATGCCTCCACAACAAACGAACCAGAGGGATGGTCCATCCACGGAGCACCTTCTCCTCACGATCCTCGATCCTCACTGAACTCTCCACAAAATTCAGGTCGTCCTGAATATCCGTCTTTCCCCAATCGAGGATGTGTTAATCTTCATGTAGATACTGTCGGAGTTGTGACACTTGGAAGACATCATGTATTCTTATTAGCAGTGGAGGTAGCGCTAGATGTAAGACACTTTTCCGACCCACTGCAGTACTTCGAATGGTCTGAATAATCTAGGAAAAAGTTAACTCCCCTTACCAAACCTCTATTTCCCACACTGAGGGGAGACCTTTAAGAATACACGGTCCCCGACGTCGAACTCCAAGGGTCTCCTCCTACTATCGGCATATGACATTTTTCGGTCCTGAGCCACCTTCATCCTCTCCCGTATAAGCTAAACCTTCTTTGTCATGCTCTGCACCACCTTCGGACCAAGAACACCTACTTTTCCAAACTCATTCCATCACACAGGTGAGTGAAATGGCCTCCCGTACATGGCTTTTAATGGATCCAAGCCAACTGTATAGTAATAGAAATTATTGTAGGAAAACTCTATCAAAGGCAAGTGTCGCACCCACAATCTCCAAAAGTCCAAGATACATTCTTGTAGCATATCCTCCATTGTCTGGATGGTGCGCTCTGTCTGTCCATTTGTTTGGGGGTGGATGTAGTTCTAAGATGTAGCTGGGTTCCAAAAGCATGTTGTAATCCTCTCCAAACTCATGAGGTAAATTGTGCATCCCTATTCGAGACTATAGACCTCGGAACTCCATGAAACTGCACCACCTCATCCACATACCTCCATGATAAGGAATACATTGCACCGGACTCCTTGATCACCAGACAATGACCTGGTTTCGTTAACAGGTCCAGCACTACCAAGATAGCATCACAACCTCCTTGATCCTTCAGTAGTCCTATGAAGAAATCCATCGAGTTATCATCCCACTTCCACTCGGGGGAATCTAAAGGTTGTAACAGACTGCTTGGAACATGGTGTTCATCCTTCACCTGCTGACACACTAGGAACTTGGCCACGAACTCTGTCACCGCCCGCTTTACCCCGGGCCACCAAAACTTACTCCTCAGACCCTGGTACATCTCTGAAACTCACGGGTGAACCAGTAGGGAAGATTTGTGGAAATCACCAACAACCCTCTCGTGCATCTCCTCTGGGAAAAACATCCTCCCTAAGAAAAGAATCTGATTCTGACCATCCTCCAACCATCCTTCCAGATCATTTCCTTGGTTAGCCCGTTCATGCATCAGTTCACTCTTTATGTCTCCACATTCAGACTCCTCTACCTACAGTAACAGATAATATTGTAATGTCATCTGATACAGGAAACCTCTACCACCATCCATCCTCGCATCGAGGTGTAGGGAATCCAACTCCTTAATCGCCTTCAAAGCATCTGCCGACTCTCAAACCCATCCCTCTATGACTTCCTAATCAAGGAATAGGCCACCACATTACCTTTTCCTAAGGTGTAGGAAATCTCAAAGATGTAGTCCTAAAAGAAATCCATCCACCTTTTCTTCTGTAAGTTCAGGTCCCGCTTGGAGGAGATATACTTCATGCTTTTGTGATCCGTGGAGACCACGAAGTAATCCCTGATGAGGTAATGCCACCACAAATTTAGTGCAAAACCCACCACCACAAGCTCCAGGTCGTGGGTGGAATAATTTTTCTCATGGGGACGTAACTGTCTAGACCCATAAGAGATCACCCCTGGTCATTTAATTATCACACACTCGAGTCCTTGTCCCGAAGCATCAAAAAACACCTCATTCGCCGCCCCTTCTTCTGGATACCTCAACACTGGGGCACTTACTAACTTTTTCTTCAGATATTTGAAAGCTTCCTCGCACTTCCCATTCCACACAAAATCCTGGTCCTTCTTGGTCAAAGCTATCAAAGGTGCTGAAACTCGGGAGAAGATAGGCATGAACCTCCGATAGTAGCCTTATAGTCCATGGAAACTACGAACTTCTGCCACTTTCTTGGGTGCTGCCCAAGAAACAACCGCTTCAACCTTTGATGGGTCCACTGATATTCCCTGCTCGGACACCACGTGCCCAAGGAAGTACACATATCGCGTCCATAACATACACTTGGACAACATCCCAAAGTATTGGTTATGTCGGAGGACCTCTAAAACCATTCTAAGGTGCTCATCATGATCCTCCTCTGATCCTGAGTAGATCAATATGTAATCAAAAAACACGACTATGAACCGATCCAGGTGTTCCTGGAAGACGGAGTTCATGAGTCCCATGAACACAGCTGGTGCATTCATAACGCCAAACGACATGACTAAAAACTCAAAGTTCCCATACCTACATCTGATGTAAGTCTTTGAGATGTCTCCCTCCTTTACCCTCAACTGGTGATAGCTGGACCGTATATCAATCTTAGAGAACTGACCTGCTCCCCTTAGCTGGTCAAAGATATCATCTATCCTTGGTAGGGGTAACGGTTCATGACTGTTACCTGGTTCAATCTCTTGTAGTATATGAACAGCCTCAAACCACCATCTTCCTTCTTTCTGAACCATACTGATGCACCCCATGGTGACACACTTGGTCGAAAAAAACCCTTCTTCATCAGATCATCAATTTGAATCTGAAACTCCTAGAACTCGGAAGGTGCCATCCTGTAAGGAGCCATCGAAATCGGACAGGCACCAGGTTGTAATTCTATCCCGAACTCAACATCGCGTCATGGGGGTAGAGTCACCACCTCCTCAAAGATGATGTCCATAATCTCACTGGAGATCCCTGGGACATCCACTATTTCTGCATCCACCGACTCCACTGATAGTTCATCTAACAAGGAAAGGAGGGGCTCCCCTCGCCTACTGCTTTTCTGCCAACCCCGCTCACTGATGTAAATTACACGTCGGCCAACTGAATTTGAAAACACGACCCTTCCTCAGAAGCAGTCAATGGTGTCACATACACAGAATATCCAGCCAGTTCCTATAATTTCATCGTATGGGTGTATCTGCAATAGTAGAAGATCCCTGATCGAATGATGTGGCCCTATCATCAGTCCACACCCTCGGCAAACATAAGACATGTTGTTATGACCTCGAACTTGAGTGCTCAGCACCAGATGCACTGGAAGTCTCTCAGTGTCTAAACCTAGGGCACGGGCCAGACTGGGTGTAATAAAGGTGTGAAAATCTCTTTTATCGAACAAGTCATATGATGGAGTACTAAACATGCTGATCGTAACTTGAACAACTTCATTCCCTACTGGAATCGATACCTCCACGGTGTGTAACTGTACACACCCAACTCCACTGCCCCTTGGCTGTTGGATGCCTCCCCGACCACACCCTATTCGTGGTCCCTGAGGAGGGCCCTAAGGTCATCCATCTCCTGCAAAGAATGCCCTCAGAGGTGCGGGAGCTTGCTGCCCCAGCAGCTGCTGCTGAAAGGGCCTAGCTGGAAGCTACTACTGCTGAGGTGGGGGTTAAACCTACCCACCCCCGCCGTACTGCAATCTATCTGGGCACTGATTCCGAAAGGTGCACATGTCTTCCACAGAGGAAGAATCTCAGCCCTGGGCCCGAAAAAAAAGTGTGATGGCCAGGAGATCGGAACTGGAACTGATGAGTCCTACCTCCTAATTGTCAAAACCTAGAGGGTCCTGATGCTAGAGGCCTACTGCTGACAACCTTCTCATTTGACGAGCCCAACTCGATTCCCTCATGTGATACACCTCCCAGCTTGTGAGTCCTGTCTATTACTTCAGCCTATTTCTGGACCTCTATGTACGTCGGTCGGGGGAAGGGATTAACAGCATACTAGAGAGAAGGTCGAAGTGCCTCCTCTAATTGTCTCGCCCGAAACTACTCATCCGGAAAGAGGTCGGGAGAAAAGCAAAGGATATCATTGAACTTGATCCCCAAATCTCTTACTATCATACTCCCCTGCTATAGGGAGAGTAGTTATTTCCTCGTCTCAACCTTCATCGTGGAAGATTGGAATTCCACCCAGAACTCCTTCTCGAACTCAGTCCATGTCACCTCAGCCTCCCTCTTCTCCCCAAGGAAAAGCGTCCACCATTGACGTGTTGCACCACGCATTTGGATTACTGCCAGAGGAACCCAGTACTCCATCAGAGCCCAGATCAAGATGATATCTATCACCAGTGTCTCTATCCAGCTCTCTGTCTCCACGTCAGATATGCTTCCCTCATACTTCCGAAGGGACTACTGTTGAAAGAAACTAAGTGTCTTATGCCACTGATCATCCTCCTCATCTCGGTCATCCCTCTATTGATCATCCAATTCATCCTTCTAGGCCTCGATCGCCCGCACTACTCGTGGTTGTCTTCTAGGTTCCATAGCTGCAAGGTAAACAAGGAATGACTAAGCCCAAGTAGTGTATAAAGTTGTTTTTCAATTTTCTTAGACTTCATATTCATTTTAATTCCAAAAAAATACCCATGAAACATAAGAACACAAGTCATTATGATGCATATACCTTCCCTAGGGTCTCTTCCCTACAATCAGTGCAGCCTCACTTGGTTTTTCGGTAGGCCTAGAGTCCTTGCATCAGATCATGGGGGGCCCTAAAATCCCATGTCTTATCCAGTCTTCCTTGGCCTATTTCATGCACCATGTTCACCCAACACTGTTTCCCTACCATCCCATGAAATCCTCACTATGACTAACCCATGACTCCATCCTATCTCTCATACTCCTCTAATACCATTCTGTCATGACCCACCTTCACCAAGATGAGAGAAGGGACAACAGATTTCCAGATCATTCTTTCTTCAAGTTGAAGGAGAGATAATGACCCCTGAGACCCGTCTTCAATAGGTCTTGAAGTGGCAACTAGCACCAATGGTATAGAATCACCTACAAGATGGAAATCATTACCCTTTTTTATACGATTGGGAGATAAGATAGTAAAACCCAACAATACCAAAATTGGGGGTACATGTAAATCCAAAGAAAACCATTCCCATATGCATGTTACAAAAGTAAATGCTACAAAATACAAGGATACTACAAAGGTAAAGTACCAAGAATGAGAAACATTAATTGCAACTGTCCCAACGTCCGAGCTAGTTTGGTCCCGCATGGTCCCTGAAGTCCTCCTGGAACCCTGAAAGCAGTTTTATACACGTAGGGTGAGCATAAATTTATACTCAGTAGGGAAAACCAAGGACTCTTGTGCACAAGTGGGGAGGCATTCTAATTCCCTGTGAGAAAGGAGACACCAAAAGCACCTAGCAAGAAAAACTATCCACCCATGCCTCACCAAGGAAAACTCCCTAATCAACGCAAGTCAATTAATGTATAGTAATAGCAGATCGATATTTGGGTACCATGTGCCACATTCCCACTAGTTATTGAAGACATCCTACACATCGAACCTCTCGTGCCATTCTCACTGCAGTGCCATTGACACTCCCCACCCTCACACACCTGGGACATCACTACCACAAATTCCACCCAGAAACACCTGGGCCACAACAACCACCCGTATCCATGCCCATAAAAACCTGGGCCAGAACAACTACCGCCACGCTCGAAGACACTTGGGCCACATCCCAAATATTATTGGGAAACGACCTACCCACACACACCGGGGCCAACCACTACAAATACCCTGCCCCAAAGAATCATTGGATATTATGGACCTCAGGCCATCACAGCCTACCCTAAGAGTCTTGTGCTGTTTGGGAAAGGGAGCAGAAAAGGAGATAATAACCAGCCACTCATAAGAGTATTGGTGGAAAACACCCCCCCATGAAACAGGGGTGTTCGTCACTAAGTGCTCAACATGGGTGGGGCGCTAATAAGAAACATAAGAACTAGAATTATATATATAGGTAAAAATCACTCATCCCAACCTAGGGTTTCCAAAGACAACCTAAGAACAAACACCCTCATTACTATTTATTCATAATAGAAAAGCAGAACAATCACAGCCAAGTCACAAATCACTCCCCAAACTAATTCCCCATTTAAAACATTATTGAATTCATGTTCAATTGATATCATTTAGGTTAATTCTACACTACTAGCCAACTAAACAGCATAACCACAAGCCATAGAAATAGAAACATCCAAACAACAATTTAATAATTCACTCCTGGTTCTCTTATGATAATACAACAACAAAGGGATAAATAAGATCCCTCAATGTATAATAACCAAACCAAGCCTCGAGATACATCCCCACATGACTTCAGATTCACAACCAACAATCATAACACAATAGAGGATCCCATCCTCAGTCACATCAACTCATAAGAATCTAGCAGGAAAACAAACCAACTACCAAACATATTAGGGGAAACTACTAGATTCAAGCACATCATTCATTAGGTTCTTCTTTCTGTTTGTTAACCAGGGTGACCACATAGGGATTTATGTTCACTGGAATCCATTTAATCCACCGATTTTACGTTATTAAACAATTTCCTTGTTACATACATTCAATCATCATAGAAGACAAGGTTTCATTATTGCGCAAGGAAAGACCACCAACGACCATGAATTTCAGTGAGCATAATCCCATATAGTTCACAACATATAACAATTATAAAAGAGAATAGAATAATTGTCAAACACACTCCATCATTCTTTATCAATCTATTTATTCTCTTTGGTATGGTTTGGATCCATCCATTTCTATAGAAATAGTAGTGTACCCACCCCGCATGATACATAGTAAAAAGAGACAAAGGAAAATCCCTACTTGGTTGATCAAGGATCTAAGTTATTCCCCACACACCATGAATTGGGGATTCCCAACAAGCAGGGGAGGATTGTCCGGGAATCCAAGGATGAGCAGAAAGACTCTGGCGTAGGCGCACCACTTTCCTCGGGAAAAGGAACTCCAAAAGCACCAAAACAAAAAGGAAACCAGCCAAGTGGAAGAATGAGGAGGAATTCCCATACAATATAAGGATGTGATCTCGTTGTTACGAGATATAGAAATTTTAGCAGCTATAAATTTAGACTCGTGGTTTCACCATGCGGTTGGGTGGTTACACACAACTGAATTAATTATTATTTAATAACTCTAATCGGAAAAAAGATGATAAATACTGTGACTTTAAAAGATTTTATATAAAGAGTGGGGAACGTTATGCAGACACAAAACTGGGTCTGTTGAGGGTCGCCCCACACTTACGAATTTAAACATTAATTATGGGGCTACAAAACGTTCTTGAACCACTTACTAAAAAAGGGTTAAAAGTAGTGTTACATGAAAAACTATAGATGAAAAACTCGACATGGTTGTGTGACACCGATTGTGTCACACTGATTGGGGACACACCAATCGGTCACATCGATCGGCGACACACTGATCAGTCCACTGATCGGTGGCACGCCGATCATGTCATGCCAATTGGTCGCACCGATCGGTGACACACTGATCGGTCACACTGATCTGTGACACACCGATCGTTCGCACCGATCGGTGACATGCCGATCATGCCACACTGATCGTGTCATGCCGATCGGTTGCACAGATCGGTTACACAACGATCGTGTCATGCCTATCGGTCGCACACCGAAATGATGCCTTACCCCCGAGACTCCACCCTTAGGATCCGGAAATTTGGAAAAGGGATGGATCATGAGGCTCTCAACCATTACAATAATAACCTAAATTTTATTAATATATCTATAATTATCCTTATTATTCCATAAAAAATTAAAATATAATTTACCATTAATAATTTATTAAACGAAATAAAAAAATTTAACAAAAAAGAAGCATTGTTCAGTATTCATTAAAAAACAATTTTTCTCAGAAAAATCCCAAAAATTCATCATAATATAATTTGACATTATAAATTCAAAAATTAAATTTTTTTTTCCAAATTAAATTTCTATATTTATCTAAAATTAAATATATATTTTTTATAGAAGGACATGAACTGTAGTTCATTGTATATTTAAAGATAAAAAAACATTACCAAAAATTATATCATTCATTATAATTTTTTTATATATATTCATTAAAAAAATATTTTATAAGTATTTATTAATATTCATATCACTATGTTAAGTAAAATTTTTATAATTAGATAATTTTAAAAAAATATAATAAAATGATGCTTCCTAAAAACTTGATGTTGTGTGTAATGTACGCCATGTCATTGTTATGAGTTCCACAAGCTATGTCAGTGTCATGTATAAGGAATGTTTGACCTAGTGTTTTAGTATATATTCATAAAATTAACAATTTACAATGTCATGTGAAATGATAAATTTAAAAAAGATATATTAATTTGAAAAACATCTCACAATCTTGGGGTGTTACATTCTACCCCCCTTAAAATGAATTTCACCATAGAAATTTGTCTATGTTATAAAATGATTAATACTTGAATCTTCCATTTATAGAAACCCAATTCATAAAAATGAATAATAAAACATCCCTTAAAATGAAAATTTGTGACTATAACGGTTACCCAAAGTAACAAATAAAATGGATTTCACATAAGAGAACATAGGTTGGGAGTGACGATTGTACATAGAGGAAACGAATAAATATTTTTAGTGGTGTTTTAGGGAATCAATCACCAACAATATTATGATGAAAGAAATGTTGAGAGCCACAATTTCATAAATATGTGATGATTTAAAAGACCATTGGTTCAAAAATATTAAGGTTTTAGGAGAACACGTTTTCTTTCGATCATTATTCAGATGTTGAATAATTATTTTATTGACATATAATTAAAGGAAATATACTTACTTGATATATTTAAAAATTTCATTCATTAGTTGTGCTTTTATCAATTTCTAATTTATCCATTACTTCGCGTACTATACATCATGAAATTAAATTTTATGTCTGATGTTATAAAATACACATTTAGCATATTGTAAGGATCATAAAAGAATGAAATATATAACTGTTTATCTATAACTATTCCAAAAAATAAAAATTTACACAGCTATTTCATCGTAAATAATTATTAATAACAAAATATATTAAATTGGACATTTTTTCGGCTAGTGGATGGCCTAAAACATTTATCGTTCATTGGTCATGAGATCCAGACCCATGATCCTTCCAAACATGATTGGGTTTCAACTGAAATATATAATTCCCTTTTCTAAAACCATACTATCATAATTCACAACATATTCTGGACAACATTGAAATAAGGTTAATCAATAAGTATCCTTTTAACCATGTTTTTCAATAAAAACTTAGTGAATAAATACTGCCACTGAAGTATATGATAATTTGATATGAATGATGAACCTTATAACCCTTCTCAAAAATGAAAATCCAAAACATTAAAAATTAATTCCATAAATCAAAATAAATTTTATTCCCCATTATGTTAAAAAGTTTTTCCTTTTTTCACATTACAAACATATGAATACCCCCATCATATATTCTCTCTAAACATGAAAATATTATGAATTACCAAAAATAATTTTGGAAAAAATGTATGATTCCTTATTACATAGATTACTTGTAATATTACATATGTCCATGAAGGTGTTAAATTCATAAATGATAGAATGTGATACATGTCAATATGTCCATAATTATTTCTATGTTAATTAGTATAGCCCAATTAAGTTATTCATATCCCACTTATCTTTATCCAAACAACAATATCATTACATAAGTAACATATTAAGGTTTATCTTTGCCATAATCATGTGTTTTATATGGACATCACCATTACATTAAATCACTTTTCTATTCCACTGGATACATTAAACATATTCAATTAAATTTGTATCTAGAAATATAAACTGAACAATCCTTTTATATTTTACAGTATATATAACGAAATTCTATAACCAAAATACATAAAATTTATTATTATTCCACCTAATCCTTATACCATTAACATGGATTCCTCATCATATTACACAATACCTTTTTCCATAAAAATTTCACTTATAGTCATGTCATCATCATCAATGTAAAGATCACCCACACCTTGTGGTTCCCTTTAGGATATTTAATCATTTTAAATATTGTTGCATAATGACTAATTACTCCATACATAACACACATAATCATCAACAATTTCATAGGGATGAAAACATTCTCATTTATTTCATTAACCAAACTATTTATTTTTCCCTTGCAGTCACTTACTTTGTGTCCTTATTTTCCACAATAAAAAATCTCTTTTTCCTCCAAAACATTCACATAAGTGATTCCTCCCTTATTCAAAACATAAATGAAACTGAATCTTATATTCTATATGATCTCCATTACCTAAACTATCATTGAAATCTTTCCATATCATTCTTAGTGAGTCTGAATGTTTGATAAGGTACACATTGTTAATCATATTTCATGAAAACTAATTAGGCATGATCAAAAAATATCTCACTCTAGAAATCATCCCACTTGTTTGGTCCTCAGCAAATCAACCGTCGCATTTAACGTTAATCCAGTTTATTCTAGTTCCATCCATTAACTTAAACTCGAATCATAATGCAAGTGTTACTTAAAATATTAGAAAACCACATAGTCAATAAAACAACTTCTTATAGGATGTCTAAATGATGACACATTACTTCATCTATGAAACCCATGGTCCATCCTAGGTTATATATTTCCAATATATATCAAAATATTTCATAATGTTTCATTAAGTGTTTGTAAATTCCAAAATCATATCCCCCATGAGTGTCAAACTATATGTGCAGCAAGTCTCATTGTCATGTTCAAGATTACTCTATGTCAAGCCCCAAACATTTTTTCCAAGATGTTACCCCTATGTATATGTATTCCAAACTCACATCCACATGTAGTACCCAGACATGGATATATTTTTAGGAAACAAGTTAATCAATCCTTGACCAAAATTCCCTGACATTTTCCTAAACATTAACTCTTCCATATACATATCTTTAAGGACATCCATATAAATATATTTAAAAATATACCAAGGTATATCACTAAATTGTTCTCATCCTAGTTTCTATAGGTTGACTAATACATTCCTTTGATACCAACTATTGTGACCTAGGCATAAAAAACCTTGTTATTCCATTTTTTAGATAATTACTCTGTAAATTAAAAAAATAAATACTTGAGGACCATAATAATTTGGTTTCATTGTAAATATAAAAAATAAATATTTTATCCCAATGAATGATCATCAAAATATCCCGTAAAGAACTCAACCATTAGTAATTATAAATAAAACTTTTGTTCCTAACATGTTGGAAGGAAACATAATAAAGGGCTGAGCTCAGATGCTTAGTAAGCTGAATAAAGGAAATATGTATTCATAACATGAAAAAAGAATATAGAACTTGATAATACAATTTAAATATCATACCAAGCATATTAAAGTTAGTAATAAATATTGGTTTTTCATAATACATAAATCATAAGGAACTAAAGAACATAAGACATGAAAGCATTACGTAGGAATAAAAGATATAGTTAAGGAAACCAAATAAAAATATAATATTAATAACATAGTAGCCACGGAATAAATTACAAGACATTCTTAGTAGTATGGGTAGCCCCATAACAACTTGTTAGTCATGGTTCTGTACCATGGACATATTATTATTCATGGTTCATCCCCAAGACCATATTTTTCTATCTCATGGGATATAAATAATTATCAAATTAATTAATGGAAAATATAGGACACACATGTCCCATAATGAAAGAAAATATACAAGTACCACAAAATCAAAACTATCATATCATAACCAATGAAATTAAATGGGTATAATAAACTTGAAATAATATCATAACTTATGTAAAACAAATATTGGTTTCATAATAATTTCATTACAAGTATAAACCATGAAATTGAAATGGATTTCATAAACATATTACCTGTAAAAGAGAAATATGTTTCATAAAGACCATAACATTAATCATAACCAATTTAGTGAAAGAATATTAATATAACCTTTAGATAATTTCACATAATTGTAGGAATAACATCAAATGATGTCTTCTTAGAAGCAGAATAATTTTGAAATATCATTCAACATTTTTTCTTGATGAAAATATCATTTGTTATAAGAAAAGTAATTTTTTATTTAGAAAAAAATTTGAAAATTATAATCTATTAAAATACCATGAAAAATTATAAATAAGACTTCAAATAATTTTGAATTTTGTTTCGTTCAATACTTATAAAAGAATCAAGAAAACATTATGAAAACCTTCTTCCTTGAAAACATTTAAAATATTTTTCAAAACACTTTAAAAGAGTTTTTCTTTGAAAACACATTGTGAAAATATAATAAAAGGATAGAATTTTTTTGAAAAAAAATTCATTGAAAACACATTGTGAACATATTAATAAGACTTCAAAAAAATTTGAAAACATTTTTCCTTGAAAACATATAAAATAAACATGAAAACATTTGAAAACCTTATTCCATGAAAACTTATAAAATAAGATTTAAGACATTTTGAAAACCCTTTTCATTTATAATAGGATCTTGACTATTTTTTTAAACAAAATTCCTTGAAAGCATATATTAAGATATTAATAATTTTGGAAAAAAAATTTTCTTTTAAAACTTATAAAAAGAACATGAAAAGGGTTTTAAAAAACATTTCCATGGAAACTAATAAATGGAGCTTGAAAACATTTCGAAAACCATTTTTCTTGAAAATTTATAAATGAATCTTGAAAATGATTTAAAAAAATTTCCATGAAAATATCAATTAAAAATATTTTCTTATAAATAAATCATTAAATGTGAAAAATAAATCTTCAATGGATTGATAGTGGATAAATCCATGTATGTTGTACAAGGTAAAAAATTACATTCCTTTTTCCTTTTAAAATTTGTAGAAAAATACCTTGTTAAAAATGAGATAAGAATATTCTTTTGAAAACATTGGTAAAATAAAAAAAAGGGTAATAATAAATTTTAATGATCATATGATATTCATATAATATTCTTGTAAACCAATTATATAGAAAACATGGTTTTCTGGGAACATAGATTTCGTTCCAAAGAGAGGGTATAGTTTGCATATCTTAAAAAAACATTCCTAGATATATTATATACCCCTGAGTTGAATAAATGATACCAAAACATAAATATATAATTCATAACCCTCTGAGAATAAAAATGATGAATTTTATTGTGGAATGGATTATAATATTACCTCAAAGAGAGTATAAGAATAAATAATATTGAAAAGCGATCAGATTGCCTCAATAAACTCTTATAACTTAGTAACATGGGTTCATACTCTCCATGAAAAAAACGAAATTAAATTAAGCTTAAAATGTTATTTAGAGAAATAAATTCATGATATTACATGAAATATGTATTTATATACACCTATAATGTGAATTTAGGGGAATAACAAAAAATAAGTCTCAAAGAAGGTGAATTGAGACAAAAGTATTTCACTGATATGGTATCTTTTGAAACATAAACCCCATGAATGAAATATCATAAAATGGTTTTGTGAATATATATAAATTTATGAATAAGAAACAAATAATACAATAATGGTTATTACATACATTACATAGAAGAAAAGAGTGGTGATCATAGCATATATCGTAAAGAAATAAAAAGTGAGATGGAATCTCATTACCTTGTGTCTTGAATCTTATAGTACTTGTTAAAAACAAATTTATAATAAAACAAATTTATTACAAATATCAGAAAGAAACATATTCTTGTATATAATACCATATTTGGATATATTATGACCTCATATTTCCAAATTTTTATCAATCATATGTTAAGGTTTAACTTCCGCTAATATTCTCTTTATTCTTCGCATGTGTCTTAATTTGAAATATTTTTGATCCTTTTAATTATATCATGATTTAAATATTTTTAATCAAGATATAAATATCATATATATAAATTATATGTGTTTTGAAATAATAATATATACAATATATACTTGTTAAATGTAAGACATGATTTATTGTGATGGTAAGCCATATATAAGCATGAACGTTGTTTAGGTTTTTATTGTCGTATTGAAAGAATGAAGTTAAATGAAATGTTTATATAAATATATCATTATATAAATATATCATTATTATATAATATATATAATACAATTTCACTAAACCCAACTTTAAAATATTCCTTTTAGTGTGTGAATGAATCACAACGCCTTGAGGGGCAGTAGTCCACACTTCCTCAAAGAACATTTTATATTAACACCAAATGGAAATTATAAAAGGTATGAGTTTTAAAATGAATAAATTAGTTTAATTAAATAATAAATATAATATATAACATATATTAAAATATTTTCAATAATAATTTCTACATTGGAATGTGGTAAGGAATGTTGAACAGTCATCATTTTAGTGAGGGGGTAGTTTGCGAAACACGTAAACATGTATGTCTGTTACCTGTTAAATAAAGGTGGGTGTAAGTGTAGATCAAACCATTGACAAAAAAATACTTTTTTATTGATTATATCGGTGTTATTATACATTAATGGAAAAAAAATATTTGTGGGGTGGATTATGAAAATAAAATTAAATAGCTTGATAGGAGATGTTACCACTAAATCAGGTAACTCGTGTTTTGTTTGTGATAATATTTTTCCTTGGATTGACTTATTTACAAGGGAAGGACTGTAAGATGAAATTATGGGTTCTAATTAGTGGACAAGGAATATATTATTTTAACTAAATATTTTTTATAGGTGTGACAATGTTGTAGAGGTGGCGGCCTTTTATATTTAAGGAAAAGGACTCAAGTAAATTTTTTGAAAACTAGTTTGGTGCACATACATTCTTAGATAAATATAGTCATAAAATAAAACATAACTCAATAATTTAATTTTTATGGTATAAATATTTTCATAAAATGGTGTTTTTACATGTGGATAGGTAATTTGGGACCCTCAGATTAAGGTTTAGTCTCTAATTATGCTTCACTCATCCTCAATCACTATGATTAATATTAATCATTTTTACTTAAATATTTTTGTAAAAAATTACATTAATATTATTATAATATAAATATTATATTTATTACAATGGCGTATATTATTTTTTCAAAATTAAATTCATAGAATTTTAATAGTAAATATTAATGATAATCTTTCAGAGACGATGAAATTACGGGGTTTTAAAGTAAAAAGAAGTTCAAAAAATTATTAAGTTTTTATACTCAATTTTGAAGTGAAAATTGTTTTATTAACATAAATTTTTTTAATAGATATATAATTTATATAATTTAAAATAAAATTAAAAATTAAAAAAAACAACATAATAATGTTTTAAACGAAACGTGTTTTTAACTAAAAGGTAGTATTTTTAACTATTCATCAAAAAAGTGATTCTCATAAAAATACCAAAAAATAACCCTAATACAATTTTTGAATTCTATATTATAAATTAAAATTATTTTTTCAAATACAAAGTAAATATGCATCTAAAATTTATATTATTTTTTCATTATAAGGTCATAAAGTGTAGTTCGTAGTATTTTTAAACATATAAGGAATTTACCAGAATTTGTATCATTCATTATAAATATATCTTATATCTATAAAAACATTTTAAAAATAATTTAAAAGTAATAATTAGTATTAATATAAATTTTTTTAACTAAAATTTAATAATTATAAATTTTTGGAAAATTATAATAAAGTAATGTTTCATAGAAACTCAGTGTTGTGTGTAACGTATGCCAAGTCGATGTTGGGGGTAGCAAAAGCCAAGTAAGTGTCATGTGAATGGAATGATTGACATAGTAGTAATATATATATATATATATTTCCAGTGTCATGTGAAATATGAAATATCAAAAAGATAAATTAATTAAAAAATTAATTCACAAAATCTCAGGGTGTTACATGACTCTCGTGCTTTTGAATGGTGAATGGCCTCTCGACCGTTTAGTTATATGATAATGAAAAATTTAGTTTAATGAGAATGTGGGGTGGAAAATAATCTAAATATGGATCTTATTACCTAGTTTGAGCAACTATTATAGATATAATACATGTTCAGAATAAAATTTCGAGGAATAATATCGATTAATCTTTTCCTGAATGTAATCAATTTGAACTATGAAAAACATGAGAAAATTGTATGTATATGATGATCTATATCTATATATATGATAAGGTTTCTAATATACATATATATATATATGATATGTTCTTCATATTTTCCCAAATTTTTTTCTTAATATGATTTGAATCCATGTAATTTGTCAGTTATTAATTTATCTCCATCCATGGATGTGGTATGTGTTGTGGATTAATGATTGGTCCCATAAAAGGGGCTCTCTATGTATCCATATAATGGTAATTCAAAATAACATATTTTTTTGTTTTTAAATGAGACATGAAGTACCTTTTACATTCACTTTTCAATGAATATAGTGGTGAATTTTAATGTCATACATCCAAGGAAATAATGTATACCTTTTAAGGTTTTATAACCAAGAACAATATTGAGCATTTAGGGGTTATAAAATAATGAATAATGGTGTTATTTTGATGTTCTTGCAACCATGACCAATGTTGAGACATTTAAGGATGTTTATGAAAGGAAAGTTCAAAATATTTTAATATTATTCATAATAGACTATTGCATTTATCCACATGGGTTCACATGAATGAGACCTCTAGAAGTATATTCCTTATAGTGGCTTGGCATGTGAACTACACATGGATGTCCATTTTGGGTTTAATCTAGATGGATAAGTTATTCGACGGAAGGAAATATCATACACTTTATTGATGGCCCATTATATCCCTGTCATATTAATTGGAAAATTGAGGAAGAATAAATTATTATGTTATACAAGGTCCTGTTTTGATAGTTTTAATGAGTTAATTGAACCATGAAAGATTCCATTGGTCTCCTAAGACTATGGATACTTATTATCAAGGTGATACATGATTTATTATTCCATGAGGAACCTATCAATTAGGAATAAAATTTAGTTTATAACCCATTATTTAGGAAATATATAATCAATGGGGAGCACATGAGTGCGTAGAGTGACCTAGTAATATATATAAGGTGTTTATAAAACATACCATGGAAAAATGAGATTTTTAGGGGTTTCCATGTACATCAGGTAGTTAGTAAATCGTTTTTGGCAAATAGAAGTAATGTAATGATTCTATACCAATAAGGTGTCCATGGTTAATTTTTAAGAAATATATATCCATTAATGTTGGGAAAGAATCCCTTCTAAATGGTCATGGGATTGAAACTATTTTGATGAGGCATATGTCCCATGATTGGTAACGCAGGGGGTGACTAAAAATTTTAAGAGACATTGGAACCATGAGGGGTATCCGAATGTGATTCATCGATAAGAGGGATTGTGTAAAATTTTACCTTGTTGGCCACTTAATTGGTCAATTGGAACCCGAGTTTGGGTCCCCAAGAGAACTAGGTAAATTTGTGTCCTTCCCTCAAGGTCTCTTCTCAGAGGGACCCTTCAACCTATCTTAGATGAGGCATGGAAACATTGTTTGTCCAAGAAGATTATTTTGTAAAAAACATTAATATGTCACAAAAACCCATAGTTACCAATATTTATCCTAACTTTTATTTAATAATTAACCCTCTGATTAATTGGTTAGCTTGGGTTCATAGTTGGGTACTTCTGTGGCTATTGGATTTGAATTATTTTTTCTGTTCTCAATCAGGTGTAACTTTGTTTCTAAATGTCCAAATGGGTGGCCAAAGGGTGAAATTAGAGTAAAATGATGTTATTTTTACCATGGATAGAATGGTATGTACTATTATCCACCCATACACCCATTTGTGTTATACGGTGCATGTAGGTTCTGTTATCCAAGTAATGTTGGTGCTGTTGCGTGAGGTAGGAAGCCATATGAACACATGAATCACACATGAAAGCATTGGGGACATGAGTGTGGTAACACCTAGAGAAAACTATGTAACACCACATCATTTTATTATGTACATAAAAAATAAATAAACTTTGTGTTGAATAGCATAATTGACAAGCAAAAATGAAGTAAAATGAAATGAGATGCATTTTATTGAGATAAAACAGTACAAATCATTATGTGAATGAAATATAAAACATTATTAATAAAACTATATGTGAGTTAAATAAAAATTAAATGAAAATTCCATGAACATGAAATATTTATCATCATAGTATTCCATGAATATCATAAATCTATCTCAAACTACAGAACAGATGAAAATAAAATAAAATAATAATAGACATTTTGAGAGAAGTAAATAACATGAATGATTTAATTAATGTGTATAATCCATAATGTAATAATTAAATGTTACTATTATATCTATATATATTTTTATTGGGGAAATTATCATTAAGAATATAGACATTTTACATATGGTTTTTTGGTATATCCAATGGGTAACTAGTATAATTGAAAATAATAAATTTCATAAATGTTAAATAAATTTGGAATGAAATAATAAGATAATAACTAATTGAAATATTTAATTTTAGGAATCATATATTATTATTATTATTAATTTAAGGAATCATTTATGTATTTAAAAAATTACATTAAATATTTTAAATACCAATGGATGGATGAAAATTAAAATGATAAAATATGAAAAAATAATTTTATTAGAATGTGGTAAAAAAATATAATGTTTAAAAATGATAATTGTTAATGAAATATTCTTTAAGTATTTTATATTTTTTATTCATAAATTTTATTAATAACTATTAAATTATAAACATAATATAATTTTTTAAGGTGTGACAACTATATTAACTCTAATTTAAATGAGTAAATGGTATAAAATTAGATTAAGAAAACGTATTGTTTAAAATGTTACTTTCTATAAAAAATGTTTTTTAATTAAATTTAATATTCATATAAAAGTTCAATTTTCCATATTTACAAAATTTATTATATTAAATAGAGTTCATGTTTTGAACTATATCATAAAAACTAGGTAAGAGGGTTTATCTTGTATTTTTTTTAAATTTTTACTTCAGTAAATAAATAAACTAGTTAATATTTGGTAGTAAGAGGTAAATTAACATGAGGGTAAGTTTTTAATTAAATATTTATTTATACATTATATAGGTTCTTTTTTAGGTTTGGGGGTTAAACATAAATATCTCACCGTTATTTCCGCACCTAGCTTAGAAAACTCTCATTTGATACCATCATTACCCTTCACCTATCTAATGATTCCAATAAAATTCCCACATTATGAAGAATAAAAAAACTCCCCTATAATCCTTCTTATAAAAACTAATGATTTTAAAATAATAAAACTATGTGCAATAGTGCATATAATATGCAACACTAATCTGAAAAAATTAGTAAAATATTATTTTTTAAATATGGAAGATATAACATAGTTATAGAATTGGATTGTAAGAATAAAATTATTAGCATAAATATGTATATATATATATACAATGGTGCTAATTAATACAAATTTATTGAATAATATTATAGAATAACAACATAATTTTTAATAAAGACACATTATTCTTCAAAATATGTATTCTTTAAAAACTATTTTTATTTCTTTTTTATGATATGATATAGTAATTTATTTTAGAAGATTGATAAATTTTATTTTCTAAATATGGTATCATTAATGTATTCTTAACTAAAAAATTATCTTATAGTGAGTTATATGTAATTTTTCTGAATAGATATATTTTCCACTGAACCCTGAAAACATTGTTTATTTAATTTTATTTTTATTTCAATAATTTTAAAATTTCACTTTTTAAAATGCTTTTGATGTAAAATTATATTTTTTATATTATTATTAATAAAAATAATTTAATTTTAAAAAAAATATATAATAATTTTGTATAAAAATATTTTTTTCATTTAATTTGTATTTTTCTAAAACAAAAATATTTTCATTACCTATTCTATTATTATGTTAAATAAATTTAATCCACTAATAGATATTTTATTTTGAAAAATAGATTCCATATTTGGAATAAGGATTGATCAATTTAGTAAATAGTTCCCCTTTTTGGAATAATTACCATAGTAAATTATTGTAAACGTAATAAGGGTAAATCAGGTATTTATGGATAATAATAATATGACAAGGACTGAAAAAGGATCCTGAAAATAGAATTAATTATATTGGATGAGTTTAATTCATCCATGTACATATTGGTTTTGATAATATGGAAATTTGGGGCCAAATATCTTTAATTTTTAACTTAATAATATTTAAGTAAACGTTAATGTAAAAAATATCACTTTGTAACTTTTAATATCTATAATGATTTTTGATAGGGATAAAAAAAATTATGTTTGATTAAAAAATTTTATTAGAGGGATAAATTATTTTATCATTTTATTTTTTTTAATTTTTATTTGGGAAATAATTTCCTTAAATTGTTATGAAACACCAAGAAATTTTTTATTCAATTTATAGAAAAATAAATACAATTATTTTAATAAATCTAAAAGTAATTTTTTAGGTGAGCTACAGTGACAAAAATAAATTTACAGATATAAAGGTCATAATATAGATTCTTTAGACATATATATTTGAAATACATATTTTCCTACATGCATTTAATGATGAATTAAATGAATCATCTCAAATGTTAAAATTTTGACATTTCATTAAAAATAATATTTTCTAAAATTATTCCAAAATCATAAAAATCATAAAATAGGATGATTAATATCATATATAGTATAAAATGTCATATATTATCCATTTATAAGAGTATTATTTCATTATAAATAAAATTATATCTGTTTAACATTGAGAAAGTCATTACTACAGTTAATGATAAATTTGTTTTACGAAGTGGTTAAACCCAAAGATATGATTTAGAATACCATATAAACCTCTTAATTTTTTATTTTTTAAAGGTATTTCAACCATATACTATATTTTATTCTAATTTAGGACATCTTTATGTATCTTCCACATGAAAATGAATTTATAATATTTAAATATTTTTATTAATTCAATGTGTGTCTATTAATTAACTATAAAAAGGTACCACCTCTCTTATCTTCTATACACCACATAGAGACTATTAGATCCACTATAACATTGAATAAACTCTTAAAACATACTTATAAATGTTATATAGGTTCTTTTCTTCTTAAAATTCCATCCTTGAGTCCCTTAGTGGAATATTTAAAGGAGCTCTTTCGAAAAAGAGGCCAGTGTAGTTACTAACTCTTTCAAATTTATTTCTTCTTCAACGAACTATAAATATATTATAACCATCCTGAAAAAATAAATAAATTATAAAAAAAATTATTTATATGTATTATGATTAGAGTATAATGATTTTACATATTTTTTCCATCCTATTAAAAGGGAAAACATCACTCGTGGGTACGTTTGACTTACCATCTCCACATAATGGTGTAATAAGTTTTTCATCGGCAATTCACATGGATGGTTATAAAAATGGAATGAATGAGTATGTATGATATTTATGAAATATATATTATTATTTAATTATAATAATATATATACCTTCATACCTTCCAATACATCATAAAATTGTAAGGTCACTCATGCGTATGTGAGGAATACCACCTCGAGGAAGTGGTGTGATGCATTTTTCATATCCACATTACAAGAAAGGTAGTAAAGATATATTTAATATGTTTATATAAATATATATGATATTTTAATCATGAAAATAATTTCTTTTATTTTTTAACCTTAATCAATGAACGAGGACCAGAACATTCATAGAAAACATGCATGGGAAAATAAAACAGTTCACACCCAAAATAATAATAATAATAAAATATCATTAAAAGACATGTGATAACATGTTATAACTAGATAATATAAATAATTATGGACTTTATATGATTCAGGTATGAAATTATAATAAATTAAAATTTATTATATCGTAGGTTATAGAAACTAATAGGCAAGTCAATATTGAAGTAAGGGGTTTTTAACTCAGTTTTCATTCACTAAGTTATAATTTTAATACATTGACTATGTTATTAAAAAATTGTGTTATAAATTTCATATGATTATATTATGTTTTTTATATTATTGATTTTTTGGATTTATCTTTTTCACACATAATAATTTCATTTAATAAATCTCTATTCAAATATATGATCTTTGTAAGGGATTTTATCAAAATTTTCAATATATTGAGGCTTATTTGGTATTATTCACCTACATTTTTGTGATGTGTATATACATCCCCTTTTAGTAATTTAACATAAATATATATTTAATAATTATGTTTAAATTTTTCATTTCATGTGTATTATTTCAATGGGTTAAAATTTTAAATTACCAAAGTTTAAGAGTTTTTTTAGAATCTCATTTGTTTTAGTTTACTCTTAATTTGAATGAATTAGTTTAATATTATAGATGTCATAAAATAAATATATCTTTTTATCCTATTGATATTTAAGTAGTTACTATTTTTTTTAAACCTTCCAAATATTTTGAACATGATTCAATTAAATTATTATTTCAAAGAAAACCTTGTCATATTTTCCTTTTTGATCAGGTAGATTTTTCTCCTTTATTGACATTTTTTAAAAATCAGTTTACAGAAGTCCACTATATTACTCAAATGATTTATTAATATCATTTTATGTTATTATATTCATTTAAAATGGGTTCAATTTAATATTTATTATTTTTTAACAATAGGGTCATTTTTAAATTTCATTATGAAATTTGAAAATGATTGTTTTTAATGATTACCCGGTTAAATGAATTTTCTGCCACCATAACTTTGTTACACCATTTAGATTAATATACATGTTTTAAATGGATTTACAAATAAAACTATTTAATGTAATCCATTTTTAATATTTATCTTCCATTTTATTTAATTCTCTAACAGACATGATTTTATTAAAAAAACCTATGTTTCCATTGAGTCAGTGGTCATCTCATATATCTAATAAATTTTGTTGTTATTAAATTTATCAACAAAATTCAATTTCATAGGATAGTTTTAACATTAAGTTTCTATTTAATATCCATATTCCTTGTATCACGAATATTATTATTTCCCTAACAATATAATATTAAAACATATTGTGTTTTACTTGACAGTTATTTGATTGACAAGGAAAATATTGATATTTCATATTCTATATTAAATAAGACCATTTATTAATAAGTAATATTTTTATGAATTTAATTGATCATTAAATATATAAATATTTCATTATACATGATTTAATATGTAGATCCTTAATTTTACCCTCGATGCATCAACACATCTCATGAGATAAATCATTTGACCCAAATTATTAAATGTGTTTTAGGGCCTGATTACATGTGGTTTAAACTATAATGAAACATGGATTTTCCAACACATCGACCCCTGAATCCCACTTTCATTACCTTAATTTATTATATTGGCATAGATAAAATCATTAGATCCCTACGGATCAAACAATTTAGTAGTTTTGAAAAACCATCATTCATATATGATACCCACATTACACTAGGAAAGGAAAATAAAGCATTATGATAAAAATTTCCATATCACTGAAACTCCTTCAAATGATTCCTCTTTATAATTTTGGTTAAGGAAACAAAATTAAGGGTGAGCTCCAATGACCACTATGTGTTAGTACAATGGAAGAAATAACGAATAAATGAGTATAATCATTATTACAATGTGAATTACAGAGTACGCATGCCATACAAATATATCCATAAGATACAATCAATATTGAATGGTAGATAATTTTATCACATTCTAATTAATCAATTAACTTTTAATTAAATTAATCCATAGATATTTTGAAATAAAAATCGGTTCGATAATAATAATAACTAAATTCCTAATAAAGGAAATGCTTATTTATTGGATTCCGTGTTTCCTATGAACATGAACCATTCTCCATCAGTATTTGTTATCAAGAATGTTGAAACTATTATAATTTAGAGAACTAATTTATCTTCTAAGACAACTAATGCATCGATGGGCTAGCAGAAACTGGTTTACAACCCAGATATTGCATGTCTAAAGCATTTCTTATATATCAAATAATAGGTTTACAAATTGATTTTCAAACATAGTGTCCAATTCCACTTTGAATCATTTTAGTATGTTTAGGATAAAAGGATTCGTGATATAATATATAAATAGAGGAAATAGATATGCCCCACAAAATAAGATAGTGGTGGATATGACATTTATCTCATAGAAATAAAGAGAGATAAAATTCCATTAGTTTGTATATAGTTTTGTGTGAACATCCTTTAACCTCATGAATAATGGTTTTAATATTGTTATTAATTTATATAAGAACCATAATTATATTTAAAATTTCATATATTAAGTTATTATAATATTTCATTACCTGTATGTGAACAATCCTTCATTATTTTAACTATTTTGGGGGTAAATTGTCTAATTTTTTGAGTACGATTTAACTTGTTATTTATTATTATTATTATTGGGATTTTGATTAAATTATCTAGATAATTTATATCACAATTTAGTTATAATATATATTCTTTATCCATGTATTTATAATAAAACACAATATTTTTGATATAGTAAATGAAATGCATTATTTCTGGAGATAATAGACCGCACGTACCCATGAATGCTACTTCACTTAAATTTCAATATTAAAATAATAAAAATTAACTTATATATTTTAGTATTATAAATATATTATCATATCTATACCATATATGTCACCAAAAGGTTTTAAAACCATTACTTAATACATTAAATGTATATAATGAATGCATCATAATGCATCGAGGAGGCGGTAGTCCACACGTCCACAAACGATGTCATCGTATTCCCACAAAATAAAAACCATGATGTTTTTTTTTCAAAAAAAATTAAATATTTATATAAACATAATAAATTTAATAAATGTAATATATGAACTATAAATCCATAATTATTATAACCTTAAAAGTTTGTAAACAAAATGAATGACAACATCAGTTCATGAGGTTGTAGACTACCGTACACACGAACGATGATTGTGTATCCTATTTGATGGACGTTTGTTAGTTTAGGTATAAACCTTAATATAACAAAACCTCAGTTTATTAAAGATGATGAGGTAATTATATAAACATGATTAAAAAAATTTAGGGTTTAAAGGAAGAAATAATATAAAAATGTTTTTTGATGAATGTTACTTCTTCTTTGGGTATATCATTTTGATTTTATCAAAAGGAATTTATTGCTTGAATTTATGACCAAATTAAGGATTGTGAGATGAATAAAGGGATGTTTCAAGGAGAAATGTGCAGTGTTTGGTTAAGATGCAAGGCTCAAAGTGGTGTGAGGAAGTGATGGATGAGGATTCCTTTTATAATTGAGGTTAGGGGTTCTTTTGAAAACTCTAAACATGTTAAATTATAATAAGTTAATTTTCAGTTCAAAATGGATAAAAAATGGTTTATTTAGAATATATGATTAGTATAAATTAGAATCTGGAATAATTTTTACATAGTATTATTTCATATTATTACTCTTATCTTTCATATTTAACCCTTATTAAAACCATTTAACTCTTACCTTGACAACTTGGCTCTTTTACTCATTAAGGATTAATTTATTAATTAGTTGATAACAAATGAACTATAAATGAGGCAGGGATGAAATTTTCAGCATTATCCCAATCATTTTAATGAAGATTAAATTTTTATGAATTTTATATCTTTTAACAAAATATTATTTATTTTAAATTATCATAAATGTAAATTTTTACACTATTCATTTCTTGAATTTTTAGAAAATGTCAATACCCATGATCACTTTGAACAAAAACCATTAATACATCCCTAATATGTCTATTTTCTATATAATTCATGCAAAACATTAATTATATCAAATTTTATTTATTTTAATATTTCGAATAACATTTATTTGATACGCCTAATACTTAAACAATTACTACATCGTAATTATGAATGCCTTTAATTTTATTATTTATTACCTAAAATTTAAAAAATAAATTTTCAATATGATGATAATATTTTCTATATATAATTAATATTTATAGTTAAATAGATCACTTATACATCGCTATATTAAAAAAAATTAACTTATTAAAAGTATGGAAAATTCGACTTTTATTTGAATAAAATACAATAAATGGATTAAAACCATTAGTGTGATTCTAAGAGATAATAAACATCCCAATGGTGATTTTGGTCAAAATTTAATCATCTAATGAAATTATGAAAAAGTTTACAGTAATTTTATGATATTACTTTTACCCTTAATTATCTAATTTTTACTTAACTGTGGTTATAAAAATTACCAATGTTTAATATTCATATATTTTTCAAAAATAAATTAGACCTAATTAATAAAATTTTAAATATGGATTCAAAATATGGAATCCATTGTTCTAAATTCCAAACTCAAATTTGGCTAAAATTAAATAAAAATTAATCCCATTGATAGAATGATAAAACAAGTTTTTTAAGTGAAAATGTTCAAATGATTGAAATGTTTTTATATCTAAATTCAATGTTAAGATGTTTCTGATGAACTACATTTTATTAAATTATAAAAAATTTGTATAATTATACTTCAAAACCAATTTAATATAAAATTTAAAACTCGAAACTTTTTAGATGAAAATTTTGTTATCAATTATAATGATATATTTTATTATTATTTATTAAAACCTTAAAATTATCAGAAAAATGCCAAAAATTCAAAAAAAAATTAATTCTATTCTTTAAAAATATATGGTTTCCCCAAATAAAATATATAAATGTTCAAAAATGAATTTCAAATTGTTTCACCATTAAAATTCTATAAAAATGATAGTATAAAAAATATAGGTTTTTATGTGTAATACTATGTTGATTATTATCTTATTCCCATAAAATATAGCTGATGAATTTAAAAAACATTAATTGGATATATTACAAATAAATATATTATATAAATTATCTAAATGTTTTATAATTTAATTAATTGTCAAAAACATGACTAAATATTGTTTTGTCTCAACCCAATCTGGCGTTCATCGCAAACTATCAAAAAAATAAATTTATTCAAAAATGAAAAGATATGGTATTTTCTTGGAGTGCTACATTTTTCCCTTCTAAAAAATCTCATCCTCAAAATTTTATGGTTCTTAAAATATAATAATATGCATGTAGTTCTACTTCATTGAATTCTCTGAATCCCATATTCCTTATTCCATTTTGTGATTTCCCCATATTTCCATTACTAGATGAGTCATCGGATTCTTCAATATTTTCTTCCCGGTATGAAGAATAGGGATGGGTTCTTCATAGTATGAATGGTCAGGTTCCAAATATATTTCATCATATGTGAGAACATGCATTGGTTATCGCATGTACTTCTATAGTGGCGATATATGAAACAAATCATCTACCTTTGAGAGATTTGGAGGTATTTCCAAATGAAAAGCAACAAATCCTTCGCTTTAAAGAATATAAAATATTACTATGTATCAACAAATCATTTTACCTTTCTTACTGAATCTTATAAAACACTTCCATGGAGATAATTTCAATAAAACATTTTCTCCAACTGGGAACTCCAAATCATTCCTTCAATTGTCAGTGTAACTCTTTTTCCTACTATAAGATACTTTATTATAAGACTGAATATGCTTTATTATTTTCTTTATCTCATCAACAAGTTCTAGTCCAACACATTTTATTTCACCAACATTATCCTAACACGTTGGAGTATGATACCTTTTTTCATACAATTCTCCATACAATGCCATTTTAATTCTTGAATAGAAACTATTATTATATAAAACCTCTACTAAAGGTTGGTAATGATCACATATACCTTGGAAGTCTAGTGATTATTACCATAACATGTCTTCCATTGTCTGAAATGTTCTTTCAAACTCTCCATCGTTCAGAGGATGACATGTTATTCTCAAATTAAACATAGTATCAACAACCATATGAATAATGTTCCAAAATTTCAAGGAAAAATATGGATTTCAATCAGAAACAATTAATAGAGGTGTGCCATAATGTCTTATAACATAATTTTTATAGATCCCTATGAGGTTCTCAATAGGCATTTAATCACTTATATAATGTAAATTTTAATAATTGGTTAGGTAATGAACAATAACTCATATTGGATCATTATTTCTATGTGTCTTTAGTATGACCATGACAAAATCCATAGTAATTTCATCCCCTTACCACAATAGAATAAGAAGAGGTTGTAGGACTCCTTTAAGAGGATACCTCACATCTTTCACTTTCTAACAAACCAAAAATATAGACACATAATCATAAATTTTTCACTTCATGTTATGAACAAAATTTTTTTCATCAGGTGCCTATGCATATTTTTTCTAACAAGTAAAATAATGAAATTTGAGATATGAGTAGCGTCCATCAAGTCCCTTTTTATTTTAGTTATAGACGGAACACATAGCCTCCTTTCAAATATTAGAGAACCATCTTAAAAAAAACGTCTTCGGATTTTCATTCATTCACAACATTAATTTTTGTTTCAATGTTCTCATAAATATATTGATAATTATTTACCTCCTCTATTGAAGATGGTTTTCTTATCATTTGAAAACATATTCATGCCACTCGTTCCTTAGATATTCTCATATCCATATTTGATATATCCATGAACATAATATCCTTATGAATCCACATTTAGGTTAGACCACTATGAGCCTTCCTACTCAATGTATATTCAACATTATTTTCTTTCACTGGGTGGTAGTGTATTGAGAAATCATAGTCCTTGAGTATCTAGACCCATATTATTTGTCTCAGTTTGAGGTATTTATATGAGAATATGTAATTCATAATTTTATGATCCATGTATATTTTCTATCTTTTA
This sequence comes from Viscum album, assembly GCA_963277665.1. NCBI lineage: Eukaryota > Viridiplantae > Streptophyta > Magnoliopsida > Santalales > Viscaceae > Viscum > Viscum album. The sequence continues at coordinate 967,402 of CAUJRU010000118.1, forward strand.
CCATAGAAAAAAATGTCTCTATATTTTCAAAGTGAATTGTATACCTGCAAGTTGAATATCATTTGTTATATAGTTTTGTTCATGAGTATTCAATTTCCATGATTCATATGAGATATCATTATCATTTTTCATTAGTACACAAAAATGTCTCTTATTCAATGTTGTTCTATATATGAAAAACCCATCACTTCCAAATGGTTGAGTAAAAAATTGAGAATTGAAAAATCTAATATTTAGTTCATAAAAACATTTTTCACATTTCCTTATCCAAAAAAATTAACCACATTATGTTTAAGCTTGGTTAATGAATTATACTATTAGAAAAAATTCCCACTGAATCACAAATTGTAACATGCCAAACCAATGAAACTATGTACCTCTGTTATGTTTTTTAGTGTAATCCAAACTCTGATTTCCTTTGTCTTCGTAGGATCAATTGATATTCCATCCTTAGTGATAATATAGGCTAGAAAAGAATCATCTTGAATCCATAAATCATAGTTAAAAAATTTCCCATATAACTCTTCCCTTCTATGTGTATTAAGAATGTTCTGAAAGTGATTCTCATTATCCTCATAGCATTTATAATACAATGGAATGACATCATTGAATACCACCAAAAATTCATAAATTTATTTTCAGAATAATATGTTAATTAGTTACATAAAAATAACGGGTTTATTATTCAGTCCAAATGGAAATATTTTAAACTCATAATGCTCAGAACTCATCCTAAAATCTATCTTCGGAATATATTCCTTTTTTACTCACAATTGGTGATACCCATATCAAAGATAAAGCATTGAAAAGTATTGGTATCCATGACGTTAATCAAATAAGTCATAAATGGGAGGTATGTGGTACTATTTCTTTTTATTTAAAGAAATTATTTACCTACAATCAATGTACAACCTCTTAGATCCATTTTTCATCCTAAAGTGATCGGGGGCTCCCCATTGTAAAACACTAGGGTGAATAATTTTCTTATTACCCAAATACTCCAGTTTTAAATTCAACTCCAATAGTTCTATAATTTTCATTATATAGGGATGTTTTGATGTTTGCCTTGCATCAGGGATTAAATCAAAAGAACATTATACTTCACGGTCAAGAGGATTTCCAGGTAATTCCTCATGAATTACATCAATGTATTCCCACAAAATAGTTACATACACAATATGAAGATTAACTTCTCCATCACATGATGGTGTTTTCTCGCCCTCCCCAAGGATTTAATTTTATAGAGATATTGGGGTGGATCAAGATTATAATTAAGTCAGCAATCATCTAATATAATTATAATAAATTTAGAATCATCCCATTAAATAGTAATTTCCTTCTTCTAAAATAAATTTATACATTACGTTTTAATATATAGTCCATACCGAGGATTTTATCAAACTCTACCATTTGTGTGATAACATGGTCATCTAGTAAATCATGTTTATATGTCATAATTTCTAATGATCAACATATATTTGTTGCAATGAGACTTAACATAAGAGTTTTGACGGATAAATCACTTATTAAATCAAAAGTTCAATGTCTAATTTGTTTAGAAATCTATGTATATATAAAAGAGTTTGATGATCTATAATCAAATAATTCATTGTATAAATTTTAAGATATGATTAACATACCTTCAACCACCTCGTTTGGTACTTCTACCTCCAAAATACTGATCGCATAAGATTGCGAATCTCCACTTCGTATCCTTTTTGGTAGAGTACATTGACAACTAGGTATTCATTTGAGTAAGAACAATCTTCCTATAGGTGAATCAATGGATAATAGTGTTTTCCTTATTCCCCTTTCATTCTATATTATGATGAGTCTTTTTTCCAAACATATAACAATCTCCCAGTCCCTTCATGTGTTTCACAGAGTGATTTTTCCACAATTCTCACAATGTGGTTATTGATTCATACACTTATTATTCTTCCAAACATTCCTTTTTTCATGGTGTTTCTAAGACATATTCTAGTATTATTTTCCTTTGAATGATTAGAATTTGGAAAATATTTTTCTTTCCTTTGATTCCATAATAAACAATCTAATCATATGATGATAAAAGACTATGAAACCAGTTCCCTTAAAATATTTTGATTAATACCATCAGTGTAGTGTCAAATAATGAACTATGTGTCACATATGTAATCTGTAGCATACCCAACTATCTGTCGAATGGTAGCATCATAATTCGTAACACTAACTTCTTCTTTTTTCTTTTCGATAAGGAAATTTCTTTTCACAAAAATTTTTTGATCATGAGGTAAGTATTTGTTGATTAATGTATCTTTAAAAGTTCTAAATTCCATGAGTTTTATTTCATCTGCTACTCTGGTATTCTGGATCAAGGACCACTATTTATCATCTTCTTCTTTGAGACAATACACAACAATTTTAATCCTTTCTATCTCACTAAATCCAAAGGCTATTAAAATCTTCTATAAGAACTTAATTCATTACTCATATACAATTGAATTATTAGTCCCACTAAATGATGGGGGATTCTATAACACAAATCGATCCAATATAGTAGATTATCTCAATGGAATAGGTTGCTGCATTCCAGAATGGTTAATATTCATAACTAGATTAATATTCCCAAATATAATTATAATTTTATCCATTTCAATACCAGATATATGGGAATCCTGAGTAGATCAACCCCTAAAATATCCTAAAGTGTTGACACCATTTATCCTTCCATTAACAATTTATAAATATTGTAATATAATATATTACATCACAAAATCATGAATTATTAATATGGTATAACACTCAACAAAAATTAATAATTGATGTATCATAAATCCAAAACATTGGTTCCATTAGGATAATTTTTAATTTTAAATCCTCCATAATGGAAGGTAACGATAATGTGAATTATTCTAAGCTAATCCCCCCAGAGTATCAAACCTGGTGCATAGTATGACCCATTATCATGTACCAGGTTCCTCTGAATTCATGAATGATGGGCCTTTTAGAAGTTGTTACCCATAGGTACATCATTCCCAGAACCATTCCCACTTTTAGAATCTAGATATTTATGTTTTTCTAGGAATACCTACATAAATTATACCATTTCAAAAAATTTAGGATGTCTATAAAAACATATCCTCATATTCTATCTTAGGGTTATGTTCACTAATATTACATTTCAAAATCTAGTTTACATGGTTGCTACTAAAATTCCTATGATACCAACTATTATTTCCCGACCCCATAATCCTAGAGCCAGTGCCCTATATTAATATATTGGCATAGATACAGTCTTAAAATCCCAAGGTATTGAACAATTTAGTAGTATTGGAAAACTAGATTACATACATGATACACATATTACATTTGTAAAAGAAAATAGAGCATAAAAAAAATAAAATTTCACCACTCCTAAAACTCATTCAAAGGATTCATCTTCATAACCTATGGTAAAGATAAAAAATTATGGCGATATAAAATTCTCAATAATGGTAAGTACAATATATGAAATAATGAATCAATGTGTATAATCTTCATAGAAAGGTAAAAAAAACTGAGCACACATGACATATAATTCTCTCAATAAGGAATACAATATATTTAATGTTAGATAATTAAATCACAATAAAATTAATATATAAAGATAAAATGTAAAAAATCCATATATATTTCAAAGAAAACATCTCATGGATAATATTAATATCAATTGAATTATCAATAACATCCATTATTAATCATTATACATCATGTTTCCCAAAACGATAATACTATTACCATATTGATCTATTATCAATATAGTTTCAAATATTTTGATTTGGAAAAATTATTTGTGTCATGAGAATAACGATGTATGAGGGGGTTGAATTAACCAGACCCCAACCCATAGAGTTCATGTCCAAAGCATTTCTTATACATCGAATAATTTATTTAAAAATAGATTTTCTTAAAAAAGAGTCCCATTACACTATGAAACATTGGAATACCATTAATATAAAAGGATTAATGATATAATATATAAAAACATTCATTATATACACAACAAAAAATAATTAAGAGGTAAATGTGACATTTATCTCACAGATGTAAAAAAGTGAGTTGAAAATTCCTTACCTTATATTTTTTTTGGCGAGAATCCTTTAAATATATGTATAATGGTATGAGAATGTTATTGTCTTATAAAATAACCATAATTATAATAATAATATCTTATATTAAATTCTTATAGTATCTCATTTTAGTTTTGTTAACAATCATCCATTATTTTCTCTATTTATGGCGTTAATTGTCTAATTTTTCAGCTATGTTTTTACTTGTTATTTGTTATTATTATGTATATAATGATTTTATCATCTCCATATTCTAAAAATTAATTTAATTATCATATTTATTCATTATGTACATATTTTTAAGAATCCACAATATTTGCAAATTGTAAATGAAATGCAGCGTTCATGGATATTGTAGGTTGTATGTACGCATTAATGTTATATCCATTTCTTTTCCATAATAAAAGAATGAAAAATAAATAATATATATGTATATTATAATTCCAGTATCATATTTATGTCATATATTTCATGTATTTTAATACAAATCATCGCTTATTATATTCCAGGAATTGCGTGAACAAATCACATCGCTTTGTAGATGTAGTTGTCCATCTGTCAATAATCAATGATATCATATTCCTAAAAAATAGAATGAATGAAGGTATGTTTTATATAAAAATTACACAATAATAAATAAATTTCTCTAAATATTTCATTATTACAACCATAAAATGTGGTAAATGGAAGACAGAACAACATCTGTTCATGAGGAAATAGTCCTCTGCACCCACAAATGATGATTGTGTATCCCATTTTATGGATGTATATGATTTTAGGATGAAACCCTAATATAAAAACATCTAAATATGTTTAGGATATTATTATTATTATATAAACATTAAATAAATATAATTTATGGTATTTAAAGAAGAAATAAAGAAAAATAATTCATTGATGATTGTTACATATTCTTTGGGTATCTCTTTTTATTTTGAACAAAAGGACTTCTAAGGATGGATTTATGTCAAAATTAAGGCTTATAGTTCTAAGATGTGTAATTTTAGAGCATAAATGGGTAGATTTTGGTCAATCCAGAATGCTCAATGTGGTGTGAGGAAGTGAGGGAGGAGGTTCCCTTTTATAATTGAGGTTTGGGGTACTTCTGGAAACACCCAAAATAATAAATTAATATAAATTAATTTTCAATTAAAAATGGATTCAAAATGATTTATTTAGAATCTATTATGAGGATGGGTATGAATACTTTCAACCAATGATTTTTAGAAAAGTTTAGGTCACATTATTACTATTTCCTGTTGGCTTTAAACATTAGTTAAACCCTTTAACTGTTACCTTGACAACTTGGTTTTTTACACTCTATGGGATAATATAGTTACTATAACCAGGAAACTAACAATGATAGAGTAATGGATGATATTTTAATCCTTATACAAATCGTTTTTCTAATTTTTATATTTTCATCAATTTTATATCATTTTATAAAATATCATTAATTTTAAAATATTATTAATGTCAATTTTGAAACTATTAATTTATTAACAATTTAAAAAATATTAATACACTACCTACAAAAAAACTAAAAAAAAATTTATCTCTAATATATCTAATTAAATTAAAAAAATTTCATAGAAAATCGATTATTTTAAATCATATATATTTTAATATTTTTAATAACATTTATTCGATATGTCACTTAATTAATCAATCATTGCATCATCATTAGGAAAGCCTTTATTTTAGTAATTAATTCCATACAAATTAAAAATAAAATATCATACAAAAGATTGAAAAATATATATTTACAAATAATATTTATCATCTAGTAGATCCACTATATCACCGCATATTAATAATATTTAACTTGTTAATTTTTTTTGAAAATATTGACTTTTCTTTGAATAAAATACTACAAGCGTGTTAAATCCATAATAGTTGATAAAAGGGCTCAAAATATGACCATGGATGGATTTGGTCTAAAATCACTCCTCCATTTAAACTAGTAAAAGTGTTTGGGTATTTTAATTATATTATTTTTACCCTTAATTACGCAGTTTATTGTTAACCATGGTAATAAAAGATAATAACGATTGTTATTCATATTTTTTCCAAATATAATAGCAACCAAATTAATAAATATTGACCTTTTGATTCCAAATATGTTATCCATTTCTCAAATTTCATAACACATAATTGGATTAATTTTTTTAAAAAATAATCACATTTTATAGAATTAGAAAATTAGTCTTTAAAGTGAAAACGTCAAAAAGATGGAAAAGTTTTTATATTCCAATCAATGTGAAATTTATTTCAATGACCTAAATTATATTCACTGATAAGAAATTGACATAATTATACATTAAAACCAATTAAAAATATAATTTAACACTATAATATATTTTGATGATTATTTGTTTTCAATTCAAATACAATATTTTATCACTATTCATGAAAACATCAAACTTATCAGAAAAATACAAAAAAACATCCTATGTAAATTTTAATATTTATATTTAAAAAGATAACATTATTTTTTACAACAAATTTTATGAAAGTATCAAAAATATGACCTAAAATAAGCATTCCATTGAAATGTTATTGAACATCATTTATAGAATTATAGATTTGTTTTGTATAATACTTGGTTGATTCTTATATTTTTCCTATAAAATATATTAGATGAATTAAAACAAATTATTGGATATTTAACATATAAATTTTCTATATAAATTCTCCAAAACTATTTGAATTTATTGGACTCGATAAATCAATACTAAATAGGGTTTTGTTTAAATCTGGTGTTGTGTGCATTGAAAGACATCAAAAAAATTAATTTTTTTGTAAAAGTAAAATTTATAGTAATGTATTGTTGTTATAAAGCATTTATGGTAGGGTTATAATTATGTATATGATCATTATATCCCAAATTATTCATTTACTTGATTCAAAATTTAGATATTATTATCCCTTAGATTACTGAATTGATATTACCCATTGATTATCTTCATGTTCTAGTTTTGGATCAAATAGAATGTGTTTCCAATTATTTACCTTTTCATATTGATTAATCCTAATTTAATCATATGATATTACATTTTACTCAACAATTAAGGTCAATTTTAACACTCCCTTATTTTTATTACTTTCCCCTAGATATGAAGAAAAATTCTTGAAGAAGTATCAAGGATGTCACAAATTTTCTTTTATTATGTTTTATATTTCATTCCCAATATAAAATTGTTACCATATTAAAGTATGGTTCTCTAAGACTAATAAACATATAGGTCCACCATAATTATATCCAATGTATCTTTTCTATTTTAATAATGTAGACACCAACTCTACGTTACTGGTGTTGGGGTTGTTACAGTTGGTAGTAGAAGAATTGATGTTGAAACCATAGGAACTAGATTTATAAAAACAATGATTAGGGAGGAGAAACCTATGTATAAAATTGATGATAATTCTATTTGTATTATAACATTCTATTTTTTTAATGTATAGATAATTTGGTTTTCGAGGTAATATATCCATGTCCAGATACTAAAAGTGGAAATTGTTTTAGAATAGATGTCTTTAGGGGTAATAACCTCAAAAATAGTTAGTCATGTATATCTCTTTCATAATTCAACTTCATGATGAGTATTCCCTTGTGGTTCACCTGTTTCAAAACTCCTGGGGAATATTTCTGGGTTAATAAAATTTTTATTTTTAAACCATTGTGAAGGATATAAATAAATTTTGACCATAAATATCCTTGGTTAAGACCAATGAGTATTTTATTTAAATGGTGGTGTTAGGATTTAGAAATCTTGTAATTTATTTTCATGATTATTTGGTTAACCAATATGATTATTGTTTCTCATAATATGTTTTTAGTTTTATGGAATGGTTTTAAGGAGGAATTATGCTAACACTGAATTTGATGGAAAATATAGTTTTTATGATCAACTGAATTGGATTATGGCTAGGGTGAATGATAATGGGATTATTCCTAATCAGTTATCATGATACGCGGATAAGAAATTCTACGCTAACACACACATAGACTCAAAAAAATGATATAGTTATATAATAGAATTGGTGGTGGAGACTATGGTGTAATGAAATATCAATTTCCCCCATGTCATAATGTGGAAAGAGACACCCATAGAATATCACAATGGAATAAGAAAATGTTTTATGTTTGCAAAAGAAGAGAATAGACAAATGATTTTCCAAGGAAAATGATGAGTTTTATGGAGGAAGATGATTTTCATAACAATTTACCATTAATTATTAAATGTATTATGTGTGAGGAATATAGGAATTGTCCATTATAATTCCCAAATCCATGGGTTTAATCAAAGACTAAGGAATGAACTATGATATAGAAATCATTAATGTGTGTGGATTTATTTTTTTTGTATTTATATTCAAAAATCATTTTCTAGAAATGATATCTCAGGGGTATTCTAGATTGAAAAAACATGAAACTACTAAGGATTATTCAATATTAATTATTATTTTCTTATTTTTAAACATAGGTTGAATTGTACTGATAGCCATGACTGCTGATTTACTGGTAAGGTGATATTATTCTGTTTGGATAAAGAGATGATTGACATTGATGAAACAAATGTGATAATATTGGTGACCTTGATAATTAGTTATTGAATTAATGAAAATTTAATTTATATTATTTATGATGATGATTATTCAATTTCTGGATCTATGGAAAGAAACTATGGTTTTATTTATTTAATAAGGAGATATTGAATTTTTTGAATCATGTGTATTTTTATTATGGTTTTATAGTGGTTACGGTTGTTAAACTGTTTTCAGAGAAAATGGGTTCAAGGTACTTAAATTTTGGGTAGGTGAAATCATAATCTAATTTATGTTTTTTGGGGAAGTAATGTTAAATTTATTTTCCATATTATGTAACTTTATTTCTATTTTCATGATTTTGAATATCATCAGAAATTTTTGAAAGGGTCTTAAGGTTAACGATTTATGGAATATATTAAGTTCACCATTGGGTGTCATAGTTTAAGTTTTAGATAAAAATTTATTATATTATATAACTTGTGAAAGACCTATTGGTTTTTTAAAATATTTAAAGGCAGATTAAAATAATTTGTATTCTTTTATGAACTTATGACCAATTAAATGTTAATTTTATTTATTGATCCCTGAAAAAATTCATCTTGAATATTCAGTTCATTAAGTAATATATAAAAATGAAATTGATCAATGGAAAAAAGAAAAGATAAATTTTTCCAATTAAATAGTTATATATAGTGAAAATATATTTTATATCTTCATAGTAAAAAAATCCCTCAACATTTAAAAAAATAAAATGAAATAAAATTGATATAATTTTACCTTTATTTAAAATGAATCAATAGAATTTTCTCCCATTAAAATTTTATGGTTTTCTTGTTGTTGAATTTCTAATAACCATGTCCAAAATCACCTAATATTAATCTATTGGTGTAATTTCATTCTCCTTCTCTATATTTTCACTTCCCACTGATGTTATCTTATTGGAAAATCACATTTATTGATATTCCAACTGACCTTCAGATTTAACTTTACCCATTTTAAGAGGAAGTTTTATTAAAACTTTTTTACAATCTTAATATTAACCAAATTAAAAGACCCACCCAATATCATTATATCACTAAGATGGGGAGGTGGTGATTTGTTATATCATTTTATTTTCTGTTATCTTTTTTGTATAACAACCATTACCTCCTATTATAGAATTATAAAGTTTTTTAAAACAAAACATTTAAACATATATAGGGAGATAAGTATTCATATGTTTCACTACTAAATAAAATTATATAGTCTATTTAATGGTTTTTAAGTAATACAATACCACCTAACTGACTAGAATATAGTCCCTTTCCGTAGATAAAAAAGAGTAGAAAATACCATTACACTTGTGTAGAACTATATTGAATACAAAAGTTCAAGTGTTTCTTCTAACACAAATCATGTAAAATAAGATTTTGTAACATTTTAAAAAACATTATCTATTAGGATAAAAATAAGTCATTGTGAATCTTTAATATCTTCCTTTATATTAGAATCTTCAAAATACATTTATTTTCTATATTAGCTAGCAGCAGGTTGAAACATCATTTTTGGACATCATTTGAAAAATATATAAGATGGATCAGACTCATTACACTATAAAATTATTACGTCTAAATATAAGAAAATATTATCTAGAATCATTTCTGAACCACTTCTTAATGTCCTAGTAAAATTCAGTCTAATGTCTTTGTCTGATCCTATTACTTCTTCTTTCTTCTTCTTCGGATCAGAAAACATCATCCAAGAAAATATATTAAGAAACTTATTATATCTACTCAAATAATATATATATATATATATATCCACACATGAAAAATGTATCCATTTTTAGAATTTAAATTATAATTCTTCTTATTTATAGGGGATCCAAAAGTTGTATGGGTGGGAAACCAATTTTACTATCTGGGTTAACCAAATTTCTTGAAACTCTTATTTGGATATCATTTCAAATTTATCTTTGATCACATCAAATCCAATAGAATTTTATATATTATTCTCAAAATATTTCAAAACATCTAAATAATACAAACATTTTCGAACTTATAAAAATTTCTTGAGTCTGATAATAATTTTAAACTAATATTGTTCTCGCTCCAATTGACAATTTGAAAAATGAATAAATTCACCATTCAATGCTCTATACTAACTGAAACAAACGAATCAATTATTCCATAAGTATTATTGAAACATCATTGGAATTATATTTCTTCTAATAAACATAGTTTCATATTCTAAATATTCTAACACCCTTTTGACAAAACTAAGATAAAATATTCAAAATAATTATCCTTTTATTCAATTATTCAGAAATTTCTCATATCAATGATCCTAAGTCTGATGAAGTAAAGAATATAATGACATATGAGTGTTTTTATAAATATAATGGGTCATTCTATGATTCATTTTCATATATGAGTGTCATATATATTTTTATGAACATTGACCCACATGAAGAAAATAGAAATTTTGTTACATTGAATCAAATCCAGAATTTAATATCTTTTAACCAACTGAAAAACAAATCAACCATAATTATCATTCTGATTAAAATGAAAGAATAAATTTTTGAACATCATCTAGTTTATTAGTCTCTAATTTTATTCATTGGTCCAAACTACTCTATCTATCATAAACATTTTTCCTCTAATATAACACTACACTCGATACCCTTTTGATAATAACATTGTGTCCGATAGATCTTTGTAAAAAAACATTTTATGGATTGGTTCCACACTATCCATGATAGACCAGTGTTATAAATGAAAAATTTATTAATCTATGATTGATCAATTATATAGGTTATTCCATTTAATTGGATAGCCCTATGAACCAGTTAGTTCGATGGATCAGTCAATCAGTACTTCAAAAACACTTCAATATTCATATACTCTTTTCTTCTACAAACCCTTTCCTATATATTGGTGTCATCCTAATGTTGGGAACATTAGGATCTAAAAATAATAATCTTAAATTGTATTGAATGACTTATACAATCAAACAATAATATACTTTCTCACTCCCATCAATAACATCATTTTGGGCTCATTGTGAGACCAAAAACAACTTCACCTATATCTTTTTTCATGAAACCGATGAAATTTATTATAAAAAATGTTTAGATTCTTATGAGTATGATAATTCAATCACCTGATAAAGAAAATATTCAATATGATTTTATTTATCATAAATTAATCTAAATAAAAAAACATCTAACTCTTCTTCGAGCATCCAAAAACAACATCTTACAAACTTGGTCAAAACGATGTATTTTCAAATGTAAAACCCATGTTTTCTGAGAAAAAAGTTATAATTTTAAGGATTCTGTTTATTTAATAGTAGGATAATGTGACTCACTATTATTTTAAAATATGTACACTATGTTTGATAACATATAAAACACACAACACTGAGATTAAATAAACCATTATATATTATTTTTTAATACGAGTGTAATATCTGAGCCATTTAATTAGAAGATATGAATATGATTAAACAAATTATGAAATATATATCTATGACGTACTAAATAAAAAATATATTGATTAATTATTTATAAATATTAATTCAATTTTTAGTAAGGACATTTAATTCTTCGAAATACATTTTCTTAAAAAATTATTTTTATTTATTTTTATTAGGGGAAATTATAATTAATTTAGTGAATGTTTAGAAAATTTATTTGATAAAAATAATATCATTTTTGAAATCAGAATTACAAAATTATCTTAGAGAAAATTTTTGGGATTTTTTTGAAAAATTGAAATTCTTGAGAATAGTGAAAATAATGCTATTTATTGATTATTTTATTTTTTGTTTCATGAATTAGAAAATATAGATTTTATTAAAATTGATAAAAAATAAAAATAGTTTTATTATATTATTATTAATCCAATTAAGATCATTTTAATCAATTATATATTTTCTTTTGGTATAAAATCATTTTTTTATTTAAAATGTTTTTTTTTTCTGAAAAGAAAAACTATTTTTCATGGAAGAATGTGTTTTTATCTTAAATCTATTAATTCCACATATAGAAATTAAATCCTAAAAAAGATTCCATATTTGGATTTAGGAGGTCCAAATTCGATAAATAGGTCCCTTTTATTTTTTGTCATTATAAATAGTAAGCATAGTAAATAATTGTGACCACACTAAGAATAAATAAGCAATTTAATGTTAAAAATAATATTATAAGGACTAAATAATGGATTTTTCACATAAATGTATCCTATTTAATGAGTTTAGTATGGAAATTCACATCCATGTTTCTAAAATATTGGATATTGGCACCATATTCCATTTATTTTCACCATTATAATATTTATGTTAATACTAAAGATATACTGTCACTTTCCTAATTTTAATATCTCTAATATTTTGTGACAGTAATAAAAAAACATATATTTGATTAAATATTTTAATTTTTTAGATATTTTTTTATATTGGTAATTTATCTTTATTTTTAGTGATGGAATAATTAGGTTAAATGTTAATGCAACGCCAAAAAAATATTTATTCAATTAATAGAAAAATAAAATGAATTGTCTTAAAAACACTGAAAGTAATATTTTTGGGTGAGTTATAGTGAACCCAAAATTTTATAGATATATATGAGATATTATATAAATATTTAAATTCATGATTCCAAATACATATTTGTCTTGTTATCTTTAAATAAAAATTAATGAATAGTATCAAAACGAAATTATGTGTGTTTTAAAAAATATATTTTATTAATTTATATGAAAATAAAAAAAGTAAAGAGGGAAAGTAGTATTATTTTGTTATAAAATTTCATACCTTATACCCTTATGAAAATATTCTTAGATTTTATGCAAAATTATAGTTATTTAATATTGAAAAAATGATTATTGTGGTTATTTTTAGAATTTCATAACAAATGGGTTACACCAAAATATGTGGTATATGATTCCACTTAAACTAGTCTGAATTTTTTTAGATGAAGGAATATCAACTTTTTCTTATATTATATTTGAAAATTTTATAAAATCTTTCCACTTATAAATTAAAATAAATTTTTTATATTTATATATTTTTATTAATTCCATGTGTGTCCTTTCATTCACTATAAATGGCACCACCTATCATGCCATGTATACACCAACTAAAGCCACTTTTCTAGAAAAAACAAATATAAACCTCTTATAAACATATTTATCTACGTTTTTTAGGTAATTGACTTCCTGAAATAATATCCCTATGTCCCATAAGAGAATATCTAAATGATCTTGTTCAAAGAAGACGTAATTGTCTCAACTAAATATTTCTAATTTATTTTCCCATTCATTTTATTCTAAAACTATTATAACCAATAAAAAATAAAATATAAATGATCATAAATATACCGGTACATTATTTTTATAATTTTATATCCATTTTACATCTCTATTTCATCGTATTAAAATCGAAAACATTTCTTGGGCATATATACGATTTCCCATCACCATGTAACTGTGTAATTTGAATTCATCACTAATTTTCATGGAAGGTTATTATGATGAAAAAAATTAATATATATTATATAATTTATATAAATATGATTATTTAATTATAATATCATATAAAACTTCTTACCATACAATATTTTAGGATATGATAAAGTCACTCGTGTGTGCATGTGTGTCGACGAAGCAATGTGATCCATTTTTTCACTTCTTAAATACATGGAAGCTAATAATGAAATAATTAATGTATATATTTTATATTTATAAATTATTAAAGTTTTAGATATTATGGAACTATAATTAAACTACAAGGACCATAAATTCCATGAAAAAACATGCATGAGAATATAAAGTATTTACCACCCAAAATAATGATAATTATAAAATATTGCTAACAATTTGTTGATAATATGTTATAAATGATCATATATGATAGTATATATATATATATGTGTGTGTGTGTGTGTGTGTGTGGTTATTTTATGTAATTATAATAAATACTAATTTATTATATAATAGGTTATAGAAACTATGAGGGAAGTCAGATTTTAGGTAAAGGGTTTATTACCTCAATATCCATTCATTGGTTCATACTTCTACATCATTGACCTTGTTATATAAATTTTATGTGTGAAATGACATATGATTGTACAATTATTTGTTTAAAAATACGGTGTGTATTTTTATTTGTCACACATAATCAATCCACTAAATAATTATCTCTTTAATGATATGATATTTGAGAGGGTTTTCAACTCTATTTCCACTCCATTAAGACATATTCTATATTTTGCCCCTATTTATTTTTATATGGTGTATATACACCCCCTTTTAGGAATTTAACAGTAATATATTTTTATTAATTATTATTAAATTTTCATTTTATAGTCTATCAAGTGGATACAATTTAAATGTTTTGAAATAGATAATAATTTATTATACAATCTAATTTATTTGGAGTGCTCTTATTTTCATTGCATGAATATTATAATATATTCCCAATAAACTCAGTATTTTTTTACTATGGACATTAATGGAGTCATACTATTTTATTACAGCTTTTACTCTATCTAGAACTTCAATTGATTAAATTAATTTCTATAATAAAATCCTGTCATATTTATCTTTTGATTGGGGTATATTTGTTTTCCATGTCCTTTTTTTGAAATAGTTTTGCAAAAAAATTACTAATAAATTAATTTTTATGTAAATATTATGTTATCAATGAATTTTTATATGTTTTTAGAGGAATAATTCTAATTTTTTCCTTAATGATTCATTTTCAATTTTTTTTTTACAAAAAGTCAAAAGTATTGTTTTTTTGTTAACATATACTGTGTTAATGGTATTTCCAACCACCATAAACATTTAACAAACTTTAGTTTCTTATACATGTTTTAAATGGTTAAACAAATAAAACTCATTAATCGTATGTTATATTAATAATTCTATTCCATTTTCATTATACCTCCAATGAATATGATCATATTATGAATGCAATATTTTTTATAAATGAATTGAAATCTCCTATCTCTATTTAACATTTTTATTTTTAACATTCTATTGAAACATTTAATATATTGTAATAATTTAACATTAAATTTCATTGAAATAACTATATTAATTTTATAACGAATATGATTATTTCATAAATTATATACCATTGCATCCTAATTTTTTTACTTAGACAATTATATGATTGTCTTCATAAATTTTAATATATTTTATTATTTATTATATATGAACATATATTGATAAATAATGTTTTTTATGAATTAAATTTAACATTAAATATAGTAGGAATTCCTTGGAAATGCAGTGATGGGTGGGGCCTGTAATTACATATCCCCTTGATGTCCTGACATGTCTCATGAGAAAAATTAGTTGGTCAGAATTATAAAATACGTTTTTGGTTTATAAATACCCATAGATTAAACTATCTTAGAACAAGTCCCATATGGTAGATAAATCATGATATTTGAGATCATGAAAACCAAAATGATGCATTTCCTTTATTGAGAGTTTAGTTATTATTATCCATCAAGATACTACCTTGATATCATAAATGGATGCATTTCATGATCAAGTGATTAATTATATCGAATTATTCTCTAGTTATTTACCTTTTCATATTGATTATTCAATATTTACTCATAATACCTTTTGCTGTAATAAAAAATTATTGATAATTTGAGGTCACCCCTATATTTTTTTCCTTTTCAAAAGAAATAAAAAATAATTATTTGAATGAGATTCAAGGGTGATGAATATTTTGTTTTATTATTTTTCGGTTTTATTACCAATGTAAAAGGGGTGGCATGTATGGATCTTTATTTCTACGACTAGTAAATGAATCATTCATTTAGGATAATATCTCTTGTATTTATTCCAATGTAATAAAGTAGATGTTGAATCTGGGTTGCTATAGTTGGACTTGTTAGACTTTACAATCACATAATTAATTATAATTTATATTTAATATCTAACCATTTTCTATATCTCAAATCCATATATAACATTGGTTTTATTTTCCTTCAAATAGGGAATCCTAAATCATTTATTCAAATGTAACCTCCATTAAAGTGAGAATTCATCACGTAAGTATCTATTTTATTGAATTAAATTTTGTTACCATCCTATATTTAGTATTTATAAACCACGTCTTACACTATAATGATATTATACTAAAATAATTATATTTTTTATAGAAGAAAACTAATATAAGGTTACTCTAATCACCAACTCATTCATTAGTGTGACATGTTCTGGTTTGGATTAGTTCAATAACTTACATGAATGATGATAAAACAAAACAAATATTCTAATAAAGAAAGTATATAAATTAATTAATAATATTAATATATTATATTAAACTGTAATATTTTTCTTCAATATAGTTCGATAATAATTAATTAAAAATAAAAAAATCATTATAATGTAAATCATGGTCATCGGTCATTTACCCCCAAAACGTTTCAAACATGATTCCATTCTCGAAAACTATTCCCACGATTTTAAAAAAATTATCCTATGAAAACATAATTAATTAATTACTAATTATTATAATACCTTGAATAATCTGTTAATTTTTAAATTAATTTCAATTAATAGATACTAACTTCTAAATTGTGAAACAGATATGAAATAATCAATATTACAAGAATTTTATGATGAAGATAAACAATTAAAATATATATATATATTTAATTAATATAGAGAATTTTATAAAAGTTAATAGATATAAATAATGTTCTAAAATAAGTTATTAATTTGATTAATATTATTATATATAATGTTAGATCATTGTTATGGATGTTGGGTGTAAAGGTATGGGTTTCATTACCAATCCTATTTTCAAATATATATTATTTTTGTTTCAACATCCATTCGGTTTAATTATTTTCTATTATCTCTAAAACCCGAAAATATTATTCTCATTTAGGTTTTCAATAGTTTTACCTGTCCATTTACCATTTCACTTCCCCTATTTCTCATAATTCGCCAATGTGATTCTTATAAGAGGATTCATCCATGCTGCTTATTTTAAGTGAAAATCTATCTCTACTATAGATATATTCATTTTTAATAGATTAATTTATATCTTTTTATATAATTTATTGATGTATTTTCAAGGAACATTTTATTTAATTAAAAAATCAATATACTTTTTTATTATGGTTTTATTCAACTAAAATTAAACCTCTTTATAAATGTTTGATTAGATTCCTATATTTTTATAACATTATACATAAATTACATAAACCATTTTATAACCATTTATTATAATAATGATTCATTTAATATTTTTCATTATATTCCATTGAAATTTATATAACATTTTTTTATTATAATATTTCCTAAAAGATACCAAAATTTTAAAGGGTATTTCATCTTATTTCTCCAGGTAAATTTAATGATCTTATAAAAGTGTTTTTAATCTACATAGAAACCCTTTAATGTTTCTAATGATTCAATAATAATATTCTAAAATGAAACCATCCAACTCATTTATATAGATGGATTCTGGTAATGACTTATATATGTTTTTATGGAACACATACCATTTTCATGGGTTAATTAAGCAATGATGTATTTGTATTTTTTCTATTCTCTTATGGAACACATATATATGGGTTGTGGTAGTATGTTGGGTGGGTACATTATTGACCCCTAATGCGGTGGGTAATATTTTATATTTCATGATTTCGGGATAAGAAAATTGATGTGAGCCCAAGAAAATGATGGTAAGGGATGCCGATGTTTAGCCAAAGTTCATTATGGTTTGGGCAGGTTATCAGTAAGATCCATTATGAAATGAATTAATTAATTATTATCCTTTACATATATTATAATTTATATGATTATATTTGAATAGTATTCTTATGTTTATTAATGTAATTATATTATGTTTTCATGGCTCATGATTATTGAATCATGTTTCCACACTCTTATGACTTTTGTAATATAGTCCCAAGTGCTTCCCCATTGGGAACACTAGTTGTAAAGGTGACATATGGATCAATGTGTCTTTTTATTTATTATTCTGAACATAACAAATCTGTTATCCAGAAAATGTATCCTCTACCTCATATTTATGACTTATTCAATTAGCTAAGGGGGTAAATACATCTCAAATATTGAAATTAGATCTTTATATCATAAAGTATTTGTGAAGTGGGAGGATATATCCAATATTAAAATTCCTATACTATATGCTCATTATAAATTCATAATAATTTCATTTAGAATTACACATTCCATTATTATAATGAATATATTCTTTATAGTTCACCCTGGACACTTTCTATTAGTCATTATAGATAATATTGTCAAATATTCAAAAGAACGTAAGTTCTGGGAGATCATTTGAGGACTGTTCTAAAGAAATTTATAAAGATGAAAATTTATTCCAAATTTAAAAATTTCAAATTAATGCAAAAAAATGTTTCATTATTATGTTATGAAATTACAAGAGAGGGTATATCTGTGTATCCTTAAAAAATTGAATGAGGAATTCTATAAAAGAAAAACTGTAATAGAGGTCTATAGTTTCCTTGGATTGAAAAGATTCTCTTGATTCTTTTTTAGGAATTTTTCAAGTTTTCCTAATGCTATTACCATATTTACACTTCGGTGAGGCATATTCTACTTGGCAGATGATTTCGAGAAAATTTCATGGATCTAGATAATAGATTTTTCAATGAACCTATAAACACACTACCCTATAGTAGATAAGGTTCTCTCATATATAGTGAATCATTAATAAAGGGATTGTAATGTTCCCATATGTAGAATAATACGGTGATAGTTTATTCCTTTATATTAGATAACCATTTTTGAAAATCAAATTCAATATGAATTATTTGAGACTAACTATGGTAATATTCCAATTAATGATATAGATGTATAATATTAATGGTGAATTGTTTAAAATATATACTAATCATGAGAGATTAAATTGTATATTCACACATACAGAGTTGAACATGAACCGAAGGAGAAATTTGGAGTTATTTAACGTCATTAATGACCTTACACACTACCACCCTATGATGGAAAACATTTTTATTAATTATTTGAAATTTAAGGTTCATTCTACCTTATCTATAATTAACATTGAAAGAGACCCAATACTCATGTATTTTCAAGTATGGTCCTTGAAATCATGTGGCATGGAGAAATATCCTATCTTTCTCAATTTACTACCCAACCATACATCATTTTAGAGATCAAGGAGGAAAAAATATGGATATATTACTTCAAAGAATATTGTGGAATATTATGGAGTTTAATATTGACAATTATGAAATTATAAGATCTGTGAAATAATTATTTCTTCTATCAATACAATAATTAATAAATTTTTAGTTGGATGACGCAAATAACTCATCATTCATTATCCATCATGGAAACATAATATACACAAAATATTTTAATGGGAAATCATAAATAGTGGGTTTGTTGCGTATGTATCTGGATACTATTTATTCTATTATGTTATAGATGAATGAAAGAAATATAACTAGGGGATGAATCCATTACCTATAATTGTATGCAAATGGGTGAAAACCCCAATTTATTTCATTATAGACCTGAAATATAATTCTAAATTTCATAATTAAATTTGGGTTATGGTTTATTTCCTTAGGATGTCATTGAATATTATTTCTATTTGTGATGATTTATCACGTGATCAACCTTTCAGGATATACATAAAAGATGTGGTAAGTCTTCACGGAGTATCACACTCCATTCTATCTGATTGACATTTGAGGTTGATAAAACTAATATTTTCAATCGTTATTATGTATATTTCAATTAATAAATCCACACCATTTATTGATTTTGAGATGATTTGAAATATTTTTAGTTTTCCATGGAATTTTGTGAATTTTAGTTAAAATGGATTAATTCTTAATTTTAATATATTTTGAATCATTTCATGAATAAATTGATCAGGACATACTCCTATTTTTTATTAGGGGTAATTTATGAAATTCTGTACATCAAATGGGAAACTTTGGCTAATGTTTTAACATAAATCTTGACTATAAGGATCTACACATCCTAATTTTTTTTGACTGCACATAATGATTAAACATATGTCTTATGAACCACTTTTAAAGATTTTTACTCTATTATATGACTTTATTCCATTGGAATAAAAAATTGAAACCCAAAATTAAAATGATCTTCCACCCTCAACATAAATCATTGAACTACTCTCTAAATATTCAAAAGGCTTATGAAGAGGAAATTCACATGAAGAATCTCTTAAATCATTATTCTTGATACATTGTGAAATTTTATGAAAAATAGAATCTAGAAAATCCATCCTAGAAATGATGATTATTGAACCATATAGATGAAGTTAAAGAATAGATGGTTAGTAATTTATTAAAGGAGAACAAGTGGAATAATAAAATATATAAATACATGACATGAACAAGAATATTTAATGTGTGCAAACCATGTTCATGTATATAAAGAGTTGATGTTGCTCCTACCACTAGGATAATTTATGGACGTAGTGTTGTATGCATGATAATTTTTCTAAAATTCAATTAAAAGATGGAATCATATTTTAGAAACCCCAAAGGAATATTTTAGGATTTTTTTACAATAATTATGGTCATGGTTGTTGACAATATGATGTTTAAGGTTTCTTGAACAAAATATAGTCAAGATTTATGAGAAATATGTGTGTTGGAATATCAATTAAGCATGTCATATTTCTTTAAATAACATTTTCAATGACACATGTTCATGATGGCCAAAAAGGATAAGTATTCCTTGGGGGATTGGTTGATCCCAATGTGATGGACAAGGTATATTATTGATGAAAATATTAATAGATATACATTTTGAGGTTTTTTAAATGTTATGATTAGATAAGTGTATAATTTCGGCCATTCCTAAGGGTAGCATAGAAAATTGGATAACAGTAGAATACCTTACTTATGATTATTATCGAAGGTTTTGTAATGGTAGCATGACCTGGGTAAGGGAAGAAGGAAATATTCTATT
This sequence comes from Viscum album, assembly GCA_963277665.1. Taxonomy (NCBI): domain Eukaryota; kingdom Viridiplantae; phylum Streptophyta; class Magnoliopsida; order Santalales; family Viscaceae; genus Viscum; species Viscum album. Next base: position 989,033 of record CAUJRU010000118.1, read on the forward strand.
AGGGTATTATGCCGCGTGTAAGTGTCAATGGAATCAGCCATTTATGGGTACAAGAAGATTCCTTAAGGTTGATTAAGGTTACCTAACCTTGAATGAGGGTACATGAAGTGTCTTGGAGGCTGTTTAAGGGTACTGCCGTAAAGGTATTTGGCTACGTGAGGTTACCTACATAAATATAATGATGTTTCAGAAGTGTACCTTCATATGGGTGTGTGTCTTAGGTAAGGGTACATGTAGAGTTTATGAAATGCTATCTGGGTGACCTATGTATGGTTATATATAATGATACAAGTTCTATATGTCATTGAAGAATATACCATGAAGTAACCTTCATGTAGGTGAAATTTAGATATTTTTTACACTCTATAGAGTCAATGATTATTCATTGGAATATTTTGAAAATGAGTTTACGGTGATGGTTATATTGTAAGGAAACAACAACATCATATCATATTTTTTCACCCTGGAGATTATTACTATGATGCAAAGAAAAGTGTATATTATATTTGGTATTGTATCATTTAACAAGTGTTTATTTTATAGAGACTTATTTATATCATAATAGAGGGTAACACACCATTGAATATTTACTACACCATAATGTTTTATTAGGTTCACTATAAGGGTAATGGCTATACCATAATAGGCTTGTGTGAATATATGAGGATATTTCGAGAGACCCTTAACTATAAATAAATTAATGAAACTGTGTAGTCATTCTTAAATAGTGGGAGAACCTATTTTGATGAATGATTTGTGGTTATGGACTATAAAGTGTTAAAAACTGAATAACATGATAATCATGGGTGCACATTCAGTTTTCAATATCTAATATTACATAAATTAATGTTGTAAAGATAGTGATATTCTTGGGATGTTATATCAATAATATATTTCCTTATATATATATCCCATGAAACATTGAGTATTTATTACTCATTTAGGAATCATAACATGGATGTAACAATTCATTTCATATTGACTATAAAAAATTAGATGATATGGACCACATGAGATGTCTCTAAATAGAGGAGATCATAGTATAGAGAATTCATTATCATATTTAATTCTAAGAGGGAAAGGCGAGTGTTTTATAGTATGGTACTACATATTGTAATGGTTTGGAAACCATTAAATCTATTTCGAAAATTCAATTATTTTATTTTTGCTACTATAACAAGGAAAATGTTGTTGTAGATATATTTTGAAAAGAAGAATGTTCTACCAGAGTTTTTTTCAATGGTTTTGAAGGAGTAGCGAAAGGGAATTAAACATTGGTTTTTTCTACCATAAATTATGCATTCTATTATAATTATTCTAGAGAAGGGATGTATGTGTCCAAAAACTATGATGGTAATCGTTTCTACTGATAGTGATCGAATGAAAGAACTTTTGAGGGAGTATCCCTTGTGAAGAAGTGATATTTCCATAAAACATATAAGGCATTGATCATAGACATAGATGTAACCCAGGCGAAACCATTTTGAGAAACGATCTTCTTTGTGATTTTATTGTAAAACACAACATTGATTCAGGATGCTTGGAATTATCCTAGAGAGGGTGAACCATGTAAATACACATGTCTATATTTACATTATACATTCACACCAAAAACAAATCAATATAACTTAATAATATCTATTCAAAGAGCATAAAAATGTGGCCCCTATATTTGGGGGTCAAGATCCAATTGGGAAAGTTGGATAGATAATGGAGAAATATTTTTAATTTTAATTGACTATATACCCGAATTCATCCCCCAGGTTTATCTCACTGTAAGTACCTTTTTTATTTCCAACAAGTTGTATCATAGGGATAGGTTAAATTTTGGATTTTTTATTCCATTATGTTCATCGGATGTGTTGTTGAAGATCTCATCCATAGTTAATCCTCCACTCCTTTATTGTAATAATTTCAAATAATAGATAAATTTTATAATCTATTTCATATATTTTTCTCTTAAAGTGACTCATGGAGTGTTAGAATATGTAATAATTCTATTATGAATACCCAAATGAATATTTGGAACTAATAAATAAAAAATTTAATAAACACTTCAATCAAAGATGCATTAATGTAGGATCTGGGGGAATAATTACAACAAAATGAATCATTGTACATTCCCTAAAGATATTTGGACGAAATTAGAATATTTTCTTAACAATGATGAAATTCCAAGTCAGAAGTTCATTATGACAAAAGGAAATAAGAATAATATTAATAAGAAGTTATCCTAGATGTTTTTTTCTTCATCTGAGGTAAATTATAAACTAGATAAATCTAATCCTATCCCACATGTGGACAAAGTATGTGAAGTTTCATACTCTCTCTTATAGCTAAAAAGGATTTGTGATTCTAGATATAAAATTTAAAGAACAACATGTTTCTATTAAAAAAGATGATAATGAAATGAAAATTAGGATCAATGGAGAATAATACTCAATTATTGAATAATTATCCTTATAAAATAATATATTTAAGGACAAAGAAGTGGATTTGAATCTATGTACAGTGAAAGATGGAACTAAAATGAAGGAGAACAGTTATATGCATGAAGATATTTCCAAATATTTTTAATGAAAATAGATAAAGAGAAGGAGTATAAGGCTATATTAATACCTCTAAAAATCCAAAATCATTTAAGGGGATTATCTAGAATAGATTTTTATTGAAATATGAAATTAATGACTGCTTAGTTGATGGATAAATATATAAAAATTGAATACCATTTGGACAGGATGAATACATTAGTTTAAATGATGGAGATCCCTCCTAAAGCTATGTCAACTTATAGAGTAATAAATAGAAATCCATATAATAAATTTTGATGTAAATGTTGTCCCATGAAAAATATTGATTTTTGGTTCAACAAAATATTTATGTACCAAATTAATTTTATTTTGGATTTTTTGGAAAAATCATGTCTAGATTCATCGAAACTAACACGCCTAAATATATTATAATAAATCAAAAAGTGACAACATCTCAAAAAAGAAGATACCAAATGATGTATGATTTTAATGGTAAATATTTAATTATTTATATCCTTGGTCATATGGTACGGTATTGGAATTGGACAAATGTATATAAGGGAAAGGAATACATACAAGAAAAATCAAATCCTATGACTTAAAGGGAGAATAAATATCTGGGATGAAAGCCTATTTAGTGGTAAAATAGGTTAATGTTTTAGATGATGAAAATGATCCTACAACAGGTGTATCATGCAAAAAAAATTGATTACTAAGAATTACTCTCTTGGAGGAAAAGAATAAAAACCTATAATAAAAAACAAGAGGTTGTTTTATAAGTGTTAATGGTGGAATATTATGTGATGTTGACTCCACTAAAGAATATATATTCTATTAATGAACATTTAGATATTAGGGAAGATGTTTTCCAAAGTGGTCATAGTCAAACAATTATTAGGAATCAAAGGAATATGAAATTGAGATGAAATCTAAGGGTGAGATCGACTATAGATAAAACCAAGAATCTACAGGTTTAAGTGGTGGGGATTCCAAAATTATATGAAAACCAAGACAAGGAAGGATGATAATGTTCACATCGATTAACAGAATCCTGAAAGTGGTTACATTAATGTAAGATCCTTTGAAAATAGATTCATGTTTCAGGAAATAATTGATGATGATGAATTTAATGAGTTGATGATATCCATTTCAAGAAATATAAGAATTTGAAAATAAAAGATGGAGGGTTATGTTTTTGTTCATCTTGACCATCCATATTACTCAATGTGAGTAACATTGTGGAAATACTCTCCTAATATACTTTATTATGTATACATATTTTTGAATATGTTTAGAATTAAGGGTGATTTATGCTTTATAGGGTGATTATTCTTTAGAAGAACATGTATGAGTGTGATTGAGAAGAACAAGTGGATGGATCTTGTTTAAAATATGGTCATGTGGAAGATATTTCAACATTTTTTATAGCAAAAGTGATATAGAATTTTGTTTAGAGAGAAAAATTCATAGAGGGTGTTGTTCTGAGCATAAAATGTTATTAAGTCGTATTAGAAATTTTGGAAGCCTATAAATTGCTAAAAGCAGTGTAGTTCAAATGTTAAAAAAATTTCAACATGAACAACTCTTCAAACAAGTGGTCTCAAATGTTTATCAATTGGTATAAATTCACGAATTAGATGATAAGTTTTTAATAACTATGAACATTGATGTAATGTACTAATGATTTAAAGTGATGGTATTGAGATCACATTTTTTCATTAAAAAATGAAAATCCAAAGATATTATACATTTTTCATGGTATTCATTAGTGAAATGGATAGGAATTTTTTACATAAAAAATATTATTTCCTATATCAAGCTATAGATAAGTTTTCATAGAGTATTTATTGAGATCTCAAGTTCAGTATGGTAAATTAACTCAGTGAATGTATGGATAAAATATTAGAGGATAGGATATAGGCTTATGTTATATAATGTTTTTAATGTTTTGGTTAATTAGATTGTTTTTATGCAAAATGTTGAAGTTATTTTAAAATAATTGCCGAAGATATCTCAAAGGATGAGTTAAGAAGATATCATAATTTGTGAGTTGATATTTAATGGAATATTTCTCTATGTTAAGGGGGAGATTATGAAAAGATGATGTTCCCTCAAATAAAGAGGAGGAGGGGAAAAAGTGAGTATCAACATTTGTATATGTATTTTAGAAACAAACCTTTCCATTCAAAATGAATTTTGTATTTCATTATATATAAGGGGAATAATCAGAAGATATGTGTAATGACTTGGATTTTCCATTTATTCTTTTTGGATATTTTAGGGATTATTTATGAGATCAGGTACTATGAAGGCATGCAATTTTGAGGCCCAATGTGATTGGAATAATTATGTAAAATATTTGAAATATATTGAATAACATACACATGATGTTTTCATGAAAAAATAAGATGACTTCTAAAAAAGGACATCGATCAAAAATCCAAAGGAACCATTGTGTTAAAAATGTTGGTTTTATCCTTGGATTGGAATAACCTTTTTTAGTGTGGGGTGTTTAAGTAAAAGTTTTCAATTGTGTTAAAGGATTAAAATAACTAATTATTTTATTTTATTTTATTTTATTTGAGCATTGATCTAACAGATTCGATAAATAAATGGTTCAGGGGAACTCCATTGTTTACATGATATTAATAGTGATCCAGAGGACTCTAGATGAGGTTCAAAAGAGATTTTTGCTGGAGAAAGTAGATCAAATCAATGATCAATGACCGATGTGAGACAGAATTAGAGGATCTCTTTATCAACAATGGTGCAACTCTTTTATTCATTAGTGATATTTCAAAATCAAGGTAAGATGTTGTTTGATTGGGTTTTATTTCTCAATTTTTGCTTCTATGATACACAATAATTTATGGACAAATGGATTGATTTTCAGATTAGTCGTTTTTTTGGATGGGATTATTACAGAGATGTATTGGGAGGATTTCTTTATGATTAATAATTATCTCTTTTCTCATCATTCTAATGGTAATTAATCACAGTTTACATGAATATCGACTAAGGTACATTCATCATGATTGTTTTGGTACATTTATCCCTCTATTCTACATTCATCACTAGCATTCATCATTTTTCATTTGTTTTAATGCACTCGAGAAATCAAATTTTTCACACCCATTTCGTTGTTCAATGGTTTGAAATCGTAGATCTGTGATCGGTGAAAAATGGTTGTGGTTCAACAACAGAACTAACATCCTATCATACTATTTAAGAACTAGATTTCCATGTTCATAGGCATGAAATGATTAATAAAGAAAAAGACCATTTTTAGAATTGACTCGAAGTCAGTATTCGAGAAAACTGCCACAATGATGCTCTATCGGGATGGATCCATGATTATTAGTGAGATTGAGGTAGGATTTTGAGGTAGAATCAGTGCGAGAACACATGGAAGAAAGAACCCAGTTTTCTGAAAAAATGTGATCTACGCAATATGTAATCATGGATTAAATGATGTGTGGGGTCGTCCTTGTGGCGACTATGGCTCCAAGATGGAGATAAGTATCACAATACATGTTACATGGTCACAGAGAATGTGACATCTCCCTAATGCATTAATATGTACCTCAGAGGGTACACCAAAATAGGTTGGAGTACACAACCACGTTCACGTTGTGTGCTCCCTCATGGATCGGACATGGCTAAGTGTACATTATAATACTCTTGTATTTGTTTAGAGGAAGAGTACAAAGTCTTCCACGCACTTTTTATTATGACATGCCATAATTTATGGACACATGATACATACATGGTCACATGAAATGTGACCCCTCCCTAATGGCTTTACATGTACCTCAGAGGGTACACTGAAACAGGATGGAGTGCACAACCACATGCATGTTGTGTGCACCCACATGGACAGGACATGGCTAGGTGTACACGGGAATACTCTTGTACTTGTACACGTGAAGAGTACACAGGCTTCCACACACAATTTATTATTACATGCCAAAATATATGGACACATGCTATTTACAAGGGAAGGACCTGAGGTTAAAGGGACATGGTGGGTTACCATAACACATGCCATATACTCTTTTAATATTAGCTTGGAGACATTTTCCTCTATATCTCCAGAAATTTTAATTAGGTTGTATTCCCTATATCAATTCTTATAGGGTTAGTATAGAATTAAATCCCATAAATAGGGAAATGATCCTTTTAGTTTTACTTCTTTTTTAATTTTTAATCCAACTTTTAGACTTAGAGTGGGATCCTCTAATCATATTTGTGACATAGGTGGAATTCTTGGTATCATCCTAACATACATTATTGGGATGTCGACCCTATATTTAGCTGGTTAATCTTAATTGATTTGTCGGTAAATGTAACAACCGAGACTTTTATGTGAAATATTTTGTTTTTATGTTATATAAATCATCAAAGGAATCTTTTACTACACACAACACTAGCTTGTCTTGCTTTACACGCAACCGCGACCTTCCTCGATAGCTTGCGTCGTACGCAATACCGAGTTTCACTAAACAATGATATGCTATTAAAATATTATCAAAACTAGCCATTATGAATAGTAATAACTCCTTTTTGAAATTTTATAAATTTTATTTTTCAACATGGACTTAATTTTTGGATTCGGAATATTGAAATTTTCCTAGGGTGAAATTTTGGTATTTTTCTGAAAACTTTCAATTTTTGATGAATAGTGAAACCACTAAGTGATAGTTAAAAAACTGAATTTTTCATAAAACTAAATTTTACCACTTCTGTGAGTGGAATTTCAAAAATCATATAGACACGGTTGATGTCAGTAAGTAAAATGTGGTTCAATGAGATGAAAAGAATTTTTGGTGAATAGTAACTTTTTTTCTTTTATTTACCACGGTTAAAAGTAAATAGATTAATTAATGGTAAAAATGATATTATTATCACCCTAAAACATGTCCTAATTATATTGTAAAAGTTTAATTCGACCACATACAACCTCAAGAATATAATATGACCATTTTGGCTCACTTGGATTAGATTAGGACATTTATTATTAATTTATTTAAAGAAGGGTTAAAATAGTTAAAATCAATGTTTAATAAGAAAATAATATTTAATATAGGGTAATACATAAGATAAAATCAACTATAAATATTAATTAGAAATCTAAAAAGATTTCCTACATAATGGTATTTTCTTTATAATTTTTAGACATTAAATAAATAAATTTATTTATGACACAACAATGATGCAGTAATTATCTTTTTAATGAAATATTGATATAATTGATGTTATAAAAAACCAACTAAATGTAATTTGATACATTTTATGAATTCAACTAATTTCCTAGGTTAATATGACATGTTATTACTGATTTAATTAACTTTCTTCGAACTAATCATTCTGTTATGATTTTTACAAAAAACAATTACTAAATAGTTTCAAAATTGACATAAAATAGTTTTTAAAACAAATATTATATTAGTAATTGTTATTTTATTACTAAAAATCTAAGGATCTGAAAAATGACTTATATAAGGTTAAATTTATTAATAATAAAATACTTGGGGTTCGTTTGGCTGCTTATAGTACGTTTATTAACCTTATAGTATAAGAACACAAAAAGACACGGGAAAAGTAAAATTATTTAACTTAATGTTAAATCTAAATGATAAGGATAAAATAGGAACCTAAACTTGTCTAAATTCTATTTGATGAGAGTATTTCGACCCATCCCCATCTTAGATTTTAAATAAATCAATTTGGAGCTATTTAAAACCGAATTTGACTTTATAATAAAATAATAGTTTTGGTTATTCCCAAGGTCCCCCTCTCCTCCCTTATAAAAGGGCACCTCCTCCCCCCACTTCCTCACACCACTTTGAGCCTTAAAGATCGTCCAACCCCTGGAAATATCTCCTCTACACTTCCCTAGAAACTTCCTAGAGGTTCTGGTCTTCTTCAAAGACCTATTTTAGTGCCCTAAAAGGAGGTCTCAAAGAAGCACTTCAAAGAAGAGGTAATGTCTGTTACCAATTCTTTCATCTTTATTTCTTCTTCCACTTCTTCTTATTTAGTTGTTTCATTATGAAGTAATAACATCAGTATAACTCATATAATGATATGTTATTATAAGTATGAAACAACCCTATTTCACCATCTATCCATCCTACGGAAAAAGAAATCACCGCGCGTGTGTACGTACGGAATACCGTCTCCACGCCGTGGTGTAATCTATTTTCCACCACCACCTTAACTGGATGGGTATAATGGTGTAAATAATGACTATATATGACTATTATAAATTTATATTTATTCTGAAATGGTATACATACACTCCAATACAATTCCATGATCATAGGAACGATATCATCACTCGTGCGTACGTACGGAATATCGTCTCCACGATGTGATGCGACTCGTTCTACATGATCTTCATTGCATAATGATTATATAAATGAATTGAATGAATAAATATGATATATAGTACATTAATAACATTCTGAAAATTATGTATCTATAACCTAAAGATAAGAATAAGAATTTATTCGACAAAACACGCATAAGAACAAAAAGTTATAAACACCCGAATAACAAGTAGCAATGAAATTTTACTACTAAGAAGCTAAGAATATGACCATATATGATATCATAACAATAATTATGATTTTGGAATAAGTAAATAACATTATTTAAATCATTATAGAGGAGGTTCGGACACTTACGAGGCAAATCAGACCTAAAGTAAGGGAAATATCACAATCTCATTTTTATCCGAGATTGTTTATACTTTAGTATTTACTAAGGTGTATTTTATAATGAAAATCAATGTTTCCTAAATATTTAATATTATTTCCATCCACCTAAAATTGTTTAAATCCAATTTTACCCTTCGGTGAGTTTTTAGTAAAGGATATGAAAAGAATCTTTTGTCGTTTTTCGTACGAGGTACTTTTTGACTTTTCTGAAAAAAGTACGAAGAATGTTTTTTTAACTTATACAGCATGAACGGATTTTTAAAACATTATTTCCATGAATCTTCCTTTACAAGTTTTCAAGTTTATTTTTAATCAACTTCTTTTAGTTTAGAATTGTACGACATGTTAAGAAAGGAAAAGTTTTTTTGAAGCAGAAATGATATTTTCCTCAAGAATGGAGTTCAAGTGTTTTATCAAAATTATTTTCCATCTAAGATAATAAAGGGTTCTGTGTCTATCCATATTATTACATTGATTTGACTATGTTGTGATGGAATTATTTTTATGAATTCCATTATCTTATATGAATTGTTTTATGATGTCACGATGTTTAAGATTCCAATTTTTATTACATCGGTTATGCTATGATGTATGGTTTATGATTTTGTGGAATACATAAGAATGGTATCATTATGAGATGGGTGGGACCTATATCTCCCTTAAATGCCTTGGGTAAAGATTTTATATCTCATGAGATAGACTTGGCTGGAACGGTAGGTTAAACCAGTTCAGTGAAACAGGACTGAAACAAGGGTGACTCGGCTCAGAAATGGACTTTGTCCACTAAGATAGTCTTTGAAATGAGCCTTGACTAATAAGAAATGATTCTCTATGATTATGTGTGTATTACACAAAGTTTCATGTTTTATGTTATGATTATTGGGATTACATTTCACTACTATGATTTACCCCATGTTATGAAATTAAGATTTCTTTTGCAGGTTAAGATTTCAAAAATGTTATGTTATTATGAATATGATGTGAGTGATTTTTGTTTTGTTTAACCATACTTAGCATTTGAGATCACCCTTTTTTATGTTTTCTTTCCCCCAGGTTAGGAACAAGGTTATTAAGTAGGAAATTCCAAAAGGGACTCTAGATATGATGAAATAAATGGGAGATAGTGTAGATTCTTTATGAACAAGTTGTTTATGTTTCCCAGTTTCCAAAGACACTATAACTATACGGTCCTTTCGTGGTTTTGTTAAATGTTGTAATAAGTATGCTTAAATTCTGATGTAATAACAATGTATGTAATTTATGGGTCGTTATAGTTTGTTTCAGAGGAAAGGTATAGTAAACCTTTGGAAACTAGGATGTGAAAGCCTTAGTAAGAACCCTAAGGTTAAGTCTAAGCATAGAACACAATCTTAGTGTTTTAGAAATGGCCATGAATAACCTAGGATAAGACCTTAAGTGTCAAATTTTATTCTTGATTATGTGGTTTTACTATTATAATTAGTATTTCTCACACTATTCTTCTTAGTTTTAGTCAATGGCTGGAACCTGAAGGAACCGTGTTAATGACGAATGCGATGGGAAATACAATTATTATCCCCCTGAGCAACCAAACATTATGGGAACTGGAATGAAAAATCTTGTATCCATGCTCACACAACTTTTTAAAGATATGAATGATGCATGACTTCCAAACGAGCAAAGGAAGGAGCAACATTCTGTTGAATCCTTCATGAGACAGCGTCCACCTTCATTCAGCGAGTCTACTGATCCATTAGTTGTTAAACAATGGATTAGTAATACTAAAAAGATATTTTCAGTTCTTCAATGTTCTGAAAATGATAAATTCATCTTAGCAGTGTATCGTTTGGAAGGTGATGCTGGTCAATGGTGGAATCTTATTAAGAATACGAGGAAAAGAGATGAAATTGAGTCCATGGAATGAGACGAGTTCAAGAACTAATTTTTCAATAAGTACTTACCTCGTATTCTCCGATCAAATATGCATAAAGAGTTTCTTGAACTGAATCAAAAGGATGATGAATCTGTTGGTACTTATGAAGAAAATTTTACAAGACATGCAAGGTACGCTTCTGGTATAATTATCCAACCTGAGAGTAAGATCGATCGATTCTTTAGTGGCTTAAAATCAAGTCTTCGAAGGGCGTTAGCCATAAGGGACTTTAATAGCTACGAGGAAATCGTTCGATGTTCTCTCAAAGTCGAGATGGAGATTGGAGTAACCCATCAGTCATATGGGTTTGATAAGAAGAGGAAAATGTAATTCAAAGGAAAATCTAAAGAGCACACTGAAAAGAAGGTGAGCCTTCCCTTATGCTCAATGTGTGTAAAGAAACATGGAGGGAGTTGTCTTAAAGGGACACATAAATGTTTCAAATGTGGAAAGGAAGGTCATCGGGCATTTGAATGCCGCAATGATGGGAAGAAGATGTCTAAGGATGCAAACAAAATAAGGGATACACAGAATGAACCTACTACACTTCAATGTTTCAAGTGAAAGGAGATGAGGCATTATGCTAATAATGCCCTAATCCAAGGGTTGTTGATGATGATTGACATCAACAAAACCTTAAGGCTAAAGACAAAGGAAAGTCACATGCAATTTATATCAGCGATGTGGAGTACGATAACGATGTGGTTAAAGGTACACTTACCATCCACTCTAAATTATCAAATGTTTTATTTGATTCTGGATCCACCCACTCTTTTATTTCTGAAAAATTTTCTAATGATATCACCGTATTACCTCAACAATTAGATGTTGAGTTAGCTGTGACAACCAATAATGGCACAACAGTCGCATCAAAATTTTATAATTCTTCTCCGATTGAAGTTTGTGGGAAAGTGCTTCTTGAAAATATTGTGATCCTTCCTATAGTGGAATTTGATTTGATTCTTGGCATGGATTGGATTTCTTTATATGGAGCTCATATCAATTGCCAAAGAAGGGAAGTCACATTTCATATTCCAGATCAATCTATGATCATCTATCAATGCAAGGATGAACATAACCTTCCAGTGGAAATTCCTTCCATCTTATGGGTCGTGAGTCCACTAAATGAAGGTTATTTATCTCAAATGGTTGGTGAGAAAATCACGATTAAGAATATTCCCATTGTACGGGAGTTTGATGATGTCTTTCAGGAGTAATTACCGGGTCTTCCACCGAATCGTGAAGTTGAGTTTTCAATAGAACTCGTATCGGGTGCTTTGCCTATTTCAAAGACACCTTATTGAATGGACCCAATTGAGTTGCATGAATTGAAGAAGAAACTCCAAGAGAATCTTGATAAAGGGTTCATATGACCTAGTGCGTCACCTTGGAGATCACATGTTCTGTTTGTTATGAAGAAATATGGATCAATGAGACTCTGCATTGATTATCGAGAACTTAACAAGATCACTATCAAGAACAAATATCCTCTCCCACGCATTGATGACTTATTTGACCAACTACGAGGAGCTCAATACTTTTCCAAGATTGATCTTCGTTCAGGGTATCATCAATTAAGGGTAAAAAGGGAGGATATACCAAAGACGGCTTTCCGTACAAGTTATGGACACTATGAATTTATAGTGATATCGTATGGTCTTACTAATGCCCCTGATATCTTCATTGATCTGATGAATAGAGTCTTTAGAGACTATCTTGATCAGTTTGTGGTAGTCTTTATAGATGATATTCTGGTATATTCAAAGAGAATGGAAGAACATGAAGATCGCTTGAGAATTATATTGAAGAACCTAAGAAAGGAGAATCTTTATTCCAAATTTACCAAGTGTGAATTTTGGCTTCAAAAAGTTTCATTTTTGGGTCACATAATCTCAAAAGAGGGGATATATGTGGATCCAGCAAAAAATAGGTTATCGAAAGATGGTCGACACCAAAAACAGTAACTGAGATCCGATGTTTTTTTGGTTTGGCTAGATATTATCGACGTTTTGTGAAATATTTTTCATGATTATCTAATCCACTCACCAAGTTGACTCAGAAAGGAGTTAGGTTTGTCTGGACGAAGGAATGTGAAGATAATTTCAAGGAGCTAAAAAGAATGTAATCCAGTGCACCTGTGCTCACACTGCCTTGTAGTGGAGAAAGGATTGTGATCTACAGTGATGCATCCAAGAAGGGATTGGGGTGTGTTCTTATGAAAAATGATATGGTGATAGCTTATGCCTCACCACAGTTGAAAATCCATGAGCAAAATTACCCAACTCATGATTTGGAGTTAGCTGCGGTAATCTTTGCATTAAAGATTTGGAGGCATTATCTTTATGGTGAAAGGTGTGATATTTATACTGATCATAAAAGTTTAAAGTATATTTTCACACAATCGGAGATGAATATGCGCCAAAGAAGATGGTTGGAGCTGATTAAGGATTATGAATGCTCAATCCATTACCACCCTGGGAAAGAAAACAAGGTGGATGATGCATTAAGTCGACAAGACCATTCCAGTTTATCCATGATGAGGTTCACAAAAGATCCAATATTTATGTATTTACAAAGGATGGATCTTGGAATTATAATGGAAGGGGAAAAATCTTATCTTTCTCAAATGAATGTTCAACCATCTATATATGTGAAGATTAAAGAGGCACAGAAAGAAGATGTCGATTTACAAAAGACGGTGAGAAATGTTCCTGAATTCAACCTTGATTCTGATGGGATAATAAAGTTCAGGAATCGGGTTTGTGTTCCTCCCATCTCGGAATTAAAGAAGGAGCTGCTGGATGAGGCTCATAGTTCTTCATTATCTATTCATCCCAGAAGCACGAAGATGTATAGGGACCTGAAAGAGTACTTCTGGTGGGATGGCATGAAAAGAGATGTTGATGAATATGTCTCTCGATGCTTGGTTTTTCAGCAAGTTAATGCTGAGAGACAGAAGTCTAAGGGGATGTTACAACCATTACCCATACCCAAATGGAAATGGAAAAACATCACTATGGACTTTGTCACAGGACATCCTAAAACATCCAAAGGCAATAATGCTTTCTGATTCATAGTTGATCTTCTTACAAAGTCTTCACACTTCATCGCTATTAGAGAGGATTTATCTCTGGATCAGCTTTCCAGGATATATGTGAAGGAATTGGTAAGATTGCATGGATTACCACTTTCTATTATATCTGATCGGGATCCGAGGTTTACCTCAATGTTCTGGCAAAGTCTTCAGCATACTCTGGATACAGAGTTGAGTTTCAGCACTGCTTATCATCCCCAAACAGACGGTCAGTCTGAGAGAACAATTCAAACTCTAGAAGATATGTTGAGAGCTTGCTCTATGGATTTGAAAGGTGGTTGGGATCAACACCTACCTTTGGAGATTTTCTTATAATAATATCTTTCACTCCAGTATTCATATGGCTCCTTATGAAGCTCTCTATGGAAAGAAATGCAGGACTCCAACTTGCTGGGATGAAGTTGGGGAAAGAAAGCTATTAGGACATGATCTCATTGATTAAATGGCAGAAAAGGTCAGATCTATTCAACAACACATAAGAGCAGATCAGAGTCGACAGAAAAGTTATGCCGACAACCGAAGAAAAGACCTAGAGTTTGAAGTGGGTGATAAAGTGTTCTTACGAATATCTCCCTAGAAGAGGGTCATGAGATTTGGAAAGAAGGGGAAGTTGAGCCCAAGATATATCGGTCCTTTAGAAATTCTGGATCGTGTTGGGATGGTAGCTTACCGATTGGCGCTTCCACCGAATCACTCTCATGTTCACGATGTGTTCCATGTATCTCTCTTGAGAAAGTACATACCTGATCCTTCACATGTACATAGCTCAGAAGTTGTACCGCTGGAGCAAGATCTTTCTTATGAAGAACAGCCGATAGAGATTCTGGATCGTAGCGAAAAAGTCCTACAAAACAAGACCACCCAATTGGTGAAAGTTTTATGGAGGAACCACCAATTAGAAGAAGTTACATGGAATCTTGAGGATATGATGATGGAGAGGTATCCTCATCTGTTTGTTACAAAGTGAAGAATTTTGAGGGCGAAATTCATTTTAAGGGGGGTAGAATGTAACACCCGAGACATTTATGTGAAATATTTTTTTTATGTTATATAAATCATCAAAGAAATCTTTCACTACACACAACTCTAGCTTGGATTGCTTTACACGCAACCGTGGCCTTCCTCGATAGCTTGCGTCATATGCAATACCGAGTTTCACTAAACAATGATATGCTATTAAAATATTATTAAAACTAGCCATTATGAATAGTAATAACCACTTTTTGAAATTTTATAAATTTTATTTTTCAAAATGGACTTCATTTTTGGATTCTGAATATCGAAATTATACTAGGGTGAAATTTTGGTATTTTTCTAAAAACTTTCAATTTTTGATGAATAGTGAAACCACTATGTGATAGTTAAAAAACTGAATTTTTCATAAAACATAATTTTACCGCTTCTGTGAGTGGAATTTCTAAAATTCGATAGACATGGTTGATGTCAGTAAGTAAAATTTGGTTCAATGAGATGAAAATATGTTTTGGTGAATAGTAACTTTTTACTTTTATTTACCACGGTTAAACGTAAATAGGTTAATTAAGGGTAAAAATGATATTATTATTACCCTAAAACATGTCCTAATTCTATTGGACAAGTTTAATTCGACCAAAAACAACCTTAGGAATAAATTATGACCATTTAGGCCCACTTGGATTAGATTAGGACATTTGTTATTAATTTATTTAAAGAAGGGTTAAAATAGTTAAAATCAATGTTTAATACGAAAATAATTTTTAATATAGGGTTATACATAAGATAAAATCTACTATAAATATTCATTAGAAAGATAAAACGATTTCCTACATAATTTTATTTTATTTATAATTTTTAGACATTAAATAAATTAATTTATTTATGACACAACGATGATGTAGTAATTATCTTTTTAATGAAATATTGACATAATTGATGTTATAAATTCCCAAATAAATGTAATTTGCGACTTTTTATGAATTCCACTAATTTCCTAGGTTAATATGAGATGTTTTTTAGTGATTTAATTAACATTTTTCGAACTAATTATTCTGTTATGAGTTTTACAAAAATCAATTACTAAATAGTGTCAAAATTGACATAAAATAGTTTTTAAAACAAATATTAAATTAGTAATTGTTATTTTATTCCTAAAAATCTAAGGTTCGGCCAAATGACTTAGATAAGGTTTTATATATTAATAATAAACTACTTGGGGTTCTTTTGGAAGCATATAGTAAGTTTATTTACCTTATAGTATAAGAACACAAGAAGACACGGTAAAAGTAAAATTATTTAACTTAATGTTAAATCTAAATGATAAGGTTAATATAGGAACCTAAACTTGTGTAAATTCTATTGGATGAGAGTATTTAGACCCATCCCCACCTTATCTTTTAAATAAATCAATTTGGAGCTATTTAAAACCGAATTTGACTTTATAATAAAATAATAGTTTTAGTTATTCCAAAGGTTCCCCTCTCCTCCCTTATAAAAGGGAACCTCCTCTCCCTCTTCCTCACACCGCATTGAGCCTTAAAATTCGGAAAACCCCTGAAAAGTTCTCCTCTCCACTTACCTAGAAACATCCTAGAGGTTCTGGTCTTCTTCAAATACGTATTTTAGTGCCCTAAAAGAAGGTCTCAAAGAAGCACTTCAAAGAAGAGGTAGTGTCCGTTACCAATTCTTTCATCTTTATTTCTTCTTCCACTTCTTCTTATTTAGTTGTTTCATTATTAAGTAATAACATCAGTATCAATCATATACTGATATGTTATTATAAGTATGAAAAACCCCTATTTCACCATCTATCCATCCTACAGAAAAATAAATCACCGCGCGTGCGTACGTACGGAATACCGTCTCCACACCGTGATGTAATCTATTTTCCACCACCACCTTAATTGGATGGGTATAATGGTGTAAATAATGAATATATATGACTATTATAAAGTGATATTTATTCTTAAATAGTATACATACACTCCAATACAATTCCACGATCACAGGAATGATATCATCACTCGTGCGTACGTCAGGAATACCATCTCCACGATGTGATGCGACTCGTTCTACATGATCTTCATTGCATAATGATTATATAAATGAATTGAATGAATAAATATGATATATAGTACATTAATACCATTCTAGAAATGATGTATCCATAACCTAAAGAGAAGAATAAAAATTTATTCGACAAAACACGCATAAGAACAAAAAGTTATAATCACGCGAATAACAAGTAGCAATAAAATATTACTACTAAGAATCTAAGAATATGACCATATATGATATCATAACAATAATTATGATTCTCGAATAAGTCAATAACATTATTTAAATCATTATACAGGAGGTTCGGACATTTACGAGGCAAATCGGACCTAAAGTAAGGGAAATATCACAATCTCATTTTTATCCGAGATTGTTTATACTTTAGTATTTACTGGGGTGTATTTTATCATCCAAATCCATGTTTCCTCAATATGTAATATTATTTCCATCCACCTACGATTGTTTAAATCCAGTTTTACCATTCGGTGAGTTTTTAGTAAAGGATATGAAAGGAATATTTTGTCATTTTTCGTACGAGGTACTTTTTGACTTTTCCGAAAAAAGTACGAAGAATGTTTTTTTAACTTATACGAAATGAACAGATTTTTAAAACATTATTTACAAGAATCTTCCTTTACATGTTTTCAAGTTTATTTTTAATCAACTTCTTTTAGTTTAAAATTTTACAACATGTTAATAAAGGAAAAGTGTTTTTGAAGCAGAAAGAATATTTTCCTCAAGAATGGAGTTCAAGTGTTTTATCAAATTTATTTTCAATCTAAGATATTAAAGGGTTCTGTTTCTATCCCTATTATTACATTGATTTGACTATGTTCTGATGGAACTATTTTTATTAATTCCTTTATCATATATGAATTGTTTTATGATGTCACGATGTTTAAGATTCCCATTTTTATTACATGGGTTATGCTATGATGTATGGTTTATGATTTTGTGGCACACATAAGAATGGTATCATTATGAGATGGGTGGTACCTATATCTCCCTCCAATGCATTGGGTAAAGATTTTATATCTCATGATATAGACATGGCTGGAACGGTAGGTTAAATCGGTTTAGTGAAACAGGACTGAAACGAGGGTGACTCGGCTCAGAAATGGACTTTTTCCACTAAGATAGCCTTGGAAATGAGTCTTGACTAATAAGAAATGATTCTCTATGATTATGTGTGTATGACACAAAGTTTAATGTTTTATGTTATGATTATTGGGATTACATTTCACTACTATGATTTATCCCATGTTATGAAATTAATATTTCTTTTGCAGGTTAAGATTTCAAAAATGTTATGTTCTTATGAATATGATGTGATTGATTTTTGTTTTGTTTACCCTTAATGAGCATTTGAGATCACCCTTTTGTATGTTTTCTTTCCCCCAGTTCAGGAAGATGGTTATTAAGTAGGATATGACAAAAGGTACTCTAGATCTGATGAAATAAATGGGAGACAATGTAGATTCTTTATGAACAAGTTGTTTATGTTTCCCATTTTCTAAAGACACTATTCCTATACGGTCCTTTCATGGTTTTGTTAAATGTTGTAATAAGTATGCTTCAATTCTGATGTAATAACAATGTATGTAAAGTATGGGTCGTTATAGTAACCCCCTTCACCTTAGGTGTGATCCTCATATGTGTATCACATCCATTATAACTTTTACCATATACTTCTTATGGTGAGACTTAACGTGCATTAACTCTCTGAAATAAGTCATTAGTGTTATCCTACTAATGAAATGTATTCTCCTAGATTATTTCTTTACGGAACATTTGAACTAGAGTCCTAGGATAGCGTTATGGTGGTGAATTAACTGTATATTTTGTATCTTTGTGGAATATTTATGAACATTCTTTTTATATGTTTTGTAGACATATACCTATGTAGAGATTACTATTATTCCATAGCTGTATTATTTTTTGGTTTGAGGGTGTCCAACTAGGTAATTTTTTATTCACCCCTATATGGGCTTCAGTTGCATGTGTCATGTCATTTGAAGATTATCAAACATTTGATAGTATCCTACATGTACTAGGACCAGATGGTCCTTGGTGAGACCTAATAAACCGAGGTGTGTTCTGGAGGTCTCCTGAAAATATACCCCATCAATTTTTTAATTTTGGACTTGTTTTCAGACTAATTGTTGTGGGATTTTATTCTGAGATATTTTCTTTACTTCATGACATACTCTAGGTGTGTGATTTAGATGTATGCATGCATGGTTGTTCAGGTAATTTTTTCCCTTATAGAATTGTTTTGGAATGGATATGTGTGATTGTGTATACATTCCTAGGATAAGGCTTCCCATTATAGTGATATTCCAGCTCATCACTAGTACCCATCCCTTGGCCTATTGGAATTGGGTTTGGAGAGTCGTGAAACATGTCCCATTGTGATGGGTCATGAATGAGTGGCATGGGAGGAGTTTTTTCTACCTTAATACAATAGTTTTTCAGATTTTTTTGGGATATAGTGTGAATTATTTTGATATTGGATTTCTAGAAAGGGTCCCCAGTGTTGGTGCGAGAGCTGACATATCTATACACTAGGAATCTGATTATCCTCCTTTTGACTCAGTAAATAAGAACATTAGCTGTTGGGAAAACAATCGTACATCCATCATATAGGAATGGGTTTTGGTTTTCATGTCCTTATTGAGTTAGTTATCCAGATATACACATTGACTGTGGAATATATTATATCTTTTAGGATGTCTTCATGATGTGTGCTAGCTAGTATTCAACATCAGGATCATGAGGATGATCCCGTCAATGATGAGGCATCAATAGTTATAATAGTTACATAGGAGCTATATCCTGGTGGTCCACCACCTATACCACCACCTTTTGAGAAGCTAATGGTGCCCGTAGTAGTTGAATATTAGGTGTGTAGGAAAAGAACACATCATCATTTTTTGTAAGAGACACACCAAAGGTTCAATGGTGAGCATAACCCAAATGTGGTTGACGTCTTTCTTGAGGTGGTGGTATGAGTTTTCTATTTGGTTAGGAAACCAATAGATCAAACGGTCTTCTTAGTGGTGAGCCTTTTCTATGTAACAGTAGGATGACAGTGGGGGTTAGTGACCAATAATTATGAAGAGTGAACTCTTGCATGGTTAGAGTTTTAACACCTATTTAGAGAAAAGATCTCTATAGAAAAGCTATGGGATGTACATATCCAGGAGCTTCTGCACCTCCATTAGTAAAACATAACATTTTATATGTATTCATTAAGTATTACAAACCACATCATGTACTCGATGGATATGGTTCGTGATCAATTCTTCTAGGATTAGGCCTTCAAGTGTGGATTGCGTAGATAAACTGGGCCAATTTTATACCTCTATGAATTTTTACTTATGTTGGGGTTATAGATTTATATTTGTTCTTTGAATGTTTCCTAACTGGGAAGACACACATAGTGGTTTCAGAAAATGGGACCACATAAGCAGAGACAATGGTCTCAGGGATTTTACGGTAGTCTCATCGACCAGGTCTTGTGAGACCTTTCAATAGGCGGTCCTAAGATAGAGGGTATGTGGTTTAGGTCTCCAAGAATCTGTCTAGTCACTCTACGGAGAGGTGGGTCTATAATTATGACGGAAGAGGATATCATTCTCTAGATATTTTGAACCATAATACGGATAATAAGAAGATCATGGATGGGTCACTAAGGCTGAGATGGTGGTAGGAAAATATAGCTATACAATGTGGAGGATGTGGTATAGGAGTAGGTAGAGTAGCTAAATTTGGTAAAATCGTTGGATTATTACCCACCCCCTACCCCATGTTATCGATGCCAGGTTCAGGATGCTAGAGGATAGGGATAAGGACAACTACATGAAATCAAGGATTAAGGACCAGTGGCTCAAGGAATGATTCGAGATATGATCGTTGTCTTTTCTACCATATATGTAGAATTTTTAGACACATGTCTGAGTAATTCAATTCTTTCCACTAATCTAGTTTCAGATATGGATATTCCAGTTGATCCCCTGGCTTGACACATGTTCTTGAAGACTCATGTTAGAGAAGACTCAGTGATCACACACCAGTGATGAAAATGTAACCTATGACTTGGATGAATGTTCTTATATTGGTATATCTTTGTAGTAATTATGAGGCCTTATGAATTCAACTTAGTTAAGGACTTGTTATCTATAATTTCCATCAATATTTCCTATTTTAAGAAGATGTTGTGGTGTTTTCCTAATGATAGGACTAGGTTTTCCATTGTGGGTGAAAAGGAAATCAAGGAAGTACAAGGGGGAATGATTTATAGGTTGATGTAGCTGATTACTCGCTATTTGGAAAGCATGAACCTTGGTGTAGTGGATGTCATGCGTTTCCACTTCGTTTTTGTGGTGGAGGACAATGATGTTGACTTCATAAAGGATGTTCCAGGATTACCTCTCCACTAATAGATAAAATTATTTATTTACCTATCCCTTGAAATGAAATTGATATCTGAGCGATCATATCATATGTCCCCTATAAATCTTCATGAATTTAGGGTGCAGTTGGAATAATTGGTGAACACGGGCTTTATTAAACCCAGTGTTTCACCCTGGGAAGCCCCAACCCTTTTCACCAAGAAAGAGGATAGATGGTTGAGGTTTTTTTTATACTACTTTTTCATTAACTAGGTGACTGTTAAGAAAAAATAACCACTATTAACGATAAATGGTAACTTTGACCATTTGATAGGGTCACGATGGATCTCGAAGGTTGACCATTGGTTAGGCAATATCCAATTGCACGTATGAAATGAAGATATACCAAATATATCATTCAGATGTCTCTAAGGTCACTATTAGTACTTGGTAATGACCTTTAGCATGAAGAAATCTCCAACAGGGTTCATGGGACTCATGGACCAAATATTTCACCCCATACTAGACCAATTCATGTTAGTCATTATCAATGATATCCCTGTGTACTTGGAATCTAAGGAGAAGCATCTGAGACACATGATTATAGTTCTATACATACTCCGAGAGAAATACATTTGTAGAAAACTCATGAAGTGTTAATAATGGATTTATGAGGTTTACTTTCTAGGACATGTTATTACATAAAATGTTCTGTTAGTGGACCTAGCCAAGGCCAAGAGAGTTTTAGCAATGGTTACAACAAGGAGTGTGATGGAGGTGTGGAGCATCCTTAGGATGAAAGAGTATTACCTGAGATCCATACTTGATTTCTCTAGGATTTTATCAGACATGCAATATTTCACCCAAAAGGGGCATCATTTTGTGTTTGTAGAGTACTTTCATCATGATTTTGAGGAATTGAGGTGGAGAATTCGAGCGATCTAATCTGGTGATTTCCATGGGTGTGGATCCAGTACAATGTGTTTGACAATGCAATAAGAACCAGGAATGGTTGTGTTCTAACATATAGTAAGGTAGTGATTACCTATGGATCACATCAGTTGAGACCACATGAGGAGAACTTTTAGACCCATGATCTTGAGGTAGCAATGAAAATCTACGCACTGAATATGAGGTGACACTATCTGATAGGTGGTCAGGTTATCCTCTATTCTGATAAAAAGAGTCTTAAGTTTATATTCTCTCATAAGGATGTAAGCATCAAATAGTGGTGATACATAATTTTCTTCTATGTCATGAATTCAAAATTTTTTATACTCCTGGGATGGTGAATGTAGAATCAAATCCTCTTAGTGGGTGAACTTGTGCGTAGTTTCTAAATAAGGCCTTAGAGTAGTTGGCCTCGTTTTAGTTATAATTTATGGATAGAGATGGAGTAGCTGACATCCAGTTAATGGTAATTACCCCCAGCAAATTATCAATGAGATAGGGGGAACATCTGGGGGACACTGACGATTTTACCTTACATACACAAATATCCACCGGAAAAGCTCCAGATGGAATTTTCTAGAGGTGGGGATCACTTCATTATTTAAAGTGGAAACATGATGGTACTAGTTATATTACAGGAGGAGATTATGACAGTGTTTCATAAACATCCTTTGGTAGTAAATCCAAGTGTGGAAAAGACATAACAGGACCAACAATGTTATTTTTGGTGTCCATTGGTCAAGAAGGGAGTTGGAGAGTTAGTCTCTTAATGCCTTAATTGTCACCATGTATTGGGTGAGCACCATGTTCCGGTGGGTTTAGCTCAATACCTTGAGGATTTATAATAGAAGTGGGATTTTATACCCATGGAATTAATGATGGTATTTCCATGTATTTCTCGGGGACATTCTTCCAACTGGGTGATCATAGACTGGTCTCAACTTGTTGGCCCACTTTTTAGCTATTCGAGAAAAATTTTATGTGGAGGTATTGGGGAATATATACTAGTAAAATATAATACGAATCCATGTAGTTACATTGATGATAATCTATAACCATTGTTATTGCTTCAAATATTGGTTATAGAAGGTATTTCATGGGGTTTTTTGAACTCAGTTGTAATTGATCACAAAGTTTCACCCGCAAACATATAACCAGATGAAGTAGAATATTCAGGTTCATGAGTGCATGATACAATCATGAATATAGGAAATTTTCCATAGTTATGAGTATCATTGACCACTGGTGGAGTTTTTGTACAGTATCAAAAACCATTCAACCATTGATATGTAACCATTCAAGTCTTTCTACAGAAAATGTACATTTCATCATATTGCTTGATTGAACCAGAAGAGTCGGCACTCATGGGCCAAGAGTGGTGTGACCAACTCCTAAAAATGTTAATATTATATAAGTGTGGATAAATACTTCATAGATCTATCAAATGTATTCTTTCTATATATTATGGAAGCCTTTGGACTTCATGTTTGGATAACATGGGTCAATATGGGATTTACCTCACCATGGATAACATAGATTTGGACATGCCGACAGGTTATCTCTAAGATTCACTGACCCATTCCATGTACTAGGTAGAGTTGTAACGGTGTTGTACCACATATCTCTAACTACACAGTTATACTGGGTACTCGATATCCTTCACATGTCGTAGTTGGGGTGGTACATGCATGACTCGTCACTTGTTATCAACTTGGGAGAGCTTGACATTAATAATGGAGCTACTTTTGTAGAGTACCCAATTGAGATTGGATATCATTATGGGAGTACCCATAAATTTTTATCTAATCCATTAGTGTGTTTTTATTGGTATCATGTGAATCTTGAGGACATAACATGGTAGTAGGAGGTTCAGATACATGTACAGTGCCCACAACTATTTGTGCTGCCTTATTTTATCTATTTGGGATGTAAATCCACATGGAAGAGAGAATGTAATTACTCAAATGATGATGTTGGAATATTCACATTTTTTTCTATATTTAAATGTTTTAAAACACATAATATTTAGAATTTATGTGAAATCTTGACATTTTCTATATTGGGATGAATTTTGTCCATAAATGAAAAAATGACTTAATTTTGGATTTTAACTATTCTATTTTTATTATGTATTTAGGTCATAATTTTTTTTAATGAATAAAATTGTTAAATTAATCTATTTTATTATTCAAACTGTATTTTTACTTATTTTTTACTTTTGGAGACAATGTTCAATCAATCTTATGGGGTACCAAAACTTGCTCACAATCCAGGCCTTGAAAACTGTGTACAGTTCTAGACATGTTTGAAGATTAGCTTTTATATAGAACAAGGATGGCCCAATAGAACTAAAATTCTACATGGATGTTGATAATAAATTATTTAACATATTCCATCAATAATTATATGGATAAATCCACCAGATTCATCGTCATTATTGAATGGGCCCTAGCTGCATTGGAATATAAAGGGTTAGCTAAAAAGAACTAATGTCTAGGATTAAAGTTGTCAGAACTCCTATATTGATTTCTTAATCATGGTGAACTTTTGATCGTATAATTGGAAGATAATTTCGAAACACATTTATCAATGTAACCTTTCCATTATTCATCCAATTATTTAGGGGGAAATGCAGTACAATCTGGAAACTAGAATTGGAGCCAAAATTTTTTCAAACCTTTTTCTATAAATTATCATCTCTTTCCCATTTCAATGTATATCCATTTCAAGGAATAAAAGGTTGAGTTTAGTTTCTGAAATAATTTTTTTTATTTTCAACATATTATTTCTTACTTATTATTCTTCTCCTATGTATTTATCTTCTCTTTCGTTGTCTATTTTGTTTTTCCCCATAGTGGTCTTTCTAATCTCTATGTAAGTGGAGAACTAACTTTCGTTGTCGTATTGTGCGGGAGTGGTGGTTCTTCAGTTCATTATTCCTAAATATTAATAATTTATTGTAATAATAATTTCTTTATTGTTGAAATTATTTCACTGTAGGGTTCACTCCGCTTTCTATAATTTTGAGTTCTTCTTCCCATTTTAATCTTTTTTCTCTTATTCATCATCATATTGTTGCATCCATGTTGGAGTAGCATTGTGGTGATGATGTGAGTGTGTATTATCTTTCACGTGGATGGTCGATGTGAGATAATAAAAATTAATGGTATGATTTTTAGTGATTAGTTAGATCTCAGCATTTTTTATAATATTGAGAATAAATATTTATACAGAATAATGACTTCATAACTACGATCTCCCAAGAAAGACAACAATTCATCACTAACATCTTTGTGTCATATGATCTACATTTTGTTTGGTTTTATTATTTGTTTTATTCCTTAAATAATATATATATATATATATATATATATTATGTTCATCCATTTCAAACTCATCATTTTTTACATTAGTTTTGTTATATTAATGATTTTTTAAATAGTGACTATAGAAGAATCAGTGTGTGTAAGCATCCTGTACGAGAGATAGACCCTAGGGTGAACACAATATTTCATTCGATAGTAGTAACAATTTATTGGTGAGGGATTAATTATAAATACCTCCAACCAATTTGGAGCCATTTTTGGGTAGTCTAATCACTTTCACACATTATTTTGTTTTAAAAAAATCATTAATTCCCAAAACTGGAAAAATGAACTTCATTGAATATCTTTATTTTCATGGTTCAAATATAAAATTTTAATGTATTTTTTCAAATTATTTTCATTTTAATAACATTTATGAGTCTATCAGACAATTATCTCATAACAGTCGATTGGATGATGATAAAAAAATGATAGAATACATGATGAAATTTTTTTATTTATTTAATTTTCTTTGAAGAAATTGGCATATCAAAATGTGTCTCAGTAAAAGGAATGTATTTTTTCAAAATATTTCTATTTAAGAGACTTGTGAGATAGAAAATATAATGAAACTAGACTCAAACCTATCTTTATAATTTCTAGAGGAAGATAAAGAAGATTACTTTCCATCTAATTCACATGTGGGAGATCAAGGTGAATTTGATGAATACTGGGAATATTTTATAGAAGATAGAATGATATGTTATTCTACTATCATTGATAATTATAAATCAGAACCTATCCATCCATCTATTAAATTGAAAATTAAGATCAAGATTCAATTGATGAGATTTTCATGACAATGGTCTGTCTTGAAGAGATAAATTTCTCGGTATGCATACTTGAAAGGTAAGATATAATTATTAATTCATCATGGTTAATCTTATTCAAGCTAAAATATTTTCTTATTTCATCCTTTTGTAAAATTTAAAACACAACACAAATAGATTAGGTATTTAATATTAAGGAATACACCAACCCTGTGGTTGTGGAAAAATAACAATAATTGATAGAGAAACATTTGGTGTGACTACCTCCTCTATAATAACACATATACCACATGGATGAGGAAACCAGAAAAGTAAAAATGGAGTACCAATATATTCATTTCTACCCCAAATTCACATCAAAATATTTCTTTTATCTCTTCTGAGGGTTGGTGTTATTTTTCTTTTCACCACGGGTTCTCACTTTTGTCATCTACTAATTGATGTCAAGAGAAATAAAATGAGGTAGTTTATAATAATGAAACCCAATCTACATTTATTTTGGGGTTAAACCACTAAAACTTCCTAACTACGGTCTATAGAATCCTAGCACCCCCATGGGGGTACGAACAATGTTCTATCCTATTTTTTTCATCTCTATTTTTCTTTATTTTCCATATGTTTTTTTCTATTTAATTCTTTATAGATTATGTGGTAGAATCTAGGAGTTTAACTCAATGATTCCACTAAAAATAATGTCCTGTTGTATCTCTCTATCACTTAGTTTTTTTGACATTATTTTTATTTTTAGGTGAGATGAAATTATGGGTAGTAAATTATATGTGTGGTGTAAGTGTGGAATGGATCAGTTTTTTTCGGGGATTAATTTAATTTGTCTTTTTCTATTTCATTTTTTGGAACCTTGAGCTTAAGTTAATATTCAAATCATTTTTCACGCATCATTTTGTTTTAATAAATGTGACATGATTTTTGAAGCACTAGATTTTATATGCTTTTTGATGTTGAATATTTTTTTCCTTGAATTGGTTTTTAATCATTTTTATGATTTTGATATAATATTATCATCCATGCCCAATAAACACAAGCTCAAAATATTTTCCTTGTACTATGTTGTATTCTAATCCATTTTCAAATATTTTTTCTAATACCCACACATTAATTAGTGAAACATTGATTTTTTGGGGGAACCATCACATGTTATTTTTTCTCATTCAATGAAATGGATTTTATTGAATTTTTTTTTACATTATTGAAGAACATGTTTGGAAATCCACATAAAAACGTCCTAGGTTTTTGTTTTGGGCCGAAAACCCCTCCGGATTTGAACTATTCAACTAGTGGTGATGTTACTTTCTTTTTCATTGATAGGAACTCAATTTCACGAATTCTGTTGGACTTAAATTGTGTTTTGGGTTATTTTAGAGGCCATAAGAGTGTCTCGGATGTCCGGAATGGTTTATGGAGAATTGGAGGTCTGAAGGCCATTTTTTTAGGAAGCATATGCATGTGGAATATTTTGAGAAACAATGTTACAGCTGGGGCACGACCGGGATGGCTCATCTGAAAAATTGGTTGTGGGATACCACACATTTTATATATGGTTTGTCAAACCGTTTAGGGTATTCATGCATACCTACAACCATAGGTAGTGGATTCCACACATTTTCCATACAATTGGGAAAATTGTGGGGGTAATCTGTGTGGCCAATGATGGGTGTTTATTTATTTTTTTTTTCCTATTTCTTCTTCAATACTTCTTGGTTTTGCACAATTGAGGAGAGACCCACTTTTCTCCATCCACTGGTTTTGATCTATTCTCTTTGTCTGACATCCATTCTGCAGTCCGTCAGAAGCTATAGTATATCCTTAGTAAGGCTAACCTTGCATATACCACTTCTTCATAGATCCATTTTCATATAGGCTGTTATTTTAGTCCGATCAAATTTTAGGGTAAAAGGACGAAACTTATATCTATGTCTACCCATATCGAATTTGAATTTAATATCGAACATTCCTACACCTATGAGTCTACGATAGGTGGTTCATATATTGTTTTTATTTTTCTCAGACCATCAGGGTAAAATCATTTTAGTGCAACATCGGGTTTAGAGTGAGACCATTCTATAGAATATTAAATTTTGTATTATACCATGTGGGGTGTTGTGGGCCTTACCTATACTGGGTATTATTGAGCGAGGATGAGTGAGTGGTTGTTACTCATTGGGATATTTTCTATGGGGTGATAAAATGTTTTTAAATTAATTTTAATGATTTAAACTGGTATGTTACAATTGGTAAGGCCTGATTTAGTGAATTAGAGGCGATCAAGGCCTCTACGATGATATATTAGAAATTGTTTATTAGTAAATTCATTCAATTTAATTTCAATTACTTGATTAATGTTATTTAATATGATTTAGATATATTTTAATCTCGATATTATATATGATGAGACCCTTTTGGTTGTGATGGGCTAGGCCTAAGGTTGGGATGGCATGGCCATCAAGATTGAGTGATGTTGATCAGTGTTTGGGTGTGTCCTGAGTTTTCATAGGTGGTATTGACCACATGATTGGGAATTATGGATGATGGTTCAAGAAATTAGGAATATCATGTTGGGAATGGCTTGACATTCATGGATGGAATGGGAATCCTACTTGAGCGACATGGTCATAGAGGATCAAGGGGATAGAGATGGTGTGGATTATGTTCTTATTTTGTTATTTCCAATCACCTATGATAGCCAATGTTCCTATTAAGTCATGCGCACACAGAATGACTATGTGATGTGGTGATTTTGACCACTCATGTGGGTAGAGTCCCCCGATATTTATGGTTTAGGTATTTATGGTTTGGGAGTTCATTCTATATAAATCCATGTATAATGTGAGGAACCTTTAGTTGATATCAATAATGATCTCGGGTTGCGGGATTAGGAACTCTATTATTTAGGATATGGGAATAGATATTTATTATATGATAGACATCATTGATCATAAAGTTTTCATTCCAAGGGCCAATGTGAGGTTTCATGTGGGGGGGTATAGGGGACTAGGATAATAATTTTTGGGTTTTCTATTTGGACGTCGGTACTTTGGGACATGAGGTGTGAGGAGGCATAGTTTGTTGGGCTATATGATTTGGTGGAACCAGAGGGTTCACCTGGACATTGTTACTACTATGGTACCATGGGACATGGTCCAATGACACTCTTTGCTTATGAGATTCTAACATTGGTTGAAGCAAGTGATACTCCCTGGTGGCTACTATGCTCCAATGGAGGTTGTGTTTATTATTGAATCACACAATTTACTTATCTTATATATTATTTTATAGATAAACACATATACTAGGTATGAACCATTGGTTGGTATCCTACATAGATTCAACTCACACACAATGCGGGCCCTTCAGGACTTGTGCATACTTTATGGATTTATGTACAGAAAAAGGATCTTTACTATGAGATGGATCATAGTATTGTTGGGCATGGAGATTGAAATTGACCTTGAGGTATCACCTAGCTGAAGTTTTACTTTTTCTTAGCTTTCACTCTTGTATTAGAATGCTAATTTTTATATAGCAACAGTGGTTATCCATGGTCTCCCTTTGTATATTAACAGGAATATCTTGCTATAGATTCCTTCCATGATTGTTTTAGTAGTGTTTACAATTGGTGTTTGGCATTGTGATCGTTTAATTTTTTTCTACTACTTCTGTTTAGTTAGATCTTTTGTTTTATATTGATTTTGTATTTTCTTCTGCTTTGAGGGTCTGGTTCGAGTCTAATCCGTCATTTATTTCCACTACAAGATATATAATTATTTTTAGACTAGTATATTATATATTACGTGAGGGTATATCCTCCCCTCTATACCTTTTTACTCCCTCACTACTATTCATTAGCCTTAGGCATTCGGGAAGGTGTGCCTAGGTCAAGTGGCACCCTGACTGTTAACATTGTTCGGGTGACCATTCGGGTCGGGGTTACTACAAGTGGTATCAAATGGTTTTCTTTTACCTCTTTTCATTGTATTACTATATGGGATTATGGTATACTAGAGATAGGATGTTATTGAATTGGATTTCGAACACATTCTTGGTTTTCTGCAGACCCATGTAGAAGGGATATGTTAAGTTACCTTGGAAGTTTATGTTATTTTCCTTTTTCTTAGATTACAGTTTATATGATTTCGACCAAGGTGGATTACTAGGTTTGTGATGATAACTAGTTGTGATTTGTGTCCCCTGACCTGGTGTGTTAAGGAAGAATTGGACCCTGGCACAATAAGGAAAGGCATTGTTGTTTGGCTAAATATTGAAACATTTTGAGGGTATTTCAAATTCATATATGCACATATGATTGGTGAATTCATAATACCGTGTGAATAATATCAAACACCATATGGACATTTCAAATTACAAGGTTTAAATTCATTTGAAATGTGAAATGTGATATTCCTTGCTTTAAATATAGATATAAAATGGAATGTTTCATGAGGTTTGGGCTCGACTCTTATAGGATAAGGCATGTATTATGATTCACATGATTTTGATCACCAGTATTTGGTGACTAGGTCATTAATTTGAGGCAATGTTGGCTATCAGGACATGCATGGCTCAGGGATATTGGGATACTAGGCTCTAGTAAGGGTGAGTAAGGAGGCCATGAGGCTAGGATTATTTGGGAATGGTTGTGATGGGGGAGAGTATGGTTAGTTGTCATACGTTGTTGTTTTACTGATTTTCCTATCTACATTATATATATATGGTTTGTCTATCCATTTAATGGAATTCAGCGAGTTCCTCCTAGACTGCTAAGATAGATCATCAGGTGGGTGATGTTATAGTGATCTAGGATAACGATCAGGTTTAGACCCAAGAGGGGAAAATAGAACAAGAGCTGCAGGTATCGGCTTAGGGACATGCTCAAGTTCAAGATACAATATAGGCAGGGTAGATTCTAATTTTGATAGCATTTGGGCCAGGGATAAACAAGAAGATCTAATCTCTCATAGTATACATTTTTAAGGGAATTTAAAGAGTTTCCCAGGGAACAGATCCCTCTATGTCCTATCTTATGGGGGAGTTCCATTCAAGATACCCACTGCTTTTTCTGGGTGTGTGTGGTCTGCAGGTGAGTGAGAATTGGATAGAGAGAATTCATATGTTTTGGAGAAGCAGGATATGCCTCCAGGACGGAGGGTTATGTAAAAGATTAATATGCTCAGAGGACCGGAGAAATGATGGTGGGATGTATAGGTTCAAGCTCACAGAAACGTGGGACTATCCTGGAAGTACATTGAGGACAATTCCTTCAGCACTTTTTCCATGAGATGCTGAGGTCGGAGAGAGCTCTGGTGTTCTTGAGCCTTCAGTAGGGTGACAATTCAGTTAGGAAATATGCTTCAACATTCACTGAGATATCTTTCTCTGTACAAGGTCTGGTAATAGATGATACCTCGAGGGTGAGTCACTTCGAAGATGGGTAATGAAACCCCATTCGGGTGTAGATAAACATCTTTATATAGGATTTTTTTTCTCAGAGGAATTGAATCAGGTACTCATATTTGAGGGTAACATGATGGACTGGTCTCACTTAATCTTGGTGGTGACCTCAGGGGATTTTTCAAATGGTAGGAATCAATTTCAGGATGAGTTCGAATATGGAGGTTTGTCCAAGGACTTAAAAGGACCACCTAGTGGTAGCTCTACAGTGTTTTTCACTCAGTGTGGGAAACCATGGCATGTTCAGAAATCATGTGAGAAGCTTCCAAAGGAGTGTCGGGTGTGTGGGAAGGTAAGTTATCTTGATAGTTTCTGTAGGAAAACTTTTCAGGCAGCTAGTAGATAGGGATCGAGGCATGTTCGGGCTTCATATACTGATTCATTACTCTTATGTAGAGGGGGTATATATGGTTCATCTACACGTGGAGGACGTGGAAGATATAATGGAACCCTGATGTGGTTTTAGTGGATAGTGGCTGGTGCAACACCATTGGGAGGATAGGCTTCAAGAGTCCGTGTGTCAAGCTAGGTCCGTGAAGTGGATATGCTAGGGGCTAAGCAGTATGTCGTGGGTGATGTTGTGGAATTATTTTTTTTCTTTAGGGATTTCTTATTGATTTATATTTTTTTTCAGTACATTAGGTGCACATGATGTATATGGATTGTCCATATGTTGTTCATTGGGTTGGAACCATTATTTGTTTGTTATTATATATATGAGTTTCCTTGAGCATCTGGAGCCTCATTGAATGTAGGTTACATGTGGTTCCTTGGGAATCAGGAGCATCATTGGATGTGGGTTACTTATGGTGACTTGGGAATTGGTGAATCCAATGGATGAAAGTTACTTGAGGTTTAAGTCACCAATTTTTTTTAGGATCCCAAGTATGAGGTACCTCAATATTTAATGGGTGTGATGGGATCATGGCGGTCACTAATATTGTGATAGTTATGATTGGGTGTCGAAAGTAACACTAGATCACCTGATGAGGTTCAGGTGTGAAGATTTATCACTATACAACCACAAGTATTAAAATAGGTCTTTGGGCCTTGATAGATCTGAGTATTGGTTAGTTTGGGAATATGTAACGAAATTCTTATGGTGAGGAGCCCCTTGATGAATTTGTCATGAACCCTTGTGACAGGGGTACATTGAGTTTTATTAAAGGGTTGTGTGTGTCTAGAACCATCTTTGGGTTTTTATTGAAAGCTCAAGAACAAGTTATGTCAAGGGGAGGATATTGTAATGTCCCGCATATTTTAGTTGAGTAAAAAACCCTCCAGATTTGAAATTTTAAACTACTAGCTATGAAACGTTTTGTTTTGTTGTTCAGAACACAATTAAAATAGTTCTGTTGGCCTCAACATGGTGGTTTTGGGTTGGTTTATAGGCTAGGAATGTTTCATGGGTGTTCGTAATGGTTTCTGGAGCATCGGAGACCTGATGGCCTAGTTTTAGGGAATCAGGTGCAAGGGCACAGTTTTGGGAAACTGTGCGAGTGAAGGGGAATAACCATGCAGACTCTTTTAAAAACATTGTAGAGGGATACCACATGGGTTTTCACACCTTTCTATGTATTCATGATGAAATCTAGCCTTAGGCAGTGGATTCCACATGGTTTCTGCACGGTTCAGAAAATCATGTGGGTAAACCACGCGACTAGTGCTGCGAGTTTTTTTTATTTTTTCTTTATCCTATTTAATCTTTATTTTTAATTATTTATTCATTGATGGTTTTTCATAGTATGGTAGATCCTCCCTTTGCTTCTTGCACTAGTTTTTATCCAGCCTCTCTGTCCGACCACTCCTATTCGATCCTTCAGAAGCTATAGGATCACCTCAATATGGCTAGCCCCACATGTAACTCTTCTTCTATGATCCTTTATCTTACAGAACACCATTTTGATCCAAGGCAGTATTAAGGTTATGATGAAAACTCTGATGTACATTGAACTAACTTGAATGGGGCATTGATATTGGATGTTCATAGGCTTACGATTCTAATGTAGTCGTTTCATACATTGTTTTGAGTTTTTACGAAATTTGAGGGTTTTAGCTTTTTAGTGTAATGGTGGGTTTTGATAGAGTCCCTGATATAGAAGTTTAAATTGATTTTAAGACCATTTGGGGTGTCGTGGTCATGTCCTATACCTATTATTCTTGAGTGAGATCAGGCGAGAAGCCATTTCCCATTGGGATATTTTGATTGGGGTTTGAAAATTGGTTTTAAATTAATTGTTTGCATTTAAACTGTTATGCTTTAACTTTTAAAGGTTAATTAAAAAAATTAAAGGCTTCCAGGTCTTCTATGATGATATGTTTGAACTGGTATCTTATGAAATTTATTTTTTTTATAAATTGATTTTCTTGTTTAATGTTCTATAATTTTTTTAATATATATGTGATGCTCGATATTACATATTCCATGACACATGGTGTTGGGATGAGAAAGGCTCAAGGTTGGGATTGCATTACCATCGAGATTGGGTGATATTTATCACTATTTAGGAATGGGCCAGGTTTGATTTGGTGGTTTTGACCACAGGATTGGGCGTTGTGGGCATTAGTTTGAGGATGTGCGACTCTCTAGTCGGGCATGGCCTAGGATACTTTTATGGAAAGGCCATCAGTTTTTGAATGAAATTGTCATAGGGGTATGATGTGCTAGAGATAGTGTGGATGAGCATCTTTTTTGGTGATTTTCACTCACTCAAAATGGACAAAGAGCCGATTGAGTCAAGTTCACATAAGTTGAATCCTTGTTGAGGTGGTTTTGACAACTAATGTTGGTAGAGTCCCCCGATTGTTATGACTTAGGTATTTATGGTTTGGTGTGATTGTTGTTGAAAGACATCTGGAAGGATACGAGCATTCATTTGATATCAATGAGGCTATCGATTTGGGGGATGCGGTTTTCCATGATTTCGTCCAAGGGACTAGAGATTTATTTTAGGACAGACATCATTGTTCCTCAGGTTTTCATTCTAAGGGAAAATGTGAGCTTTCGAGAAAGGGTATATGGGACAAGGACATTATTGTTTGAGAGTGCCTTTGGGATGTTAATACTTTCCGACATGAGGTGTTTGGGGCCACGTGGTGTGAGTCTATATGATTGATTTGTAACGTAAGGGTTCACAATGACATTATAACTATAGGGGTATCTTGGGCGGTGTGGAAAATATATCTATTTTCTTCTGAGATTCATCTGTTGTCCGAAGTAGGTTATACTCACTGGTGGCTATTTAGAACCATTAGAGGTTGGGTTTATTACAACATCATAGTGTTTAATTCTCTTAAATATTATTTTCTGCATAAACAAATATATCATGTTTGATGCATTGGGTGGTATCCTACTAAGATTCATCCCACACTCTACATAGGACCTTGAGGATTCATGTACAAATTATGGATTTACATTCTAGAAAGGGATCATCCTTAGGAGCTGGATCATACCACCATTTGGCATGCTGATTGTCATGGACCTTGAGGTCGAGGCTAGCTGGAGTTTTTTTAGATTTCACTCACATATTAGCATGCTTATTTTGTATGTTACTACATTGTTTAGCCATGAGTGCCTTTTTT
This sequence comes from Viscum album, assembly GCA_963277665.1. NCBI lineage: Eukaryota > Viridiplantae > Streptophyta > Magnoliopsida > Santalales > Viscaceae > Viscum > Viscum album. Next base: position 1,024,853 of record CAUJRU010000118.1, read on the forward strand.
GAATATTGATATGTATGAATTTTTATGGATGATTTTTTTTGTTATAGTGGTGTTTACATGTGGTGTTTGGAATCTTTATCTATTTATATTATGCTACATCTTCTATTTATAGTCACTTCCTTTGTTTATTGATATTGGATGTGCTTCTACTCTTCATGTCTAGTTAGAGTCTGCGGAGTCATTTATATATGAATCATGTCATCTTATTATTCTCTAACTAGTATACTATCTATTCCTATAGGGTATATCCTACCCATTATACATGTTTACATCCTCACTTCTATTCAGCAGCCTTTGGCAATCGAGGAGGTGCACCTAAGGCCAGTGGAACCTAGCCCATTATCACTATTTAGGGGGATATTGAGTTTGGTAGTACTAAAAAATAAATATCTTGAGACTCACCCTTACATATATACATCATTATCCCTTTTGATGATAGGAATTTCCATGATGTTTTAAGACAGATTACAAGACGATTTTTACAAATCAACCAAAACTCTTGGTATTTTTCATTGATATTCTATGTTTCAGTATGTGGGTTGGGATTTTCATCTGTGACCTTTGCTATTTATTTCATTTGTTAGTGGTGTGAGGTGTGTGTAATAATATTGGGTAGTGGTTAATGAGATAATTGATCTTGGATCATCATGTAATTTCTATTTATTTGGTTTATCTAGTTCCCCTATAAAAAATTATTGAAAAAAATTGAAAAAAATTAAAAAATATGGAGATAATCTATAATTTTTCATTTTATTTCATTGTATAAATCATATATTTCTCTAAAATAAAGGAAATTATTTTCATTATTTCATTTTATTCAATTTTCATCCCATATTCCATGAAAAAAACAAATAATAATAATAATGGTGTTTCTTTCTAGGGAATTTCAAAAAATTATAAAAATTGGAGAAAATGGATGATATTATTCATTGTAATAATTTCTGGTATGATATACAATGTAATAAAAAACGGGTTTTCGGTTGTGTTTCACACATTCAAGGGTATTTGAGTATCTTCTTTTGTTTTCACATGATTATTCTTGTATTGTACTTAAGAGTCAAATCCTCCGCTTTTCATCTTTAAATATTTAATCATTCTACAACCAAACCTAAGACATAGAATTAAACTTGAAAAAGACCTCATTATTGAAAATATTTTCATCTATCACTCTATTGAGATATGATAATTTTCACATGACTCTGGTGATACATTCATTTTCCATGTATTAGCATAACTCTGGATTTAAATTTTCATTGAGTTATTAGTGACATAAAATTCAATGTGAGGTAGCTTGTGATTCAGATGTGGATGTATTTATGAGGTTGAAAAAATATAAATGTGAGGAATTAAAAGAGAAGGATATTTTTTACAGATAAGTGAAATGATATAATTCTCTTTTGGAAGTGATCATGGATGTTTTCTTGTTTTTTATTATTATATGGATTATGAATTAAATATATGATGATTTCTTGGGAGTACAATGGTTATGTGTGGTTAGAGTGATGAATTTATCATTTTCTTATATTTTATTCAGTAATTCGATGTTTTAAAAAACAGAAAGTGATATTTTTTGGGATTATGTCATATTTTTTTGATTTAGAAAAGGTTTGATATTATATGAAAAAATGGAATATTTTTGGATTTTAGAAATTATATTTTTTATTCTATATTTTGGTCATAAAAATTTATAAACTAAATAAAATTAAGAAATTCATTTTTTTAGAATTAAATACATATTGTCCATCATTTAATCATTCGGTAGCCAATTTTCAATCCATCTTAAAGAGTCCCAAAATAAACTCACAATCTAGTCTTCAACAACTAATTACATATATGCATATGTTTGAATATGTGATTATATCTCGAACTGGGACATCCTAATGAATCTAAAATTATACATGGAGCTTGATAATGAATTAATTAAAATCTTTCATCAATATTTATGTACATTAATTCTTCATTTTGATGTTTATTATTGTGTGGGAATTTTTTGTATTGGAATACGAAGGGTCACCTAGACACAATTAAAATATCAGTGTAAATATTTCATAACTCATATATGTAGTGCCCAGTAATTGTTAAACATTGAGTGTTAAGTTGGGAGATAATTTATATAAACATTCATGAGTGACCATTTGAAATATTTGGAAATTTATTTGGGGTGAAATCGATCACATTCTAGAAGAAAAAATTGGATACAACTCTTTTTCAAAACATTTTCTACAAATTTTCATCTTTTCTCCCAGTTCAAAGGATATCCATTTATAGGGGTTATATTGGATATTATTTTTTTAATTGTTTTTTAAAATTTCATTATTTTTAGCTTGTTTAATATTCTTCATCTGTGTATTCCAATTCTCTTTCATTTTCTATTTTCTATTTTCCTGTCATGATCCTTCTAATATCCATGAATGTGGAGAACTAAATTACATTGTTGTTCGATGGGAAATGGTGGTTCTTGTGTTTTTTATGCCTAAATGATTATATTTATTTTATTTTAACAATTTCAGTACTATTTATACTTTTTTGGTGTAGGGTTCACTCCATATTCACAATTATTGAGTTCTTCTTCTTGATGTATTCTTCTTCCTCTAATTCATCATTATAATGTTGCATCAAGAGTACAGTTTAATTTTGGTGATGTTATGAGTGAGTATTATTTTAAATGGAGAGGTTAGTTGTGATATAATAAAAATTAAATGGAAGGTTTGGAGTGATATGGTTGATCTCAAAATCTAGAACATATTGGGAATATATATTTTTAATGGAAAATGATTTCATCACCATGATCTCCCATGAATAAAAATGATTATTTACTAACTTATTTGTATATTTTCTTCTCCATTGTGTTTTTTTATTATGTTTTTTATTGAATAAATATATATATATATATATATATTATTTTCATGAAATTATATCACCTAATTTTATATTAGTTTAGTAATATGATAATTTGTTTTCAAATCATGACATTATAAAAGTCATCGTCTATAAGAGGCCTCTGTCAGAATTTGACCATAGGGTGAAAAATATATTGAATTATTTGGTAATAATATTTTATTGGTGAGGTATTCAAAAAACACTCTCTCTCCATTTTATTTTCCATGAATTATTTTTTGGATATTGGCTGGATTATTTTTTAGACCATGTGTAGAGAAGGAATGTCATTCTAAGGCTCAGTGTGGTCAAAGTGAATGCTTGAAATATTTTAAATATATTATATATCACATTCATTCAATTTTATTGAAAACATATAATAACATATAAAGGGGGGAAAATCAGAAATTTGAGGGCACTATTGAGTTTAGAACATGGGTTTTACCGTATAAATGATATATTTATTTTTATATGGGCTGTTTAAGAAATGGTCATCGCATACAATAAATGAATAAAATAATTAATTATTTTATTTTATTTTATTTCATTGACTTAGTGACCTATCCTCTTCTATTAATAAATAGTTTTATGGAATTCTTAAGTTTAGTTCTTAAAACTTAAAATTCCCTAATACCTTCAAAGATTCATCGAAAAAGATTCCATTGGAGGATGACGATCAATTCAAAGATCAAAAAATAGTGTGAGATGAAGTAATAGTATCTTTGCAATGATCATGTAACATATCCTTTTTTCATTAGTAATTGATCTGATTTGATGTATGTCATTTTTTTATTTGGTTTTCTTTCACATTTTTTGGTTTCTAAGATTTAATGTGAATCAATTGACCAATGGATTGATTCTTGGATTAGTATTTTATGAGATGAAATTATATTAGGGATGTATTGTGAAAATTTCTTTTAGATTAATTTTTATCTCTACATTCATCATTTTAATTAAAATGACTCGAGGTTAACATAATCATCAAACTAGATCTATTCCTCCTAGTTTTTCTCAGGCTTTTCTCCCCTGAATCTTGGTTCATCACAGGTGTTCTTTGTTTGGTATGTGGTTCATCATCCACTATGAAATAAAACATTTTACACCCATTTCATGGATCAATGGTTCAGAAATCATTGATCTGTGATAAAAAAACATGATGGTGATGCGATATTGAAAGAAATAATGAATCAGATGATTTAGGTACCTGATTCTCATGTTCATCAGTGCACAACCAAGAAGAAAGAATGAGGAAATTTTATAATAGATTGGAAGGCCTGATTCTGGTGAATTTATATGGTGATACTGAGATGGATACCTGATTCCTAATGATATTGAGGATAGATTTTATGGCAATAATATATAGATCATGTGAAAAAGGAAGAATCAATGTTTCTGAATAAAACCAATCCAAATAATGTGTGATTTAGGATTAAACAGACTGTCAGGTCCTTATATAAAATTATATGGTTCTAGAATATTATTATGATTCATAGGATATGTGATAGGTCACATGGAATTTGATCTCTCCTTGATGGAACAGTAGGTACATCATTGGGTACATAGACATGGTCTAGATAACACCGACATGGGAGTGTCATGTACTCTCACATAGACATGGAATGGATAGGTGTACAAATTAATACACATGTGTTGGTACATGGGTAGAGTACATTTTCAGCCACACACCATGTACTGTTACATGAACATAGACACAAATAGTAGTTGTTTACACATGCATTACCTTGGGTCCAAGGGACCTAGCATATGACCCTACTACAAACCATGTACTCCCTTGATTTTGCATTGGACCCATTTTCCCTTGTATATTAGAAACATTTCATTAGGGTGCATTCCACATATCCTTTCCCTAATGGTGAGCATGTAATAACCTCCAACATATAGGAAAAAAATCCCTTTAGTAGGATATCTTTGATAGAGTTTTTGGAATCCTTCCATGAGTCCCAGCGTGAGATCCTCTATTCATCTTCATTACATATGTGGATTTCTTCCGATCATCATGAATAACAATATAAGGGAATTTATCCTCTATTTAGTTGGATAATCTAGATTGAGTTGTTGGTATACCCCATGACCTTCGGTATGATCCTCATATATGTAATATATCTCTTCCTACATTCAATGCGTACGTCCTATGGTGTGACCTGATGAGTATTACCTTTGGGATAGATGTCATAAGTTCTTTTAGACTTGTGGTGTGTGTTCTCTAAAATGACAACATTTTTGAACCTTCGTGATAGAATCCTAGGATAGAATTATAGTGGTGACTTACCTTCAAACTAGGTGTATTTGATGAGTATATCTGAATATTTTTGTATATATTCTATAGATATAGACCTATTTAGAGATAACTATTATTCATTTGGTGTATTCTTTGTGATTTTGGGGAAACCTAATTGGTATTGTTATACTCACCCCTACACGGGGTTTTCCTGCACATGTCGTTTCTTGTGAATATGGTCATCCTTTTTATAAATTCCAAGGACCATGACTATATAGTGCTTAGTGAGACCATAAATACCATGGTGTGTTCCTTCAAAATATCGATTACAGTACCTATCTTCACTTTCAGGTCGTAATGATTTTCAAACTCTTTGATATGGTCTTGTATATGGACATGGTTACATTCAATTACATCCTGTCCTATTATAGTTGTGGGATTTTGAAGTATTCATGATTGGTTATTTAGTTTTTTTAAATTTTGACATTGTTTTGGATTGTATATGTTTGTTTATTTGCATAGGTACATAGGCTAAGGCCTCTAACATTATATGTATGCCTACTAAGAACTAGTCTCTAGCCCCTAGCCTTTCAGAGGAGGGATTGGGGAGTCACAACACGAGCCACATTGTGAAGATTTAGGGAATATATTTTGAAAAAGAATATATCATTAAAGGATAGAAGATACTTCCATTGGTGCATTGAATAAGGGGAGTATAATTTTGTTGTGTATTTTCAACAAAATCCAAAGGGGATTATTGATAGAAATCCCAAATGACTAATATAGGATTTTTTGACAATAAGGATGGAAAAGGTTGTTGATAATATGATTTTCGTGTTTGATTGGAATTAAAATAATCAAGGATGATGACTAATATGGGAATTTTTATATCAATGATGCATGTTTTATTTTCTAAAAACCCACGTGGAAGATACCATTGTAGTGAATTGTTGTTCGGGAGATTGTTTGAACCCAAAGTGATGGTCAAGGACTGTTTTGACAATTAGATTCATTGTTATACATGTTTAATTGATGAAAATTTTCTTAATGGTGAATGAGATAAGTATGAACATTCATAAGGGTAGCATGTGATCTTATGTAAGGGTATCCTTCCATATATAAGGATAAAATGGATTGTTTTGTAAAGGGAGCATTCCATGAATAAAGCTAGAAAGTAATATTACATAATTGTTGAATTCATTACATATAGGTAGCGTCATTCATCCATTTATGTTTATATGCAGTGTCATGGATGCTATATTAGGGTGCCTTTCATTGCCTAAGGGTCTCATGAATTTTCCAAGATAGGGTACAAGAGGAGTCTTGGAGGCTATGTAAGGGTACTAATGTAACTCTATGAGGATGAGTAATGGTACCTGTGTAAGGGTACCTAAGAAAGGGTAACAAGGCTATGTAAGGGTATTTTACATGAAAAATGTTATAGGAAGAGTCTTTTAAAATTTATTTGGATGTCCTGCATAGTGGAATGTGGATTGTTTCATGCTCCCTACATCTTAAAATAATATATCACAATGTAGCCTTCATGATGATGAATTTTAGAGAGTTTTTACATGCCACAGAGCAAGCTCTTTCACTGTATAAGCTGTTTGAAATGAGTTTATAGTGATGGTCACACCAAAAATAAACTATCGTGTTATAAGATAAAGGGGTTTTCACCATGGAGCATATGTCTATGAGACAATGGTGAGTGTGTATTATATTCATCATACTACAATTTATGAAGAGTATAAACTATATAGAATAAGATATATTATAGAAGATGGTGATGTACTATGAAAAACTAACTATGTATGTGGGAAAAATCAATCAAGGTGTCTTCTCGGTATGTTTTGGGTGTTATTATGTTTATTGACAAGGCCAGATGATAAGAAATAAGTATGAATGGTGTTTGCTGATGCAAGTGTTTATGGTGGTGAAGTTTCCTAGTGCTTGACAATTTTATGGGCATCAAGTCAGGAGTTTTTTTGATAATGGAAGGATTTCTACATAAGGAGTGAACATGATGAAAAATGGAGAAGGAAGGTATCCAAGGAATTGAACCACATAGCAAGGTACATGAGAATAATACCATGTTTTGTGAATGGTGTGCATACCATGACGTCTAGTATGCAGATTGAATAGGAGGTATGAGGAACAATTTGCAGAATGCAACGAGTTTGCAGAAGTAGATTGTGGGATGGAATGTATTTCACAGAAAAGGCTTGTCATATGCGGAAGGTATGCAGTACGTTGGATATATTTTCATTTATGTAAATGAAGAAGTGATTTTAGAAAAACATTAAAGGAAATAATTTGTGAGAATGTGATGGTGATCTGAGCAACTGTGAAAGAGGAATGATTGTTAACAGGCTTTATAGGGATGAACTCTATGTAGGTAATGGGGTATGTATTGGAGGTAGTACCACATTTAAGATTTGGTAATTCTCAATTTAGTGGATTATGTCGATCTATTTTCCTTTATAAGTTGTGTTAATTGCATAATTTAGTAAGAGTTATTTTCATAAGAAAATATCTTTTCCCTCAGAAATAGGCTACGTTTGACGTAGTTCATGAGGAATAATTCCACAATGAGTGAAGTGGTTTGTGCAGAAGCAATTCAACTGAAATTTGTTCAGAGAACAATAGCCCGAAAAGGACATGGTACAAGGAGTAGGAATATGTTGTGCGCAGAAGAGGCAATCTGTGTAGCATACTTGTTACCCAATATGTGTAGGAAGCATGGTGGTACGTTATGGAGGCTAGGTTGTTCGTAGAGGACTCATGGGAGCCTGAAAATGCCCAAAAGTAGTTCTTGAAAGAAATTTATGCTACCCTAACAGTACACAAAAAGTATATTTCATCTACTAGTGAAAAAGGGACATCAATAGAGCATCTGGATATAGTTGAGGGTGCATGCTTTCAGGAAATTCAGCGGACCTACATGTACATAAACTGTGTGTGGATCCCTTCCAGGAGTAGTGAGCGAAGAAAGAGGAAGATAGTGGTCCTTTCAATTAGTAGTGAGATAAATAAAAATACATGTGAAGTAATCCTTGGGAATGAAATGAGAAGACCCTTAATATTATAAAGGAAGTGACCATAGGAATTGAATATCCAACCCAAAAATTGTAACTGGATGTGAGGTTTAGTGTATTTTTTATATTGGAATATCGCCTTTGTATGACTCTTAGACATAGCCTAATGAAGGAGAACTATGTAAAATCGATGTGTCATGTGCATGATTTCATTTCTATTTATATATTCCCATTAATTAAATGGAGAAGTGTTTTTGTTTAATAATGATACAAGATAGGAATGGGTTGTAGTTTTAATTTATCAAACCATAATTCACCCCCAGAGTCTTTGACCTAGTGGACCTAACAATTGGTATGAAAGGGAAAGGTTAAAAGATAGTGGTTCTCTCTTAGTATAAGAAATAATGGTGGTTAATTACAAATGGATTCTAATATTTTATGGGAAAAATTTCCAACTTTGGATGATTCAGAAACAATACTACTTCCAATCATTATGAATGTATGTCTTCATAAAAGCTAAGTGGAATATCAGCCGATATCAATAGTGGTTCTTTATCAGAAGCTCAAATAAGGTACATGGATGCTAATTCTAAAGGGGTCAATGATTTACAGGATCTCGATAAAATACAATTTATAAGAAGCTTATTTCATGTAAAACATCACATCCTATCTGGGAAAAATTGTTGAATATTTATGAGTGAGGCTCAAAAGTGAGAGAAGAAATGTTGGATGTTTTATGGAACAAGTATGAAGATCTTAGAATAAACCCCAATGAGTCTGCTAATTCATTTTAAATAGGGTAAATTATATTGGGGAAGTCATGCAGTTTAATGGGGATGTCATTGAAGATATACATATTATGAATCATATCTAGAGGAAACGTCAACCTCAATTCAATACAAAATTTTCACTATTGGAAGATAAAAATCCAAATAACTGACACTGGATAACATTCACATTACCACTGTATCATATGAAATGAGAAATGATGATAATGATGAAATCGAAAAGGGGGTGTCTAAGGAAGATTCATTCAAGGCCATGAACAATTTCTTTTTTTACGATAGTTAGGAGTATAATAATTTGGAGTATTTCATGTCATTTCTCTCTTCAAATCTACAAATAGGAACTTGAATGTTAAAAGGTAAATTTACAATTGAATTCATTCGATGTGGAAAGACTGTACGTTTTTCATTAAAGTGTCCAACAAAGTATGAAGATGGAAATGTATACAATAAAGAAATTCCATAAGAGAAGAATTCATCTAGTGAGAAATACATGATAATTTATAAGATATTTTTCATTATAGAGAAAAATCTTCTTCAAAAAGAAGATTAAATTCCTGAAAAAGATGATGAAAAATATTTGGATTATTGTATGGGTCATAAAGTTGTTTATTTGTTGGTAGGATATGGAAATTCATTAACAAGAGAATAAAAAAATAATAAAGATTGAGAAATATGGAAGAGTTTATCTTTAGAGTGAATTAAAAGTTTCTCTTAAAGAGATAGATGTTTGGAGATCCAAAACAAAGAAATATAACAATGTTGTTTATGTTGAAAAACTATATATAAAGTAGCAAGAAGAAGGGAATTTTGAGATAAATGAAGAAATTCAAAAATGGATGTTCGCAATGTCAGAGAGCTTGAAAATGTGGTTGAGTACAAACTAAAAATTAAAGAACTGATAAGAGAGATTAATAGTTCGATTGAAACTGGAAAATATCAAATCAAGGGTATCAAAGAACATGAAGTGGAAGCCATTTTCTTGAAACAAAGTGAAATAGATCCAGAAATGTTTTTTAATCATAGGGCTACATCAAGAAAGTAGATAAAAATGGAACCAAAAAAGATGAAATTTAAGTATAGTTTTAAAGAATAAAATAAGAAACAGTCAAATTAAAATAATAATGCAGGTATGGGGCTTGATAAAAAACTGATAGAAGTAATGATTGAAGTCATACCACAAGCACCCTCTTTGAGTTTAAATATTTATTTGGGTACGAAGTACAATCATTGTATTTAGAGAACCCAAGGGACAAATAGTGGTGCATTATTTCCACACATCAACATACTCTACATAAGATTCTACTGTTTTAGAAATATGCGACACTCACAATATAATTATTCCATAGAAAATATGTATCAAAGGGAACATGAATAACATACAAAATCATATAGAGCACAATTTTATAGGTCATCATTCGATTGTCATTATTTTATGTGTATAGGATTTAGACACATGGAATGATATAGCTCATCAACCATATTGAGGGATGTGTCAATGTAGTCTAAGATTAGTTATAAGATATTAAATAATGTATCATCAAATGATATGAAAATGAAAAATTAATTTTCAGATCTACATGATGAATTTGGTCTGTCATATTTCACGTAATCTCAAGAGTATCAATCCATACCATGTATGAAGTCAAAAAAATGACCAAAATATAAAATATATAAGCAGGTAGTGGTTGTAGAAATTTCATTTAGGGCATTAGATCACACTGGGATATAGATCATTGATATTGGATCCATGTCGCATATTCTAGGAAACAAGGATCTGGTGACGATAATCAGGTATCATAAATACTGTGTATTATGGTTTTGAAATAATGAAGGGTTAAAAGTTATTTGTTCTAGTAAAGCAAATTTGTGGAAAAAGACATGAGACGTGAAAATGTCTTGGTTATTGATGGTCTTAGTCACAACATGTTATGTGTAAGTCAATTGTGTGACTCAGAACATGTCAAATGATTTTCCATGAAATTGTGTGTCATTAAGGAAAAATAGGGTTTTGTTATGTAGTCATGAAAGTGAATAAAAGGGAATACCTACCATGTGAGTGGAGAAGAAGACATGTGATTTCTGTCCAAGCAAAAAAGAAAATATGTTGCAGCATAAGTTTCTTGGACACTTAATCCAAATATCCTTGGATGATCTATTGAAATATGATGTTGCTAGAGATCTCCCTAGATTTTCACGTGATCATACACATACGTGTGATGCCTTCCAAAAAAGGAAGTTCACTAAAATGAAAAATAAGTAAAAAGTGAAATGGTCAAAAAAAATTGATTGATTTGGTTCATATTAATGTGTGTGGACCAATATCCCCAATATATCTAAATGGGATGAGATAATATGTTCCCTTATTTGACGATTATAGGAGAATAACATGAGTGTCAATCATTACCCACCAGTTAGAGGTATTCAGATTCATTAAAATATATTGACAAGAAGTTGAAACGATATTATGTCAAATAATTCAAAAGATCTGAATAGATAATTAAACAGAGTTCACAAATTTCCATGTGGAGGATTATCTAAAAAAAATTCAGATAAGGAATCATGTTTCTGCGATAAAAACTCCTTAGTATAATGGATTAGTTGAGAAGAGATATTGGATTATCAACAACAATGCCCGAAAATTGATCATTGAGAAAGACATTCTTAATAAATTTTGGTAAAAAGTGGTAATAACAGTAGTCAAAACACAAAATAGAGAATTAATAATTCCAAAAGAAGAAAAACTCCATATGAGATATTTTATGGAAGGAATCCATTATAGATGTACTATTGACTCTTTAGATGTAATTGCTTCATTCTCAATAAGGATAAACATTGGATGTTTAAATCCCATGAAGATAAAGGGTTATTTCTAGGAAACTCAATGATAATAAAATCATATTAATGCATCAACAAGACTCATGGAAATATTTTTGTAATTCAAAATGTAATGATTGTGGATAATGATTAGAATCTTAAAAAAATACACAATCATCCTTAGGATGGCAGTGATGATGAAATTAGAAGATTGGTTGATTCTCTAGTTCTAGAGGCTGATTCAGAAGAAGGCTCGGATGATTCCAATGTTTATATCAATTTAATATCTACACAATTATAGAAGAGAATAGCTGGAATTGATAGAAAGAAAATAATTGGTGATCAGACAGATCCAGTGTAGATAAAGAGGATGAAGACTCTACAGTAAGAATCATACGTATCACAGGTAGAGCCTAAATGTTTTTATGATGTAGCTAGTTGTGAGAATTGGTTCTAGGAAATAAATGAAGAGCTTGAAAAAATTTAGAAAAACCATATATGGGATATTGTTTCGAGACCAACAAAAAGAATGTTATTAGAAGAAAATGGGTCTTTTATTACAAAATAAATGAAGATGGTGTGGTGATTCGAAATAATAAATGACTAGTTAGAAAAGGATACTCCAATATTGAAGTAATTGATGTGGATGAAACATTTTCACTTGTTCCAAGTATAGATACAATCAGATTATTCATGTCCATAACAATGCATTGAAATGTCAAGGTTTTCTAGACGGACGTCAAGTTATCATTTCTGAAATGGGTTCTAGAATCTGAATTTTAAATTGAGTAGACAAATATTTTTCTTATTCTTGATGATGATAATAATGTTTTTCTGTTTAATAATGCTTTATATGGTTTGATGCAATATCCAAGAGCATGTTATTCAATTCTAGATCAATTTTTGAAGAATCTTGTTTTTAGCATGGTGGAGTTGATTACAAACAATATTTAAACCATTGAAATAATCAAAGGTTGATTGTGTAGGTATATGTTGATGACATGACATTTGAGGATCCGATGATCCATAATGGAACTAGTTTTATTAATTCATGAAAAGTGAGTTTGAAATATCAAATATTGGTGAGTTAATGTTTTTCCTTTGTTTATAGGCTACACAAGGAAACACTAGAACAATTTTTTATCAATATAAATATTACAAGAAGGTTTTGAGAAGATTTGGAATAGATAATTCCATGAATATGAAGACTCTGGTGGCCACCAGGATGAAACAGTCAAGGGATGATGAACGCAATTCAGCTAATGTTACTGAATACAAGAAAATAATGTGTAGTCTATACTGTACATGACAACAACAAGAACTAATATTTTTTCCCCATTTCATGCCGCATGTTGTCAATGTAATCCCAAATAAATGAATATTCTTTTAGTTAAAACAATAAATTTGTTTATAAAGTTAACTATGGATTTCTATTTTCCGTACAATGGAAAACATAGAAAGACTTATTTGGATATAAAGATGCAGATTATTTCGAATTAGCAGATGATAGGAAATCAACATCAAGAGGTGCTTTCTATCTTGGTGGGTTGTGTATTTCTTTTTTGAGAATGAAATTTTTTTCATTTCATTAATAACCATCGATGGTGAGTATATTGTCGCCACACAAGCTTGCACAATGTTATTGTGGATGAAGAAGAAACTTGATGATATGGGAGTTGAAGTAATGTTTCTAATTGAAATCCACTGTGATAATTCAAGTTCTATAAATCTTATGAAAAAATATAGTTCATCACTCTAGGAAAAAGTACCCATAAATATAACATCATTTTATCAAGGTAAGGGTTTTCAATGGATTGTGTAATTTTGGTACATTCCTATAGAATAATATGTTTCCAATATTCTAAAACATTCCTACCCAAAAAAAGAATTTTAATGGAATTGGCTAGCTCTTTGAGTCTAGTCAACTCCCCAAACATGAAAACGTGTTGATGTGGTCTTCCCTGTCCCATAGAAAAGTTTTATTTTTATGTAATGTATTGATTTTTATTTATTACCCTATTTCATAGAAGAATGATGTTACATCGGGTTTATTGACAATGGGGGAGAAATTATGCTATTTAAAATGAGAAAACGTCTTAGTCAACACATGGAGATATTTTACTAGGTGGATGAGTAAGATATGGGAGTTAAAGCTATTAGGGTGAGAAGTAATTTAGTGGAGGTTTTAAATCATATAATGCTAGACATGATCGATCAAAGGATATGTATCACAAATGCTAAGGATTGTGATGAAAATAGAAGAGTGGTTTTGGAATGGAATGAAGTGATTCATTGATTAAATTTTCATTATACTATTTTTTATCATGCAGAGAATGTCTCATGTTGTCTTAGAGTATTTTTTTATTTAAACACTTGATAGATATATTTATCGCAAGAAGTGAATGTTGGAAGAAGTTAGAAGAATATTTAAAGAGATAAAAATTTGAGAAGAGTTGTCAACAAATCCAAAGGGGGATATTGTTGGGAAAAAATCCTTCATGGTGTCTTCTCAGTATGTTTTTGGAATGATTTTTTTTTTTTAAATTCCATATGACTGCGAATAAGTATGAAGTGTTACTATCAATAGGGGTTTTAAAGGTGGCATAGTTTCCCAGGGTTATCCAGATTTTTTGGCCTCAAATTGGGAGTTTTTTTATATTGATGGATTTATTCATAAGGAGTGATAAAGATGTATAATGGTGGAGGAAAGTGACAGAGGAAGTTATCTATGTATCACATTAGATGAACTAAGTACTATGTACTAGGAATGGTTGGCGGATCATGAAGCACGATTCACAAATTTCAAAGGAGGTACATGGTGTAGTTGGGGGAAGGAAAAGAGTTCACGTAAGGGGTTTGTGCGATGGAGTGTGGTTCTCATTGAAGGCATGTGATACATGGAAATCCTGTGGTAGGGAGATGTCTTATGGAATTTGGGATGGATTTTCATTTGCGGAAATGAGTTGTGGATTTGAGAATCCAATAAGGGTGTTGTTCATGAAAACTTAATGGTGATTTGGGATGCCGCGAAGGAGGAATGATTTTATAGAGACCGTTTAGGGAATACTGGTTCATTGGTAAAGGGGAATTTAGTGGATCCAATACGACATTGATGATTTGGTAAATCTCTAATTTGAAATTTTTGTGGATCTATTTTCCTGTATAAGGATCGTTAATCCCATAATTAAATTAGTGCAATTTTCATAAGAATACATCTTTGCCCCGAGAATTCGAATATGTCTGATGGTGGTTCAGGAGGAAGGATTCTGCAAAGGTTGTAGTGGATTGTGTGGAAGAAATTGTGCTGATGTTTTTTGAAGAGAAATATATCTCTCAATTGACATGGAACATAGAGGAGGAAGACATGTTACGCGGAAGAAGAAATCTATGTAGCATACCCACTACCCAGTATGACGAGAAAGAGAGGTGGTACACTATTGAGGAATGGTGGTTGGCAGAGGACTGATGGAATCTTGAAAAATCTGAAAAATAGTTCACATAAACAATTAATGCTAACCCAATAGTATGTGTAATAGTGGATTTCGTCTACTGTTGAAAATGTGAATTCAATAGAGAATTTACCTATAGTTCACTATGTGTTATTTTATGCAAAGAAATGGACCTAAAAGTCCATTTACTATGTGTGGAGATCTTCCAAGAGTAGGGGGTAATGAAAATGGACGATAATTATCCTTTCAACTGGAAGTGTGCAAGTGAATGAGAAAAGTGGAGAGACCCTTGGGAATGCAGTGATTAGACCATAAATCTATTAAAGGTAATGATCCTGGGCATAAAATATCTAGCCCGAAATTTATAATTGGCAGTGATATTTATTAAATTTTTTACATCATCACATTGCGGTAGTATGCTACATGGACGTATCCAAGTGCGGTTCAACCAAGTAAAATAACTATGTCATATAAATTATTTCATTTCTATTCATATATTTCCACTGGAGAAAGAGACAAGTGTTTTATGTGTAACGATGAAATAAGATCCGAATGGGTAGTAGTTTTAACCAATCATACCTTGAATCATCCCCCCTCTAAGCGTATTTGACCAAATGGACCTAACAATTCCACATGGTTTTTTATTCACTATAGAGGTAATGGAAACATTGTACTATTTACTTGTGAAATATGATGATATTTTTGGAGACCCATAATTCTCCAAAAAATAGAAAACATGTGAGGTCATTCTTAAATAGTGGTTCATCCACATTAGATGAAGGATTTATTACCATGGGCCATGCATAGTAATAAATTCAATGTTAAGTTTTTTGTAGGTGAACACTTTTTTTCCATATTTACATATATGTAAATACATACTTTGACAATAGAGATATTCTCAAGTAGTTATATCTTATAGATATATCCCTAAAAATAAAAAATTGAGATACATGGCAGAGTAAAGAGACATTTCTAACTCGTAAATTAGTAGTTACAACACAAATGATAATGATAGTACGAAATTAGAATATCCTTATCATATTAGAGATCTCTCAGTAAAAGAGGGATCTGTATAAAAAATACATTTCCATATCCAATTCTCAGAGAGAATAGAGAGTTTGTTCCCCTGAGCAGTGTGTGTCTTGAAGGATTGTGAAAAACATAAGATCCTTCCAAAGTTGAATAAGGGGATTGGTGTGCCTAAAATAAAGAAGAGGTTATCTAGAGGTTATCTAGATAGGTTAAAGTTATACCAAGGTTTTTTCATATGTTATAAAATAGATCTGAGAGGGACTCCAAAAGATATTCTATATATAGTGAAGTATGAGTTCAATGATAGTAATGCTAAAGAAGGAACTTAATATCTATAAACTATAATGTTGACCCTTCAATCAATAATAAGACAATAATGGAACGTCTGATGGAGTTACCCTTGAGATTTTGTTAGATATCCCCATACCTTGCACGGTGGTGAGCATAGGATTAGGAATAAAATAGCACGAACAATTTTAAACGGTGATCTCTATAGTGATTTTGGTGAATGAAACTGCACCATTGAATGAAACATATATGTATCACGATGAGAATGAATCAAGTAAATACTCATGTCAATATTTACATTATGCATGAACACAAAAAAAAGATTAAAAATCTTAATATTTTTTTGATAAAGAGAATAAAAAAGTGAACCTCAAGTTTGCGAGGTCAAGATCTTATTAGGTAAGTGGAATAGTTTGTGGAGGAAGAGTTTAAATTAAAATTGTTATTTTATATCTTGTTTCACAACTATAACACACTATGATTTTGTGATTTTTTTAAAATTACTTTAATATTTTTGACATTTTTCATTTCACACAACATTGAAAATTATTTTCTTATATTAAATATCTATTTTTGGATTTTGTTATATGAAACACCAAGTTAATCATACACTACACACAACATAATGATTATATGGCCCTACATGGAACAATGAGGTAATCTTACGTTACACTCAAGAGGGGTATTCCTCGATGGCTTCCATAACACGCAAGACCGAGTTATAATTAAAAATATTATATTATTGAAAATGTTATTATTCCAAACAATAAGATATAAGATATCCATAGAGATGGTATTTATGAAGATAATTTACTAAATTATGAAAATACATGGTTGAATTAATTGGTTATAAATTTATCATATATGAATATAAGATCCAATTAAATATAAAGGGAATGATTTTATAAAAACTAATTTTATTTCCATAAAAATATTTTATCCTAAAAAATTAAATTAATTACTATTAGTGTGTTATATTAATCAAATATATATTTTATACATTCAATCTAATATTTTTTAACATTCATAAAATAGATTTTACATCCATAAGAAAGAAAGAAACCCAATATTTCACATAAAAACAAATATTTTTATAAAAGTTATATTACATTATTTTAAATGAAAAACCGTTTTAAAAAAATTATATCTTTTAAAAAAATTATATATCAAAATAATAGCGATTTTTTTAATTGAAATTTAAAAAATTAGGTTATCGTGGTATTTTTTATTTTTCTATGAAGTTTCATTTCTTATAAATATGGAATGTCACTAAATTTTAATTCAAACCCATTTTTTTATCTAAATTATTAATAAGTTAATTTATATTGATAATTTATTTTATAGAGAAATTATTATAATTATTCATAATTTAATCCATTTTAGGTAATTGGGATCAATTATACATTGAAATTAGATATAAAATCATTGGAAACTTTTTAACATTTTTACTTTTAAAACATGCATTGTCATCCGAAAAACTTGAGTATATTACGATTCAAAACATGTGAACTTCAAATATTTAGGATATGAGTGAATTTTTTATCTTTGATTTGTAGGATATGAAAATTAAATATTATGATCTTGTTCTCACACCCTTACCTTCATGTTATTGCTATATATTTCAATTATTTACCATTACTAAGCATTCTAGCTCACCCCTTTCTTATGTTTTTTTCCGAAGGTTATATATCAAGGTTTTATTTAGGAGTACTAACGTGAAATATATTTATGGGAGATGTAGATGATCAATCATCAAATGAGAATAATTTGTTCTGAGTTTCCAAATACACTAAACTATTATATTACTCAGGTATTTACATTTTTAATGTGATTAATGTTTATCTGAAATAATATCAAATCCATATATTCTAATTGTAGTTTACTATAGTTGGTATCAATGTAAATTTTTATTTACCTTTGGAAACATGGAAGAAAAAAAATTACTAATATAACTTGGTATACATCTAAATATATGTCTAAGGATGTCTATACAGATATGTCTAAGGACAAGGAAAGGTATATGAAAATGTCCTCGAATTTTGGTAAATAATAGAGTGATTGTTTTCCCAGAAATAAATCCCTATCTTGATACTAAAAGAAGATTTGGTTCAAGAATAGATGTACCTAGGAGTAGCAACTTCGCCAAGGTTAATTAGTAATTACATGAGCGTAACCTGGTATATGACAACAGACCTTACTGTGCACCATGGTTGACACTCCTGAGGGATGTGCTTTAGGAATTCAGAAACACTTTTTGAATCATCATGAAGGATTTATATAAAATATTACAATTAATAAAATAGTATAAACCTAATGTTTCATAGATTAATGAAGTATGTGTCAGGGTTTAGACGTCCTATAAGTGATTTTTCAGGATGATTAGTTTTTCTACTATGATAAATGTTTCTCACACTATGATATTTTTTCTTATTCAATAGTGTGAACTAGACTAAATTGTGTTAAAATTGAATGTTTCAAATGTATAAATTTTATGAATTATACAAATCAATGTACTAAGTTAAGATCCGAGGAAGTGGATAAGGAAAATTATTTGAGTATTCGTTATAATTTTATAAATTAAGAGACCACAAATGGCATGTGAATGGTATGGTATGTTTAGATAGTATTATTTACATTAAACATAAGATTCCGAATTATATTGAGGATAATGAACCTTAATAACTTATACATATTCCATATTCTTGGAATGGGGTATTAAGAAATAATTTGATAAAGTCTACGATATGGTTTTGGAATAATCATAGTTGATTGAAGTGTATATTTTTTCAATTCAAAGATTATGTTATATGAATTATTAAGTATACATGGTTCATTTGTAGAATTTCGATGATAATTATTTTCATAAATGTGTTAAATGATACAGATGGCCTATAAAATTGATTAAATAGAAATTTTATATTAAGTGAAAGTAACCATCAACATGTTCCTGAGGATGAGAAAATATTATTTTATATGGATAAAGAGATAATGATACGAGTGAAGTAAATTGTATAATATTTATGACATCAGAGCAGATAAATGAAATGTTTACAATGTGTCATATGTTAACATGAATGATTATTACAAAATCTAGGATTTAAGGAATAAATCTAGTAATCTTTTGAATACGGAGGTATTCTTGTTTTCAATACAGATTTATGGTTATTTAGGTTATTAACATGTTTCAAAAGAATATATTTTGAGGGTATTAAAAATTTTGGAATGTGAAAACTAAGAGATATCTTATGAAATATGGTGGATCAACGATAAGCCAATTTAGTGACCCTCTTTCTGTTGTTTTGTGTTTTCATCTTCTAGAAGGGTTATAAGGCTAACCATGTATGAAATGGTTTAAGATAAAATTAAGAAGATGTTTGGGAGATTAAAGTGGTATCTCACCATATAAGGTTTTAATAATATTGGATAACCTGTGATAACCATTTCATGGGATGATAACAAAAGTCATATGAAATGAATTATCATTTTATTTGTGGATCTCATGATCAGAAAATGTTTCAAGAATGAAAAATTCACCTTCACTAATTAGAATATGAAATCAAGTGGACACTGATAAAGAAACAACAATGGGTGAGGTTGTACTAAAATCATGAAATTATATCATTTTATGAAAACTATTCATCATTAGGAAAATGATCTGGAAATAAAAAAATTCCTCATACCTTAATTCTTGTTGAACCAATGGTCTTTTAAATAATCACATATTTTTGACGTTGAGGCCATCAATATTCCAATGATCACTCATCTTTTTATTGTTGAACTCGATCAATCCCGATAAATATTTACACTTTTCTGATAAGTACATATTTTCACATACCACCAAATTTCCCCATTCTGAAAATTGAATAATTTTTTACTCTTGGTAGCCATTATGTTTCCAACATTTCATTTTAAAAGGAAGTTTTAGTCTTCTATTTTACGATATGGGTTTCTATAAACTAAAATTTACAGGATGAAACCTTTTACAAACCATAAGATTTTTGGGGGAAAAGTCATTTTAATTGAAGTATAATGTTACACCTTGATATTTTGTGAAATATATATTTTCCAATTTTGTTAAATCTTTTTGATATTTCTCATTTAACACAAAACTGAAAATAGTTTTTTTATATTAATGAACTATGATTGGACTGTGTTATTTGAAAAACCAAGTTAATTATGTACTAAATGAAACAAAATTATTATATTTATCTACAAAAAACACTAAGGTAAGATTATGTTACATGCAATACTAACTTTCCTTGATGGCTTAAGTAACACGCTACCCCATGTTTTACCGAACAAAAATATTTTAGTGAAAGTACTATTATTTAATATAATAAAATATAACCTAGTAGTTAAATTAGATGTTATTAATATTATTAACTAAATTATAAAAATAAATTGTACAATTCATTGGTTACTAATTAATTATAAATTAATACAAAAATTAATTGTATATAAAGAGAATGTTTTTATAAAAACTACTTTTAAGCTCATAATATAATTTTATCCTAACAAATAAGATAAATTAATATATGTGTATTATATTAATAAAATATATATTTTATATATTCAATCAAATTTTTTATTTTCTATTAATATTTGATATGCATAAGATAAGAACGAACCCAATATTACACCTATAAACCCATATTTTTAAAAACGTATTATTATTTATTTTTAATGGCTAACCAATTTGATATATTAATTTTGTAAATTATATGTTAAAATAAAATTAATTTTTGAAATAGAAACATAAAAATTTGGTTAGGGTTGTTTTTTTGGTCTTTTTGGTGAAGTTTCATTTTTTGATGAATTGTGAAAATAATGAATTTTATTTCAAAACAAAATTTTCATTTAATTTATTTATAAGGATAAAATATATGTATAGTTATTCATAAATCCAAATTATATCAATTATACATCAATTAGTCAAATTTAGTACCTTTCGGTCAATTAAATGTAGAAATTATATATAAAAGTATAGTAGACTGATATATAATTTCACATTAAAAACCCTTATTGTTGTCCCACCTACAAGATTAATATTAAAATAATTTATTCCACCTATTTTATTGGAATTTGGAAATTTTTATTTTTACATTTAGATTAATTTTAATTTATAATTTATAATATGTTCAACATCGTTTTTGAAAAAAAAATATCACTGAATGTAATTAAAATTAATTACCCTAATTAAGAAGAAAATTAACTTAACAAGTGACTATGCAATAGATTTAATGGAAAAAATGACCTCTAAAATTTTCCCAAATCCATTTTTTATTCATATTTATAACCTATAATCTATTTTATCTTATTTGGTCCATTTTTTATCCACATTACATGTGAAAAATATTGGTGGCATTTTCTTTTCCCAAATTTAAAAGAATGTCACTCCTCATACACTATTAAAAGGAACTCCCCTCCCTCTTATTAACATCTATAAATCCCTTTTTCTTGCCCAAAATATGCTCAAATACACTCCCAAAATCTCTACATTCAACATAGAATCTTACCTTTGGGCAGAAACCCAACCAAAAAAGCTCTTTGGTGAAACCCAAGAGAAGATACCCAAATAGGAGGTAACATCCTTCCTAAAGATCCTTTATTTTTTTCATTATAGACCCCCTAAAATATTCTTATAAAATGGTTATATAATTACAAAAAATATGATAAATATATTTATATATTAGTATTAGGTGTTTTATAATTAAATTTATAAACACTTCTATCTAATGGGTAATGAACATTCTATTCTTATGTCGGATGAACTATCACATCATGAAACAATGTTGTTCATTTTTCCTTTTCCGCCTCTCATGGTTGGAAATTATGATGGGAAAAATATTTTTATATTATATATATATATATATATTATTTATCATATATTTATTCTTCTTTAATTATAATATAACACATACCTTTATTATTTCTATTTTTGGTAAATCAGATAATTTTTTGGGGATGTGTGGACTACCGCCTCTTTAAAATGATGTGATTTTTTCACACTCTACATGGAATGTATTCAAGATGGGTTTAGTTAATTTATATTATATATATGAAATAGTAATGCAACATTTATAATTTTATACAAATATTCACATATATTTCATTTAGATTAAATTTATCAATATGATAATAAAACATAAATATCATCCATGGGTATGTATGACCTATCATCTCCATGAACGGTGTCATCCATTTCATATTTATATATTTAATAGATTATTATAAATAAATTTAAAATTAATATATGTAATATTTATATCATGTTTTACATTCTATAAATAATTAAATCATTATCTAATTAAGTGTAACAAGAATAAAAAGTTAAAACATATACAAAAAATAAAGCATAAATTACCTGATACATGAGACTAACATGATGTTATTAATAAAAAGGTAATATAATTTCATAAATAAACATATTTTATTACATATTAGAATATGTTTTTTTTAAATTTATAAAAAACATATATTTATTATACAATATATTCGAATGTGTACAATGAAATGCAATACTTAAGGAATGGAATTTCATATCACTTTTCATTTTCATGATATACTTACCTAATTCACCTCTCATTTTAATTGTGCAGTGTGTATACTAAACATGGATGTATTATATTATTCTTATAATTTAATTTATTTATATTTTTATATCCATTTTATTATCCTTATTTCAGTCATTTTATGATTCATAATGTTCCAAATAAGTAAATTAATTTTTTCCCTAATTTTCTTTCTTTTATAGACATACCATATTAACGAACTATATTTTTATGTGAGGTGTTTCTACTACATTTGTCATGTTATATATTAAATCACATTATTATAAAGATGTTAAATACTTCATGTAATGTTATTTTTTCCATTATATTATAATTCAATGATACCAAAGTGGAAATGGTTTATCAGTAAAATCGTGTTGTTTATCGATATTGTTTTTTATTAAGCCTTCATTGATGCAGTATTATAATAAATATCGCAATAAGTCCCATGAACGTTCTTAAACTAATTTAATTCATGTTATATCAATGTAATGGTACAATTTTTCCACGAATTGGTACAAAATATAATTAAGAAAATAATTTTATGAAAATCTGAAATGAATTCTTCTTTTTGTTGGAAATCTACGTTGTTTCAAAATAATGTTTTCTTTAAAAATTCAAAAATGATTAAATATTATCATATGATGTTTAAATGAATTTTTGAAACATTATTTACATTTATATATACCTTTGATAAAAAATAATATTCCTTTAGTTTTCCTGTTAGAGAACGTTTCAAATATTTTAAGGTGAAAAATGAATATTTGACATGTACGGACTTAATCGTTTTCATAAATGTAATTTTTCTGGAACGTCATTTATATGTTTACAGTGTTATTTTTAATAGAAATTTTTTTCGTAATATTATGGATATTTTATTTATTTAAAATTGGTTTCAATGACAAAGGTTTTCGAAAATGATTTTTTTTAAAATGTTTTAAATTATTTTCAATGCTTCCTTTATATGTTTCGAAATGTTATTCTAAAAGAAATGGATTTCCAAGATTTCATTATCTCTTTATAATTTTACAATTAATTTTCAAAGAAATTTTTTTTCAAAATGTTTTTATGATTATTTTATATGATTTCATCGGGAAAAGGTTTCAAAATGTATTCAAACTTCTTTATAATGTTTCAAAGTAATTACCAAAGAAACTGTTTTTCAAAGTGTTTTATATTTTAAAGAGAATAAAATATATATTCCTTGAAAATGTTTGAAATGAAATCGTAATGCTTTATTTATAATAATATAATTTTGAAATGGTTTAATAAAATGGTTCTTCAATGAAAGGATATTTTTCAAAAGAAATTTTAAATGCAATATTTAAAGATACATCTCCATATAAGATAATATACATTGTCACGGTTTATACCATAATGGGGATATAATCCACTACCATGATTCACATTCTTTCTTGAATGTTTTATTTTTTGATGGAATGATATTTATGACACCCATTTCTCCATCATGGGTTATATAATTTTTAAACCATATTCTTATCACTAGTTATTCTTTGATGGAATGTTTACGAGACCTATCCACTTTCCATATGTTATGATATGATGAAATGATTATAATACATAGTTCATTTCTTGGTTTGTGATATTATTTTTATGAAACTTGTATCTTTTTATTAGTTGTGATATGATGAAATTTTTATTGTCTTGTCTCAGATGTATAATTTATTTAATTATGTCATTTTTTGTACCCATATGTCCCTCAAATACTATGGGTAATGATAAATGATATATGAGCTCAAAGGGTACATCTGTAGTATCCCGATCCCAAAATAAATGTGGGCACATGGGTTGTATTCATAAAATAAAAATTTGTAGGTACATAGGTTGTATCCCAAACCAAAAATTAATAGGGTATAAGAGTTTTTAGCCCAAGCATGAAGTTGTTTTATGGGTGATTTGCTCAAGCCTAACTCGTTTGGATGGTTTTGGTCAGTATCATTGATATAGGATTTTCTCTTTTTATGTGTTTTCCACAGATTCTATGACTTATGAAAATCATATTCACATAGGGGTTCATGTTCATGATTATCTTAAGATCTATTTCATATGAGCTGCTAATCTTTATGTCATGTCTCGTGTTTCTATTCTTTGATATATGGGATATGATCGCCAATGTTATTATCTTGTTCTTGTACACATATTCTCATGTTATGCATGTGTATTTACTTTATTTACACTTATTGAGCATTTTATCTCATAACTTTATTATGTTTCCTTTACCCACGTTTGGAATAAAAGTTTTATGTTGGAGTACTAAAGAGATTATATTAAAGGGATATGTTGAAGATCATTCACCAAACAAGAAGAACATGTTCTGATATTCCAATGAACCTAAAGTATTATAGTATTCTAATATATACATTTCTAATATGAAAAATATTAATCTAAAATGATTTAATATTCATGTATGTTAAGCCCGGTTCTCTATAACCACCCCTATTATGGTAATCTCAATCTAAGTATCTAGTTTATTTTCAATAAAAATAAAATAAAATAATTATTATTATTAAATAGATATATTTAGTTCAATAGTGTTCTAATATTTTTGGGGTAGATCATGAAACTATTTGTCTATGAGAAATAAATAGAAATATCGAAGATAATTAATCATTGCTTAGCTAAACTCCCTAGTGTTTTTGGTTGTTTGATCTACTAAAAAACTGTTCAGAATCTATATTTTTCAATGTGTCTTCTTTGTATATTTTAAGGAACAATGTTTTTGAATAGTTGTGTTATTATTTATGTAATACCTTTATTCTAAAATATTCTACATTTGTATAAAATTTATGAAACTAAATTGACTATTCTCGTTATTTAATCTTTTTCTTCAAGGTCTTTCCAATTATAATAGTGAGTTTTAGGTTTAATTTCTTATAGAGAATAAGGATTTTTGATCAATTTTCTAAAGTGAACATTAACAATATAGAGGTAATGTTATTTTTTTAGGTGTATTTGTTTGTTTACCTATAATTATTTTAGTAAAAAGGGAGAAATAAAAATTTGATAATATTTTTGGTTAGGAATAAGTGAGATTCCAAAGGATCTACACATCCCACAACAGTTACCTTAAAATCTACTTCTTACCCTTATTTTTTAATCTTTATATAATCCCAATATTTTCATATTTTAATTTTCAATTCTACTCTATATTAGTTTAAATAATTCTCAACTCGAAATCACTTATTTTGTTGAAATTTATCTACAAAAATAAAAAAAACCAATGTGAAAGTTCGAAACATATGCCTAACAAATTCCTTTACAGAAAAACCAAGGATCCTCTTTACTTTATTCTTTAGGGGATAAAAATTATTTATTATAGGACCACAAAACAAATCTTCCATTAATTGGATTTGATACTATTTAATTTCTTTAGTTCATTCTAATTTTTTTTTATTTTTTGAAATTATAACCCCAATATGTTTCCCTTAGATCTTGAAATTTATAGAACTTACCAATCTAGGGAATGATTAGATATGAATTACCCTTTAACGAGTTATGAGTCAAATAATAGAATAAATATTATTAATCCTGAAATACCAATCGAAATTTTTTTAATAGAAATTTGTTTATCCTGTACAGAGAATAAAAAAATAGTATATAATATTCAGATGCCCCTTTTAGTTTGGAAATCAAATCTAATTTTTCTCACAATCTTCCAATCTTTAATGGACAAAAAGATGATGATCCAAAATGGAATCTTCAAGATGTTAATTATATTTGTTTCATATAAAATCCAATTTAATAGATAGAAATATAATTAGATTGATATATTTTCTTATATCTTTCTTAGTAGTTTCCAAATAATTGTTATTTTATTCACAATAACCTTTGTCTCAAGATAGTAAATAGTTGAAACATGTTTTCTAGAAAATATTTTCCCTTATTATGGAAATAAATACATTCATAATTTTATTAATAAAAATTGGCAAACCCAAGGACAAAATTTCCATGAATACTAGGAAATACTCAATAAGCATTGATTTCGATTCCCCAATCTCCAAATAAGTGAAAAAAAATTTATCAAATTTTTTATGTAGGATTGTGTCTTAAAAATAAGATTATGATTTATTCTTATAATAGAGAATCTTTAGTTGTTTAAATAACCACTACTACTTGAATAATAATTTCAAACCTGGGAAAAAATATTCACTAGTTTGTAACCAGAGGCTAATTACATATTAAATCTATCGATGAATTCCCCAGTTCCAAATCTAGATCCAACATGATTGTAAGTCAACTAAGTGATTTTACTACCATAAAATAGCCGATGATGCTCTCCAGAAAGACACAACCTCATCCAAACCAAAAAATAACAATGGATGTCAAAATCTCTTTTGGAATATATTCTCCAAATGAATCGTTTGGTGATTAATTTCAGTAAATGAAAAATACCTTCTAAAACTTATAATACTATATTTCTGGGAATAAAAATTTTCACTTTCCAAATAACGATCCTTCCAACCCAACCAAAATTATAACCATGGATAGAATAATGAAAATCAATATAGATTTAAATATCGTAAGAAATTAAAATTATTTTTTTATGGAGATTCATGAAATTCATAATCAATGTATATTATGTATAAATTTAATGTCCAACCAGGAAGAAATTTATATATTTCTTAATATATCAAAAAATATGATAATAACTGTGAAGAAGCTATAACACAACAACAAGTGTTGATGAATACATTGATGTAATCAGTCAGTAAATTAGCTTTAGATATGTGTACTGATAAGATTAAAATTATTAGAGGTTGCATTTCACAACCTCAATTGAATCCTTGGGATAATGGAATTGAAAATGTTAGTCTCATTGAACTTAAGATCAAAAGAAAGATAAATACCCCCAAAATGAGAGTTGTAAATATCATTATAATCACATCAATTTATGACAACTAAAAACCTATTTTACCAATTTTACAACTAATGGTAGATAAAAAAACCTACTTAGGATCTTCCTGAAAGGTTGAAATTTTCTAAAAAATCAGAATCTATTCTCAAAGAAAAATATTTTTTTAAGAAGAGGTTTTTTCTCAAAAAAACCAAGAAATATTGGAAAATAATTCTAGGCAATTATGTTTAGGATGATCAAAAAACTATCAAACAACAACTACCCTATGCTTAGAGTATCCAACTGTAGAAAAAAAATTACTGATTAAGAATTTTGTAAATATGTTTTAGAATAATTCCGAAAAGTGGGTTTAAATATACCATTATTAGTTGTTGTTAATAAATTTCCCAAGAATACAAAATTATTGAAAGATATGTTTTCCCAAAATAATGAAATTAATGGGTTTAGATAAAGTGAACAAATAGAGGAATACATTACCTATTATTCAACATGTTTATCATGTTAAATTTGAATATCTAGAAATTTTCATCATTCCTTATACCAAAGGATTATTTGAATTTAAGGATTACTTCCATTACTTTAGAGATTTTATTTATGTTATCCCATGCATTGTTTAGTAATCATTAAGGGTTGGAAAACTAAAATATAGTGGAATAGTTATACATATTCATAACTAAAGAATCATGAATCCAACCTGAGTTATTAAACATCTTATGATTTTTGTTAAAAAAATTCACCTTATATCTTTTTTTATTAGAAATTGAATATGATTTATTTATCACACAAAAACCTCTAATTCTTGGGTGACTATTTCAAATTATTTATAATGATATCTTTAATGTAAAAAACAATACTTCATCACCTAAAATTGATAAACATAAAACATGAAAGTAAACATTTTTTGAATGTGTTGAACCTTTTCTTTATGAACAAGTTGAAATTAAGAAACATTTTGAACATGTTTTCTTCTCTTTGAATAAAATGGATAAATTTGACTATCAGATTAATTATAAATATCTGAAAATTAATTATATTACTTATGTAAATTTAGATATTTTAGATAAATTAAAATATGATATTTTTCTATGTTTTAACCATGTAAATATACAACTACAAAACATGTTGTTTCCAAAATAAATCAAAATTCTTCTCATTTAGTAAATAATTTGAAGCTGAATTCAGTGTTACTAAGTAAAAAAAAAATCTATTCGCATAGAAATTTATTCCCAAGGATGTAACTATAACCAATAAAATAAATACTAAAATATTCCTTTATATGATAAAACTTAAAATTATTATTAATTATTTCTAATGATATATATATAAATTCCATGATAAAAAATATTTTGAGTCATTAATTTATATATTAAAGGTTTATAATATACACTCTATTATCATACAACAATTAAACCTTTCACTTACACACATAGTATTATATTAGAGGAAAATTTCAAACCAATGAGACAATTTCAATAAATATTGATCCTCGAGTTGTTATAATATTTCAATAATTAATTCACAACAATATTAGTTTCTAGATTAATATTTCATGTCTCAAACAGTCAATGGGTGACCCAAATTCATGGTGTCCCTACAAAAAGTGTATTTACAATTTCAGAAAGTAAATTTAGTGAATGTGTCCCTATTATACATACAAAATGGTGGAGTATGTTTATTGAATAGAGAAAACTAAATTTGGTAACCATGAAAGATATATGACCACTACCATTTCTTGATCATGTACTTGAGAGGATATCTAGATAGACTAAATATTTTTTTCTAGATGGTTTAATTGATTATTTTAAAATCCATAAAGAAAATAAGGATCGTGAGAAAACTAATTTTATATGCCATGATGGTAGATTTGATTAGAGTAGAATTACTATTTATTGTGATATACCCTAGGAAATTTTCAAAGGGGCAAGATGAGTATTTTAATTTAATTCGTAAAAGACATCACGGAAGCCATTATGGATAATCTCACTATTTATGGATTATATTTTAAATATTTCTTAAAATTATTGGCAAATGTTCTTGAAACGTTCATTAAAAACACATTCTAAATTATAAAAAAAATGAACATTCCTGTTAAAAAATGAATTATACTTAGTGATTTTGTAGATAATTATGAAATCCAAGTAGAAAAGTAGAAATTTCCGGTAATTTATTGTAACACCCAAAGATTTCTTTGTGTGTTATTTCTTCAAAATAATTCAATAACTTGCACTACATGCAACATCGAGTTAAAGCGCACCATGATTTACCAAACTAGCCGTTATGAATAGTAATACCTACTTTTTGAAATTTTATAAATTATATCTCTCAAAATGGACTTCATTTTTGGATTCGGAATATCAAAATTAGCCTGGGGTGAAATTTTGGTACTTTTCGGATAACTTTAATATTTTGATGAATAGTGAAAAGTACTAAATTTTAAAAAACTTTTTTAATCAAAATTATTAATAGTGATAAATTATGAATTTTATTGGTTTTAAAGTATAATTAGAATATATTTTTACCATTTTATCCAATGGTGTTCATTAGAATTAATTTCACTTTGAAATTGGACATAAACAATTGTCAATCTTTTGATATATATTGTTTTTTAAAAACACGCTATTTGTTGTAACAGCGGGAATTACTTATAAAATTAATTAATTCAACTTATATGCTTGTAATTTTGTATAATAGACATCATTTTTGAATTCGGAATATCAATTATAGCGTAGGGTGAAATTTTGGCATTGTTCTGAAAATCTTCAATTTTTGATGAATAGTGAAACTACTAAGTGGTAGTTAAAAAACTAATTTTTTCATAAAAAATTTTTTTACCACTTCTGTGAATGGAATTTCGAAAATCCAAGAGACACGGTTAATATCAAGAAGTAAAATGTGGTTCAATGAGATGAAAATAATTTTTGGTGAATAGTAACTTTTTACTTTTATTTACCACGGTTAAAAGTAATTTGGGTAATTAAGGGTAGAAAAGATATTAATATTACCATAACACATGTCCTAATTATATTAGACAAGTTTATCTCGACCAAAAAAAACCTTAGGAATAATATATTATTATTTAGGTCCACTTGGATTAGATTAGGACATTTATTATTATTTAATTCAAAGAAGAGTTAAAAGAGATAAAATCAAAGTTTATTTACTAAAACATTTTTAATATAGGGTTATACATAAGATATATTCAATTGTAAATATTCATTATAAAGATAATACGATTCCCTACATAATTATATTTTATTTATAATTTTTAGACATTAAATAATTTAATTTATTTATCACACAATGATGATGCATTAATTACCATAATAGTGAATACTTAAAATAATCGATATTATAAATACCCAAATAAATATAATTTCAGACTTTTAATGAATTAAAATAATTTTATAGGATAATATGACATATTAGGATTGATATAATTGACTTTTTGTGAAGTAATAATTCTGTTATGAGTTTCACAAAAATAAACTATTGAATAGTGTCATAATTGACATAAAAGAGTTTTTAAAAAATATATTACATTATTAATTGATATTAAATTACATTAAATCTAAGGTTCGGCCAAGAGACTTATATAATTATATTTGTATCCTTAATGGACCACTTTGGTGTCGTTTGGATGTATATAGTAAGTTTATTAACTATATAATATAAAAATACAATGTGACATGGTAAATGTCAACCTAATTAACTAAGAGTTAAAAGTAAAAGATAAGGTTAATATAGTAACCCAAACCTGTCTAAATTCTATTGGTTGAATGGTTTTCGACCTATCCCCACCATAACCTTCTAATAATCAATTTTGGAGCCATTAGAAACCGAATATGAATTTATTATAAATTAATATTTCTAGCTTTTCCAAAGGTGCCTCTCACCCCTCTTATAAAATGGCACTCCCCATTATCATTACTTCACACCTTAAAAGCCTTTTGGTTCGGCCAAAATCTGCCCAAATACTCTCTAAACTTCCCTAATTACAACCTAGAGGCCTTAGTTTGATCATAAAGCCAACCTAAAGACCCCTTTTGATCAAATCAAAAGGAAGAACCCGAAGAAGAGGTAATGTTTTCACCACCCTTTTTCAAATTCATTTCTTCTTCCACTTATTCTTTCTTTGTTATTACCATTATAAAATAATAAATCCAGTATCTTATATATACTGTGATGTTATTATAAATATGGTACAACCATATTCAGTATTCTATCCACCCTTTGAATAACATGTCACCATACGTGCGTACGTACGGCTTACCGTCTCCATGTCGTGGTGTAATTGTTATTCAATATATTATTATTTGGATGGGTATAATAATGATCTGTAACTCATGTAAATAATAAATATAATATGATAATTATTCTTTATATATGTTATACTATCCAATTATATATTATTTTAATATCAAAAGAATGATATGGTCGCTCGTGCGTACGTACGGACTACCATCTCCACGAACGTGATGAGATTCATTCTCCATCATATCCATTCAAGTATAATTATCATTTGATGATTTAAAAATTATGTTTAAGGACTTTATATAATTATGAATATGAAAAATATACAAACTAACCATTACAAATATGGCTTATGTAACAAAACATATAAAATAAAACGAGTAAGTTATCACCCGAAACGACGATAATACTAAGATATTATTAACAAAGAAATGATTAAATATCATATATGATATCATATTAATATATATGATTCGTGTATAATTTAATAACAATTATTTCACCATTATACAGGAGTTTAACCTAACCCCAACCAAGGAAAAGTACAAGGTAATGATTTATTTCACAATCTCTTCATTATCCGAGATTGTTTATACGCAATTATCTACTGGGATCTCTTTATCATCCACATCCATGTTTCGTTGAAATGTATTTCAAAACATTTTTACTATTTACAAAGAAAATTTTTTAAAGTAATTTATACCCTTATGTATTTTTAAAGGAATATTTCCGTCATTTTCCAAACAAGGCACTTTTTCCCATTCGACAAATTTAAGGTAAGAATGTTTTTTTAACTTATACGGCGGGTGCGGCTATTTACCGCCGTTATAAAATCGTCAAAGCTTACCTTAGAAGCTTATAAGAATTTTTTCAAATTAAATGTTTTATTTTATAATTATGTGACTTTTAAATGATTTCAAAATGAATATTTTAAGAATTTTTTAAAGGTACTCTTTATCAAGATCATAATTTTAAATGCTTTAAAGATTTATCTTTCTAAATATTTTTAATTAATGTCCATGTTTTCAAAATAATTTTAAGGAATTATTTATATGGAAATGAAGGTTTTGAAATGATATTTCTTTTCAAAATTTTCAAAGTGGTATGGGACACTTTGATTCAAAAATCTCATTTAATTTACTTCCTTTATTAATGTGTGAGTTTTCAATGATTTTGAGAAAAGAGATATTTCTCTCAAATAGTTTTGATTTCATCTATGTCAACATCCTTTGATATATTTTAAGCTTATTTGAAGTTGATTTATTATGATACAAAACTTATTTTTTGTATTGAAGGTTCTGTGATATGAATGACTGTGGATGTGCTATTTTTATACAATTCATGGTTTATGGTGAAAGTATTGTCATTTCGTATGCTAGTTTTAATACGAATGTTTATGTTATGTTTAAACCTTTTCATATGGGAATGCATTGGACATAATATGTGACGGGTGGAGCCCGCTATAGCTCCTCAATGCATCGGTAGGTCTCACGAGACAAACTAGTGTCTTGGCACAAGGCCTTGGAAAAATCTTATTTGTAGTCTTGGCAAGAGGCCTTCGCTATGTGGTTTGATATTCTGGCATTATGCATTCCATCATTATGAAAGTGGATATTGATATTTCATGTGATTATTAGATTAGTAGAATATCCATGTGAATAAGTAAATGGCATTATTTCATTTTACTTTTTCCATACTATGTTGAAGTTCAAGTTTAAAAGGCTTTTGATTTAGTTATACATTGCCTTAAATTTTTATTCTTATTTATGAAAGTTTTTTCTTTATCGTTATCCTTACTGGGCATTTGAGCTCACCCCTTTTCTATGTTTTATTTTTCCCAGGATGTGAAGAAGTAATTTATGAATGACCTGCAGGGATAATATGTGGGGATATGAGTGTGGAATATGGAGACAATATATTGTTGTAGCCTTTCACTTATTGATGTATTGTAAAACTTTATGAATATATCTAGTGTTTCCAAGGCTACTAAACCAATCGGTCGTTTGAGATTTGATCTTTCTCGTGATTATGCCAATGTTGTGTAATAATGCACCAACTCTGGGTAACTTGGGTCGGGGCATTACATTTATTCACCACCTTACCTATAAATTTTGTGAAATGTGAGATCATTCCTTGGTCATGCCAATTTTTTAAAAGATTCATATGGGGTTTTAGAAAAGGGACTTTCAATTTTTCATATTACTTCAAAAAGAATCACAATTATTATTTTTTGATAAGTTTAAAAAATCATTTCAAGAGTTTAAACAAAAACAACTTATTATAACCGTTATCCAACAACCCAATTAGAATATTCCTTTTCAAATTATTACTGATGATGTTGAATTTTCCCTTCGGACAATTTCCTATCTATATATATAAAGAAAATATCATGTCATTTTATACACCTATAGAACATTAGATCAATACCATAGTCATTATACTTCAACTAAGAATGAGCTATTAGGTTTTTTATTTTAGTATAAACATTCAGATGTAATATGTTTGGCACTTAATTGATTGTCTTAACAGACCATTCAGAAATATAATTTCTAAAACAAATATAGATGTCAAACCAATAAATTTTCAATTGGCCACATTTATACATGAATATTATATTTAAAAAAATAAAATAACTAAAAATATTTTTTACTTAAAATCCAATCCAAATACCAATTATGTCATATAAAAATCATTAGATCCATCCACTAATAAAAAAACCCTTTCGTGGGTATCAATTTTATACTATTATGAATGAATGAACTTGGATGGATGAGTTTGTAAATTAATTTGATGATGGTGAAATACCCCTTTGGTATTCTAAATAAATATTTTTTATGATTTTTAGTAATTCAAATTATTTTATTTTGGTTTTCCCTTACATTTGGCATATCAGTGGTGAAAAAATAAAAATAAGATGCATTCCTAACTCTAAATTTATATTATTCCATGACTTTTTGTCGCACGTTATGCACTATGGGTCATTTTTTATCTCAATGAAATACTCATAAATTGTTATATCCCCTTTTATATTGGATCAATATTTGTAAATATTATTTTCATTTATACAAAATCTATGAATCATGAAAATTTCAATGAAATATTTCAAGGAGAAATTAAATGCCATAAAAAACCCTATTGTTTTGTTATGTATTTGATGTATGTGGATTGTGTTTTATGAGACCCATTACCAATTATTTTGTATACCTTTAAACACTTAATTATATATTCTATGAATGTATAAAATCGAACCCCATAACAAATTTTGATAGAAAATATGTCTCCAAATTTTTAAAAACTAATCAATTTTATAAATTCTATCATCCCTAGTTCTCAATCACTAACTAGCACACCCTTTTTTTCATAGGACCATAGAAGTTGTTCTATGTAAATATCGATCAACTCATAGGTTTTAAAAAATCTATAAACCAAAATATATTTTAATACATAAACACTCAAACAGAGAAATAAAAAAATATAGAAATAACATTTCAACCAAATGGAAAATACTAGTGTTTTAGGATAGATAATGTACCATGACACTATAAAACTAACTAAACCCAATAAAAATTTCAATCATTATATTATTAAATGGAATTTATTATCACAAACCATTTGAGTTAGAACAAAAGGTTTTTTATATGAAATTATGAAACATGAACATTTTTTCCGATGGATATGAAAAATAATTATAGGAGAAAGATGAAATAAATAATAATAATTATGAATATGCTAAGATATATAACAAGAAAGTAAAGGTTTTTTATTATAAAATTATACTAAGAGAATACGTTACAAAAGGATATTAATTTATAAAATATTGATCTTTAATGAAGCCCTTTTTAGGTAAATCACATTCCTAGTGGCCAATACCTTGTATTTTTATTCATGTTTTTCATTTTTATTTTATTTATATTAAAAACCTGTTGAATAAAACAATTAAATTTAATTTAAAAAATATTAATCTGTTCAAAAATAATTTTCAAGAGCCTTCTAGATTGAAAATGTATCATTAAACTGATGAGTACCATTGAGAACTAGGTTATGTATTTCTTTCAATATTATTTGTTATTCTGTTTATAATTTCTAAATTGTATTCTCTAAATTTATCAATTATTACACAATAATTTAATTTGACCATGTAATTATAGGGTAATAAAGGATAATATTTGGTAAATTTATAATACTTTTATGAGTTATTTTTCATTCCATTTTTTGATTTGTATTTTATTTTTATTTATTTATTTCTAATATGTTTTATGGAATTTTAATATATATTTTAATGATTTTAAAATCCAAAATTGAACACCCTAGTAATAATTTGAACCCATGAAATTGCATGAAATTGTTTCCCATGTAATAGAGATTAATTGTATACTAAAATAAAAATGTTTCAAATTTAAAATCTATGATATTTCATGAATGGTATAGTTTCTCAATACTTTTATACATATTGTTAGATGTTTCCTAACGTAAATATCCATTGAATACTACCAAATGACAATATATATTAGTTTATTTGGGAGACTAGGTTCCTAATACAATTATGTGAAGTAGAAGTAAAATGAATTTATTTTCATCACAATAATAATATCCTAAATACATTATCTCTCCTAAAACTATATTGGGCAACCAGGAGAACGCATAAATAAATGGGACGATCTATAATTCATAGTAATGGAATAGACATGAGAGTGAAGCATAACATGTGATTTAAGTGGAATAACATTATAACATAAAATTTATGGCTCATGAATAATAAAATGGGAGTGTGGCATAATGAATAAAGTATCATATGATAATAGAAACATAGTAATGTGGTAGAAAATAGTACTCAAGTATAATGGCTAAGACAACATTTCACGGTGGAAAAAGTCCCATCATGGATTAGGTGTACACTCTAACCCCATACATACCATATCATGAGATTAAAACATTGCCTAATGAATTGGAGTTCTATTTGGGTGCACCCATCATTACATGTACTTGATTATATGGTCCACTAAAATTAATTTAATCATAAGGAAAAAATATAATAATTACCCATATAATGAAACAGGTTTCCCAAAAATGTATTATAGAAATCCTAGAGGGATTATTTTAATGGTTTCCATGAAATAAGGGATTAAATCAATCTTGAGAGTTAGTAGTTAAGAAATAATCACATACCATGAAAATGAAGTCCGAAAAAATTGATGATATAATGTTGATTATAGAACTGATTTGGAAATGTTCCTTTGATGTGGGGTTTCTTCAAAATTGTTAAAATGTATTTAAAGATAGAATTTAAAAAATATTTAACTAAAAACAAGAATTTAACTAAAATCCAATTCCATATATAAAAAAAATTTAGAAACCATGGATGTTTTTATAAATATTATTATGTGATACATTAATGGAGAGAATAAAGATAGAGATGTTCCCATAAATAACATTTTCAAATGAAATTGATATGGGAAACTTTAAAATCGTTTATATCCCTGTTAAGAAATATTTACTTTTCCATGGTATATATGTGCTGAAAAAATATACAAAATATAGGATAATTAAATGAGTAAAATAGTGTGATAAAGTGAGTTAAATAGAGATAAATGACAACTTAAATAAAATTGGGTGGTTTAGAGAGATCACATACTTTATGTTCCAGAATAATTCTACAAATAATCTTAATGTATAGCGACCCTGATTTTTATTACATTAATATTAAATAATATTAATGAAAAATAAAAATAAAAAAAACAATAATGATCCAAAGTTTTATTTTTTTTGGTAAACTAGGACTATACATAAATTTTACTAGAAAAAAAATAAAAAATTATTTAATTCCTTCTTCTCTATCTTATTATTGTCCCTTGTGTTCTTTTTAGTACATGTTGTAACTAGAAGATATAAATCTAAAAGGGGTGAGATTAAAATCAATGTAAGGGGATAGATAAGATCTAGAAACAATAGGGAAAGGGGTGAGCATAATAATAACATCATCATCATGAGGGGAATCATTAGAGAAATGATTAGAATGTGGCAATGAATAAATATGAAACATTATATCGTTTTAGTAAAATTCCACACATAGTTGTGAACAAAGAGAGATTCAATATCACACATATTTTACATTCCTCATGAGATAAATCACAGTCCATTATTAGTTGTAGTGATATATAATTCAAGTCACACCCATCATATCTTATCATTTAATTTTTCTCTATATAATTTCGTGTGTAACCATCACATCATAACATTCACATTATCTTGCATGCCACATAGAACATATATCAATTTTGGAAATAAAATTACCCATATAAAGGAATGGGTATCATCTTATAAATAATATATTCACAAAAATTGGGATCCAAAATTAATGAAGTAATAACAAACTTGATATATGAATAATCAACTATTGGTTAAGAAGAAAAAATCTCGAGAGGTGTGTTTTCTTTAAAAAACCATTCTTTTGGAAAGAATTGTGTATAAAATAATCTCACAAAGAAAGCATATATATCCCATAAAAATTAATATTATTATTAATAAATTATATTTATGGAATTTATATATTGAAAATGGGGTGAAAGACGGAAAACCCAAAGAAATATAGTGGGTTTTGAGAATTCCACTTACCTTGTGTCTGATTGCATCCTTTGGTGTAATATCCTATATAATAAAGTTAAATACATTAATTTATTAATAAACAACCTTTCACAGATTAATATGATTCATCATAGTTTTATTATGTTAATTTTATCGTCTTTTGGATGAGTTCTAGAGTATAATTTCATCATTCTATAGTGTTCATTTTCATACTTTTCAATATCGGTTGACCTGTATAGATGAATGGAAGTTCATTTAAAATGAGTATGAATGTATAAAATTTATAATTTACATTGTTAATGATCCTCCATACTCATAAATGATTATAAAAAAAGTATTTTTTTATATTCCATGATTATGATTCATTATATAAATATGAATTATTATCATTTTAGGTTATTTTTTCAGTATTTGGATCACCACGAACTCATTTTGTATTATCATTTAGTATTATGGGTATAAGTTATTTCTAGAACATAAAGGGGTTAAAAAATAAACATTCCAGTCTATTTTATCCATTTAATGGTCTTATTAACAGAATTTAAGGTGGTTAAGGAGGAAGAAAGTGCATTTCCCATGATGTCTATAAATTGGCACAACACGGGGGACAATTTCATTTTTAAGATAAAATGGAGAGTGGGAGAAGTTTAATAATGGATATTCTATTAACCTGAATTAATCCCAAAATATTCAATGTATTTGAGTTATCAAACCATTGGGATGATGGTGGGTAATGATATAATATGAAAGGAAATAAAAATTTAAATGAAATTAAAAGAAAATTAGAGAGACTATAAATTCATGAGACGTGTGAAGAGAAGAAATTGTGAGCGGTGGTTTTTATAATGGGGGAGAGGGGTGTTTTCTAAATATATTAATCATTAGTTTATTATTTTGTCTCAAGACTTTATATAGTTTAATATTTATGAAATAATATATTAAATTGTTGATGGATAGTTCTGGATTATTGGTTAAGGTGTCCTTATATCATCTATGACAACATAATTCTTTTATTTAGCTTTTATTGTAAATTATCTAATTTTAATATTTATAAAAAAGTCAAGTATTATTGAAAAATACCAAAAAAATCACCGTAATTTTTTTATGAATATAGAATTAAAAAATGGACTTTATTTTGTGGGAGAAAACTCAAAATAGTAGTAATTTCTTTTTTAATTAAAATACTCATTTATATGAAAAATATATATTTTAAAATTACAACAGAATTTATAACACTTTAAAAAATTACATAACGTCTCAAAAAATTATATTAAAATAATAAGACTCTAAAATATTAATTTAATAATACATTTTATGAAAATAAATTCTCATTAAAATATTAAATTAATTATAAAATTATAATTGAATTTTTATAAGATACAAAAATTCAGACACATAATTAATAATTTTTAAACCATTCATTTACTTTGACTTTGAAATAATTATAACATTATTTTATTCTAAATGATTCTTAATTATTATTGACAATTTAATGGGTGAGGTTACTATTCATTTGGCTGGTTTACTATTCATACGGTCTATATTACTATACCTAAGGTCATGAAACTATTTAATCGGTATTAGTTCATAAACTTCTAGAAATAATTCTGATTTAATGAATTCACCATTAATAGACCTTTTAGTGTGTTCTATAAGTGATTTAATGTGACTTATACTATATTACCTTAGTATAAGTGGGGTGTAATTCCATTGACTGATGATTGAGTTAATAAATTCTCCCCCCCTTTTCAAATTTGGCCCTTGAAATTTCGTTTCACCAAAACAAGTGAGGGTAATTCTCTTTCATCTCCTCCTCTAGTTCCCATATTGATTCTTCATACATATGGTTTATCCACAAAACATTGACATGGTTGGTTATGTTGTTCCATAGCGCCCTATCTATTCTACCCAAAATCATTACCAGTTACTCCTCACAAGAGATATCATCTTCCTGTTGTACCACCTTTAAGTTTAATACATGTTAGGGATATGGTATGTACTTTCTAAGGAGAGATACACGGAACACAACCTGAATTTTATCCATATTTAGTGGAAGATAAATCCTATCGTCCATAGATTCTATACTATCAAGGATCTCAAAGGGTCCAATGCACCTTGGGTTAATATTCCCTTTCTTCCTAAACAACATGACTCTCTTCAATGGTGATAGGAAAATGATGACTTTATCTCCAACATCGAACTCCAAGCCCCTTAGACGATTCTCATCATAAATCTATTTCCAACTCTAAGAAAATTTGATATGTTTCTAGATGGCTTGACCATTCTCTGTCATTTATTGTAAAAGATCATGTCTAATTAGCTTTCTTTCGTAAACATCATCCCAGCGGGTTGGAGTTCTACATTGATATCCACACATAGCTTCATATGGGGACATCTATTCACATGAGTTGAACTTATTGTTGTATGAGGACTCAACCAATGAGATATGTTGAACCCATTCACCATTTAATACTAAATATCATGTTCTATGAATATATTTGAGCATATGAATATTCCTTTCAGATTGACCATCATGATGGGGGTGATAGGTTCTGCAGAAATATAATTCAGTACTAAAATTTTGTTGAAGACTCCTCTAGAATATAGATATGAACATGGAATAATGGTCTAAGATAATTGACTGTGGGAATCCATGTTGTATCACCCTTTCTTCACATATATATTTTCATGTTTTTCAAGTGATATATCTTCCAAAATAGTTATAAAGTGGGAAGTCTTGGTGATTCTATTCACAAAAACCCATACCATATTATTTCCTCTGGATATCTTTGGGAGAGGCATGAGAAATTCCATAGTGAAATTCTCCCATTTCAACAAGGGTATAGGCAATGGTTGCATCGTCCATTTCGATTCCTATCTCTCTACTTTATCTTGATGATATATCAAACACCTTGAGATATATTCTACAATCACTTTCTTCATGTTGTCCACCCAAAAGTGTTCTCTGAGATCACGGTATATCATGGTACCCCAAGGATGGATAGAAAAATTTTAGCTATGTGAATTTTGGAATAGATATTTCATTGTCTTAGTTGATGAAGTCTGAAATATCCCTTGTACCAATCCAAATGAAAACTTCATCATTGATATTTAACTCTTGTAGCTTCCCTTACATTACTTCATTCACCCTCTTTTGTAACTATGAATCATCCCTTTGTACCTCTTTAATTGTCTCTTAGATAGATGGTTGGTATGTAATTTAGGAAAGATATGATTTATTCTATAGCATTATGATTTCCAAATTAATCCTTTTCATATCCATGATGATACGGTCTTTATTAATACACAATATGGATAGAGTAGTAGGTTCTTTTCCTCTAAGAGCATTTATTACATTGTTCACATTACCATGATCATAGTCAATAGAGAAAAAATAGTCTTTAATTAAATCTATCCATCTCCTTTGACACATTTTGAGCTCCTTT
Source organism: Viscum album (assembly GCA_963277665.1). NCBI lineage: Eukaryota > Viridiplantae > Streptophyta > Magnoliopsida > Santalales > Viscaceae > Viscum > Viscum album. Next base: position 1,067,081 of record CAUJRU010000118.1, read on the forward strand.
GGTTTGAATATATTTTCTGGAACTTTTCATTGGTATATATGTAACAAATCTATCTATACAGGTTGTTCTGCCATATTTTCAATGAAAAAAATCCCAGATTCTATCTCTTGATCATGTGTCTGGTAGTTCTTCTCATGGATCTTCGACTACCTTGAGGTGTAGGCTATCACATTGTCATTTTCATGAATACAAAATCCAATCCTTTCTTGGAAGGAAAACTATATATCACAATACATTCTACACTTTTCATTAATTTGAGTTCACATGCATTGATCGTCCTTCTCTTTATCTCCCTAATGATTTCCTTACATTCATCTGTCCATATATATATTACCCATTTCCATGTTATCTTTGTTAATGAGCTTGAAAATTCTGAAAACATTCTCACAAAACGTTGATAGTACCTAGCTTATCCCAGAATACTATAGTTTTTGTGACACTAGAGGGTCTTTTCCACTCAATAATAGCCTTTGTTTTTGAAGGGTCTATTGAAATTACCTCAATTACGGTCACAATTCCCATGAATGTGAATTTCTTCATCCAAACATCTCACTTTCTAAAGATAGCGAACAACTTCCCCTTCCTCAATGTCTCCAACTCTATCCATATGTATTCTTAATGGTCATGTGTTCTCTTGGTGTATATGAGAATGTCATCAATAAACACTACCACATATTTGTGGAGGTAATTTATAAATACACTTTTCATAAAATCCATGAAGATCACATGTGAATTACTATTTCTAAAGGGCATCACCAGAAAATCATATTTCCCATTCCTGGAACAAAAGGTAGTATTCTAAATACCAACCTTCTTTAGATTTAGATGATGATATCAAGAATGGCGATCCACCATTGAGAATTACTAATCACCTATAAACTAATCTAACATTTCTTTAATCGGTGGAAGGGTATAATTTATCTTTATGGTGATAATTTTCAGTTCTAGATAATCGATACATAACCTCATTGATCTTTTATCTTTTTGAAAAATTTCACTATTTCACCCTAAGGTGATGCACTATGTAATATGGATCCTCTATCTATGTTCTCTGGAAGCTTCTTCTTTAACTCCTCTATTTCTATAGGATCCATCCTAGTGGAAAAATTGATATAGGAGGAGCTCCACTTATGAGTTCTATTGATAACTCTCCCTCAAAATCTAGGGGTAGTCCAAGTATCTCTTTAAAAAATTCATCACTATATTCCCCCATGATGGGAATTTTTCTTAGGATGATACCTTCTTTTGACTCACCCATTTAAGTGGTGTGTTCCACTTTACAGGGAATCAACACCCACACCGTTGGAAGATTTTCCAAATGATACTCATGATATTCCTTGCATTTTAATTGTAAAATGTGATGGTTTGGGATATGAAAATATATTTGTTTTTCCTAATAGTTTATATTTTATCTATATAATGAGATCCAATCCATTCCCAGTATTGTGTTTAATTCCACCAAAGGAAGTATCACAAGATTGGCTGGAAGAAACTTCCCACATACACCAACATGAGAAATGTCCAACACTTGGGTTGCAATGATGGCACCACTAGGTGTTTTTAGGAATATATTTACATCAATGTTTTAGATCATTGAATCAATAGTTCTAGAAAACTTGAAATATGTAAAAAAACATGTGTAGAACTATAATCAAATAATACATTTTTACATTCTTGAGTGAATAGGTATTTTACCTGGTACGACATCATTTCCATTATCCACTTCTTCCTATACTCTTTTGTCATCGGTGGCTAATATTGTCGATTAACATTGACTACTCTAGATTTAGTGCATTATCTTGCATGTTTCCCTTTCTCCAAATAGTTGTGGTATTGGACCACGGGTGCTGTTATACTTTCCTCTACCACATTCTCCTGCTTCCTCATATATTTTGGACATTCATGAACATGGTGGAATTATCTCGAACACTTGAAGCATTTCCCCATACCTTCAAGGTAGTTCCTATGATACCTTTTCCCAAATTTTTTTAATATGGGTGGTTGATATTTCTTTACACATTTATTATTAGATACCCTATCGTGAGACTCCATCTCTCATTTTTAATCAAGATAGAAATGGGACTATTCTACAAACTCCATCTCCACTTTGAGAGAACATTAGAAAACTTATTCCTTACTAACAGAGTATTGAATTACATGACTCTTTATATGGTGTGGTTTTAAACCACTAAATAGTCAATAAATATTTCTTCCATTCTTGATAAGAAAACTGGAAGCATACCTTGTAAGCCTTGTGTAATTTTCTTTGTAAGCCTTGAAATTTTCACCGTCCATTTATATCAGCTTTATGAATTTTGAATCCATATTTTAATGAGGTTTTCAATTGAAATACTTGTTATGAAACTTTATCTTAATGTTTTACCACTTCGTATCTTCAATTTATTCCCTCAATTGGGTTTTCTTAATAAAATACCACCATCAATCGGCCTCTCCTTGTAGAAGATTAAAAAGTTAGATTCACCTTCTCCATCTTTGAATAGAGATGAATAGAAAATAACTTCTCCATCGAGTTGACCCATTATTATACAAATAGGGTATTGTAATATATACTAATATTTTTAGGTCATTTTCACAAAAAACACTTGATAGCTAGTTTCTCCCTCTTTGGTGAAGGAGGATGTTCCATGTTATTAAGTTTATTATTCATTACTTGAGATATCATGGTATGCATCGCCATGAAATTTTGAACTCCACCACTTAATTAATTGGGGATATTGTTTAGGAAATCACTACATTGTCCGTCACTTCGGTTTTTGGCCTAGTTTTTCCTAGTTCCCACCATTGTCTAAAATAGATAGGGTTAGAAAAAGATGACTCTATAAGTCATCCTTAAATTATCCCTATTTGAAATTTACTCTGAAACAATATCTTATGGGATCAATATTTTTAGAAAATAATATTGTGTTCCAATTTATACTTAGTATCAAACAATGTTTTCTCCCTAATGTTCTGTAATTCAACTTATCTAATTATCTAAACTATCCTCTAATACCACCCATAGAGACAATTGTTTCTTACAATACAATTACATAATTTTAATGATAAAAAATTAAAAAAATTACTAAATGAGTATGGAGAGTATTAGTTTCTTGGTAAAAAAGTACAATACGTATATTTTCCAACATAAAACATAAATATTTATTTAATTACTTCTTATCTAGCTTCTTATTGTCCCTTGTGTTTTCCTTAGTACATGTAGTTACCTAAGGATATACACAAAATTGGGGAGAGCTAAAAATCCCAGTTAGAGGATAGATAATATTATGAAACAATATAATATGGGGTAAGCATAGTCATAACATCATCATCATGAGAGTTAGCATTAGATAAAGTCATAGAATGTGGTAATGCATAAAAATGAAACATCATGTCTTAGTGGTCAACTACGACACATAGTTGTGAACAAATATAGCATCCTGTTCATGCATATTTCACAATACTCATGGGATAAATCGCATTAAAAAATGAATTGGACTTCTATATAATTCCATGGACACCCATAATATCTTTTAATTTTAGTTGCGCTATATAATTCTAGGTGCACCTGTCACATCAGATCATTTATATTGTCGTTCATGCCACATATAACATATATCAATCTTGAAAAAAAAATAACTCATGGAAATTATTATGTTTCATTTCATAAATAATAAATTCACAATCATTGGGTTCCCATTTTAAATTTGGAATCACATTCTTGATATAAAAATCATCATCATTGAGTGGAGAAGAAACAATCTTGAGAAGTTTGTTTTTTTTTTGAAAGAAGTGTTCTTTTGGAAAACATTGTATTTGACATAGTCTCAATTAGAAAACATGTATATAATAGAAAATGTTAAATAATGATGAAGAAATTATATTTATGTAATATTTATAATGTAAATGGTGTGATAGAGGGAAACCTCAAGGATTGAATGATTTGTTTTTCCAGAATTCCCCTTACCTTCTATTTGATTACATCATTTACACGAATTTAATATATAATAAAATTAGACTGATTAATTAATAAATATATAACCCTTATGTATTAATTTTATTCATTATATTTTTATTGTGTTCATTTCTGGGTTTTTATGAGTTATAGAGTATAATTGCATCGTTTGGGTGTGTGTGTTTCCATACATTCCATGATCAGTTCACCGGTATAGATGAATGAAATTTCATTTAAAATGGGGGTAAATATATAAAATTGTTAATATATGTTATTAATGATCCTAAATAACCATAATTGGTATTATAAATAATTTTTTATATAACATGTGTATGACTCATTAGATAAATTTTAATGATTATTGTTTTAATAAATATTGGTTGTTTTTCAATCACAACAAACTTGTTTTGTTTTATAAATTACTATTACGAGTATAAGCTATTTCCAAAACATAAAAATGGTGATAACATGAAATTTTACATATATTTTAAATCATATAATGTCATTATTAATATCCTTGAACTTGATAAAGGAAAATTAAAGTGCATCACCCATGATGAAAGTAAATGGACACATCACGGGAGACAATTTTATTTTTAATTTAAACGGGAGGGAAAAAGGAGTATAATGTTGTATCATCCATTAACAAGATATAATTCTAGTGTGAGTATGTTAATGGAGATATAATTTCATTTTGATAAAGGAAAATGAGGAGATATCAATAAAACAAATTGAAATTGAGAGGAAATTAAAATAAAAAGAGAGAGGATTTACATCTTGAATTTTCTTCTTGAGATCCTCCTCCAGACACCTAGGCTTTTCCTTTTGGATGATACCAAGAACTCCGGGACATGGGGTAGGGGATAGGTACGAGTATTAGGAATAATTTAGCAAAATTTCAATGTTTGAGATGTCTGAAGAGAAGAGTCTGTGAGTGGTGGTATTTGAAGTGGAGGAGAGGGGTGTTTTCTCAATATTTTAATCATTAGTTCATTATTTTGGATCAAGACTATGAATAGTTTTGGGCATTATCAAAAAATATATTAATAAAATGAAGGAGAATCTATTATTTTGGTCTTACATCATTATTAAATCATCTCTGACTCCATAATTCATGTATTTAGCTTTTTTGTAAATTATCATATTTCACTATTAATAAAAAATATTATTTTTGAAAAAAAACAAAAAATTAACAATAAATTTTTTTCAACATATTGAATTTATAAATGGGCTCGATTTAAAGAAAACTATTTTTTTAAAAGTGTTATTAAATTTTTAATTAAAATCCTCATTTACATGGAAAATATATGTTTAAATTTTTAAAATGGTTAATAACACTTTGAAGAAATACATAAGGTATCAAGAAATTATATAAAAATAAAAATAAATGAAAATACTAATTTTTTAATACATTTTATGAAAATATATTTTATTTTATATTATTAATTTATTCTTAAATTTGCAATTAAAATTTTATGACTTACAAAAATACTGACACATAATTAATAATTTTTGAATCATTAATTTACTTAGAATATGATATAATTATACCATTATTGTATTTATAGTATTCATATTTATATTTATATTTTCATCGGTGAGGTTACCATATCTTATGTTGGTTTATTATTCATAAGGGTCATATTTCTATCTCTAAGGTCAAGTTACAATTTCAGTGGTTTTGGTTCATTAATTTCTAAAAATAATTATTATTTTATTAATTAATCATTTATAAACCTTTTATTATGGAATATTAGTGATTTTATGTGATTTATACATTATTCCATTGCTATAATAATGGAGAAATTATATTGATTAAAGATTGTTTCATTACATAATTTTCTAGATAGTCAAATTAGCTTAATAAATAAATTAATTTAGAACCTTTTCCATCAATATTTTATCCATTATATTTTTATAATGTTCTTTTATAATCATTTTATTGAGATATGATATTTAATTTTACTTTTCTGAGGGTGTTTATTTCATGGTTTGATGGATGGATCACTTTTGTATTACTATAGAAGTTTTTTTCAATTGGGATTACATCTATAGATGTGATATTAAATTGTTTTAATTAACATTTATAAATTTAAATGGTACCATTAATCCATTTTTTCTCATATAGAGATGATTATTTTAGTAAAACATTGTTATTATTTGGTAAGTTCATTTAAAAATATTTATCAGCCACCATAAACTAAATACATTTTAATTTAAGAAATTATTATTAAAACATTAAACAAAATTGTATATGTTATTTTATAATTTTAATCATCGTATTTTACCATAAAAAATATATTTTTAACAATGCTTGAAGGTGGTTTGAAAAAAAAGAAGTTATTTTTCATGCAGGCAGTAAACTGACCATATTGTAAACAATGAATTCCTTTAAGAAACAAAATAAGGTATTATTGAAGAATAATATTTCATTAAGAAAAAAATGTCATATATTTATAATATTATAATAATTATGTCATGTTATATTAGGGAGTTGAAGATAAGTTATATGAATAAATAAATTTGTAATAGATAAATTGATAATTTTAACTCTTTAATGTTACATCTTTGAAATACTCTTTAAGTCACTTGGAATTTGTATTTTAGTGAAAACAAATCACTAGGATTTCGGGGAGGGGTTTTGGAATGGTATTTTCTGGAAATTGGTTATGTTCCAAGTTTTAGTAGTTGTGAAGATAATGGGTGGAATTTATATGGGTAGAAGAGGGGTGCTTTGGAATATTATATTCTTTAGATAATTATTTTGGCTCAATACTATCAATAATTTTAGTTCTTGTGACTATATTCAATAAATTATTCGTGTAATTTTTAACTAGTAGTTCTTAAATCATTCATGACTCAAATATTCATGAATTTATCTTCTAATGATAAATTTTGAATTTTACCATATTTCGATATTCACAAAAAAATCACCTATTTTAGAAAACTAAAAAAATAACCCCATCCATTCTTCACCATTTAGATAAATAAATCAATTAAATTTTATGATATTAATTATCTAAATATGATAAGTATAATTTTTTTAAATAAAGTCCACATTTATATGAAATATTATAATTTTAGTACTATGATCGAATTTGTCTCCCTTTCAAAATTTATATATAGTCTTCTAAAATTAATTTTTTCATAATAGTAAAATATAATATTAATTTAAAACTCTTTTTGTAATAAAATATCCATTAATTCATTATATATTTTATAACAGTTTCATTAAAATATTTTGGTTTTACAAAAATAAAAACACTTAATTAATTATTTTTATAAAAAGTAATTACTTCTACCATGCTTTTAATATATAATATTTTAATTTTATATGATACCTAAATATTATTCTACCCTTGAATAGGTGATGATACTATTCTAAAAGTTTTCTTACTATTCCAAATTGGAATATTACTATTATAATGAACAGGTTATTATTCCCATGATTAAATTATTTTTCCAATGGTATTATTTGTAATGGCCATATAGGTTCCCTGCTTTCTTTAAATACATTATATTTCATTTATTTTTCATTAAAATCTATTTCCCCCAAGGTTATATATATATATATATATTTATGTTTTATATTATATTACTAACATTATGTCTTATTTATACAGTGTCGTTCATGTGTGTGATTATTTTGGGGAATCGAGTCGATCAAACTATTACTATTCTCAAAATATTATTTTATATTTTCTGACCAATTTAAATAATTTCAATTTCATGAAAATCAGTTTTATCTTAATTAAATGTTTAATTTAATATATTTATTGTGTTTGTCTTCTCATGTGGTGTGATTTCATTATATAATATAATATTATGAAATGTAAAATAACTATGTATTCTGAAAATTTGTTAGAGTGATAAAATCGTGGGTCATTACAAAATATCCAATCAAATTGTGAATAACTTGTCTAAAAAGCATCCAAATTTAAAATTCACATACATGTGAGGTCTCCGAACCATCTTTTTATCTTCATAAAATTCACATTTATTCATGAGATTAATAAACAATTAATACTTAACATGAATTTTTTTAATTCAATGAAAACCTTGTAGTTTTAGTCACATGTGATTAAAATGATTGGGGAATATTATGTTAAAATGATGTAGAATTTTCCGGAAAAAAGTGTTTTTATTCAAGACCACATATACATTTTATACAATTAATCCCCTTAGAATCCATGAACAACCTTCTATTTGGCCACATTATAATACATTATTTCCTATCTACCCTACTCTATGAAGTCAAATTTCATTACTTTTTTGAATGAATGTTTGAGAATGACATCTGGTTTTTAACTACATCATTTCACGGTGTTTTGATGTGAAATATTAATTGGAATAATTTATCTTCTAAATAGTTTTTTCTAAAATTTAGGTCTTGCTGGATTTTTTCTAGATGATTTTTCAAAAAAAAAATATTGATAAATTTACGAAGTTTTCCGGAGTGTAAAATTTAAGAAAACATCATTTTTAATATAAGAAAATTATATTCATTTTCAAGAGGTGGCTGAAATTTTATACTACATTCAAGAACATAAATATTCTTCCCTTCCCTTCACTGTCTCAAAATTGTTTTAAAATTCATATGTCAACAAAAATCGACAAAAAGATTATAAATTGAAGGGATCGTGAAAAAAACATGTTTCCACTAATTTCATAATGTTATGAAATTTCCATTGATATTTTTTATATACATAAATATATTTCTTTCTAGGATAATAAGGAGGTACTTAACTTTAATAGAAATTTATTAGTGCATTTTTTCTTCTATGTTAGCTAAAACATCCTTGTTCTTCCAATGAATTTTTCACATAACAAACTTACCTACCAAAAGGCATATAACATGATTGAACAATCCCCCGTGATTTAATTCAATTACATTACTCAATTTTTTTGAATACGTAGGAGTTTATCAAGATTATGGTGATTCATTCATTGGTTTTCAGGAGAAAAAATATATTGCAATTATATACTTGGGAGAAGATTGAAAATATCATGTGTGGTATTTGTTTTGTGTGAATAGAAGGATAAATAATGTGGTAATGAATTGAATGAGCTAAATAGAAAATTTTGATGTATGGTTATTAAAAGGTACTAATATCTCTTTGTTTTATATTATTTAATCAGCGAATATCACAGGTTTATGTTTTTAAAATTATTTTGGTATGATTTTTATTGCTTATATGTCCTCTTCCAAGAGTCCTAGAATTTTGTGTACATGAATTAATATAAATTATATTTTCAATACTTTTTATATGTATTTTAATGAATAACCCCCCCCCCCCCCACCCACCCCCCCATTTTTCATTTTGAGATAATTCACATAATTTTAGATTTTCAACTGTATTTCGGTAATTTCAATGAAAATTGATTAATTTTATTTTTATGTTTTGTGAATCACTTTTTTATTACTTTTATCAATCAATAAATTTTTATATTCTAATTTGTTTCTGAAAAAATTTAATTTTAGAACATGAAATGAGAAAATTTTGATATATCATGAATGTAAATATTTATTATAAAACATTGTACAACGTAATCCATTGTATAAATGATTATAAAGATTGAACAAAAGCCTTATATACCCATTGATAATATTTTAAATCCATCATAATACATTATGAATTTTAAAAGATTATACGAACCAAGAATTGTATGTATTTTTACACCCTAACCATAAATCAGTGAAATGCACTATAATGATTCAAATGCATAATTATACGGAAATTTACATGATTCGTCTTCCAAAGGCCCATTCGCAACACATTATAATGTTTCAACAAATATATGTTCCCTAATATTCATCTAGTTTTTCACAAAGATCATCCCACATTAACACATTTAATGATAAGATATAGAGTCTCTTCTTAAGGGTGATTTAGTGAAAAAGTAAAATAGAATAAATACATGACATGAACATGAATGTTTAATTATTTTAACTCATGTGTCTGGAAGGAATTTTCTATTTTATATACTACCACTTAGATAATTCATTGACGAGTTTTTACATGTGTGATACTTTTCCTAAGATGAAATTGAAACATGGAGTCAAATTTCAATAATTTACATTCTACTTATAATGGAATAAATAGTATGTAAAATTATACAAGAGGGATAGGTAATGTTAGATTGTAGTACTATATTTAGGGATAATCCTGATTCATTATAGAAGTAAGGATGAATGAGGAATATTGAATCTGTTTTAACCATGTTTAGCTAAAATTGTAGGTTGTTGTGATATTATAATTTGAGAAAAAAATGTTTCTATATCTATATTTTCACTATATATTATTTACATATTTATTGTAACTACATTTTTGAATAAAGGATGACTTCTTCTTTCTTGAGTGACTTTATTCTAAATTTCTCAAGTTATTTGTCCATTTTTAAAAAAAAATTATTGTTCTTATTATTTATTCTTATTTGGAAAGGTCATTCTCATGAGAATTGGATGTTTGGATAGGTTTAATTTCTTGGATATTTTAATTTTTTTCATTCACTTTTATAAGGTTTAAAATATATATATTAAGGCCATGGAATAATGATTAGGTAGATTTAGTATTTTTCCTTGAGTTCATCAGGTAACCATTGAGAAATATAATTAAATAATCATTTAGACAATATAGAAGAGTGATTCCAAAAGATCCACCCATTCCACTATAGAAATATTAATCAACTTCTTACCATTCTTTCGAAATTTTATTTTAGGCCCAATATATTCATCTTTAAATTTTCTATTTTTTTCTATTTTTGTATACAATGTATTCAAATCAAAATCAGTAATCTAGTTATATTTTAACAACAAAAATAAAAAACCGATGGTATTGTTTGACACTTAATTCGAACAACCTAACTAAGAGACAACATGATAGTATGATGTGTTGCATTCTTTATGGGAGAAAAACTATAAACAATATATCCATGATTAAAATCTTCTATAATAGGTTTACCTCACAGTTCTAGAGATTTATTTTATAATAATTGGATGTGATGGGATGAGATTAAAATCTACTTTTAATTCTTAAAATGATGGTAAATCAGAATAAACCATTCATACAATGAATTATAGGTTGATATATTTTTCAATTTGTTTCATTGGATGTTGGGATCAAAACAGTCCACTAGTAGAGTTCTCATATAATTATATTTTCTATTCTAAAATTCAATGAGAACAAAATACATGTTTTATTGTAATAGGTGTTGAACACTAGCATATTCATATGAAGTTAGAGTTAATAAAATGATGGGACTATATCATTCCTATGAAATGTAAGAGAAGATTACACCCATTAATTGACATATCAAAACTACAAATATTTGACAGAAGAGCCATGCATCTAATCATTGATTAGATGTAGTGTTTGAATTTTGAGATAAGGTTTTCCTTTAGATATCACTATGGAATATTGTTATAATATTTGTGATGAATGGAATGTTTATCCCTTGATACATTTGCCCCTTAAAAATACTCAATCACATGGAAATTATAGATTATCATATTTCACTTCCTCCAAACTAGTCCCTAGTGAATGATTCCTTCCACATATCAGTTTTAAGAAAGTACATACCTAATATTTTACATGTACAAATAATATAGGTTGTACAACATGAATGAAATTTTCTTATACGGATAAATTGGTATAAAACATGGATTATAGATATAAATTACTTTGAAACGAATCTACTAAACTAGTTAATGCTTTTTTGAGGGAACCATAAGTTTTAGGAATGTATATATGAAATCAATGATACAATGAGTCATAAGTACCCTCACTTTTTCATCATATTAAAAAAATCGCGGGGGAAATAATTTTATGGGTGTATAATAAAATAGAATATTATTTTTTTTATAATTTCTTTTAAAACTAAATACTTTGTTTGATAGCTTGTTTCACACAGGAAAGAATAGCATCCTAAAAAATATGCAAAATGGAATAAAAATTCCCCCATAAATTTGATAAACAAGATATATAGGGGTTATAAATTTAAGAGAAGATTGAAGAAATACAATTTTAAATATGAACCAAAAAAGTCTGTATAATGGATGCCAAGAAATGTCTATGGAAGGCACAGACTACATGCAATGTGGTGTGATTATACCCTATGAAACACTATCCCACAAATCATTGTCCTACAAACAAATCCATTAATATATGAGATAAAAATAGAAAACCATGGAGTTTTAAATCTTTTCATTTGTAAAAAAACGTAGAATTAAGTCCTGGAATACCATTCATGAGGACTGAGAAGTTTGTTGAAAAGGTATGGTAGGCAACATCTCAGGAACCGTGTCATTTATGGGACTTAGGTGGTGTTTTCTACCACCATGTACCGCATCATCCTACAAATCTTAGTTGACATAGTAATCCATGGGTCGGATGATCCTTTTGTTGGATTCCACAATAAGTATCATGTTCCCATATATACAGATTCCCTAACACACTATAAAAGGACTACCCGGGGGATTGAAAAAAGAGAATAGATCTATAAGAGGAGGATTTTCAGATAGTGTGTTGTTTATGAATGAAATACTTTGAAGGAAAATGATTAATGATGTTTAGAACCGCAAATGGTTTCTAATAGGTATAAACCTATTGAGAAACATAACAAGAAGAAAGAATAAGAATAATCAACTGTTTGCGAACCTAACAGGCGAAAAAAACCATAGGCCCTTCATGGATGAAATTCTCATGAACTGCAGAAACAATTTCCCTCCTTCAGTCTAGAGAACAATGTGGTGCATTGCTATGTAGACAACAACATGTTCCACATAGCACCACACTATGTAGATGGAACTTGAGACAACATCCCACCATGTTGCGTAAAGGATCGTATCTTGGACTACATACCGCATTAGTATTTTTATGACCCCTTCACCCATATAGCAGTATGCTATGCAGGGAAGCCCCCATCCTGAATGAGAGAATGGTACACAGAATGGGGTGTATTCAACTTTTCCGCCTGTCGGCTCAAATATTTTCATTTATTTCATGTCCCAACCTCCATGGCAACTCTGCCAACCAGTCCACTGACCTTAGGCCAGAGCCTCTTCCAAATCCACCAAACCCATATTACTAGACTATCGTGGGTCTTCAATGTTCCCTTCAATGTCTATATACCTGTTCAAATAAGATTCGAAAAGGTAGTTCCCACAATGATTCGCACCCCTAGGACGTCTTTATGTCTACATTCCTAAGGTATCCTGAAGTCTAACCGTGGGTTGCTGATTTGAACATCCCCATTTTAGGGAACAAGGGTAATCACTAGATTTTCCATTCAATTAAGGGAAATGACAAGCTAAAGGGATCATGTCTGTTATCCATTTGATGAGGATCAATGCTCCTCCCCTTTCTAGGAACTCATTTCGGGGTACTCCTCCCATGGTAATCCCCTAGAATTTATATCAGAGGTAGTTATTTCTCCCCACTCTGGACTGACTTGGGATATGTCTAGATATCTCACTAGACGTGACTATCCTTGATTTCAACATGGGTGTGGGACTGTCACATTCAAATCCCCTACCCCACTTATGTTGGGATCATAGAAGATCCCTCATCTTCCTTCTCTCTACTCTTTTCCCCTTATTAAAGAGAGGAATATTATCCTTTTTTGAATATTTCACATCCTCTTGTTTCTCACACCAAGGATGACTCATGTAAGATTAGAGGTCTGCGATGATAGGACACTCACACAACCAATACATGAACTATGAGAAATCTGATTCCCAACACAACTGGGACACATAGAAATCCTTTATCTGGGCATGATCTCCATATCATCTCATGAATGAAATGAATGATCATCCCCCCTTAAAATTGGTAGCTCCCATACGTAATCCCCAATCAAGTTACAACCCAAAAATGAACTGTGAGAAATCTAATTCCAACTCTAAACAGGATACATAAGACACCTTTTTGAAGGCCCTAGCACAAAGGAGATTTTTTTTAAAGTACATGACTTAATAATGTCCCTATAAGCGGGCCTCCTTTATAGTATAGTCCCCAACATCAACTGAACAACAAGGAATTTGATTCCCAACTAACAGGGATACATAGAAAGCCTCTCAGAGGTCCAAATCTAACACCCAAATCACCATAGTGTTCACCAGTCCATATCTCTGATTTGTCCATATACACCCATGAGACATTTCCTTTCTCCTGAGCATCATGGTCTGCTTCTGTGTACATTTCACATGAAATTTTCACTAGCTGTCCTTTGTCTATATGTCCTCACTTCATGATGATATAACCGCATGGATGGGTCCCCATCACACGACCCTAAAAGGAGATGTGTCCAATTATGTGGCACCAAACTACATGGGTTTTTATTCCTCTCACAATTATATATACGAACACCATATTATGGGTTCGATACGGATATCAAGTGATCATCCATACTCCATGGATAATGGTAATCTCTATAGTTCCTCGTCATAGGGCATAAACTAGCATTGTCTATGTAATTCATGACAAATGTGTCTATATGGTTAACCATGAAGCCTAGGAGAAATCTTCTGATGCAGGCTTTGGAAATAACCAAGTATTCATGAACAAATGAACACTACTGATATCTTTAAAAAAGTCCTAGAGTAAGAAATAATTCCCCCCAAAAAGGTGTGCTGAGCCCAAACTCCCATGCTCTCGACCAATGGAGTCCAAAAGTGTTGCGGGAAAAATCATCATCCAATGAGCATCAAGATTTGGAGAGTAAGCTCATGAATCATGGATAAAAGGGTTGTTGAGTGTTTCTATATCCACAAATAAACCCATTGGACTCCCTCCAAGGACCACATAATAGGCATCAAACCCTTCATAAAAATAGTTAATGAGTCACTATCCATCGAGCCATTTCATCGGCCCCCAGTGTGATGCAAATTGGGTCAAAATAAAAATGATAAATCTGATGGAAAACCATAACCATAGGGGGTGGGGGATTACCCCAATGTTGAAAAACAATAAAATATAGAAATTCAGACTATTTTTTTCCTTTATATGTTATAACGCGAATTTGGTCAAATGAATGGTGAACACAATGTGAATCATTAACCAATGTGTCTAGTCACCCCACATAAGTCACTTTTATCCAAAAAAGGAAGCAGGTGGAGCATAATTACCAATCATGAATGTGATCATGATATTCTACCTTGATGAGGTTTATTTTAATGTGTTTGTTACATATATCTCCAGTTTCATTGAGCTATCTTTGATCCCAATTGCATCTTGACAAATTTCTCAGACACACCCGCCAATGTCTGTATAGGTGATCGAATCCCTGATGAATTGGAATCTGTCACCTACCTACTTCCTTAAATGTTGGGTTTCAAACCCACAGATCAAAGATTACCACCAAAATAGTGAGATCTCTATAGTGTAGGCTGTATTGTAGGCCCCTTAATCATTGAAATCTCACTAGCCACCTTGTGACATCCTGGTTCCATAAGCCACTTAGAGGCACCCCATACCTGGTTGGTCACAAGGCCTGAAGCGCATTTCCCCGAATTCTAGAGGCTGCCAACTAGGAGCGAGGGCCTTGGGTGTGATGGTGGGGAAACTATTTCCTCATTGGAAGAGTACACAACAGATGTAAATAACACATGAAATAGCATAAGAAGTAAATATCCAACAACATTAAATAGTGGAAGACTAATCATTAAACAACTGGAGCACACACACACATATATATAATGATGCATGATACATATATGTCTATTAAAGGTTCCAAACTAGTCACAATGTTGAACACAGTAATAAACCAAAGTAAAAAAGTAAAGTAAACAGATAAATCCTCAGCATCCCAAGCCAGAGATTGGTCCCATGCTCTCCAGCTCCACAACACGTCAAGTACCTAAAGTATAAGGGCACTTTCCCTTATCTATACCTGCAACAACATAATCAGTTTGGACCCAAAATCATGACCCAAATAGGGTGTGAGACTAAATCCCAGTAGGCAACCACCCAAAGATCTGTGCCTAATAGTCAGTGAGTATATGGGATGTAATAGTACAGTAACAGTAAACCATAATAGTAAACAGTAATAGTAAATAGGATGATACACAACAGTAAACAATCCACAATCAACAAGTAGTAGTGAAGAAAGCATCTAACCACAAACAAGAATCCCTCTAGGAAGTACTCACAACCATCCCTTCTGGTCATATACATGAAGTTCCAACAACCCTCTGGGTAGTACACTTAGCCTAACCCCTCTTGTTTGGTCATATGAAATTACGAGACTCACTCAGGAAGCACGCTCAATCAATTTCCCTTATAGTCTAAGGTAGTCAAGGACTCTTTGAGGATGATCACGCGGTCAATTACACTTATATCCCCAAGGTCTAGAGACTCTCTGAGGAAGCTCACCCGGTAAATTCCTCCTGTATCCTTAGGTCGATTACAGACTCTCTGAGGAAGCTCACTTGGTCAATTCCTCCTATAGCCTAGAATAGTTTATGGAAATTCCAAAAAAAAAGACTCTCTGGGGAAGCTCACTGAGTCTATCCTCTTGTAGTCTATAAAGTAGAAGACTCTATGAGGAAGATCACTTGGTCTATCCTCCTGTAGTCTATAATATCCCAAGACTCTCTGGGAAGCTCACTCGGTCTGTCACCTATAGTCAATAATGTCCAAGACTCTCTGAGGAAGCTCACTCGGTCTATCCAATTATAGTTTATAGCACCAGGTTCTCACGGCCCCGTGCCAGTTAGTGAATAATAATTATATATGGCCAATGTATCTTACGGAACTACTTGGCTAACCATTCTACTACAATACAAGAATTTTTGAGAACAATACACCATCTTATGGTCACGAGGAATGGAAAACAGGTACAACGACCGAAAGGCTAAACAAGACCAAAATGTCGTAAAGAGAACAAGGTATGGGAGAAACATCCAAGCATAGAAATTATTCTCAAACATGACCAAATTACCTCTACACAAGAATACAATAAAGGCACAAAAACATCAGGGGAAAAATAGTAAACACCCAATGCCCAGTTCACGGGTATTGGTTGAGATTGCACATAAAACTCAAAGTCATCAAACAAAAATGCACAAAACACCAATCTCGATGTTAAGATATCAATATACTTGAGCCACGAGGCTTGAATCTCATTAAAATTTCGTAGATCTACGAGAATTCACAAAATGTTCAACCCAAAATAACTTTAGAAAAAGGAGGAATTGGAGAAGAAAGCTCTAGGAGAAGGGAGAGCTTACCATTGTAGTTCCAACCTGATCAAAGATAGTAGATTCAGAGAACATATAGAGGCTTGGGGGCTCGGAGAAGTTCCACGATCGTAGAGCCTATCTTAGTCGAACAAGACCTAGAAGAAGAATTTTTTTGGGGTTAAGACGCATTTAATGAAAAAAAAGTACACGACGTTTACTTTTGGAGTACATGGCATGTACTAGGTTTTTCTGTACTCCGGTTTATGTGGCCTCAATGTCACCCCTATATGGCAGTGTGTGAGGCCCGGACATAGCCAGAACATGGCCTCGCACGGCAAGGGTGTACACGGTGTGTACTCATAAAGTACAAGGCGTGTACTTCAAAAATTTCTTGAAACTCCTCTTTTCTCAAAAAAATCCAGAAAAAGGAAAAACATACGTGAAAAGAAGGTTAGGGTTCTAAAAAACTTCCCCCCTTAAAGAAATTCATCCCCAAATTTCCCTAGTGTGGCGTAGATAAAGAAAACCCAAAAAAACTCTGGCCACTACGACCATACATCGGCCTCCCTCTCTGAAGTCTCATCCTGTACATGACTGTGCTACCATAGCACCCATGCTAGAGGAACATACCAGCCATGAAGGACCTTCGTACTGTGATCAACAATCTGGATGGGATGCTCCTCAAAGGATGCATCTGCATCGATCTCAACCTCCTCAGGATGAAGGACATGAGTTGGGTCTGAAAATTAACGTCGAAGATGAGAAATGTGGAAGACGTCGTTCATAGCCCGATACCTCTGAGGTAACTGCAACAGATAGGCAACCGGCCCAACACTGTCTAACAACTCAAATGGCCCAACGTACCTTGGTGAAAGATTACCCTATCTCTGAATCCTCTTGTGTCCTAACCTTGGTGTGACATGAAAGAAAACCTAATCCCCGACCTCGACCTCCAGAGATCATCTCTGCTAATCAGCACAAGACTTCGGTTGAGACTCTGCTGTAGCCATCCTCTTCTGAATCAACTCTATCTACTCTGAAGTCTCCTGAACAAGACGAAGTCTCAGCAAAGCTGCCTCTCCTACCTCCAGCCAGTATAAGGGTGATCGGCATGGCCTACCGTACAAAGCCTCATAAGGTGCCATATGAATAGTCACTTGAAAACTATTGTTGTAGGAAAACTCCACAAGAGGAATATGCTTCTACCAAGAACCTAAAAAATATAAAATAAAAGCTCGGAGCATATTCACATGCACCTGAATCATACACTCAGACTGGCCATCTTTCTGGGGATGGTATGTTGGTAAAGACCCGTAAATTTCAAGGAATGTTTTTTTATTTGTTTTGGAAAATTACAAGAACAAAGTTTCTGGCGGCACGTGATTCCGAGACTCAGTGTGCCCAGAATCAATTTCCGAAGTTTGGATCGGGTACGTTCAGTGAACGAACGAGCGGGTTTTTCTAACTTTTGAACCGGTGCTTGGAATCGAATTCTGAGGGAACCGATGGAATTGCAGCGCCGATATTTTCTTAGAAATGCCTCTTCCGGAGTTGCGTTTGCTGAGGTGTGGTTTTTAATTTTTGGGCTTTAAGATAAGAAATAAAATAATGTCGTACAACAAACTTTATTTTATTTCACTTGAAGCTGGTTAATGTCGCTTAAAATCCACTTAAAGCTGCTTAAGCTGAGTTGAAGCAGATAGAGTGGAACCCAAAAATATCCTACCCTCTTGGTAGGATATTTGTGAGGTGGGGCCCGCACGAGCCCCACCGTTTCTTTTCCGCTAAGTAACGCACCCACGAAAACCCCTATTAAATGAAAGTCAACTGGGGCGTTTCTTAAACAATTAAACCCTCCTTTTAATTGGGCGGTTAAGATCGTTGAAATTAATTCTATGAATTAATTTGTTCGTTTCTTAACCTGTTTTCAAACCGTTGGCATGTTAATAAAATAAGACCAATGCACCTTTCTTGAAGTTTGTTCTTTGAGAGAATTTGACAGAACTTTATGTCCTCCATCCTCCTTCGCGAAAACATGAAGAACGCGAAGAATGTGAAGAACGCGAAGAACGCAAAGAACGCGAAGAACGCCGGCCTCCGACGAAGGGCAATGAAGAACGCCCGAACCCCGGAGATCGACGCGACGCCAATGCTTCTTCCGTGA
Source organism: Viscum album (assembly GCA_963277665.1). Classification (NCBI taxonomy): domain Eukaryota; kingdom Viridiplantae; phylum Streptophyta; class Magnoliopsida; order Santalales; family Viscaceae; genus Viscum; species Viscum album. Next base: position 1,086,377 of record CAUJRU010000118.1, read on the forward strand.
CGTTCTTTCCCCACGAAAAATCTTCAATAAACTGCTTGAGATCGTTGACATGATGCCCTTCCGTGACGACACGATGCCCTTCCGCGACACGACGATCACCTCCTACCGCGACGGTCAATTCCGCGACGAACGCGCATCCGACGGTGATGGCAAGTTAGGGATTTTATTTGAAAATAATATTCTCTTCCCGTGGTTGTTTCATTCAAAAACAAAGATCCGGGATAAAAGTACAATTTTAATTTATTAAAATTGTATCTTGTTGTTTTTTCATGTGTTGATCATTATTTCCCGATTGTTATCACCTAATGCGGGGGGTGCGGGCCAAAAAAACACGGCCCGACTACCCTCCGCATTTCTTCGTTGATGTGTGGAACGACTGACGACGACAAAATAGGCCGCAGAGACGATTTGTTGATTTCTCAGTGAAGAACGAGATCCGGGAGGAGCTACGACACAAACGAAAATGGAATCGGACCACCGGAGCAACTCCGGTGGCCGGCGGAATCCACAGGCGGCGCTGGCGGCCGACCAAACCCAAGACCGCACGGGTCCGGTGAGACATGGGACGTGGATTTCCGGCGTCCGCTGACCAAGCGCGGCCCCACGCGGGGCCGCATCTCCTCTTCCTACGGGGGCTGCACACCCCGCGGCTCCCCTTGCTCGGTCGAGCCAAGCCGGGCTGAGCCGACCCGCAGGCCGGGCCAGACCGCCCTGGCCGGGCCGGGTCACACCAAACTGGGTTGGACCCGGACCTGGGTCGGGTCGACCCAGTTTGGGCCGACCCAGGGGGTGGGGGTTGGGCCTGGTCGGTCCAGGCCCAGACCCCCTGTTTCCGGATTCTTTTCGGTCTTTCGCTTATAAATTGAGCTACGGGCCTCCGAACGACGCGCCGTCAGCTGCGATGTGATCCTCGTATCGAGGCGGTCATTTCGGTATATCACACTCAAGGTTTCTGAATACTTAGGGTTCGTCCGGGTAGGTTCGTACACGAAACCAACCGGGCCCTCGGAGCGGAAACACTCATATCTTGAGCTTCGGACGCCCGATTTATGTGTCGACGTCTTTGTTAAATTCCTCTAGGTGAGACGGATCTTTTGGCTTACTCCGCCCGAGGTTTGGACGCAGGTGGAGTACGGTCGGGTTGGTTTTTTTTTCTTAAAAATCAACAGGGCCCCTGGGACGAAAAGGCCAATAACTCTCAGACCGGGCGTCTGATTGACGCGCCGTCTGCGACGTTGAGTTCCTTTTGACGATACAAAACTTTTGGATACATCAACTCTAGACTATGTGTCAGTTTATGTATCAGCCTCTCGTCTCGTGGAGCAGACCCTCCCGAACGAGCTTGCTATGTGCGGGGACCCTAGAGCTGCCTGCGACTGCTACTGTGACGACGACGACTATACAGAGATCCTCAGTGGATTTGACTGCGACGATGATGAAAACAGTACGGGAATCCTCCATGTTTTTGGAAGTGACCACTACGGTACATCTTGGGATACGTCAACTCCGAACTACATGTTAGTTGATGCATTGACCTCTTAGCTCATGGAGTGGACCCTCCTGGAACAAACATGCTGTGGGAGGAAACCCTAGAGCCGGTTGAAACTTGAAAACTGTTGATCGAACGACTCGGTGTGTTACGGATAGCCCAATAGAGAGCGCTTGGTTGTAGTGGCAGTCCCACAGCGGAGGAGCGCTTGGTTGTAGCGGCAGACCCGCGGTACTCAACAGAAGGAGTACCTATGGAGGCTATGAGGGGGAGCGCTTGGTTGTAGCGGCTGACCCGTGGTACTCAACAGAAGGAGTACCTCTCGAGGCTACGAGGGGGAGCGCTTGCTTGTAGTGGTAGACCCATGGTGGGAAGCGCTTGGTTGTAGCAGCAGGCCCACAGTACTCGATAGGTGGAGTACTACAGCAGTCCAAGGTGAGAGGGAAGCGCCTGGTTGTAGCGGTATATACACTGTAATTGATGGAGAAAGAGTTTCCCAATAGCTTTGGGTTCAACTGCATGATTGATCATGTGTGGGTCATTGAGGGGGTTAATACCTATAGATCCTTTGTGGGTCCTAAGGCTTAGATGAATCAGTGGCTACATCTGATCATCTCTAACGTCATATGAAGAATAATACCTGTATGAGATGAAACCCTGTTTTGTTTTCCTTTGTGGATTATGTTGTGCTATCCTGTGTGGATTTACGTTTTTCTTTCCTTTGAGGATTGTGTTGTGCTATCCTGTGTGGATTTACTTTTTTCTTTCCTGTGTGGACTGGGTTGTACTTGAGCTGGGATTTTTGAGCCGAGCGAGAATTGACGACTTAGGTATATGTATGGGCATATACTTAAGCAGTGTCCGATGTTACTTCGTGATTATATCTTTCCTTTGTGGATTATCCTTTGTGGATTCTGGAAGACCTTCGGGGGTCTCGAGGTCCCTACTGAGTAGCTTATACTCACCCCTGAACGGGCTATTCCCGCACTACATTGTGTTGGTTGCAAACGACGGACAACGCTGATCGTGGTGGAGGCTTGCGGAGCAGGACGGTACCTGGAGGTGGACCACTAGGAGGGACGTACTCGGAGCGGTCGGTTGGACCCAAGGAGCAGTGGAGGCTATCTGTACCCACCCTTCAGGTGGGACTTCCAGTGGACGGCTCGACGTTGCAGCTTTACTTTTCAGTTGATGTTTTCCCTTTCGAGTTGTACTTTACTTTCAGTTTGGGTTTGTATTCTGGACCACTTACTTCCACACTTACTGTTGTACCAGCTTTTACTTAGTGTTTACTTCTTCTGTGTGATTGCTCTATGGTGTTTTTATTTACTTTACAAGGAAATGCCTTCCCTTTACTGGGATTTACGCATTGGTGCTAGTCGCCAGCCCCTGGCCTATGGAAGGCGGACTTGGGGTAGTCACCGCACGGGCCCCGAGGACGGGTCGTGAAAAATTGGTATCAGAGAAGTTTGGTTCTACCGCAGACTCTGATCTTTCTTCTATGTGAAGTAATAGTGTTAAGAATATTGAGTGTGGTTATCAGTTCAAGGAGTCCAGTGTTTGTGCGACGGCCGACGTATCCGTACACCAAGACCCTGACTTCTGATTTCCGACTTAATGCACGAAAACATTGATTTCATGTGTGTTTCAAGTTTTCTTGTGATTACTTTGTATCAGATCACCAGGTATACTGTTCTGACCATGGCGCACCTGTTTCATTTTCAGGATGGCCCCACGATGGCAGCCAGCTAGGGTTCCAAGAGTTGAGCGTGACAATAGCCCACCGCGTGACGAGGCCTCGGTGTAGGGCCCTTTGACAGTTGAGGCACCGGCGGTACCTCTACCGGCCGAGCCACCGATGCTTCTAGCCCCAACTACTGACGATGCACGTCGCCTTAGTGCACTGCATGAGTTCCAATGCCAGCGACCGCCCAGGTTCTGCGGGGAGACGGACCCCCAGGAAGCCGAGGACTGGCTGGAGGCGGTTGTACGAGTTTTCTGGTTAGTGAGGACACCAGCAGACCTTATGGTGGTCCTTGTAGCGAGCCTCTTGCATGAGGCAGCAGTCAGATGGTGGATCTTGATGCTCTAGGTGCACGACGAGGCATCACTCCTTTGGATGGACTTTGAGAGACTTTTTCACTCAGAGTTCATCCCAGCCACCCTCTGAGCGGTGCGCATCCAGGAGCTACTACAGCTGCGGCAAGGCAGCATGACAGTAGCCCAGTACGCGGCGAGGTTTACTGATCTCTCGCACTATTCCACGGACATGGTACGAGACCCATTCTTCAGGGACTGAACCTTCGACCAGGGGCTCAGGTGAGATATCAGAGCTTCAGTTGTTTCTCACAGTATTCCGACACAGACATGGGTGTTGGAATGAGCCCTCTTAGTGGAGAGTTTTCTTGCTGAGCAGTCTCCAGCAGCAGGACCCACCACTAGCCGACATGCGGCAGAGTCTTCTGCAGAGGGCAGTAGACAGATGACGCAGGGGTCCAAGAGGACTAGACCTGCTGGTGGTCGACCGCATAAAACAAGATCATTTGTGCGAGGCACCCGGGGTGGACAACGACTTACCATGAGCGGAGAGTGTTACTCCTGCGGCGGGGTTGGTCACATGGCTCGTGACTGTCCGACCCGCCATACGGATGACCAGCAGATGAAAAAAGGACCTCCCAGGCAGAGGCAAGGGTTCGATCGAGGTGGATCGCATAGAGCAGGAGACCGTGACAGGGGAGCTGGCCATGCAGCTGGAGGTGGACGACGCTTCGAGGTCTTTCCACCACCACCACCAAGAGGTCCACCCCGACTACAGGGAGCTGGTGGTCATGGGAGAGCACAGCTTCAGGCAGCTGAGACCTACGATCGTGGAGCTCCGGGACCAGATGGACAGGATCGAGACTAGCCCCAGACCTGGGGAATTGTTTTTATGTTGCTTCTAGCGTTGTTGACGTTTGTTTGTAGATGTTTTGTGTCTGTGTACTTTGAGAAGCAGTAATAAAAGACACTTTTATTTTGGCGTTTACCTTCCTGTCCTCCCTTTTAGTTGTTACTAAGAGGTTCCGGTTTAAAAACTGTTGACATGAACCTCACATTGAGATACCTACTGGAGGAGACCCAGTGACCACACACTGATGCCGACAGTGTGACTCAACCCTTAGAGGTGAGAGTAACGGTTGGATCTCTTGGTAGTAGCATCGAGGCCTTACGACGTCATCCTTGGTATGGAATAGTATCACCCATTTCAGGATTGACTGTATTAGGCGAAGAACATGGTTCATCCAGGGGATGAGACCGGATTTCTCTTATCGTCAAAGAAGAAATCTCAGTAGCTTTTGTAGTACCATAAATGTCCAAGTCATCCCTAAGCGGATGAGGACAGCTCAGAGCCGGTAAAAGTCTTGTGCTGACAGAAGGAGGAGGCCACTAGAGTTCGAGGATGGAAACCGCGTCTTCTGAAATGTCTCACCTCGACGTGGATTACAGAGATTCGGCCGAGACGACAAGTTGTCTCCACGCTTCATCGGACCATTCCAGGTCCTCAGCAGGATTGGCGAGGTGGCTTATCGCCTGGCTCTACCACCTCAGTTGCACCGGGTGCACGACGTCTTCCACGTAACTCAGCTGAGGAGATACGTGCACGACCCGATGTGTATCATTGACCATGGGGAGCTGGACGTTGACGATGGGGCGACTTTTGTGGATGTCCCGGGGGAGATCGAGGATCAACAGGAGTGGGTCCTACGTGGACAATCGATTCCTCTTCTGCGCATCAGATGACAGCACGTGAACCTCCAAGAGAGCACTTCGGAGCGGGAGGCTCAGATGCGTGCTCAGTACCCACATTTGATTCCCTAGTTTATGATGTATCTTTACGCGTACGTAAATCCCTGAGGTGGGAGTGAAGTAAAGACCCGTAAATTTCAAGGAAATTTTTTTAATTTTCTTTGGAATTTTACAACAACACAATTTCTGGCGGCACGTGATTCCGAGGCCCGATGTGCCCGGAATCAATTTTGGAAGTTTGGATCGGGTATGTTCAGTGAACGAACGAGCAGGTTTTTCTAACTTTTGAACCGGTGCTCGGAATCGAATTTCGAGGGAACCGATGGAATCGCAGCGCCGGTATTTGCTTAGAAACTCCCCTTCTGGAGTTGCGTTTGATCAGGTGTGGTTTTTAATTTTTGGGGTTTATGTTAATAAATAAAATAATGTCGTACGACAAACTTTATTTTATTTCACTTGAAGCCGCTTAAAGCCGCATAAAAGCCACTAAAAGCTACTTAAGATGAGTTGAAGTGGATAGGGTGGAACCCAGAAATATCCTACCCTCTTGGTAGAATATTTGTGAGGTGGGGACCGCACGAGCCCCACCATTTCTTTTCCGCTAATTAACGCACCCGCGAAAACCCCTATTAAATGAATGTCAACTGGGGAGTTTCTTAAACAATTAAACGCTCCTTTTAATTGGGCGGTTTAGTTCGTTGAAATTAATTCTATGAATTAATTTGTTCGTTTCCTAACCTGTTTTCAAACCGTTGGCATCTTAATAAAATAATACAAATGCACCTTTCTTGAGGATTGTCCGTTGAGAGAATTTGACAGAACTTTAAGTCCTCCATCCTCCTTCGCGAAGAACGTGAAGAATGCGAAGAACGCGAAGAACATGAAGAACGCGAAGAACGCAGACCTCCGACGAAGGGCAACGAAGAACGCCCAAACCCCGGAGATAGACAAGACGCCAACGCTTCTTCCGCGACGTTATTTCCCCGCGACCAATCTTCGATCAACTGCTTGAGATCATCGATGCGACACCCTTCCGCGATGACGTGACGCCCTTCCGCGACGCGACGATCACCTCCGACCGCGACAGTCAATTCCACGACGAACTCGCATCGGATGGCGACGGCGGGGTATGGATTTTATTTGAAAATAATATTCTATTCCCATGGTTGTTTCCTTCAAAAACAAAGAGCCGAGATCAAAGTGCAATTTTAATTTATTAAAATTGTATCTTGTTGTCTTTTCATGTGTTGATCATTATTTCCCGATTGACATCACCTAACGCGGAGGGTGCGGGCCAAACAAACACGGCCCGACAACCCTCCGCAATTCATCGTTGATGTATGGAATGACGGACGACAAAAAAATGGGCTGCAGAGACGATTTGTTGATTCCGAAGTGAGGAAAGGGACCCGGGAGGAGCTATGGCGCAGACGGAAATGGAATCGGACCACCGGAGCAACTCCGGTGGCCCGCGGAATCCACCGGCGGCACCGGCGGCCGACCAGACCCAAGACCGTGCGGGTCCGGTGAGACACGGGACGTGGCTTTTCCGCATCCGCTGACCAAGAGTGGCCCCATGCGGGGCCGCGACTCCTCTTCCCACGGGGGCTGCACACCCAGCGGCTCCCCTTGCTCGGCCGCTCGGCCGAGCCGAGCCGGGCTGAGCCGACCCGCAGGCCGGGTCGCGCCCAGGCCGGGCCAGGCCGCCCTGGCCGGGCCGGGTCGCGCCCAACCGAGTCGGACCTGGACCCAGGTCGGGTCGACCCGGTTCGGGCCGACCCCGGGGGGTGGGGTTTGGGCCGGGTCGGTCGGGGCCCAGACCCCCCGTTTCCGGATTCTTTTCGGTCATTCGCTCATAACTTGAGCTACGGGCCTCTGAATGACGCGTCATCAGCTGCGATGCGATCCTTGGATCGAGACGGTCATTTCGGTATATCACACCCAAGGTTTCGGAATACTTTGGGTTTGGCCAGGTTGGTTCGTACACGAAACCAACCGGGCCCTCGGAGCGGAAACACTCATATCATGAGCTTCGGACGTCCAATTGACGTGCCGTCGACTTTGTTGAATTACTCTAAGTGAGACGGATCTTTTGGCTTACTCTGCCCGAGGTTTGGATGCAGGTGTAGTACGGTCGGGTTGGGTTGTTTTACTTAAAAACAAACCGGGCCCCTGGAACGAAAAGGCCAATAACTCTCAGACCGGGCGTCTGATTGACACGCCGTCTACGACGTTGAGTTCCTGTTGATGATATAGAACATTTGGATACACCAACTCTGGACTATGTGTTAGTTGATGTAGCAGCCTCTCGGCTCGTGGAGAAGACCCTCCCGAAAGAGCTTGCTGTGTGCGGGGACCCTAGAGCTGGCTGCGACTGCTACTGTGACGACGATGACTGTACAGAGATCCTCAGTGGATTCGACTGCGACGATGATGAAAACAGTATGGGAATCCTCCGTGTTTTCAGCAGTGACCACTACGGTACATCATGGGATACGTCAACTCCGGACTACATGTCAGTTGATGCATCTACCTCTTAGCTCGTGGAGTGGACCCTCCCGAAATGAGCATGTTGTGGGCACAAAACCTAGAGCTGGTTGAAACTTGACGACTGCTGATCGAACGAATCGGTGTGTTACGGATAGCCCAGTGGGAAGCGCTTGGTTGTAGCGGTAGACCCACGGTGGAGGAGCGCTTGGTTGTAGCGGCATACCCGCGATACTCAACAGAAGGAGTACCTCTGGAGGCTATGAGGGGGAGCGCTTGGTTGTAGTGGCAGACCCACGACGGAGGAGAGCTTGGTTGTAGCAGCACCGAGGAGCGCTTGGTTGTAGCGGCAAACCCACGACGGAGGAGCGATTGGTTGTAGTGGCTGACCTGTGTTACTCAACAGAAGGAGTACCTGTAGAGGCTATGAGGGGGAGCGCATGGTTGTAGCAGCAGACCCATGGTGGGAAGCTCTTGGCTGTAGCAGCAGGCCCACAGTACTCGATAGGTGGAGTACTACAGCAGTCCAAGGTGAGAGGGAAGCACTTGGTTGTAGCGGTATATCCACTGTACTTGATGGAGAAGGAGTTTCCCAATAGCTTTGGGTTCAACTTCATGATCGATCCTGTGTGGGTCATTGCGGGGGGTTAGTACCTATAGATCCTTTGTGGGTCCGATGGCTTAGATCAATCAGTGGCTACATCTGATCATCTCAAACGTCATATGAAGAAGTATACCTGTATGAGGTGAAACCCTGTTTTGTTTTCCTTTGTGGATTGTGTTGTGCTATCCTGTGTGGATTTACGTTTTTCTTTCCTTTAAGGATTGTGTTGTGCTATCCTATGTGGATTTACGTTTTTCTTTCCTATGTGGACTGGGTTGTACTTAAGCTCGGATGAAGGAGCCGAGCGAGAATCGATGACTTAGGTATATGTATGGGCATATACTTAAGCCGTGTCCGATGTTACTTCGTGATTGTATCTTTCCTTTGTGGATTATCCTTTGTGGATTCTGGGAGACCTTCCGGGGTCTCGGGGTCCCTACTGAGTGTCTTATACTCAACCCTGCACGGGCTATGCCCACACTACATAGTGTTGGTTGTAGACGACGGACAGCGCTGATCGTGGTGGAGGCTTGTGGAGCAGGATGGTACCTGGAGGTGGACCACTGGGCGGGACATACTCGGAGCGATCGGCTGGACCCGAGGAGCAGTGGAGGCTATCTGTACCCACCCTTCAGGTGGGACTCCTAGTGGACGGCTCGACGTTGCAGCTTTACTTTTTAGTTGTTGTTTTCCCATTCGAGTTGTACTTTACTTTCAGTTTGGGATTGTATTCTGGCCCACTTACTTCCGCACTTACTGTTGTACCAGCTTTTACATAGTGTTTACTTCTTCTGTGGGCTTGCTCTATGGTGTTTTTTTACTTTATAAGGCAATGCCTTCCCTTTACCGGGATTTACGCCTTGGTGCTAGTCGCCAGCCCCTGGCCTATGGAAGGCGGGTTTGGGGTAGTCACGTCACAGGCCCCGAGGACGGGTCGTGACAATGTTGTACTCAAAAGTACTTGTGTACATAAGGCCTTCTGAATCCCCTGCCATAACAGAGAAGTAAAACATGCATCCCTGTATGAAAATATGGAGTGCATAACTCCATGAAGACGTACAATCTCTTGGATGTACTACCATCCCAGCTCATCAACGATGAAGGTCTCCATGATTGGAAAGAAGTGAGAAACCTTCATGATTCTATCAATGACAACCCAAACATCATCATTCCCTATATGTGACCTTGGAAACCGGTCATGAAGTCCATCGCAATATCGTTCCAATTCCACTCCAGAATGGGTAACTGCTATAGAAGACCTTGTGGTTGTTGATGTTCTGCCTTCACCTACTGAGTAGTAGAACATCTCATGAAGAAATCAGCAACATCCCTTTTCATACCTGGCCACCAATACTGATGGTGTAGATCACGATACATATGGGTGACACCAGGATGTACTGCAAAAACTGCGGAATGAAAGTCCCGCCTTAAATCCTCGCGTATGTCTACTGCGACCCATACACATCCCCGGAAATGCAAGATCTCATCCTTCCCTACCGTCTATCTAGGAATATGGTCCTCTCATGACACGCTTTCCTGTAGGACTAGGCCTTCAGAATATGATAGCTACCTTATTTTTACCCGATCAAGACTTTTAGAGGTAACATCTTCTGAAGAAAGAAAAGTCTTCCCCAAAATTTTGTACACCTCCAAATGCATCTCAGAGAAAAGATCCTAAGCTACCACTCACTATTGGCCTCCTGAACATCCTGAATCTGAGTTCTCATACTCAACGCATCAGCCACTGCATTGACCTTCCTAGGTGGATAGTCAAGCTCAAAGTCAAAGGACTGAAGATACTCGACCCACCTATGCTGTCTCAAATTCAGATCATGCTGAGTGAAGATTCACTTTGGACTCTTGAGGTAGGTTAACACCACGTTGTTCTCTCCCAGAAGATAATTTCACATATAGCATAAGGCATGAACAACCGCTGCCATATCCATATCATGCATCAGGTAATTCTTCTCATGTGGCCTCAACTACCAAGACCCATACACAACGACTCCATCTCCCTGCATAAGCACAACTCCTAGCTCGATACCTGAAGCATCGCAGTAAAAAGTATATCACTTTCCTGGCTCTAGAAAGACTAGTATCGGTGCTGACATCAACATCCCTGTTAGTTCCTAAAAGGCCGACTCACAAGAATCTGACCACAAGAACTTCTCCCCTTTCTTGGTCAGACCTGTCAGTGGTGTTGGTAGGCATGAAAATTCCTGTATGAAATGCATGTAGTATCTAGACATCCCTAGAAAACTCTGCACCACAAAGACATTCTTCAGCTGCTCCCAGGAAACTATTGCCTTCACATTCTTTGGGTCTATTGATACTCCTGTGTATGAGATAACATAACCCATGAAGTGAATCTGATCCATCCAAAGGTTGCATATCAAGAGCTTAGAATATAATTAATTCTCTTTCAGTGTACTCAAAACGATCTCAAAATGGGTTTCATGGTCGTGTAGAGTGTGAGAGTACACCAAGATGTCTTCCACGAAAATCACCACGAAGGAATCCAAGTATGGATGGAACACTCGGTTCATCAGTTCCATCAAAACTGCAAGCTTGTTCATGAGACAGAACGACATGAACATATACTCTTATAGACCATACCTTCTCTTGAAAGCTGTAAGAGGTATATCAGATGGTCTAACGTGAAACTGATGATAACCGGACCTCAAATCGATCATCGAGAACACATGGTCTCCTCGAAGCTAATCAAAGAGGTCATAAATACTAGGTGAGGCATATCGATTCTTGACCGTCAACTGGTTCAACTTTCGGTAATCCACACAAAGCCTGAGGGTACCGTCTGCCTTCTTCATAAACAGAACCGGAGAACCCCAAGGAGAAGTACTGCGTCGAATGAAACCCTTCGCCTACAATTCCTCCAACTGCTTATTGAGCTCCTTCTAATCACGTGTAGCCATCCTATATGGAGGAATGGACACCGCTGCTTCTCCTGGAATGAGCTCAATCGAGATGTCTACCTCATGATCTGAAAGTAACCCGGAAAATTCCTCTTGAAAAACATCTCTGAAATGATCCACCACTAGAGGAAAGTCTAACTATGAAGTCCCCTGGTCATCCAGATAAAGGCTAGCAATGTGGGCAATAAATCCACTCAACCCATGTTTCTCTAGACCAGCTCTAATTGACTGGACATCCCATTCTCATCAATGAAGAAAGGATCCACCCTCTGGTGATACGAAACTCACCCTACAACGATATCAATCGATGACTACCTGGAAGGGAACTAGCCAGTCCATTCTAAGAATGACATCATAGCTCGTCAACTAAAAAACATAAGGTTCCATAAGAAGTGACACCCTACAACCTCAAGAGGGCACTCTCAGCACTGACGTACACTAACCACTCTATTCCCAAACGGTGTGTCTAACATCAAAGTATCGGTAGAGGAAATGATGAAGAGCCCAAGGCTCTCCACAGTAGCAACAGAGATAAAACTATGTGTAGAACCAGTATCGAAAATTGTTGAAGATAAAACTGAGGATACTAATATCGTACCTCGAACTGTAGAAGGGTCAGGATCATTCTCCTGATGGGTCTGCTCCACTGCAAAGGTCGGGCATGTATCGCGGCCCTGTGACCCTGCCTATCCACACTGAGCTGATCTACTCTGTTGTCAGTGGTAGCCTGGTGATTGAACACCACAAATTCATCCTCCACATCGACCTGAATGGCCAGATGAACTCTAGTTCCCAGACTGGTGAGAAACTGGCGATGCATCTCCTGAACATGGGGTCATAGAAGAACCCATACCAACAATTGTAGGTGAGAAGATCTTACAGAAATGCTTAAAATGGCCCAAATTGCTGCAATATCCGCACTCCATTGGGTCTCTCTAGCACTACATCCTAGTATGATAGCTCAGATGGAATTGGAAGAATACAACATGGATGCCTGAAGATACATTCAACCTAATCTGATCTCCTCATGCAGACTCCATGGGGCACTTCCTGCTATCAGTGGGAGGAACATTGACTCTAGATGTTGAAGCACCCTGGCTCACTGCTCCATAATCCCTCAAATTGAGCTCAGTGATTAGCGCCAGGTTGACGATAGAGGATATCAAAGTCAACATGAAGATGTTTACTTGGGAATGGATCTATTGCCTGAGAACATCCTCAAACATCTTATCCAGGAACAACTCATCACATGCTGGAATCGGCGTGAAATGCTACAGATTGGTAAAGCGAGACGAGTACTCCATAACAGAAAGGGTACCCAGCTCCAGACCCATAAACTCTTGGGATCGATCGGCCCCAAAGCCTCCAAGTATATGTAATCGTAGAAGATGCACTGAAATTCATCCCAAGTCATACTCTACTGGTATCCCGACTGTGAGATCACCTCCAACCTCCTCTTGGCGGATTCTTAGAGCATATAGGATGCAAACTTCACCCTCTTCTCTAGAGGTATCTCCAGATGCTCAAAAATTGTAAGTTTGGCCTCTATCCAAGACTCTATATCCTGATTTCCTCCTTCCCCTATAATGGTGGGGGAATTCAGCTACTAGAAAACCCATGTCAATTCTACCATCGACGGGACAGGAGGTGGCGCTCCCTGTAAGGTCTGCATCATCCGCAAAAAAATCATCTCTAAACTGCGCATCGGTGCTAGAAACCGGTAGAACTGATGGTGCCAAGGCTTTCAGAGTAGGAGGATCTATAAGAGGTCCTTTATCGGCCATATCTGGTGTCTTATCACCATCTAGAAGCTAACAAACAACCATAGGACGTCTCAATGGCATAAAACTGAAAGTTCAAAAGCACACCTTAGATCATGATTATAAAAGACTGAGAAGAAAAGAGTAAATGACGAGAAAAAGAGATAGAAACATTCAAGTTTTACAAAACATGAATACAAGGCATGTATAAAATAATCTGTATTGTTCTCTTAATTCATTCACATGGGCATGCACTTCTGCCACAACTGGTCTTGTAACGCCCCAACCACACGGCGTGTTTTCCCACCACACAACATGTACTTGAATTCTATTCCCCTGCCCAAGTCTCCTTAGATGGATAACCCACATGATCCTCTTAATAATAGACTACACAGCGCGTATGACCACTACATTGTGTGTACAAGATATGTTTTCAAATACTCGTGTTGTTAGTTACACGGCAGGCTACATGGATCACTCTACACGGCATGTTCCATGGGAACACAGTATATACTTGATGGATTTCCCCGACCTGTGTTTTTCATGACACGGCTTGGTACATAGGTTACACGGCACGATGTGTGAAAAAAAACACATCTTGTAAAGTAAAAGTATCATAAATCCATGTCTTTAGTCACATGGGTAGACACACGATCACTACAACATGGAATATACGTACCATACACAGTGTGTTCATGAAGAGTTTTCACAACCCAGTGTTTCTACCCACACTGTCATCAACACGGTTTGAAAACTACATGGCTTGTATTAATAATGTATATGTCGTGTTTTCGGGATTTTTTAGGGTAGTAGCTCAGAATCTTCTCAGAAGCCCAGAAGACACTGAAAATAAACATTAAGGTGCCAAATTACGATCTGTGAGGGCCCATACTCACCACGAATCAAAGTTTGGAATCTCCAACATACCATATACAAGGAAACAAAACAATTATCAACCATGTTCTGATTCATGATGGTCCATAACAACTCAATAATCAAAATTTGGCATTCATTTCAATAATTATCTACACAAATCGGCTCTATCAAACAACAGATATTTATACCAAGGAAACTATCACAATAACAAGCATATTCTACAACACTTCTCTCACAACAACATGCAATTACTAATGCATCCTATATGACATGGAAAAAAAGCCTGACATGTGATTTCTAGAAAGTTCATATATGATGGATGTAATGGAATACCCTCATCTCATAGGGTTGCAACAGAAATAGAACCACAATAATATCAAAAGGAACAATACACATCATGTTAGTCACTCAAGGTGAAATAAAATCAGCTGTAAAATTGAAAACCAATAAAATTGAAGTAAACGAGGTAGTATGGATTTTCCATGTACATGGGTTAGAAAATCCTTGGCACAACTTATTACCAAATACATATTCCATCCTATCCTTGGATATATGCTCCAAACAGTAAGTCAAGACAAAAGATTTACTCTGATTCCACTTTGTAACGTCCTAGTTCCGGAAGCAACCCTGAGGCACCCCATACCCGGTTGGACACATAGCCTCAAGCGCATTTCCCCAAACCCTAGAGGCTGCCGACTAGCAGTGAGGGCCTTGGGTGTTATGGTGGGGAAACTATGTCCTCGTTGGAAGAGTACATAGTGGAAGTAAATAACACATGCAATAGTGGAAGCAGTAAATATCAAAAACCATTAAACAACAGAAGACTAACCAGTAAACAGCTGGAGCAAACACAAACACACACACACACACACACATATATATATATATGAAATGATGCATGATACATATATGTCTAGGAAAGCAGAAAAACAACTCACAATGATGAACACAGTACTAGAATAAATTATAGAAGAAAAGTAAATAGATAAATCCTTAGCATCGCAAGCTATTGCTTTCTCCCATGCTCTCTACCTCCACAGTAAGTCAAGTACCTGAAGTAGAAGGGTGCTTGCCCTTATCGATACCTGAAAAAACATAATCTGTATAGGGCCAAAAGCATGACCCAAACAATGTCTGAGACTAAATACAAGTAGGCTACCACCTGAAGATCTGTTCCTAATAGTCAGTGAGTATTTTGGAGGTAATAGTACAGTAAAAAAGAATACATTAACAATAAACAATAATAGTAAACAGTAATAGTAAATAGGATGATACACAACAGTAAAAAAACCGCAGTCAATAAGTAGCAGTGATGCAAGCAGCTAACCACAAACAGGAATCCCTCTAAGAAGTACACACAACCATCCCCTCTGGTCATATAAAATAAGTACCAACAACCCTCTGGGTAGTACACTCAGCCTAACCCCTCTGGTTTGGTCATATAAAATTATATGACTCTCTCATGAACCCCGCTCAGTAAATTTCCCTTATAGTCTAAAGTATTCAGGGACACTCTGAGGGTGATCACGCGGTCAATTCCTCTTATATCCCCGAGGTGTAGAGACTCTCTAAGGAAGCTCACTCGGTCAATTTCTCCAATAGCCTTAGGTTGATCACAGACTCTCTGAGGAAGATCACTCGATCAATTCCTCATGTAGCCTGGAATGTTTTATATAATTCAAACAACAAAGACTATCTGAGGAAGCTCAATCAGTCTATCCTGCTATAGTCTATAAAGTAGAAGACTCTATAAGGAAGCTAACTCGGTCTATCCTCATGTAGTATATAATATCCAAAGACTCTATGGGAAGCTCACTTGGTCGATCCCCTATAGGCATTAATGTCCATGACTCTCTGAGGAATCTCACTCAGTCTATCCCCTTATAGTCTATAGCACTAGGTTCTCACGGCCCCATGCTAATCAGTGCATAATAATGCTATATGGAAAACGTATCCTATGGAACTACATGGCTAACCATTCTACTACAATACAAGCTTGTCAGGGAACAATACACCATCCTACCGTCACAGGGCATGGAAAACAGGTACAATGGCCAAATGGATGAAGAATACCAAAAGGTCGTAAACAAAACAAGGTATGGGAAAAACATCCAAGCATAGAAATTATTCTCATACATGACCAAATTACCTCTACACAAGTATACAAGCAAAGAAGAAAAACAACAGGGTAAAACAGTAAATACGTGATGCCCCGTTCATGGATATTGGTGGAAATTTCACATAAAACTCAAAGACTTCATACAAAAATTCCCAAACCACCTACCTCGACGTTAGGAGATTGGTATACTTGAGCCATGGGTCTTAAACCTACTTATAACATCATAGATCTATAAAAAAGCACAAAACGTTCAACCCATTATAACTTGAGAAAGAGGAGGAAATTGAAAACAAAGCTCTTGTAGAAGGGATAGCTTACCGATGTGGTTCCAACGCAATTGACGACGGTCGATTCGGAGAACGGACAGAGGATCAGGGGATCATAGAAGTTATGTAGCCGTAAGATGTCTCTCAGTCAAACGAGACCCACAAGAAGACAATTATGGGGATATGATGTGACCTCGGTCTTTTTAATGAAAAAAAGAATGTACATGGTCTGTACTTTTGGAGTACACAGCGTGTACCTCAAAAATTTCCAGAAACTCCTATTTTCTCAAAAACTCTAGAAGAAGGAAAAACATACCAGAAAAGAAGGTCCAGGTTCTTACATGCCTCTTCATCCCCAGATAGCCGTATATCACAAGATGACTCCACTTATAGTTTGAAATTTTTCTGAGAGATTGTCTCAGAACATTACCATAAATTCGAAACATATATTTGGGAGTTAGATGAGGTATACACCAATTAATTTATCCCAGTTAAACACGAACTCTACTCAATGGTTCCTACTAGAGGACATCACCACTAGTGACGTGCGACCCAATATCCTCACTCTAAAGAGGATCCCATGATGAGGGAACCTACTAAATTCCAATGATGGACATTGGCCCCTCAGGATACTCTATGAGGGTGGAAAATGTATAATCAAGAGTAGGTTATCACCTTGTTTCTTGAGGAGGAGGTACGCCACACGAATGTGGCAGCATATAATGTGTAGGCATACAATTCTGACCGACATACTAAATCCTTCCATAGAAATACGGTAGCAATATACGAGAGAATTCATATATATTTTTACTACTATGAAACTCACCATGGATATATGGTGAAAAATATGAGAAATTTAATATTCATTACAATGCTCACTAATCTCAGTGTGCTGACATAATGGAAAATTATAGGCGATACAAATCTCTACCAATGCACAAGAAGCCCATCATCCAAATAGGACAACAACCACCAATATGTAGGTGAAAATTCTTGTTGAATCACATTAAGAATTGTATCTAATGTTGATGGAAAATTATGGGTAGTCATACTACACTGCCAGTACATATGAATCCCACCATCCAAATATGGTTATAGAAAATATATATTGATTTAAATTCATTTGGATGTAAATCCATCCCATGAGAAAAATATAGAGGTAAATGATAAAATGAAAATTCATCCCCATAAACACAAATACCACTAGAAAAATATGATGGAATCATGAGAATAGAGTCGGTATTAGACTCTTTATTCTTCCAAGAAATAGGTGAACTACCTGTACACATGCACAACACGTGGAGGACGGAGGAAGCACAAACCCGAGCTCTGAAATCAAAATGGGAATTCATACTCATTCTAGATAAAGATGTATTATAGTATATCCAGGAAATTTTAACCAATAAAACATTTATTAGATACTATATCCTCCATAATTTTCAATTAATCATTGTGTTGGTGGCAAAAGAGAGGGGTCAGACCCACTACCCTATCTCCTCGGGCGGGGAGATTCATCCACCAAACCAGATAATCACTTTAGAGTAGACTATCATCCATGATTCAGTCTAGGAGGGCCAACATCCATATTTTGTGACAAAAGGACAAGAAGATCAATAAGAGAATAACCACTCCAACTGGTGGATACCGGTCCAACGTCGTGACCTCTCCAAGGTAGGAATATATTCTAGCCAGAACTCAATATGTTTGTCAGCGTGTCTTAGAGACCTCATGGGAACAAATTAGGTATTGACATATATATGAAGGTAATTACTATTTTAAGGAGACCCCAATTTCCCACAAGAGAACGTAAAAAACTAAACATGCAAATGGAAACAAGAAAATGAAGATCACACTCGTGGTTCTAATCTACTGGAAGATGATGTTTTTGATGTCATCAAATATCTATCAATAGAGGCTCATTATCATGTTGATCCATTGTCAAATTAAAGAATGACAATAGCAGTTGTGAAGGTCCTCTATGAAATGTATCTTCCAAAATCTCTAGAGGTCATCCCTAGAGCACCCATTTGGGCTTACTCCTTGGGCATAGAATAGTCGATCATTAGAGATTATCTCTAAATGTGTATCAGGGTATCCCTCAAAGGATTGCTCTGTTAGTAGGCCCTCTTATTTCTATAGTCTACCCAAATGTTCCAACCCAAGGTATACATTATAGATTTGTTTCTTCATGTAGTCAGATGTTAATATGGGATAGTAGTCCTCACCATGATGTAAGTCACTATGAATGCCCTCCCTACAATGAAATTTAGCAACGAGAAGGTCCTCCCCTCATTGCACTACACCATAAATTCCTTCCCCAAAATATAAACTATATATATTCTCCCAACATCTAGAGATATGATCTTAGACCACTCTATAATATAATTCATTGTGAAGGTCCTCCCCTCAATGATGTTAGGTAGTAAAAAGGTCCTCCCCTTACTTTGGTCCTCCGTAATGGTCCTCCATAGAGTATACACTATAAAAGTCCTCTCTAGGGTCATACACTAAGATATGATTGTAATGATAGCCATTATTGAATTGACTGTGAATGTCCACCCCACAGTCAACATCTTCACCATTAAGAAGGTCCTCCCATTGTTGGATCAAATGAAAGAAATCCCTCATATGATGAGGTGCTTGGAAAAATGGAGTACAACATATGGGATAATATCTATATGAAAAGTGATATCCATTCTCAACTAGAGTATTGATGAGGGCCAGACACATCTAAAAATTCATCCTCACACCATTCACATGTCAACGTGTGTCCCAATAACCCTACAGCTTCGAAAAAAATCATTAAGTAGTAGTCAAATAAGGTAGATCATGCAGAAGAATCCATGGCGAAAGAGCAAAAAATATATGTTTTGTGTGTGAAGACAACTAGCCTTAGATGACATACATGTGATGTATTGGCCTATGAACACTTATCAATTAAAGTACCAAGAAGTTTTTCATGAAAATTTCTGCATAAAATTCACCTCAATATCTAGAGAACTCTCTACCAACTGAAGATGATTTTTTTCCAAATAAGTGTATTAAAACCATTTAATTTCCTGGGAGAGCATTTTTGTCTTGTCAACCAAGAAGGCCTTCCGTCTACACAGTAGCAACAATTAGAAAGTATAATCAAATAAATTTGGTTGGCTTGCCTCCCTGAACATCACAAGTTGAATTGCCTTATAAGGAATACCATGTCTAGTGTTCACATATAGGAATGGAGAGACCATGGAGCTCTACAATTCAGTTCACATACTATAAAACATTACCCAATAGAAGTTACATCATACTAGATAATAATCCCCATATGGAATTAAAATTATTTTCATACACATGAAATGTGGAATGCTCAATAAGAACATGCCTTGAGTAAGTATTAAAAACATCAGACCCAGCGAGAGAAATCCATTGAGAAGCTCTTGATCCAGGCCACTGAGAACATTTTGCAGGCCTCCTATCTATAGGAATCTAGTCAATGAGAACTAATGATGTGCTCAGAAGCAAGTTATTCACAAGCAGAATAGGTGCCATATCCTGATCACACATGTATGGGAATGTGTGAGATCAAGATGGTGGAAATAGTAGTCATCGCCAATGCAATACAAGACCGACCCTAGCCAGCCAGGTAGTGGGAATTTTTAACACAAAATTACCCCATCAGACCATATAATCTGGGTTGAGTCACGTCTACCGAGGAATGAGACCAAACTCTTTCTGTAGTGCTGGTGAATTTTTTACCCCAAATTCATACACTACGAGTGTGTGTCTTCTCACGATAAGGTAAAATGACGGATAGAGGTGTCACCCTTTCCATCCCATTTTGTGACTCAGATTCCCTAGAATGGAGGCACACTACAATGCCATATCAGGGCTCCCTCTGAGTTATTATTCACCAAGAAACATAAATAGTATCATAAAATGGCCATAAAATATCCAAAAAAGGACGTAAGAATCTCTACTACAATTCAGCACCTGGTACACCACCCCCAATGTGGTATTCATTGATAAAATTCATAGACATCATCCCCATAGATCTCGCTAAAAATGATACAAATAATGATGAAATCAGAGATGAAGGCCCCCTAGAGATGATTCACATCGAGCCTAGATTTGTGCACACTAGAAACCAAAGAGTTGCCTTAAACTTTGTTTCCCCTTCATTCAATATGCTTCCACCTCTCGCATGAATCCCCAACAAGAATAAGAATAGGAACTAGGTTTATAGCCCACTGCCACCCACTTATGAAAACAATTACATAATTCTTGAGGAGATATTCACTCGACAAAAGGAGGAAATGAATGTGAAAAGTTGAATAAATTTTGATCTATTTCATGAAATTCGTCCTACTCAATATATTGCAGAGGAGGAGCATCAACACACACTTCAATCAGATGTAATGTTACCTCACAGGCTCATCATGACAGATGAACTAAGGCTAGAAATATCATCAAAGGTAGTGTCGAGACCATCAGAATATCTGAACCGAATCCCAGTAGGATATCAAATATCCCTCCATTGGGGAAGAAATAGAAACAAATTATAGAAAATCCCCAGAAGATTCCCATGGATGGGTATCCACCTCAAGTTCTAGCAACACATGCACATCCAATCTTTCCATCTACTACACCCGGTCCTTCTAAGGACCAAAAAGTCATGCCTCAAGGGCTTCTGAATACCATAGAATTTTTAAAAACTCAAATAGATAAAATAGAGGGGAAATTTCCTCTTATACAACTAAAAAAGAAACCTTACCCCGATATGGTGATAAATGTCCCTCCTCTGCCAAATTTTTGGATTCCTTTATTCACAGTGTTCAATAGCTTTTGGGGTCTAGCGCATCATCTAATGCAATATTATTTTTACTAATATCCGATGATGGAAACCCAAGAGTATCAAGAAGCTTTGAATCTCAAATGCATTGTCTAACCCTGCAAGGTTGAGACATTGCATGGTACACGAGTTTCTAAGCTAACTCAAAAACCATATTGGAGGATCTTTGGATTCAATACCTATTCCAGTTAAGCTTGGTGTTCCCAAATAAAATAGTTAGTGATCTATTGAACTGTAAACCATAATAGAACAGAAGAACATCACACTTCGTCACTAGATGGAAAGGTCTAACTTACTCTTTAAACATGCAACTCCCCCAATATGATATTTTTCCTATGTTCATTGACAATCTAAATGATGAGATATGAACACCGCTTATTCCAGTGAAATATAAAACTGGGTTTCGGGACTTCCATACCACCGATCAAAGGATAGAATATTCCATGAAAAAACTAATATCATGTCTCATGCAACCCCAAAATCCCTAATAAAAAGACAATGGAGAATTGAAGTGGCCTATATCAGGATTACGCCACCCCTGCAATCGCTCTAGTTCTGAGGCTCCCGCCAAACCATTCAGGGACCTCTAGATGTTAGTATCCACCCCCAACCTAGAAAGAAGATCACTAGGGAGGCCAAATAAATAAATTTGAGGAATTTATAAACAATGTTTACTTGTTCTGAGAGAATCAAGTCTGTATTTACTTTATATCCCCAATGAATTTTATCTTGCTTCAGTTACCAGAGCCGAATAGAGATGATGACGTAGGTGTTGATGACCAGACATATTATTTTACTTTCCACTGGGTATTTGGACACTCCATCTAGGAGTGTTTCTTCTTTAGGGACCACATGAAATAGATGATAGAATCCTTACAGGTTAAGATGGGACCACCACCAATGAAAGTGTCACAATTTTTCCACTAATTATTTGGTTGAATAAGTGGATTGGAGAAACCTTTTTATCAAAACGGAGAAAAATATTAATAGTTGGATGCCTCAAAAAATAGTCAATTAAGCTCATAGAATCTTCCATGAATAGTTGAATTAGTCAATTGTCCCTCTAATTTCCCATGATGCAACACAACTAACATTCTCCAACACAAAATCCTCCAATGGAATATCACCCAGGATGTAATCCAATCTGAAGGGAGGGAAAAATGTGTATGGAGATGAACATGAACCAAATAAAAATTTGTATTTCACACTCTCATATTTTATGCCAACAGATCTGAAGATATGGGAAACACCCCACCAAACAACACCATCAGAGGAAAATGATATGACAAAGTCATCATCATAAGAGAAGGTGATTTTTTTATCAATGTCATCAACTTAATCGACCCCTTCCCTGAGGATGAATATAGTTATCTACCGTAGTTATCGACACCCAATTGGGGTATTGAAAGAATAAAGCACAAAATCTAGAGATATAAATGAAGATTCATTCATGAAATAAATCAATCTTATGGACATAACCCCGCTCAAACTGTCAGTATTGCAAAAACTCATGGAAGGACCCTCTGGCAATTTTGACAGGGACATGAAAATTTTCCTTCCCAAAAAAGAAGCCAGCCTATGAAAATCTTTCTAAAATATCTTTCATTGGATGAAACGATGACTAATTTTCCATAATAGGAAAGGAGATCTATTCGGCCTAATCAATAAAGGGTAGAAAATCCTCCAGATCCAACCCTAATGGCCATCCCATCTTCATCAAATGCTCAAGCCCCTAAAGTTTCCGCAAAACAACATCCCTAATCTAGGAAGTGGAGAACATTAGATTAAAAATATTACATTCTGAATTAGCTATAATCATTAATAGCTAATCTTGAAATCATGGATGAAATGAATCTATCATGTGATCTTCGAAAAGCACTCATAGATAATTTTTTGATTCCCCTAATGTTTGAAGCTGAAGTATCTACCACTATTTTCTAACAAACAGTGACCTATCATGTGGAAGGCCACATAGTTATTTCCTTCATGGATCAAATGAATAATATACCATGAAATGGAATATAAAACTCTTATATGTGTCTGGAATAATAAATGAAATCTATAGCCAAAATGTCTTCATCGAAAATGGTTCTAGGTTTGGTATCCACCAACTACAGACACATAGTCAATTGGGCTACAATGAGTGAACTTTTATTCCCTATACAAAAACATTATTGGGCTATGAAAAAATCAAGCATAAGACGTTGGGAGAAATCATTCTTAAATCCTGATTTGATGACCACATAGCTCAACCATAATGTATTGTGGTCTGAAATAATACGGCCTTCAACACCCTACTAGGGAGGCCCTAGCTGCATAAACACAGAACAATCCCCTCTTTGTACCATCAGTTGACAAAATATAGAAATAATGAACATATTGGGACACTAAAAGATAATAAGGATTCATTTTAATTCTATAAATCACACTATATTGATGTAGGGTTCTTTAAACCAAAGGTGAAATAGCCCTCAGATGACGAAATTTATTTGGCTGCTACCCCAAATAGTTTGGGAATGGTTCCCACTAAAACCCTCAAACAACTCAGGGAAGAAAACATACATCCCATCAATCACATTGAATGAAAATGTCCATATTCAAATGAATGTTCATCAGTCCTCCTGATTCCAGTTAGGGATATTGAGCTTCATAATGTTGAAAGGCTCATTTAATCCAGAGATAATAGCAAATGTTCGAATAAAAATGCCCCTAAACTATCATCAAAACCTCAAGAAATACCTACCTCACCCATTGAGTTAGGAGGAAGTATCTCATTAGTCAATGAATATGAGGAAACTATTTTACCACTCACTAAATATTTTCTAGAGAAGTACACACTAATGGAAAAGGCAAAAGAGGTGAATTTTCTTCCCGAACACCAAAACTATGACTCTTCCCCATAATATGAAATTATCATTTAATGTATTGTTTCAACATTAAATTTGAAGAGGAATAGGATGATGATACAGAGGAGGAGGAGGAAGTGGACCTTAGGGATTCCAGTTCTGTTTTCGAGGAAGGTGCCTCTAACACCATTGATAAGATCAAGGAAATTATATTTGGTACTGAAGAGGTCCCATAATTGACACTAGTTAGATAATCCATTCCTTATGAAGATCAAGAGGTATAAAACTCTTTCCTAAAGTAAAATTGATGTTATTTCACATTGAAATGTATATAGATTCCATGTATTGATCCTGAGGTGGCCACACACCACCTAGGCCTTCTAGAATAGAATCGTGGCTACAAGTAAGTTTCCATAAGGGAACACCCAACCCATGCTACCACAATAGATCCTGAATTCGACAAGATAATCATTGATAACATCATTAAATAGGTCCAATATCCCTTCTAGATAGAAATAATTATCCCTTCAAGAATAAGAATGGGAAGATTAGGGTCTGAATCAATTTCATGGACCTTAATTATCACCGCATGAATTATAATTTCAATGTCCCGATCATAGAAATGTGGATTGATGCAACTGTTGGATATGAGGATATCTCCTTGATGGAAAATTATTTTGGAAACAACCATATCAAAATGTCACTATAAGAGGAAGAATACAACCCCTTTAGGAATCCACTGGGAGTGTTTTTCTATAAGGTTATGGCTTTTACATGGGAAAATTTCAGCACCACTTATCCAGACACCATGAACCACATTTTTAAACCCTTCTTGGGAATGGTTATATAATTATATGTCAATTATCTAATGGTTAAATCATGATAATTTTTCGACCATCTCGAATATCATGAAACAATCTTCAATAATCTATGATTGGAGAGTATGAATAAAACCACCCTTTAATGTTCTTTGGGTGTTACCATAGGAAAATTCTTAGCCTTTGTCATATTCCACCATGGTATCAAAGTCGACCCTAAATATAAAAAGGGAATCCTTAGTGTTTTACCACCTCAAAACCTCATTGTGTTGAAATAACTCCAAAGGCACCAAGCTTATATTCAGAGTTTCATAAACAACTATACAGGAAAATGTTTTCCCTTCAACAGGTTGATGGAGAAAGGTGTATAATATCAATGGAAATATGATGGTCCATAAGTATTCGATAATTTGAGAAAAAATCTCTTGAGTCCATCAGTCCTAATGCATTCTATTGATAGAAGGCCACTCATTCTATACATAACTACCTTGGAGCGATCCCTAGGTGCCTTACTCGAACAAAATAATGATACCTATAGTAAGAATAGTCTCTATTAAATAATCTGGACCATGATTGTTTCTCAGACTTAGTATTCAAATATTGAAAAGAGTTTTCTAGGAATTTCATTATAGTTCAGATGAAGAGGAGTTATCTGTATCACCATGAGCTCCACTTAGGCTCTTATAAAAAATTGTTCAAGTACACTCTCTTTATTCCAATGATGACTGGATGCATGTCACGATGGGAGGTAATCCTAAAAAAGTTCAATACATGGTTCATTCGACAAAAATTTATCAAAGGCCAGACATTATTATATTTCATGGTAGAGGATACCTCAATAGAGGTGGATTAGTTAGATGTCGAGTTACCTGATAAGGATGTTTTCTTTAATCAAGAGGATCCCCGTATTTGGGAATTTCACTTTGATGGTGCCTCCTGAATCCTGATAGAAAAAATAATGGAAAACCATTGACTCAAAAAAGTGGGGATGAGAGTCATACTTGTGTCCTCGGAAAAGGTAGACCGGTCTTATTTATTCCTAGTATGATAGGGATACACAAATAATGGATCATAATATCATGACCTTATCACAAGTCTAGAACTAGTACTCCAAGTGCAAGTTGATCACATTATGATAAAATTCAATTCAGAACTGGTGGTGAAGAAAGTCAATGGTGAATACTCTATCACGAAAGAGGAGATGATCCTTTGGATGAACAGTGTTCGAGATTTGATGGAAGAATTTTCATCATATCTGACATTGGATTATGTCCTTTTTTGTAGAATACACAAGCCGATGAGTTAGAAAATACATCCACAACTCTGGATGATCTGGATTATAAGGAATTTTTCAACAGAATTTCCCATTTCTAGATCGTTTTACCATATGAACATGATAAGATGGAAGAAATCAATGAGATCAGTCCCATCTCTGAGTCGTACGGTCATGAAATTGGCTAGATTACCCCCATTATTATATATCCTTAAAAGAAAGAACTCCCACCATATAGGGCAATATGGGAACATATCCAAAGAAGAGAAGTTAATTTCATATTGTACAATGACACTAACTAGTAAAAATTCCTCTATATGTGTGGTCATGGCGGATTATTTATCAGGTACGTTGATAGAGAAGAGACTATTTCAATCATGAATGAAGTGTATTTAAAATCTTTTGGATAACACCAATTAGCATCCAAACTCTTTCATCAAATTCTAATTCATGGGTACTAGTGGCCCACCATGATGTTGGATCGTTAGGATTTCACCAAAAAGTGTCATTCCTCCCAAGACCATAAATTTTTCATTAACCAAACCTTTAATCTAGTTCATTCAGCCAAGAATTCATTCCATTTTCCATATGTGGAATGGAAGTTGTGGGACTATTTCCTCCTACCATAACTAGAAAAATATTTTTTATTCTCCCAACAACTAACTTCTTTTATAAATGGGTAGAATTATTACCCCTTAAAGATGTTAGAGAAAATAGAATTGATAACTTTATGAAAGCCAGTATCATCACCAGGTTTGGTTTCCCTTACACAATACAAATAGAAAACAACACCAATTTATGCTCTGTTGAAATGGACAAACTCTACCAGGAGTATCGTATGAAATCCAACAGTTCACCATGCTACAATGCAGTTGCTAATGGACAAATATAGGCTTTCAACAAGACAATATCATACATACCCCAAAAAATGGAAGACAAGGATAAGAAATTGTGGTCAAACAAAATTCTCCATTCTATTTCGGCTTACTGTACCACAACCCACAATACCAATCAATAACCCCTTACTCGTTAGTATACAAGATGGGGTGGTTCTTCCCATTGAAATTTAACTACCATCATTTAGTGTCCATATCTGCTTAAATGGCCTGAAATCCTTCATTTCTATTGATTTTTTGATAACCCCCCATTCAAGGGATTATGGGAAACCCTTACAAGGCCCATAGGCTCAGAGATTACATGGCATGTAGGCTTAGGAGATTACATGACCCAAAGGTCTTAGGGAAATCAACCAGACTATCTACAAGGAACTGCCCTTCCCCAGCATCTGCATCTTGATAGTAACTCACCACCTTTTCATGACCGTCTGGCTAGGCTTCCCGTGCAAGCATAGGCTGGTACCGATGGCATAGCCATACCCTCTCATTCTGATAATCTATTTGGCTCTGCTCTGGTGAGTGCACCTACTCTGAATCCTCATCTGGGGCTACTACTTAATTATAGTGTGTCTAGGGCCTGCATTCATGTGGCGCTAAGGCCGTGGGGTTCTGTGTCTATATTTTTGATCAACTACATATAGATAAGAAATCTCAAAAATGGTTTGATGAGCTAGTGTTATTCAATAAGAATATATTGAAAAAATTGTACCATCTAGATGTCTACCAAAATTAGATTGTGCGATCATTCATATTTAACTATGTCCCATAGTGGATATCGTTCACTCCCCATTTCCTCATTTCCATAGTCATGTTTCACTCCTATGACCATCACATTAGAAAGAGTCTCATAGTGGATTATGTTAACATCCTATTCGGTCATTTTAGTTTATAATTTTCACTTCCAAGACTATATTAGTTGATAGAGTCCCTCACAAATCTCTGTTCACTCTTTATTACAGTAAGTATTATATAATGATATGTTATTATATACCAAATTAATTGAGGAGATATATTATTTTGGTAATGCTCATCATATAAGGAAAACCATAAAAACTATTTTTTAAGTTAATAAAATAATTAAGCATTTCATTATAGTATAACCCATAAAAAAGAAATATATTCCATAAATATTCCATCATCACATATTTTACCCAAAGGAATGTAATATTCTTTATAGAATCATCCTCAAAAAATCATAATCATAAGACACCAGAATAAATAAAGTTTATAATATCATAATATCATATCCACATTGAAGTATAAAAATCTTTAAATGATGATAACATTGATGAAAAATAGAATTAAAAGTGAATTTTATCATTTCATTTAATACATGGATAATATCATTTTCTTTTTGTGTCACTAAAAATAAAAAATAATCTTATAATATTTTGAAAAAAATATTTTATTTGAAAATAATTAGGGAAATATTTAAAGAATTATATAAAGTAAATAAAATTTATGATGATGAGTAAAGTTATTTGTGTTGTATACACAAAAAGAGATCATTATTTTAACACTTTTTCAAAAAGATAAAACTGATTCATACATTAAACATTTAAAAATATTAAATTTATTAATTTTTAAATAAATAAAAAGTTTGAAAAAATAATATTTCTCAAATAATTATTACCTATAAAAAAATCCATAATATATTTTGAAGAACATTTATACAGAATAAAAAGTTTCTCATCCAAAAAAGTAAATCTGGTCAATTTTTTTAAAAATATTTTATAAATCATTTTAACACTCAAAATAGAAAAAAAATTAATTATACTATAAAATTTGAGGAAAAAATATATTAGAATAAAATATATTTGCTATAAAGAATGAGAACCACATATTTTTCCTCAATTAAAACTTTTTGGTAGAAAATCCTAAAATGAAATGGAATTATAACATAAACCCTTATATAATATCCTGAACTTTTCTAGTGTTATATACAAATTGATTTTAGGTACTATTTATCCTTCTTTTGATTACTTTTTGGGTTTTACATTTGTGTGTGTTTGGGTGAAAATTATGAAAAATATAATAAAAAGGTGGTGTGCGTGGTTGGTGCATGGTAAGAAAAAAATGTGAGACCTAGCATAGAAAAATATGTATCCCTGGATAGGGAGTCTTTACATAGATGGAACTTGATTTGAAAAATCGTGCAACCATAAAAGAGAACTAAAATAATAGGTTCTTGGTTAGGGAAAACTGTGTGCCCCTGCCATGGAATCTATAGATGAAATTTAACATGGCCCAAAAATTATTTTTAATATCTCCCAAACCCCCAAACTCTCCTATTTTGACCCTCATTCATCCCTAGGAGGTATTTCACATTTTTGAATAATTTTAGAGGGATTCCAAGGTAGTCCGACCACCATTATTCACGATTCAAAGCTCGAATTTAAGATCAGCTACTCTCCCAGTAAGTGGATGTCATCTGGATATTTTTCCATTCTTCCTCTTTTATTCTCTCATTATTATAATGGATGTTATCCACTATTTTGTTAGCTCTATATATTTTTTGGTTATATCTAGATATATTATTGTAGATCTAGATCTAGATTCCAATGATATTGATGTATTTAATATTAATATAGGGTTTTAGATCTGGATCACAATCTGTGTCACTGTGCTTCTCAATTTTGGGGATTTCCATTGGGAAATATTTATCAAAGAATCAAGGTAGGTGGTCTAATATTAAAATTTCATAGTGGTGAGTTTTACTTAGTTTATGAAATGGTTGAATTTTTGGGGCTATTCATGAAAATCAAAATTCCTAAACTGAATTCAATAATGTGTTCAATTAACAAACTAAAGAATTATGGATTTGATTTAATGAACTAATTGTGGAATAATTATAATTAATTAATGAACTAATTATCAATGTACTGAATAGTGAATTTTTTTATAATTAATTGATAGATTAATTATAAAAATTTTGAATTGTGTAATTAAATATATATAATTTTTGAGTTAATTATCAAGAAGTTAAAATGTGAATTTGGAGGTAATGAATTATCAAATAATTAATAGATGTTGATATGTGAAAATATTAATTAATTTGTGAATTAATTAATGGATTTGTATTAATTAATTTATGAATTAATTAATGGATTTGTATTAATTAACTTATGAATTAATTAATGGATTTTGTGATTAACTATTTTGGTAAGGGGATTATGGTTGATTAATCATTCTTAAAGTGATATTTTAATATTGTGACATATCTATGATAAATGAGTGAGTGATAAATATGTCAGGGACATGTCCTACTACTTCCAAAGCCTCTAGATATAAATTCTGTTATAAATAGATCAGATACATGGATTGCTTCTTCGAAATCCCCTAGCGATGAATTGTTGTTCTTAATATCTGTGGGAAATGGTGATCTATTTAGAGGTGAATATTATTTCACCTTGGTTGATTAAAATTTTGTGTGATGTGGTTATTGATTCTAGAAATTGTTTTTAATTGATTCATGGACAAAAATGGAATGAGGGTTGAGTCTGCATACATCATTCTAGCCACTCAGGGTTATTATGACATGCATCAATTTTGGCATGCATGGGAAGTTGGATTATAGGTAAATCATGGAACGTTGACTAGCTTTTCTTTCTTGTGAAATTGAAATGATAAAGGTGGTTTATATGATATTGAGAATGAAAAAATGATTCAAACCCTAAGTAAATGATTTTCTAAAAGATAAACACCATCATATGAGATTGTGTTTACCCTTGCTAACTAGGACCTAAGTGTATGATGATTAAGGGTGGTAGGAGAACCTCAGTTTTGATTGTGTGTTGAGGTTTTGGAAAATAGATGATATTGAACCTCAAGTTTCCCTCTTATGTAATTGTTTTTACATTTTAAACAAGTCCAAAGGTTCAATTTTTTATTTTTAGATATATTCCTCCACAAATACACTCATTTAGAGAATGAATTGAATACATGGAAGTGAATTATTCTTTAGTATAAGAACATGAGGCACCAATAGAGCTAGCTATGGAATACGGGGTGTAGTTCTGAGATATCATCCCTCGCATCATGAATTTTATGAAAAGATACCCAGTGTAGGATGTGAAAATCAGTTCTGATCTGATGAGGGAGTTTCAGTAGAAGAACCATTTGACTTTTAATTGAGAGTGTGGACCTGCGAGAGTTTAATTTTTGATCTATTCCATCTAGACTATACTTGAAAACTTGGAAACTCCCACTAAAATTTATCCAAATTAACTACTTACATGTTATGTTGACAATAGAAGTATTGGGGTGTCATCCAAACATGGGTTGGATAAATGGAAGCTATAGAATAGAAGGAAATTGAAGATATGTTTTTTATCACTCTTATCTAGACATACTAAGACAGGAAAAAGAATCTAAGTTCATTAGGTTGACTCAGAAGATCTTGTATGTGATTGAATATGCTGGATGCTTCATAGATTTGAAGTTCTTAGCTTCAGCATTGGAAGGAGAATATGCTACTATATAAAATAGGTTTATGGATTGATTTTGGGTGAAACTATGGCCCATGTTTATATCTTCAGGCTTTAGATGATATCCATAGTGGTAAATCATGGTCTCATCTCAAATTTGAACCTGAAGAACCCTTATAGTGGTGAACGAGTGGTTTATTCATCAAGATATGGAGTTGAAACATCTAAAAGTAGGAAATTTCATTATAATAATATATCATATTATTGTGGAAAGAAGGGTGAATAGAGGGAATGGTCAGATACATAAGTCCTTACCCACGCGTTTTTTCACCAGTGTGGTAGGAGATGATACTTCCATAAACATTATCCCCGATCACCAGATTAGTTGTGAGGTTGCAATAATATGGGACATCTACAGAGGTTCAATACAAACCTGAGACAAATGGTTAGTGAAGGAGGATCCGAAAAACACTATGGTGTGGGAAGGAGATATTTTGTACCTTATCATAATAATAGATAAGGTTCTAATAGGTGAGGCTAACGAGGTAGTGGGATTGGTGATTTTGGGAAAGAGTTCCCATATCAGTAGAGTGTTAAACTCATAGGAATCATAAAACATCACAGTGAATAGGGGAAGGATAACTACATGCAGTGTACCCTACACTTGTTTATCTTGTGGCTAGATTGTCAACTATGGTAGGTATTGTTCTAATAGCTTCTACATTATCTAGTTATTTATTTGTTAGTGGTGTCTCTCATTCCATTATATCTACATAACTTGTTAATGGTTTTATGGTAGATGTTTATTTTGTTAGAGGAATAATGATGATATATACTCAATTTTTTGTACGGTCTAGAAAAATAAGTTTCTGCAAGGTATTTTCTCTAGAGATCAGACAATATTGTTTTCCCATGAATCTTTATATTATTTAAATGTCAGGATTTAGCTTAATGATGGGTATGGAATGGCTTGACTCATACCGATCCCACATCGATTGTTACCACATGAGAGTGACGTTTATGTCTCATATGTGTGAAAACTAAAATTACAACGGAATTTAGGATATCTAGGCTGTCTAAGCAAGGAAAGTCACTTATAATGTGGTAGATATTGTAGCCTAGGTTTTTAGACTTTTGATGGATAATGGAGATGTAATGCATGATATCTTTCACCAATGGTGGAAATGTTTCGGGATGTTTTTGCAGAAGACTAATCATGTTTTTCCACCATAGAGAGTTTTGGAATCTAATATTGATTTCATGATAGGGGTTGAGCCAGTATCAATTCTCCCATACAGAATGTAACTGATATATATTCACGAGCTCATGAATCAACTAGAGGAGTTATAGAATAAAGGGTTTATTTGTTTGAGTACATCACCTTTGGGATCACCTGTGTTGTTTACAAATATGTCTAATGGGATTTTTCACTTATGTGTTGATTATCAGAAGTTAAAAAAGATGAATTTAAAGAACCATTACATCTTCCACATATCAATTATTTTTTTGGCTTCTTGAAAGGATCATTCATGTTCTAGAAGATTGAATTGATATTAGGGTATCATCATTTAAGAGATTATACTTCTCATATATCATGGAATAATTTCTAAAGAATGAATGTCTTATATGAGTTCATCAAAAAGTTGTGTGTTAAAGAATGCCCCAACTATTTTTATGGCCATAATGAACAAGATCTTCCACGTATACCTAGATCAGTTTTTGTAGTATTTTTGGATAACACCATGGTGTACTACAATACTCATTAAAATCATTCACAACATATTGACATTGTTATGAGTACACTACGAGAGAAACTGTTATACACCAATCAGTATATGTTTCAGCTTTGGATTGTTCATGTAAACTTATTAAGACACATCATCTCAGAGGAAGGTGTGTCAATGGAGCAATAAATGGTTCAAGCATTGGTTTCTTGGGAACAACCCAAGAAAGTGTTTGATATCCCTCGATTTCTATAGTTAGATGGATATTACATGTGGTTCATAAAGGAAATTTACCATTTTAAGAATCTATTTTGGGATTCAACATAAAGGGAATAATGTTTGAATGGTCAGAAGCCTATGAGAATGCCTTCTAGGTGACGAAGAAGCAGATGACATCGACACTGATATTGATCCAAACCGATCTAGGTGAGGATTATAACGTGAATTATGATTCTTATTGAAAAAGAATCAGAGTAGTGTTGATACAGGGAGATTGAGTCAGAGAATATGGGTCTCAATAGTCAAGGCATAATTAATTGTACAACCCAACACACAACATCTATTTGGCATCATTTTTTATGCCAAAATGTATTGGTAGCACTATCTATTCAGAGAAAGTTTAAAATATATACAGATCACAAAATATTTAAAAATATCTTTTCACATTGATATTTGAATCTTTAGAAGTAGAGATGGGTGGAATATATGAATTAATTTTATATTGAGGTAGTATATATGACATGGAAGGGAAATAGTGAGTAATACGCTTTGATCAGGAACACACAAACTCTTGTAGTTCAAGTGTCTAGTTTTGACTAGAAAATGGTGACTTCGCTAGCTAAGATGCACATAGTGGTTTTGGAGAGTCAGTAATATATGAATATCCTATCAGTTTCACTGGAGTGTACATTTTTATATGGATCTGAGATTTTCAGTATGAGGATCCAGAATGCTTTACCATAAGAGAAATAATTGGAGATTGTGAGTCACCTACCATGTGATTCATAATTGAGGATGATATCATCTATGATATTAATTAGGTTATTGTGTCTACAAGCATGTGAGAAAAGATCACGCACAAATTGCATGCCTCAATGTGGGTGGTACATATATGGGTGACTAAAATAGACCATGACCTATGATTATAGTTTTGGTGGTCAGGCAAAATAAATGAGATAGAAGGTTTTATGACATGATGCTACACATGTCAGTAGGTGAAGTAGGATCAGGACTGAAATAGAGGTTTACTATAGTCATTTCTCATTTCATAATGGATGTGTCATCACGTGATAGTGGATTTTGTGGTGGGTCTTTCAAAGAACCCAAGGAATAATGATGATATCTTCGTTTTTGTGGATCGAATGTTGAAATGAGCATTTTTATTACTTATATATAAAACATTATCTATAGATAAGATGGGAGAATTGTTTGTATGGGAGATAGTCCATCTTGATGGGGTGCCATGGTCTATGGGTTCATATCATGATTCACAATATACCTCAGGATTCTGGTAGGGCTTAAATAATTTCATTGGTACACATAAATTGTTATGTATCACATTCCACCCACAAAAAGATGGGTAATTGGATCGTACTATATTGTTGCATGAGGATTTTATATGGTTATGTGTTCTTGACTTCAGTGGTTAGTATGAGAATAATTTAGAAATAGAAATTTTTTTCTATGATAACAGTTATCTAGAAACTATACTGATGGAACCATATGCGTCTCCTTATTAAATCCCATGAAGATCACCACTATATTGGATGTAGGTAGGTGTGTTCGAGTGTTTTGGACAGAGTCTCATGTAGAATAAAATGGATTAGTTTTAGTTGGTTTAGAAACATAGGGTTATGGATCAGTTTAGGTAGAAGTCATATGATGATAGACGGAGTTGAACCTTGGAGTTTATAGACGTTTACCGTGTATTCCATTGGGTTTCGCCTAAACTGGTTCACATCAAGCTATGGAGATAGAGAAATTTAGCACCCAGGTTTGTTGGTTCATTTGAGGTTTTGGAGATAATTTGGCTAGTGGAATACCATTTGGATCTTCTAAATAAATAAATAAATAAATATGCATGATTTTATACATGTATCACAACTATGACATCATCACCTTGTCCATTCTCATGTGATTGATGTGGGTGTGGTTGACCTTGAGATAGTTACATCTTTCGAGGAGTATATGATACATATATCATATCATATTGAGAATGTGTTGTGGGGAGAGACCATGTTGATAATTCATGTATTATGGAGAGAAGAGTGTGTTCTAGGGGAAACATGAGAAACAGAAGAAAATATTGGTGCTAAATATCCCGATATTTTTTGCTCAGAAACTTAGAGAAGCTTGGGAGTGAAACTCAAGGACGAGCTGTTATAAGGTGGGTATATGTTAAGATATTGATCTATTCTAGAGTTATACCAGAAATTCTTTTTGGTACTATTTTTTTTTATTTTGAGTACTTTTCATTTTAGTTTTACATTGGGGTATGTTTTGGTGAAAATTATGGAAAATAGAAGAAAACATGGTTGTGTACGATAGATGCACGGTTAGAGAAATCCTTGTGCCCCAACCTAGGAAATCGTGAAGCCCTAGACAATGATGGTTCACAGGGCCAACACATAGTTTGACAAAACATGCACCCTAAAAAGAGAATCTATACACCCTAAATACAACAAGATCACATATCTCACACGGTTAGGGAAAAGTGTGCACCCCTACCTAGAAAACAATGCATGTCTTTTAAAGTATACAAAAATTAAATTTTAAAATTCCTCAAACCCAATAAACCCACCATGTTGACCCTCATTCGACACTAGGAGTTCCATTATGTTTTTGGAGATTTTTAGAGGGATTCCAATGTCGTATGACCTATTTTTTTGTTATTTAATGGCTGAATTGATGATCTAGTCCTCTCATGATAAGTGGATCTAATCATGATGCTTTCTTATTCATCAACCTTTCTTCTCTCAATCTTTTGAAAGAAGTTATCCACTATTTTTTATATCTAAACCTATTCAGTGAGATCCAGATCTATGATTTTAGATATAGAGATTTATTTATATGATCTTTATTTTGGGGTCTAAATGAGTATCCCAATCTATATTATTGTGCTTCTCAATTTTGGTGACCTCTATTGGGAAATATTCATCAATGAATCAAGGTATGTGGTCAAATATTGAAATCCCATATTCAGGATTTTTATTTCTTGTATGAAAATTTATAATTTATAGTGTTTTTCTAGAAATAAAAAAGTCATAAATTTATTTAATTAATGTGGTTACTTAATTAATTAAGGATTTTAGAATATCATTAAATGGTTAAATTATTGAATTATGGTAATTAATATATTAATTAATAATCAATGTATTGAATATTGATATTTAGAATAATTATTTGGTAGATTATTTATTAGACTTATGAATTTTCTAATTAAGGATATTTAATTGTTGAGTTGATTATTGTGATGATAATTTTTGAATTGGTAAAAATTAATTGTGAATGAACTATTTGATGTTTGGATGTGAAAGTATTAATTAAATGTAGAATTAATTAATGGAATTGGATTTATTAATTAATGAATTAAAATATATATGTAATGATGAACAGTTTGGATATGGGGTTTAATGTTTATTAATTGTTCTTGATGTGATATTATAACCTTGTAACATATCTACGATAAATTATTATGTGATAAATATGCATGGGACATTTCTTGTTTCTTACAAATCCCATAGAGACACATTGTGTAATAAATATGTCTAGGACATGGTCTATAGATGAGTTTGTGAGGTTCAATCTGGGGACCTTGTTTGTGAGGTGCTATAATGGACGCTTCACATATTTTCAACACTTTTCTCCAATGTTGGTAAGAGATGAGGCTACAATAGAAAATAGGATTCAAGGTGTAATTAAGTTTTATATTAAGTCCCATGTGAGTATTTTTAGGATGATGATGTTTTTAGAAGTAGTAAATTTGGATCTCATCTTTTTGGTTAACTTAATGGATACATCTAGTAGTGGTAGAGGTAGTGGACATGGTGCTTCTAGGAAACATCGCCAACTTGAATAGAGTGTTGAAACTCAGGGGAATCAGTTGCATGATTGGGAAGAGGTGTAGGATAGGTAGATGTAGAGTAGCTTACACTTGTGGATACAATGTATTTACCATAAACTATGAGATGTACTATTTTTATATCCCATGTATTAGATAATGCATTCTTTGATACGACTATCTCTCATTAAATTAATCTGAAAACTTGTTAATGGTTTAAGCCTATAGATGGAGTTTTTAGTGGAACAATGATGATAGATAGCCAAATGGGAATATATTCTAGAGACATTTGATTGTAAAAGGAATGTTGTATAGATAATGGGGGTATGATTTTCTTTAGGATCTCTATATTCATTACATGTTAGACTTCAACTTAATAATGGAATGGAATGTCTAGTCACATACAAATTTCTCATTGATTGTTATCATAGAAGAGTGACATTTATGTTTCCTATGGGTGAAAATTACATTCACCATGGAGAGTGGGATATCTAGGGATGCTGAATAGGGCCAATCAGTCTACAACTGTGGGAGATCACAGCCCAGGTTTCAAGTATTTTGATGGATGATGGAGTTGTAAAGAATGATATCTTTCTAATAGTTGTGGAACAGTTTTTGGATTTCATTCCAGAAGACGCCATATGATTTCCACTAGAGAGGGATGTGAACTTTAATATTGATCTCCTTTTAGGGGTTATGATTGTATCAATTACACTATTTAGAATGGAATCGATAGAGCTTTTCACTCTCAAGAAATAGCTTGAGGTGTTGTAGGATAAAGGGTTTATTCATCTGAGTATGTTTCCAAGGGGCCCATCCTTGTTTTTTTTAAGGAAAGGCTAATGACAGTTTGCACATATGTGTTGATTACTAGATGATTAAATAGATGATTATAATGAACCATTATCCTCTTCCGTTTATTATAAATATTTTTTACAATTTGACAAGAGATTCTATTTTCTCAAATATTGACATGATATAGTGGTACCATCATTTGAGAGTTAAGACTTATGACATGATGAGTGTTATTTCCATAAGTAGTTATAAACTATATGATTTCATCATAATGACTTTTTGGTTTGGGAAATGCACAAGCTAGGTTTGTGGCCTTGATGAACATGATCTTCCACCCAGACCTGAATTAGTTTATTTTTAATATTTTTGGATGACATCTTGGTGTACTCCAAGACTCATGATGGTCATTCCAACCATCTTTACATCATCCTGAGCATACTGAGAGAGAGAGTTAGCTATACACCATGTTATAAACATTTCAGTTTTGGATTGATCATTTAAACTTATTGGGACACATAATCATAGAGGATGGTGTGTAAATGGACCTAGATAAGGTTCATGTAGTGGTTTCATGGGAACATCCCGTGAATGTGTTTGATATCTGTAGCATTTTTTGGATTATCTGGATATTAAAGAAATTTTATCCAGGACACTTCCTAATTTGCAGAACCACTTTCAAGCATGTCCAAAATGGGAATAAAGTTGTATTGGTCAAAATATTGCGGTAAATCGTTCTATAAGTGGAAGAAGTGCTTGACATCGGTGCTGATGTTGATCTTACCTGATTTTGGTGAGGCGTATTCAATGTGTTGTGATGCTTTTGGAATAAGATTCATAGAGATGTTAATGTGGGGATATTGTGTCAAAACATATGAGTATCGATAGTTAAGGCCTCACTAATGGAACTACCCAGTACATGACCTTGAGTTGGCAGTAGTGGTTTATTTCTTCATGTATTGGAGAAACTATCTTTTGGTCCGAAAGACAGCTGTTTATGTGGATCATAAAATCTATAGGTATATCATATACAGTAATATTTGAATCTTCATTAATGGATATGGGTTGAGTATATTCTATTATTTTATATTGATCTAGCAAGAATACACAGGACGCAAAATAGTGTGGAAGATGTTTTGAGAAGGAAAATCCAGACTAAGGCATTTCAGGTGACTCATTATGAGTTGGTAAAAGATGACTTTGTTGGTTGAGATACACATTGTGGTTCAAAATAGTCAATAATATATTTCACCTGTATCATTTTTAGTCAAGTCTACACTTTTGACTTGGATCAATGAGAAGTAGTATGAGGGTACAAAATTCATGAACTTGAGGAAAATTCATAATTATGGTGAGTCGTCTTTCGATTAGGGCATATACGAGGATGAGATCATCATTTTTAAGAATCGGGTTTTTATGCCTACCAGAATGTGAGAGGATATCAAGAGTAAATTTCATGCCTCGTGATGTGCGGTACATTTAGGGGTGAAATTATTGTATCATTACCTACGATGATAGTTTTGGTGTACGAGCATGATAAAGGAGATAATTAGGTTTGTGACATAAAGATACACCTGTCAGCAGGAGATAGAAAAGCATGAACCACATAGAGGATTACTACTTACATTATTCATTTATAAATGGAAGTGGAAGGATGTGATAATAGGTTTATTTGTTATTCATATGATTACTAATAGGAATAATGAAGAGATCTGGGTTGTTATGGATCGAATGATAGAAGAAGATCATTTAATGCATATATGAGAAACATTCTATGTTGAGTAGTTTAAATATTTATATGTATGGGAGATAGTCCGCCTGCACATAGTGTCATAGACCATTGTTCCAAATTGTGACTCACACAATAATTCACTATTCGAGAAGGGATTCCTGAGGTTTCTTGGTATGAATGTGTTATTGAGTATTACCTTTCACCCACAAATAGATATGCAGTCAAAGAATAGTACACATGTTCTTGAGGATGTGCTATGGGATTGTGTTCTTAACTATTATGGGTCTTTGGAGAATCAATTTTCATTAGTAGAGTCTCCCTATTACTACAGTTATCAAGAAACTATACAGATGAAACCCTAGAAGGCTCTTTATGATAGGCCATATAGATCAACATAGAGATGGATAGTGGTTGGTGAGTCAGAGTTATTCAGACCATAACTTGTGTAAGAGATGCCACAGAATATTTAAATGATTCATAAATGTATGAATATTTCTCAAAGTGGGATAAGTTATATTTCAATTGAAGGATATGACCCGTATTTATTACATAGGGTGATCTTGTATTCCTTTGGTTGTCACATAGATTGGGTCCCCATAGGATACAGAGATATGGAATGATAGCGCCCTGGTTTGTTGGATCGTTTGAGGCTGTGGAGAGAATATAGTCAAGGGAATACCGTTTGGCTCTTCCACATAAATATTGTGTTATTCAAGATGTTTTCCATTTATCACAACTTTTGATAGTATCCCCCTGAACCATTTGAAGTGATCGATGTCGATGAGGTTGACCTTGAGATAGATGCTTCCTTTATATAGCATTTGATACATGTGTTGAATCATAGTGAGAAAGTGTTTTAGGTAAAGGCCATGAAAGTAGTTTATATATTATGGAAACAAGGGTGTGTGCAGGAGGAAACATGGGAAAGGGAGGTAGATATAAGGGCTCAATGGACCAATATTTTTTGATCAGTATCTTAGAGAAGAAGGAAAGTGTATCTCAAGGAAGAGATGTTATAAGGTTGTGAGATTGTAAGATCCCAACATTTTATGGAGTTATCTTAGTCTTAATTTCAGGAAATTATTTTTGATTTTCAGATTAATTTTCATTTGGATTTTACTTTGGGGTCTATTTTGGTGAAAATTATGAAAATTGATAAAAATGGGGCTATGTACGGTTGGAACATAGTTAGAGAAATATGTATGACACATACCAAGAATACATGCACCCTTGGACAATGATAGTTCACAAGGAAAGCACATAGATTGAAAAAATGTGTTCTCTACAATGATAAACTGTTCATACCAAAAATAATATGTTCAGAGTAGGAATATGGTTAGGGAAAACCATATAACCATTCCCAAGAAACCATGTAAGTCATATAACTTGGACCAAAAATTTATTTCAAAATCCCGTAAATCCCCATAACTCACCTATTTTTTCATCATTTGACCAAGGATGTATTTCACATTTTTTGAGCTGCCAAAGAATTATTAGGTCATTCGACCTCTGTTCATCATGATTCTATGTTTGAATTTAATTTATGCTTCTTTTTCAGTATGTGGAAGTCATCTAGATGTTATCTTATTCATTTATCTTTCTTCTCTCATTCTTTTGATAGATTTTATCCACTATTTTGATAGATCTAATCCTATTTGGTGATATGTGGACTTGGATTCATAAGAGCATGATGTCTTTAATCCTGTTTTAATGTTTTATATCCTAATTCTAATCTACATCATTGTGGTCCTTAATTTTGGGTATTTCTATTAGGAAATCTTCTTCAAAAAACGAAGTAGGTGGTCTAATATTCATGTCCTATAGTTATGGTTTTGATTTTGAGTATAAAATTTATTAATTTATAGGGTTATTTTATAAATTATAAATTTCTAAATTGAATTAATTAATGTGTTCAAAAAATTAATCAATTAATTGAGGATTTGATTAAATGGATTAATTTCTGAATTAAGATAATTAGTTGGCGAAATAATAATCAAAGTATTGAATGTAGAAATTTGGGATAATAAATTGATGGATTAACTAT
Organism: Viscum album; assembly: GCA_963277665.1. Taxonomy (NCBI): domain Eukaryota; kingdom Viridiplantae; phylum Streptophyta; class Magnoliopsida; order Santalales; family Viscaceae; genus Viscum; species Viscum album. Next base: position 1,128,143 of record CAUJRU010000118.1, read on the forward strand.
TAGAATGTTGAATTGTTCAATTAAGTATATTTAATTGTTGATTTAATTATTAAGGTAGTTAAATTGTAAATTTTGAAATAATTAATTGTGAATTAATTATTGAATATTGAGATGTGAAAAGATTAATTAATTATCAAATTAATTAAAGGATTTGGATTAATTAATTTTTGAATTAGTTAATGGAGGTTAGGATAAACAATTTTGATAATGGGATTAATTTTGATTAATCATTATTGATAAGTTATTATAATATTGTGACATATCTATGATAAATGAAAGTTTGATATATATGTCTTGGACATGGTTTTCTACTTCCAAGACCATTAGAGATAAGTTGTGTAATAAATATGTCTGGGATATGGTCTGCTGATTTCAAATCCCATAGGGATAAATTGTGTAATAAATATGTCTGGGACATAGACTTATTCCAATGTCCATAGTGATAGATTATTGTGATAAATATATGTGGGGCATGGTCTACTACATACAAATCCCACATGTGCAAGACATGGAATGTTGTTTCTAAAGAACGTTGTGATTAATATTTTGGGATATGGTTTGTTATTTCCCAAGCCCATAGGGTCTTAGAGATAATGATCTATACCCATATTTTTGGCATTGTACTGTGACTCCAAAAGGATATACTAGTCAAATGAAATGTTATGGATAGTAAAATCTCATTTATTAAATTAATTGTGAATTGATATTATGAAATGGTTTAAACATCATCACGGGTTGAAGTAGGTATTGAGGCTTGGGCATACACAATATCCCACCATTTTATGTAGTAATATAATTATTAATTGATAATGTTATAATTATTTACTTATTCATTGTAATTATTTCCCCATATAACTGAATAAACTATTATTTGACTAGATATTTTTTAGACATCTTTGGTGGTGGCCTACAATGTTTTACCTAGATGCTACTCAGGCTGACTGATCTTCTACGTGAATAGACATTGTTCTTTCTAGATAGGTCAAGGTAAATGGACCTATGTTAGATGGCTATGTTGGGATGGGGCTCAAATGAGGTGAATGGATGTGTTTTGGGACCTACATAGATGTCATCGGTGTCTTTATTTTCATTTTTAATTTTGGACAGTTGATATGTACGTTATCATAATTTTTTTTCCTACTTTGTTAGGATATAGTATATCCTATAATGATTATTATGGGTTACTGGTATTTTAAATAAATATATATATACTTCTACTATATTTTATTATTTCTGCTAGTGTTTTCACTGGTAAATATGGTTATAGTCACCACATTATTGACTTATCAATCCATCACTAAAATTAGGTATCCTTTGGTTTATGGTGATGTGATCTTGAGGTCATGTGACAGATTGGCCTAGGGCACCAATTTGTGGCACCTGGGCCAGGACATTACACTGTACCATAAGTCCCACATTGCTTTGTATGAACTCAAAAATCCAATATTAAAAATATATATTTATCATAATTCCCTTCTATAATATCATTGATTCATAATGTACTATTTATCATTCCTTTATAACATCTAGATTCTCTTTTTAAATAATTCTTCATCAAAATGAACATTTGTGTTAAAATAGGACTTTTTTCCATGCATTTTTCTGTTTGAGTGTTCAAGTCTATGGACATGTTTCATGGTTTCATCATCTATATAATACAAATCATGTTATATTTATCATATTATTTTATTATATACAAAATTATAACCATAAATATTAATCAGTGATGAAAAATTTATTATATAACTTCATGGATCCTAGAGTTTCTATGTACGCACAACTGATGTTTTCAATTTTTGATTGATGCAATGAAATTACTGTAAATAATAATTATAGTTTAAATAATCATAATTATATCATAATTATCATATATATCCATTAAATCATTCAATATTACCATTAAATTAAATATGAAAGGAAATAAAAATCACATTGCTTTATAGAGGTGGTATTCCGTAGATATGGACGAGGAATGTTATCATTTTATAATGGAAGATAATGAGATATAAATTTTATTTAAATGAAACATAAAAATATCTCAAAATATTATGTATACTAATTTTTTCATGTTAATATGGTTATAAGACATTTAATGGAGGCTTTATGAGAAATAAATTTTTAGATGATTGGTAATATGCATGCCTCTTCTTCAGGTTCCCCCCATTGGAAAGAACGTAAAGGATTCTAGAATGTGTATTACAGAAGGATAATAACATAAAGGTAATATATAATTGTGTTTTTAGGGTATTTTGGTATATCTTGGTTTATATTATATTCTTAATTAGTGTGAATAAGAGAGGATAAGAGGTTCCCTGTTATAAGTGAGGGGAATGACACACTTGTAATTATGAAGAATATTGACATATAATAATTTTACTATCTCTAGAAAATATATCCAAAATTTATCCATTGATAATGTAAAAAGATATAAGATATAAATACATTAATTTAATCCGATTTATACAAGTATGAAGTTCATTTTATCCCTTATCTCTTTAGTTTAATGCCCTATTAATCCTTCTATCCTTTACCAAAGGGTTGAATTTTTACCTCAATTATTATTCATAATTAACCAATACAAAATTGAACTCATTAAATAATTTGAACAGTATAATTGAGAAAATAGATACCATTTTATCATATTCAATTTCTATTAGTATCAGAAATAGATATAACTACCAATGCACTAAATGCAATTGTTTCCCTCAGAATTTGGGGATGACCTCCTTGATTGAAGGTTCAAACATTCCAATCGGTTTCTGACGGGTTTGTTCATAGAACCGGAAACATCCAATGATACCATATCCATTTGAACATACTTTCCAATGGTATCTGGCCATTAGTTTGTGGACTGATGAGGCTTAGGAATTTGTATTGGTCGATAGGATGGGAGGTCGGACTCATCACACCATTTTAAGGGGAATTATTGTCTACTCCGAGACTCTCTTTATAGATTTAAGTTATGTTCGTGAATCCTTATTACATTTCCATGTTAAAAATGATCTTTCCTTTAGATTTAACAATCAATTTTTAAATATGTGGGAAATTTTGAGAATCTTTTATAGGTATTTGAGGTTATTAATTGATAGAGAATCATCTTTATTTATTAGATATTCTTGGTCAATGGTATCCTTCCACACATTTATATAGACATCTCTTGGTCATTATGATGACCATGTTGGTTTTAAATCCACTCAGGGGGTACTTGAAGTTTATTGTCATTCAGAAGGACATGTATTATTTCAGAGTTGGGATCAAACCCGCATATGGGTTACCTATCTATCCTTTGTTTAGAAAAGGAATCAGAACCCACTTAGTTCGAGTAAGGTAGTATGATGTTTATGATTGATGGCTCAAAGAAGGATTTCATAATTACTTTTACACTCTATGCTCACGTGAGTCATGCTCTGTGTGAGAAACAAGAGGTATTGGTAAAAATCAGACAATCATTCCATGAAAGATGCAATCATAAGAAATTAAATAGGACTTATGTATGTATGACTTCCCAGATAAATGAAGATTAGGATTTTCATCAGGGAAGAAAACCAGGAACAAGGTCCATGAAGGTATATGTGCTTCATGGAGATTTGAATACTCTAACTTGGGGCTTACTCCTGAAAAGGAGGTCCAAATTAGGAGAGGACTTTTTATTGGGTTTTACTCTTGAGAAGGAATCCCATATCAAAGGTAAATTAGGACTAGTTAAGATAAATTAAGACTGGGGATTTCTCCTGAAAAGGAGGGCTAGGTTAAGGGACTTGAAAAATTAAGGGACTTGGGGCTTACTATTGAAGAGGATGCCCATATTTGAGAATGGGGCTTACTCCTGAAAAGGCGGCCCAGGTTAAGAGAATTATGGTTGGGGCTTACTCCGGAGGAGGATTCCCAAATTAGGGGACGGGGATTACTCCTGAAAAGGAGGCCCATATTTAGGGAAATTATGGTTGGGGCTTACTCATGAAAAGGATTTCAAAATTAATAAGGACATGGGGCTTACTCCTAAGGAGGATGCCCATATTTGGAAATTATTACTGGGGCTTATTCCTGAAAAGGAGGCCCAAGTTTATGAATTATGAAAGGGGCTTATTCCTGAAAAGGAGGCTGAGGTTAATGTGTTCTCTCATCTTAAATGATGAGGTTGAATGAATGAAATCTCAATCTTTAGTGACATAAATATGTGTAAATCACTAGGTTTTGAGAGATATTCCACATAATTCCTTTAAGATAAGGATTTCAAATCAAGAAATCATTCCATAAATGGCTTTGAAGAGTGTCTTGAAGACTGAATCTTGAATAGGAGAGGTGGAATGGCTTAAGAGGGGTGAAATCGGCAAGAAGGGCACCCAAAAAGGCAGGGGCGTGCAAGTCCTGGCAGGCGCGCAGGTACTGCGTGGGCGCGCAAGTCCTGGTCGTGCAGGTATACCTACGCGACACATGGGTACTTGCGCGTCGGTTAACCAGTAGGGTAATACTTGAGCGAATCTTAGTTAAATCCTTTAGAATCATCTTGAGGTTCTTCCAGAAGAGTGGAACGCAAGTTCTATTGAAGGAGTTAGGTGGCGTGCAAGTGTGGCCATTTCCCTTAAGGGATGGCCACTCAGGTGCACAAGAGTTGATGAGTTTCAACACTTAGGCCTTCCTCCCCCTCTTTAGATCTTCTGTTCTAGGTAACAAATAACATTAGAAGTGTTTCAGAAGCTTTGAGAAGAGACTATGGTGTCGGGAGATCAAATATGAATTCTGGAAAAATTCCTCATCGAAATGGGGGGCCCACAAGGTCTATTTTTAGGATGGATAAGACCCTGGGAGGTTATCCTTTAGGGTGTGCAAGTCACTTGCGTGACCATTAGGGGGCACGCAAGTATACTTGCGCGATAGTGATGGAACTTGCACGACCCCTGTGCTTTTGAAGCCTTGTTCATGCCTTTGTCGATTTTTGATGTTTTCTTCAAAGGATGCATAGATTTGTGTTATGTCATTTCTATTTCCATTCTATTAGACATTCTGACGAAAAAGGAGCGTCAACAAAAGTCCCCCCTAAGAGTTGGATCCGAAAGAAATGAGGATGTGACTCTGAGGAAAAGAAGAAAACCAAATGAAAAGTGGTGCGCAAGTGTTGATAGCGCAGAGGGCGGTGTGCAAGTGTGAGTCACGCAGGGCTGGAGCACGCAAGGGTGCAGCCTGGCCTATAAATACGTTTTCCTTTGCTGTGCATATCATCTGATTTCCTTATTCTTGAGCTCTTGCCGTACAGGTCACCTTCGCCACGCAAGTCTCTCATTTTCTGCTATTTCTTCACCGTTGTGCTGCTGCAAGGTAATAGCACTTGCGCGGTGATACTTGCACGACAGAAACTTGCATGGCACAATAACACTTGCGCGACACATCCATACTAGTGCGCCAAGTTTAGACTTGAGTGTCTTAATGCCTTTGCCATTTTTTCTGAAATTCCTTCACAAATTTTATGAAAACTCAACTTACATAAAAGTTAATTTACTCAACTTTTGTGCAGAATCAATGGCTCTTAGAACCAGAATAGCCGATGAACTGGCTAGAAAGCAGATTGATGATATGATGAACATAATTGGCCATGATTATTATACCGTCAAAAGTAACACTCTTCTGGATTGGGCTAATTATCTGAAAAGATATCATCGCAACTTCCCCCAATGCATTTATATTCCTTTGACTGATACGGTCATCTGCGAGAAGTTACTATTCCAGAAGCAAAGAACTATCTCCCATTTTCGTGGTTTCAGAATTACACCAACTTTGACTCAGCCAATATCTCAGGTGGAGGAGTATTTCTAAATGCTGGAACAGTGGAGAAGGCCCACATGATGCATCATAACCCTTGTACGCCAGATATGAAACCTCATATGCCTGAGCTGCAACCACATTATCATTCTTAAATCTTCCAAAATGCCTAGATGGATCAATCCAAATGATGGAAGAAAATTTGGGACTTTCGTCTTGGGGGAGGCGTGAAGCCAACTTGGATGTGGGCATACTGGGTGCGACAAAACTATGCAGAGTTTATCGAGGATCTGAAAGGAGTAGAGATATACGAAGCTTTCTGGGTTGGGCAAAAATATATTTACAGACATGATAACTTCGTGCCAGAGATACTCAGCCACTGAAGTCCAGCAACTAATTATTTCCATATGACTCATGGAGAAGTAGGCATCAGTCTGTGGGATGTCCACAAGATCTCAGGGGCTCCAATTTTGGGTGACATGTATGATGAATTCATTTCACCCCAGGTGACTTGGAATGATTCAGAGAAGACTCCTACTTTAGCTCGAGAATTATTTAGGATCTTCCACAGGCTCAAAAGTTCAGAGACCTCATTAACTCATTCTAGAAAGGAAATTCATCCGGAGTAATGGATGAATATATTTCTTATTGAGAAGAATGAGAGGGAGCCATAGGAGGAGCCGAAAGAAAAAGGGTCCAAGAAAATTAAATCCAAGGATAAGACGGCCAAACGCCCTACAACCTGCCAAAAACTTAAGAAGAGGGGTGCTCTAGGCACATTCTGGCCAACTCTAGAAGCAAGAGAGTTCAAGAAGTGGGGATATGAGGTGAAGAAAAGGATCCTAAAGAAGACTCGTCTGGTGGGCTTCATGGAAATGTGGCTCAACGTTTATCTCTTGCCAGTCAGGGATTCGAAGGGAGATGTCAGGCTAGGGACCTTCTTCATTGCGGCAAAGTTGGCTGAGGGAAAAATGGTTGGGTTGGCTACCCCCATTTTAGAAAACATTCATAGGATTTTACTTCATGTATTCATGGGTAAAATCTCCTTTAAGAATAGTGTGACCATTCCATGTTTTATAGGGATGGATAGCCACTCACATCAGGACGTACAATGATCAGAATGGATTACAAATTCCAGGATGTTCTTTCAGGCTATCAGTGCAAGAATTCTCTGGAGTTGCACCATTATATGTTAATGCCTATGACATGAAAGTGAGGATGAGCATGTTTAAGGAATTCAACTTTTTTCCTATGGAAATCTGCCAACTGAGCGGTTTGTCAATGATGGAACATCCCACTTGGATTTGAGGGCATACATGCTAGCTTGCAGGGATGGTGTGCTAGTTTCCCGGATTGACGGATAAATTATATGCGAGGCCTATGCTCCATATAGATTTTCACATCAATTCAAATTTCTGCAAAAGATTGTTGTATCTCCTCTAGTACATTCCAGGTTAGAGAAACATCGGATGGTTGCTCGGAAACTATGGCTGCTGATGTCAAGGGAGAATACCGGGGTAGTATTTGATCTACCAGTTGAAAAAGCGGCATATAATTTGACTAAATATTATGTCGAACACTGGATAAAATCATACCCCAAAGGGGTTATGAACACCTAGTTTATCAAGTGGGGAAAAGGAATAGGACTGTAGAGAAAGAAACCCTTCCTCATGAAGGTGATTCTTCCCCACCTGAAGCTGATTCGGAAGATTCCTCCTCTAGAACCGAATAACTGAATTACCATTATTGGGATGATGAGGCACAACCAGTGGCAATTCGGTTTCATGCCCTATATAATCCACCGGCCAGGATTAAAAGTCCCACTCCATCAACTCCTGGTGAGTTACTTCATTGTGGTGATTTAATCACTGCTACTTTATAAAGCAATAAGTCTTATTTTCTTGTTCTCTATCTGTAGTTGCAGGAGCTGGGAAGAAATTGAAGTCAAATATTGTAGGACCTTCCTCACATCCTTCATATCTAAGACCAGAGGCTTTCTAGTTATGGCAGGTTTTATACTGTGGTACTGAGACCGCCTGACTGGATTTGTGTGAGGGCCTACAACTTCCTAGAATAGGGAATCTTCTGTCTTATAAAAATATCCAATACGAGAATAACCCCAATGAAGTGCGGGCATATATAAGAGAGCTGGAAATGCTCATATATGCCACTGATGAGTCTGTTCCAGTCACCCAGTGGGTGAAGGAATTGATTTATCATGGCGCCGCTGAGGGGACTGATGAGGAGTGGCACGATTACGTGGCTTATGAATATGTAAGTTTCCTGTCGTTATTTAATTTTCAACTTGATTCCAGTCGAAGCTTTGTTACTTAAGGAAGTAATTTTCTTCATCTTGAAGCTTTCAAAGAAAGGAACTACTGGGGTCCCTTCGCCACAGTATAGCCCTGGTGGTACTTCCATCGGGGTTGCTACTGAATCTCCTCACGAACCAGGTGAAATATCTCCAGGCCAGCAGGCCATGAATGAGGAGCTGGCAACGACCTTCCCTTCGCCAATCAATGTTCCAATAAGGGAGATGGTCGATACTCCCAAAAAACCAATGAAGCAAAGGCATCGAAGGATGAAGTCCATAGATAAATGCTTCATTAGCAGTGGTAAGTCCCTCGGATAATCATGAGTCTATACCCATGAAAATTTTGTTCATATTCCTAGGGATTGCATGGGCTTCCTCAATTTCACCCCTGAGGGAAAGGACTGATACTCCTTCAAGGACCACAGAGGGTGTTTTTGAACAATCACATATTCAAGCTGACTTGGCTGCTACCAGAGAAGAGCCAGTATCTGTTCCCAGTATCCCTCCTGCTGCTGTTTCAAGAAGAGAAGAACCTGTTTCTGGTTAGTTAACAATGATTCATAAAAAATGTGGATTGAAACACCGACTGACTTCCATTCTGTGACACTTCAGGTTCAACTCCTGTATTAGAGCTTCTAGCGATTGTTGCAACTGATGCTGTGATTTTATCCAAAGATGTTCTCCAGGGTCAGGGGCCGCAGGACGTAAGTCACCAAGAAGACACATCCAACGCTCCTACTGGTGAGACTAACCAGGATTCTAAAATATAATTGGATGAAATGATGAGTTGTGGAATGTCTTTCGAAGAATTTTATGATCATGCTAAGTTATCATGTGACTTATAAGACCTTGGGCATGAGTTTTATCCTTTTCCCATTAAATTTTCTTATAATTTACACTTCTAATCATGACTAAAAATAATATGAAGTTCCATCCATAGAAGCTGCTAAACTGTGAATTCCTGAAGAGGGTGTAGACATTGATGTCAACCCTACCATTGAAGAAACATTAGCTCAAGTAGAGATAACCCCAATAAACCCTCTTGAGACCCTTCTTTAAGATCCTGTTGAGACTGGGTAAGATGGGGAGGAGTCATCTCAAGTTTCTGATCTACTGTTGGGTAAAAGATAACAATATTTGTGATTGTACTTAATTTTCAAGACAATCGATTCTTTTTTTATCCGTAGAAACTAACCAAAGCTTTCAATTAATTATGCAGGTCCATCAACTATAGTGGCTAGATCTAGAGGTGAGGCCCCCGCCTCTTCCCCAATGAGGATTGAAAGCGAAGAAGAACATGTCAGGGGGGAAGGGGCAGAACATGGCACTTCCTTAAGTGCATTAATCCCAGATTACATGCCCCCATGTGATGATGATATTGAATCAGACGCAGAGGTTCATAAGGTGCTCAGCTTCTCAAGATGCAAGGCATGGAACAACATATGGAAAATAATATCTGAGGTTCCCTTAAAAGATCTATAATCGAGGATCCCATGATTGTCATCCCATTTTACCATGCTAGGACTTGGGGGTTTTGGATTCCAATAGATCCATACCGCGGTGAAACAAGTCATCTTAAGGAGGGAGTAGGAGAAAAAGTGTCATAAAGATATTACCAGGGTGAAACTGTCAGTCAACATCGGTGAATTTGAGGCTGCAGTATCCCGAGCTGAGGCTGACTATGCTGCCAGGATGAAGGAGCTGAAGCATAAGATCAAAGAAAAAGTCGTCCAGAAGATGCACCTTCAGCAACAGTTAAATGTTGTTACTGGGGAACTTGACCAACTCAATAATTCAATGGAGGGAGTTCAAACGAATGGTATTAAGACCATTGAGGATGCCAAGAAATCACTCCATCAGGCTGAGAAGAGTGAAGTTGGTCAAGTGCATGAGCTTCAAGTAGCTGTTGATGAAGCTCGGGATGAAGTTCATCAATTGAAGACTTATGTTGACAGTCTTTTGTAATTTCCTGAAAAAGATAAGAGACTCCAGTCTCTGGATGACTTTATAATTCTTGTGCATCAAATGGAATGAATTCATTCATCTTCAATCAATTGTGAACGTATTTTCATACTACTTGCTTTAAATTTTACCAAATCCAATGGGCCTAGTTAGCATAGATTGATTTTTACTAGGATTAATATAAATAACCCTATATAATTTGAATCTTTTAATTTCTCAATATTACCTAAATCATACAAAATGTTTGTTTAGTGAGCTGGAACTTGACTTTTATTCAGATTTCCTTTGTCTTTTGTGGGTAGTTTAAACTCATGCACATCGGAAATAAAAAGCCTAATGTTTAAGGTCGAATTAGATTTGACCGAAATGGATTAAAATTGACTCAATTCTTTGAAAATTTATCTGAAAACATATTACCATACTCAAGTATGAGGGAAAATATTTAAACTATGACTTAATAATATTTGGATATGAGGAATGATATGAAAAAAACTAAAAGGCATTAGAAGAAGTAGTTCATAATAATGAAGTTACCATTATTTAACAAACCCGTTAGGGGGTTGAATTATGCAGGGCCACCTAAGGGAATTGGATGCATAGTTAAATAAATAATATCTTTTGGATAACAAGTCTGTTATGTAGACTGTTTATCTAAGGCCACATAAGGGCACGTGCTGCATAGTCAGGAAAAAGATCTCTCAGAAATTTACTTCCTAGTGCTAAAATGCCAGTGAAAGTTTATGGAGATTCAAATTTTACAATGTATAGAGTTTGATGTATGGAAAGAGGTACTTGAATATGGAGAAGATATTTCCAAACAAGATTATCGAAGAACTGGATGTATATCACTCCTACAAAGGTCTGACCCAAACGTAGGGAAGGAGAATACAAACCATAGACTTGAATACTTTCAGATCATGAAAATTGATATGGGAAAATATGTTAAGGATGGATACTTTTGTGGATCCCTACATACAGTCATTTAAGACCAACAAGGACAAAATAGGATTTCTTCCCAAGAATGAATTTAAAAGTATTTAACAAACCCGTTAGGGGGTTGAATTATGCAGGGCCACAAAAGGGAATTGGCTGCATAGTCAAATAATTGTATCTTTTGGCTGAAAAATCTGTTATGGAAACTGTTTATGCAAGGCTACCTAAGGGAACGTACATCATATATAGGCAAAAGATCTCTCAGATGTTTGACATTTTTGTGACTAGAAGTCAAGAAAAGGTTAATAAAGATCTGAAAATATTTAAGGTTAGGATTATGACACATAAAAATGGGTATTGTCCAATGTATGAAAAGATACACAAATCAATGCTAACCATAATCTTGTTGTGGCTGGGTCCTGAATAGAAATGTTGGACTTCACTACGTATCCCATATGGATGGGAATAAAGCCATACGTAGTTCTTGAACTATAGTTTAACGTCATGTGGGACAAAAGGATTAGAGATCTTTGTTTAGGGTCATAGAGCTTGGACCATTATAAGAAATACACAGTGTGTGTTTTCATTGGGGCTTTTCAACCAAGGGACTAAAAGTGGAATTTGGGGTTAGGCCCAAAGAGATGGGGCTGGATTCGAGGGACACTCGAACATTCCTACGTATCCCATAAGGATGGGAATCAAGCCCACGTAGTTCTAGAAATAACTTTTGTACAAATTTGGTTCGTACATGTGATAGGTGAAAGGGGACTTTAGTGCAATGATGATTTAACCCAAGATAAAAGGTTCAGGTATTTCCATGTATGCACGTAGTCATTTAAATGAAAAATGATTGAAAATCAATGTAAATAATGATTCCCTCTCATGTGAGGGTGTCAAATAATATTGTAGTTTAATTTCATACTGGACAGAAGTGTTGTATAGTTTAACGTCGTATAGCAAGGATGAAAGTGAACCAATGTAAAGATATTAATTCTGGAGGCGATTTGACGAATCCACATCGTATGAGATGGAGGTGAAGTGATGTGAAGAGATTGATTTTGGTCTTGAACCTTGGAAGGTTTCCTACGTACCCAGCCTAGAAGGCAAGGATCAAAGTCCATGTAGTTTAATTAAAGAATGAATTAACGATCAAGTTGTTATTGGGGACAACGACCAAAAATATGATGTTGTTGGGAATTACACATGGTTAGTATCCCAGAGAGAGTGTTATGGTTGAGGTTTTCTCTAATCTCATGTGAGTCATACTAGGTGTGAGAAACAAGAGGTAACAACAACCTTAACGATGCACAATTTAATTTCATGTAAAACATATAAAGGGACTATGCAGTTTAAAGTCTTACAGTTAGGACTATTGGTGTTGCACAGTTTAGTGTCATGTAGCAGGGACAAAGTACAGTTTAATGTCATATAGGACATATCAATGGACTTTCTGTATAGTTTAGTGTCAGGTAGTTAAGATGATGGATAAAACACAGTTTAACGTCATATTGGACAAAAAAAGACGACTATGCAGTTTACTGTCATGTAGTAAGGACATAAGAGTACACCATTTAACATCATTTTGGACGTATTGGGGACTTTTTTCATAGTTTAACATCATGTTGGATGAAAAAAAGGGATGATATATTTTAGCGTCATGTTGGACAAAAGTGTGAATTCATTAAGGTCATATGCATGGACCATGGCTGGTGTAATTTAATGTCATGCTGGACGTAAGGGACTTCTGTACAGTTTAGCGTCATGTATTTAGGGTCATATGCATGGACCGTTGATGATGCAGTTTAACGTCTTGCTAGACGTTGGTGCAGTTTAAGGTCATACCAGACCACGAATGATATATTTTGTGTTTATAAAAAATACTTCTTCAAAAAATATGGCATTGGTTGGAGTAGTGATGAGTTCTCCATCCATCGAGATTAACGAATAAGCTCCATTGGAGTAGACCCTATGTATTGAGTAAGTTCTTTCCCATTTTGGATCAAGCTTGGGAGGTTTCTTTCCTAGTATCATTGGAGTTCTGAGAACTAATACCAATTATCCATGAGTGAATGAACAAAGATGAACTTTTTTGTTAAAATCTTGTGCTATTCGATTCTGATAGACTTCCAAGTGGTGCAAAGTGCACAATATTTTTTCATCTAATCATTCCAATTCATTCAATCGCTTTTGTGATTGTTCATCTGTAGATGATTGATCACAAATGGAAACTATGAGCGAGGGTAGTTGAACATAAATTGGAATGACTACTTCCATTCCATATACCAATGAAAATGGAGTTGACCGAGTTGCAGTACAGGTGGTAGTCTGATAACCCATAAATCATGAAAGTGTTTGTCAGGCCATGATATCTTATCATTATCCACAATCTTTTGCAGTATATTTTACAGAGTCTTGTTGAAAGCACTTATCTTGCCATTGGCTGCTGCATGATGCCAAGATGAATGGTTGGATTTTCTGTTGTATTCTTGATACAATTTCTTCACCTCATATGATCAGAAGTTGGTTCCATTGTCCTTCAATATGGTATGAAGGACACTAAATCTGGTAATGATGTTAGACTTGATCAAGCTAACAACTCATTTAGAACTGACTTCCTTGAGAGGTGTTTCCACTGCCCATTTGGTAAAGAAGTCAGTAGTAGTAAGAATATACTTAAACTGTTTGGCCATAGCCAAAGTGTAAGGTCCCACCACATCAATTCCCCATGTGGAAAATGGCCATGAGTATTTAGCTGTATGAAGAAACTCTAGAGGTTGATGAATGAAGATGGCATGTACTTGGAATGAATGACACTTCTTTGTGAAATCAACACAATCTTGTATCATTGAAGGCCAAATGTATCCAAGCCTTCGAATATGAATAGATAGTGTATCTCCAAACTGGCGGGCACCACAGACTCCTTCATGCACTTCTTTCATGACAACCATTGTCTCTTTACCATCAATGCATCTGAAGAGAACTCCATCAAAACCACTTTTGTTGAGAATTTTCTCTAGGTGATTTGGGCTATCATAAAGAGTAAAATTGACCCACATCACCGGATTTGTTCTTTCTCGGCTCTATCTGGTGGAAGTGTTCCATTTTGAAGGTATTCCCCAATAGGTGACATAAATCCTATAGTATGGCCATACGATTCAGGAATGGGACTAATTTCATTAATTTCCTCTGTTCTGATTCGAATATAAGGTGAAATTGTACGACGGTGGGAAATACTGATGGTTGTCTCGTCCTGATTTGGATCTACCAGAGTTGTGGCTATTTTAGCCAGTGCATCAGCATGAGCATTTTGTGATCTTGGGACATAAGTAAATGTCGGTTCCGAAGGGAATTCTGCCATTAACTCTCTGACATAGTCATACAAAGGGATTAATTATTCATTTCTAATGGCATAATCCCCATTGACATGTTTGATTACCAGGTCTGAATCACCTTTCACCTTTAATTGATTCACTTGTTCTTGAAGCGCTGATTCTAAGCATGCGATGAGAGCTTGGTATTCTGCTTCATTATTGATACCACCTTCCCACAATAAGAAGGAATAAGGTAACACTACTTTTTTTGGAGAAATGAGCACAATTCCTAAGCCAACTTTGTTGAATTTAGGATTTTCCATTTTTCTCTCTATTGGACTTCTGGAAGCACCATAAAAATACATTACCCAAGTCTGAGGAATTTCTTGAATTGAGATGACTTCCTCATCAGGGAGTCCAATGTCTGAATATGTGTCTTCCAATGAAGGGTGTTCATCCAGGAAATCAGCCAGATCTTGGCCCATTATCGCCTTTTGAGACACATACTGAATGCCGAATGGCTGCAAAATAACTGCCCACCTTGCCAGATGTCTTGTAAGAATTGGACGACTAAGGATGAATTTGAGCGGTTTATTGCGAGAAACAAATTGGACCTCGTGATGTTTCAGGTAGAGTCTCAACTTTTGAACTGCAAAGATTAATGCAATGCAGCACTTCTCAATACTTGAATACTGGGTTTTGCTTCAATCATATTTCGACTGAGATAGTAGAGGTTGTTTTCATTCTCAACATCATTCATTTGAGCAAGAAAGACACCCAATGATCGCTCTTGAGCTGTCACGTAGAGGATAAGTGGACTTCCTTCAACAGTTGGCAAGAGTACCGGTGGAATCAAGAGGTATTTCTTGAGAATATCAAATGCTTCTTGACATTCTTCAGCCCACTGGTAAGTGACTCCCTTCTTCATCAATTTGGTGAAGGGTAAACTTTTTCCTGCCTAATTGGCGATGAAAAGTCGAATATAGGCTTAGTGTCCTTGAAGTCCTCTTAATTATTTCAAATTTTGAGGAGGTGACATACCAAGGATTGACTTGGTCTTCTTAGGATAGACTTCAATACCAAGATGGCCTACAACAAAGCTGAGAAATTTTCCGGAGGTTACCCCAAAAGCACATTTTAAGGGGTTGATCTTCAAATTATGTTGTTGAATCTTGTCGAATATGACTTCGAAATAAGCCAAGTGATTATAACGTTGTTTGTATTTAACCACCAAATCTCCTACATAGCAATCAAAAAACTTCCCTAAGAAGGGTTTGAAGAAAAGATGCACGACACGCCGATATGTTGCACCTACATTCTTTAAGCCAAAGGGCCTTACCCGGTAGCAAAACACACCCTGAGGGGCTCTGAAAGATGTGGATTCCTCATCTTCTAGGGACATTCTGATTTGATTATATCCGTAATATTCACCCATGAAGGAAAGTGCTTCATAACCAGCTGTTGCATCAATTAAATGTTCTCTAATTGGAACTGGGAAATCATCCTTAGGACAGTGCCGATTAAGATCTCTGAAATCAATGCAAACTCTAATTTGTCCATTCTTATTTTTATAGGGACAATATTATCCAACCACTTGGGATACTGAAATTCTATAACAATGTTATCTTTGATAAGCTTATCCACTTAAGCTTCAATTTTGGAAGCATAAGTTGGGTGTGTTCTTCTCGGGGCTTGATTAAATCCTCGATGTTCTTCTGGTAAACCCAAATGATGAGTAGCAACATCAGGATCATGACCGGGCATTTCTGTATAGTTCAAAGAAAATATATCTCTATTTTTCTTTATAAAAGAAATATACATATCTTTCTCTTCATGTGTCATGGCCACACTGATTAAAGTGGGGCGTGTATCTTCTTTTGTACCCGGATTTATTTCTCGGAGTTCTTCCTCAGTGGTAGAGATACCCTCTTCAAATGCTGGAGGAGCATCTCTGAGATCATCCTCTACTTCTTCATCATGTGTTATTTCTTCCATTTATACTTGCATATTAAATGATAAAGAAGAATTTTCATGATCAAAAGTGACGTCAAAATATGCATATCTTGAATAAGAATCTTCCATTTCTAACCCGATTGATGATGAAGGGTCTTCATTGGGTAATATAGAAGAGAAGATGGATTGAGAATTGACATCATTTTTCAACTCCGATGTTGCTATAACTTCTTCTATCCAAATTGGAAAAGTATTGAATTGTTGGATTTCATCATATGAAATGAATATGTCGCCATTTGTGCTTTCATCACTGCTTGGTAGGTTAACAATTACTCCCATGTTGTCTGGCTTGATTTTCGTAATATACATTATGGATCTTTCCATTAGAGTATTTTGATTTGGGTCTATCTTGTCAATTTTACCGATAGGCAACACATAATCTGTACTCACAAGTGTAAATGGATATACTGGAATCTTCTCCAAACCATATGGAGCATTAACTTTGGTAATCTCCTTTATTGTGGATTTCTCCCTTCCCTTAATGTGATAGAATTCCACCTCAATGTATTGAGACTCACATGTCTTGAACGGGGCCTTATCACCATAAAATGTCCCAAATTGACCATCAAAACAATATTTGAAAGATTTATGGTATGATGAAGGGATAGCCGCATGTTGATGTAGCCAGGGTCTTCCAAGCAAGATGTTGAAAGCTGAGTCTTGATCAATAACCATGAAATTCGAATTGGATACAAGAAATGAAAACTGAGTTCTGAGTGTAACTTCGCCCAGTGGTTCTTCTTAATTTTTATCATATCATTGTAAAATCATGGTATAAGGAGATAAATCAAATTCTGTATGGCCCAATCGACGAAGTGTACGAATGGGCTTGAGGTTGAATCATGAACCATTGTCAATGAAAGCTCTTCAGACATCTACACCATTGACCTTGATAGATATGTACAAAGGTCTAATATGGCCATGCACACCATCATCTTCATCTTCATCAGTAAAAGATATTATTTCATGGAATTCTGTAAGATTATTCTCTATGTGATAGACTTCAGCTGCAACAATTTTGGTTTCAAACTCCTAAGGACTTGACAAAGCATCGATGAGTGCTTCCCGAAGATATTTTGATAGATTCAGAGAATCCAGAATAGATTACTTGGTTGGTACTTGGGCCAAGTGATTCAATACATCATACTTTTGATCCAGAGGTCTGTATTTCTTAACAGGAATATGTGACTTAGCAGGTACCTTGGAAGAAGATTCTTTGGAAGTTTATGCATCTTGTATTGGGATAGGAGTTGGCAATATTCTTGGTTTTGGAAGATTAGACCGATTGCATCCATTTACTTGCTGAGAGGAAGAAGATGGAACCTTCAACCGGTATTCAAAAATAACTGTTCCATGACTGAATTTTCTATTGGTATAAGAACTTTCTTGTTCTTACTGAGCTCACTGAAGGGCTCTACCACGAGTTTCTGCTGCGTACACAGTTCTAGCAGGGGTAGAATTGTAATAGTGTCTTCTGAAAGATCCACGTTTCCCCCTGTATCCTGAGCCTCTGAAAATTCCTCTAATTCCCCTATTTGATATAGGGAATTCAGGGTCATCGAAATCGAAACTGCGACTAGCATATGGATCTGTTAATTGAATCATATTAACAGAACCGAATATTAACTCTTCGTCTGATGAAGACTCCGCCTGATTAGCCTGTGTAGGCTGTTCCGTCTAGTGGGGTAGTGCCCTTTGCTTTGAAGTAGATGGCATTAAGTCTTCCAAAGTCAAAGAAAACTTAGTATTTGACACATACTCATCTTCTTCTGATTCTTTTTATTTCTTTGAATCATGCCATTTTTTGAGGAATTTCCCTCTGATGAAGAGGTTATTGCCGTAACATTCATGGCAGAAGACACCATCGGTTTCTTTAATTGTGTTCGCAAAATAGCATGATTTCTGTTGATTGTCTTTCTAACCATCCAATCATCATAATTTTGTGCATTTTTTCTTTTTTTACTTCTTGGCATTCGTCTTCTTCCTCTGGAACTGTAGCAGTAACACGTGCTACCTGAGCCGAAGAACCTTTCAGTTTGACTTGTCCCGAGTCTACCATCTTTTGCAGGAGGTCTTTGAAGAAAAAACACTCCTAGATGGGATGCCCCAAAATTTGATGAAAAGGGAAATAATTGGGATGGTCTTTATCTCCTTCATTATTTGGCCTCTTAGGCCTTGGCAATTGAACCAGATTATTTTCCAGAACCGAAATGAAGTAACTAGGAACTTGTTCATTTTGGAAAGAGTATGTTTTTCTCTTCAGATCCTCAAATTGTTTTCTTCGTTGATCTATTTGATCATCTAGATGAAACGACCCTTGTTGTTTGTGCTCATGAGGTGGATCCCTTCGATAAGATGAAGGTTTTGAAGTAGAAACAGGTACATGTGCTTGTTTAAGAATAACTATAGAAGTTTCTGCTTTACCCATTCTCTTTCCTGGAGCTGATGGAATTATACGAGATGTAGCCTTAGCCTGTATAAGGGAATCTTCAATCTCCTGAGTTATTGAAGTAAGGTCTCAAAACCCTCCCGTGTATTTCACAGGGATTAACGGAGTGTGTAATGTGTCACGCACATTTTCCATGCAGATTGGAAACAATTCTTCTTGAGGTAGTGCTAATCTTAGGGAATATGTCAATCCCTTCCAACGAGAAATGAAATCTGAGAAAATTTCATTCTCCCTTTGCTTACAGTTTGTAAGATAAAAAATAGTTGTCTTTGGAATAGTTGAGCTGAACTGAAGAAGGAATTGTTGACGGAGATCTTCCCATCCAGTAATTGACCAGGATTTCAAGCTTGTATACCAGACAAAGGCTTGTCCTTCCAAGGTCCGTATGAAGCATCTGAGTTTTACTACTTCTTGCTACTCCAGAGTTCCCATCATAGGATCACAACAAGACATGTAATGCATTAAATGCTGTTCAGGGTCACGTGATCCATTGAAAATAGGGAATATAGGGTTTCCAAAACTGGATGGATGAGAGATTCAATCTAACCATTCAGGGTAAACTTTCTTTTCTGGTTGACCCTGCGCACGTTTCCCTTCCATAGTTTCTAACCGAGCTATTAATGACTCAATGGTAGTTATTAACTTTTGAGAATCATCCGGTTGAACTTGGACTTGGGTAGGTGCAATGACTGGAGCTTCGACAGATGTGGTGGTTGGTGCTGCAACTGATTGTAGCACTTCCAACGGTTGTTTCACTTGACTCGTAAGATTAGACCTGTGAGAGTGTACTGATAGAGGAGGATATTATTGTCTCATCTCAGTAGATACAATAAATTCCCTTGGCTGACTGACTCCTGCACGCTTAAGAAGAAGACTACCCTGATGTAGTTCTGCATTCAACTTCCTTAATCCCAACATTTCCTCCACCTGTTGTGTAAACCATTCCTTTAGTGAGAGTGATTGGCCTTATCCAGAGGAAGGATATGTAACCAGATTCCTTCCCCTTCCTCTGTTGGATCCTTTTCAGATAGGGGGAAGTGGGTTACATGAAGGATTACCTAGGTTCAGAGTAATCCTTTGATTTCGTGTACACACACATTCTTTATTTGTGTCGGTGCGTACATTTTCTTGAGCAGGAACCTCTTCATCTGAGTCCCCTAAGTGAGCCTCATATGGTGGATCAACAACAATGGCATTGATGACATTGATTGATGCATAACGCATCACATCTCTTCTATCATCATTTCTGTGATATTGTCTTCTTCCATGTCTTTGATGAGACATTTCCTTTTGTTGATTCAATCCCATAGGAAAATCTTGACGAACCATAATTTGGAGGGAATCTCCTGATTATTTGGATCTTCGTTCCTCTTGAGGATTCTTCGCCCCTCGAGAAAAGACCGACTTTATCTGAGGAGGGGATTGATGATTTGAAAAAGTCCCCAGTCTGGTGGACTGGGGCTGTTCCTATTGTTCCTGCTCAACTCCTTGAATCCTATTTGTTGATTCTGAGTGTTGGTTTAAAAGACTCCCCAGTTTGGCAAGCTAGGGTGGCTCTTGAAATGCTATGTCAGAGACTTTCTTAAAAGTTCTCCTGATCTTGTGAACCTTAGTCTGGAAATTAGTTGGATGCATTAACCTGTATCCACTTTTATCACCTAGTTCAAAAGACCATTGGATGATTTCCGACACTTATGTCACTTGATCATGTGCTTTCTCTATATGAGAGGCCTTTTCAATATTCTAGTTTTCTTGATGCAGGAGTAATTCAACATCTTGTTCTATGTATTCTTGATTTTGAGAGGAACTAGTTAAGGCCTATTATTGGGAAGGCTTTTGATTACAAACAAAGCCCATTGACTGTGGCCGGCCATGGGAAATAACATTGCATGAGAGAATTTTCGGCGGGCTATGCTGGCTGCAGATCACCGTGAAATGTAGTTCTCCATGAACACTCCATCCCCTGACATGAATACCAGATGGGGCATTGGTAATTAACTGACGCAATCTTCTTAGTGCGCCAAGGCATGAACGTTGAAGGGCTCTCTGCTACTTTTCAACCTTCAGATATCGAGAGACTGATAGAAATTACAAATCAATCTAACGTTGTAACCGTTCTATTATCTTAAGATGATTTTCATATTCCTCATAAGATAATACATTCTTCTTCAACTGACAAAGATTTTTCCATATGTTGAGACAAATATCATGAATTCCATCTTCCATCAACATCCTTGGAATGCCATACTGAGAGTCAGCCATAGGCCAAAACATGACTGTGATTTCACCTTTTTCTTGTTGTTTTCTCAAGTTCAACATTTCCTCTTCATCATTCAATGAAGATTATTCTACCCGATTTGACCATAGTTGGTGTTTCCTTGTATCTTCATCGGATTCAAAAAGATTGGTAGAGAAATCATTGATCAAACTAGAAGATGCATGACTTAGGGTTGGTTCGGAGAATGACCTACACCCTGGGCTATCTTTTGATTGAGAAAGTATATCATCTGCTAGCGATGAAGCATCAGACATGACTGGTTTCGCATTTTCATGTGCCTCATGAAAAGAGGGCTTCCTCGGCACTACATTTTCCACTGGAGAATTTTCCGGGAAATGTGCATCACTACTGTGGAGAGGACTTTCGTAGAGAAATTCATCATCATGGTGAGGACCACCATAATGGGTTACATCAAAAGATGAGATCTCTTGCTCCTTGGTGTTCTGACCACATAGAGGGTTCCTATGGCTCTCATCTGAAGATGAAACTTCGAGATCGGCCGAATTGTCATGAAGCAATCCTTCATGAGGAAGTGTCTGTTGAAGACCTTCAGAATTAATGTTCCCACTATTGGGAAATGAGGGAATAGAATCTTGAATTCCAACAGATATTTATCTGAGGGATTCAAGAACTCCATCATCAAATAAGGCCTTGTTACAGATAGGATCTTGATCTCCTGACCGTGTTGGGCGGGTATTTTTCTTAGACGCCTTTTTACTCGCCTTGGAAACCACTTGTTGATGAAAGTGGTTTTTCTGGGCAGGTATGTGCTTGATCAAGAAATATGGCCAGGTTAGGCTGACGATCTCCACTAAAATAAGGTGTACGTGCGTGACTTGGTTCTCCGTATGATATGGGGCTGTATTCCCCACAACCCTCTTAGACTAGAACAAATGTGTGTGTCTGTTCCGGAGTGAATTGTTGACATGTCAGTCCACTGGTAGGGATAGATTTATGTTTCTTTCACTAAGATACTGCTGAAGTTTTCATAATATCCTGGAAGGCATCCAGAATATGACCAGGGATTTTCTTCTGCTCTTTCACCATTGATAGAATAAACTTGGTGACTTAAACAACCGGAATGGGGATATGCGTCCATTCTGTGATTGGAGTAGGTGTATGTTACTGCTCCTATCCTCCTTTTCCTATCATTGAATCCTGATAGTACTCATGTGTGGCGGCAGAGAGTTGACTCTACCTCTTGTTTGTTGTTGGGGCTTTCCGACTAACTTCTCCGAATGCTACCCAGCGAGACTGTTGGTAGGCTGGATTAATACTAGCAGCTGTATGTGCATGCTGATTACACTTCCCCGAACGTGGTTGACGAGCTCCATCATATGTAGTCAGATGAGCCTGCTGACTAGCTGATGATGTATAAACAGGTGTATGTTCATGCCTATAGTACTTTGCCGGAATTTCCTGGTGGGATTGGCGTGATGCTTCCAGACGAGTCTGCTGGACAACGGAATTAAAACTGGTAGGTGTGTGTGCCTGCTCAATTCTTGCCACCAAGTTAGGTTGGTGGAATTCTCCAGAGATGGCAGAGATGAGAACCTGCTCACCGTTAATCGGATTTCACCTCTGGAAAGTCGTCTTGCCTGCTCGGGTTCGAGGAACATGAGTCGAACGCCCGGAGTCAGTACCGTCATCATGTTGATGGCATACTGTCGCACGAGTCTGGCGTTGATTGTTGATAGGATCCCACATGAAGGACTCATGCTTCATTGAATTAAGGCCCTGAGGGACCGGTTCATTCACCTACCCAAAATATGGGAGTGAATGGTGATTGCGTTCCGAGGATAATGACCTGAAATATTTAGAGACGGTGCTTAGAGCTGCCTTCTTTTTGATCACTGGTCATCATTGTTCGGACTACCATTGTGAGTTGTTCACATGGATGGATTGTCGGGCAGCCTCCAGAGTTGGGATGATACCGTGTTGACGGTACTCCTTAACCAGCGCATTTGATACCCAGCATTGAAGACACTGAGTAGGTGATGTCATCCTTAGAGCGGATAACGATCCAGCAGGAGTAGCAGTAGTGGCATTTGCAGCAGCAGTATTCACAGGTGTGAACTTGAGAGCAGCCATTCTGGAAATGTAGAAGATCTTTGAAAAGAGTATCTTTTTGATATAACAGACGCAATCAAGATAAATTCATCCACTACATCTTTTGGATGAGCACATATTTCAATTATTGTTTTTGATGGACCTCTCATTGAGTTTTAAATAGGGGCCTATCAAATAGGTAAAACATCATTTAAACATGGTTAAGGATTCACGTCGGGTTCACCATTTTTTGTTTCCCTTGTAATTTGGGGATGACCTCCTTGATTGAAGGTTCAGACATTCCAATTGGTTTCTAACGGGTTTGTTCATAGAACCGGAAACATCCCATTATTCCACATCCATTTGGACCTACTTTCCAAAGGTATGCGCTCATTAGTTTGTGGACTGATGATGCTTAGGAATTTGTATTTGTCGAGAGGATGGGAGGTCGGACACATACCACATTTTTATGGGAATTATTGTCTACTCCAGGACACTCTTTATAGATTTAATTTATGTTCGTGTATCCTTATTACATTACCAAGTAAAAAATGGGCTTTCCTTCAGATCTGACAATCAATGATTAAATATGTAGTAAATTTAGAGAATCTTTTATATGTATTTGAGGTTCTTCATTGACAGAGAATCATCTGTATTTATTATAGATTCTTGGTCAATGGTATCCTTCGACACATTTATATATAAGTCTCTTGGTTATTATGACGATCATGCTTGTTTTAAATCGACACAGTGGGGAACTTGAATTTTATTGTCATTCAGAAGGACGTGTATTATTTCAGAGTTGATATAGAACCCGCAGATAGCCTACCTACGTATCCTTTGTTTAGAAAAGGAATTATAACCCATGTATTTCGAGTAAGGGAGTATGATTTTTATGATTGATGGCTCAAAGAAGGATGTAATAATTACTTTTACACTCTAAGATCACGTGAGTCATGCTCGGTGTGAGAAACAAGAGGTATTGGTAAAAATCAGACAATTGTGCCATGAAAGATGCAATCATAAGAAATAATGTTTGACTTATGTATGTATGAATGCCCAGATAAATGAATATTAGGATTCAATTCAGGGAAGAAATCCATGAACAGGGTCCATAAAGGTATATGTGCTTCATGGAGATTTGAATACTCTAACTTGGGGCTTACTCCTAAAAAGGATTCCAAAATTAGGAGAGGACTTATGAAGGGGTTTTACTCTTGAGAAGGAATCCTAGATCAAAGGTAAATTAGGACTGGTTAAGAGAAATTAAGACTGGGGCTTACTCTTGAAAAGGAGGCCCAGGATAAGGGACTTGAAATATTAAGGGAGTGGGGCATACTCCTGAAGAGGATGCCCATATTTCAGACTGGGGATTACTCTTGAAAAGGTGGCCCATGTTAAGAGAATTATGGTTGTGGATTAATCCTAAGGAGGATGCCCAAATTAGGGGATTGGGGCTTACTCTTGAAAAGGAGGCCCATATTTAGGGAAATTATGGTTGGGGATTACTCCTGAAAAGGATCCCCAAATTAATGAGGACTTGGGGCTTACTCCTAAGGGGGATTCTCATATTTGGAAATTATGACTGCGGATTATTCCTGAAAAGAAGGCCCAGTTTTAAGAATTATGACGGTGGATTATTCCTGAAAAGGAGGCCCAAGTTAATGAGTTCACTCATCTTAAATTATGAGGATGAATGAATGAAATATCAACCATTAGTGACATAAATATGTGTAAATCACTAGGTTTTGATAGATATTCCACAGAATTCCTTTCATATAAGGAATTCAAATCAAGAAATCATGCCATAAATATCTTTGAAGAGTGTCTTGAAGACTGAATCTTGAATAAGAGAGATGGAATGGCTTAAGAGGGGTGAAATGGGAAAGAATGGCACCCAAAAGGCAGGGGTGCGCAAGTCCTGGAAGGTGCGCAGGTACTGCGTGGGCGCGCAAGTCCTGGTCGCGCAGGTATACGTGTGTGACACATGGGTACTTGAGCAACGGTTAACCATCATGGTAATACTTGAGCGACTATTGGTTAAAGCTTTTATAATCATCTCGAGGTTATTCCAGAAGAGTGGCATGCAAGTTCTATTGAAAGAGTTAGGAAGCGTGCAAATGTGGCCATTTCCCTTAAGGGATGGCCACTCAGGCACGCAAGTGTTGACGAGTTTCAACACTTAGACCTTCCTCCCCCTCTTTAGATAATCCGTTCTTGGTATGAAATTACCTTAGAAGTGTTCTTGAAGCTTTGAGAAGAGACTAGGGCATCAGGAGCTCAAATCTGAATTCTGGAAAAATTATTCCTCGAAATGGGGGGCCCATAGGGTCTATTTATAGGCTGGAGAAGACCCCTAGTGGTTATCCTTTAGGTCGTGAAAGTCACTTGCGCGACAATTAGGGGGCACACAAGTATACTTGCGCGACAATGATAGAACTAACGCGACCCCTGTGCTTTTGAAGCCTTGTTCATGCCTTTGTCGATTTTTGGTGTTTTATTCAAAGGATGCATCAATTTGTGATAAGTCATTTCCCTTTCCATTCTTATAGACAATGTGATGAAAAAGGAGCGTCAACATTAATGAATGTGGTTTTTTTTTGAAAAATGAATTTTTAAGCATAATTTTTTTTTAAATAATAATATTTGATAAGTAAAAAAATTATATAAATGATAATTTATCTGATTTATAATATTATATAAACCCGTTATTAAAACAATTCATAAATAATCACTAATTTAATTTATTATGATAAAATAAATTACACATAAAAATAATGTTTTTTGAAAAATATCTTCTTTACCTTCAAATGATTTTTCATAATTTATATCCAATGTATAAATAATGTATTAATGACTATTAATTTATTAATATTAAATAAAAATATTTTTTTATCATGTTTCAATTTCATTAATCATCAGGTAACATAATATATATTATAATACAAAACTTTAAATGATTGATATTTTAACATAAAATAATATTATTATTTTTACCATTAAAATTGAGAACTTATTTACAAAACATTAATTAATACATTTTCTTTATTGAAATATTTTATACATACTTTTCATAATTTATTTTTTCCAATAAACACCCATAAATCCAATGACAGTGTGATAACATTCACATTTAGTAATAATATTTCAATTGTATATCATTGTTCTTTTAAATTCTTTGTTTCATGTCGTGAAATCTATCTAGGAAATAAAATATATTTAAATCAAAATATATCTTTAAATACTGGGGTGTTAAAAGCATCCCATTATGAATAGTTTCCATGGGTAAACCTCAAAACAACTATGTTATCTCCATATCCACAAGTCCATTACTTACCTGCACATCACCTATATCGACATAACTTGTGTGGGCCCAATACCCATGCAGTTGTGAGTATAAACATATAAGGTTGGATAAACAAAAAAACATTAAGGGAGACTACAGAACTAATATACGTTAACTCTAGAACATGTGGTGTCTGAGAGGTTGATAAAAGGGTAAATAAGAATATTAATTCCACTAAATATTCATGACAAAAAGGGTTTTCCAAAATGAATTAAAGAAGAATAACTCGAATATAATCAAACTCAAATGAGATTAAGGGCACTGAAAAGTCCCGTTTATCATTGATCTGATCCTCTAAAACCACCATGAAATGGTATATAGAGGTGTTCGAAACACTAAAGACTATAAATATTGATTTTGTTAGGCAACCACAACATCATGTCTCAAATACAATCCTTGTGGTTTTGAGGAACACCAATACTCATAGGATTCAAATTATATAGGGTTCTAGTAGCCACACCACCTATAGAATATTAGAAGGGGAGTATACTCATCATGGGAACATGATTGGCCTCCTAGGTAGTACACGCTTTATGAAGTCAAGGGAAATCCATAAATATGGTCACATGATGTATTGAAGTCCTAGTGTATAGGATCATACAATCATGTAAACAAAATAAATATGAATTCATAACTTCCATATGATATGTATAAAGAAACCCACATGGCCCTTCCATAATATGATGTTATAGGATCATTATCCCATGGATATGGGTGAAATAAATACTCTTATAGATTATTTTAATCACATGTGAGCTCAATAGACAGTATAAATACTAACTCCATAGATAGAGGATCCATGCCCTAATTAATGGGTAAAAACCCAACTCTATTTGATTTTATAGGTAGAGGATCTCAACTTCATGCTTACATGTGTGAGATAATAACTCCCCAATAGGATTACAATTTATATGGATGGAATAACTACTCTACTTGGGAATAGTGATGGGAAAATTCATGTCTGAATGAACCATTCTAGGAAATGGAGAAGTACAAGGCATGGAAAGTGGGTACACAGCGTTTTATCCCATTATTGAAATATATTTATATTCATTAATTATATATGGTGTATGTCAAAACAACTAACTGGTGTGTATATGTGTCACAGGTTCTGCCATATTTGTATGGTTACTCATAATTTACCTGTCCTACCCATGTAGTATAACATTATTGGTACACATGGGTGTATCCTATAACACATAGAATGTTGGGCCACATGGATTCTTAGGTGTGAAATTATAATATGAACTAAGTTAGTTACATAGTTTTTCACAAATATTTTTGATCAGTATCATGACCGTGTGATATTTAAATTTGTTCCAATACTCTATAATTGATACAAATGAGCGATATGGTGTGTCTTATTTTGAATTACATGTCGTGCGGTCAGAGATTAATCCAGAATATTTTTTCTACTATATGTATTATAAATATCATACCTCCTCCACAAAATCATTCTTTAGTCTAACCCAAAATTATAATAAAATACATTTTATATAATCAATGTTTTTTCAAAAGTCAGATTCTAGCCACTGCTCATTGGGAAAAAAGTCTCATTGCCTACCAAGTCATCTTAAAGCATCAGATCACAAAATTTCCATCCTCATTTCATCCTTCAAATCCTATCATCG
The DNA here is from genome assembly GCA_963277665.1 of Viscum album. Lineage (NCBI taxonomy): Eukaryota > Viridiplantae > Streptophyta > Magnoliopsida > Santalales > Viscaceae > Viscum > Viscum album. The sequence continues at coordinate 1,156,186 of CAUJRU010000118.1, forward strand.
CTATAAATCTTCCTGCATTCCAAAATTACAATCACTAAACTTTCATTAATGATCCATATAACTATTGATTTACCATGAAATGAACTGGGTCCAAGGTAAAGATCGAACCAAAAAATAAATCTTAACTAGTCATGAATTCTTATAGAACAGATAAAGGAAGCCATGAAACAATATAATAAATGATCTAATGATGTCCATGTTCATCCTGGACTACATTAGTTTTTTTTAATAAAATATACGGGGATGTTATCACAAAAAACAAGACCAACCAATTCATATATCTATCAAAAACCCTACACTAGTGTGGTCAATGTAGACTCATGGTCATAGTTTTAATTTTGGATACGTAAAACCATGTTTCAAACAAAAAAATAATAGGGGTGGGAAAAATTTTAAAACCACTTAATTAATGGTAAATTTTTAATGATTTATTCAATTTTTACAACCATAAAATCATTTGTTTTCACCATCGAAATCCATCCATAGACATCAACATGGATCTGACCCTGTTCTTCAACCCATCACCATTAACACAACATTTCACCCTCTCCTAACTACTACCTATGGTTTTTAAATTACCCAATGAATAGTACTAAAGGATTTTCATAAGGAATATTGAATATAAATGGACTAGGAATTTTCCATAAATTAATACAATAAATTAAATAAAAAAATTATTTAATTAATTTTTTCATGAAAGTGAGGACCTGAAAATTTTTATGGAAATATAACTAAGATAACACATAGGGTAAAAACCCCATTATAAACTCAAATTTGTTCTTCTTTCCTATCCAAGGTCTCATTCAAGATATACAAGTATTTCATAAACAATTATCATGCATGAAATAAAAATAATATAATATTTTAGTTATATTATATTATAGTCCACAAACACTAGCATTGTAATGATTTCTCAACCTTGTAGAAAACCACATATTCTTGAACAAAAAATACCCATAAAAAATTAATAATTTCAAAATCATGGATAAAATAGGCATTTTCCCTTTGGAGGGATTTGGGACTACAAAACTCAAAATAAAGTTGAGTCCCACTTGGCTAAAAACCCACGTCACAACATCTACCCCACTATAAAACATTTCATGCTAAAAAATAAAAATACTTTGGGTGAAGGAAAAAAGTAACACAACTGAAATCATGAAGAATCTATACACAATTTCACATAATACCATTACCTTCAAGTTGAAGTCTCCAAAGGGACTTATTACATCCCTATTTATGAATAAGGACACCTTCCTTCACAAGTGAAGATACCAACATCAGTCTATCTAGAAAAAAGATTAAATAGATGTATAAATCCACCTAAGTAATGAATTAGATATATTTACAATTCATTTTATAATAACTATAACTCTTCATTTTAGATAAATTGTACAAGTCTCTATCTATTTCCCCCAAATGATCATCAACAAGATCAATGCTGGTGGGAGATACATAATTCCAACATTTTAAAGTGTGTTCTAGAAGGTCATCATAGAGGGAACCCGTCTATGATATATAACCACACTAGAAACATAACCATTTTTTTATATTGTTATATTCTGATGACATAATATTTTTAAATCCACAAAATCTTCAAGATTTTTATCAGTAAACTATTCCAAAAAGTTCTAATATTGAATAAAATGCATCATTAATAGATTATATCATAAGGGAAACACCATAATTATAATAAATCATCAATACAAGAATTTCTAAGGGTTTTTATTAACATTATATCTCCAAGTGTCTCACATACTCAATTAAATATATCTACATAGGGTTTTCTCCCCTCATTTGTGAATGAAATCAATGAGGAAATTAGCCACAACTGAAAAAATGATGACAGATCAACGTCACTCTACTATTTAATGGCTGATCCAACCCACCACTATTCAAAGTAGATAGGCCTACCTCTTTAGGGTTTCGTTTTTCTATCAACTCCAGGCACATGGAAATAACCTTATTGAAATAAAGTAGCAATAATAAACTCATAAGAATTTCTCCTCCACAAAATCTAGTTTCCCCAAGGTATGGGTATACCCAAACCAAACCATTGGGTATGAGTCACCTAGTAAAATACTTGAGAAGGAATATATTTTATTTGGATTCGCATCATAATATACATCAGGTACATCATGAAACAATCTCTATCCACCTGAGTAAGTGGATGACATCATTCCAACATTCATGGAAATACCATGTGAATTTCAATAGGAGAATATATTTTTAGACAAAAGTACTTATTAAAGTCGCAATCATGTCATCCATTACACAAATGAATGGTGTGATGATACCACTATCGTTCAAAGTCAAGAAATTCCACTATTTTTTCCAATTAAAAACATAAATATTATAGATAATTATCCATAGAATTCTCTAATTCCTCATACACATAGAGTCTTCCTAATAAATTCTCCTCCATCATGACATGCCTGCACTAATATAATCCCTACAACCTCAAAATAATTCGTTTGAAAAGGCACAATAACTCTGTGAATCAGGATTTTATACCACAACAAAATAAGGATTTATATGCTCCCCCATTAATCATCTCAAAGAGTTATTAGATTCACTGCATGAGAACTCTAAAATAGAACTCATAATTTCTTGTAGGTAGGTTGATGTATACACCAGATTATTTCCAATAGCCAGCCATAAGACACACATATATAGAATTCAGATATTCCTCAAAATTAAAAAATCCTAAATGTATTTTCAATCCACATAGTGCATGATCCATGATAAAAAAACTTATGTAATTCTAATTTAATATCTAAATGATTGGATCCACCATCCACACCTGGGGATTATTTCTCACTCCTACAAATAAAATTATCACATCTATAGATAAAAACTACCAAATTCATAAAAATTCATAGACCGAACCTAATAGATGATTAGTTATTATTTTACATCAAAGGAGTCTCTTTGGTATACTTGGATCTTCCCTGAGAAACCCATCGAATCCTTTAAATTTTGTCCACTTGACACTAGGAAAATAGTATGTGCATGTGTAAAACATCATGAAGGAACATGGGGGGGAAAAAACCTGAGTCACACTCTATTTTGCTTCAGTTGACTCCCAATCATAATCATCCATTGTGTATATAATCTTGAAACTCATGTCATTATAACTCAATGTTGGTCTCTACTACAACATCTTGGAAAACATCGAGGACTACAGAAAGGAGATTCCCATATTATTACTCTATAACATGGAATTCAATCCATAACAGTAGCCTATAAACCATAAAGGGAAATTATAACATTCCTCTTCCCATAACCATTTTTCATCTCTATAAATTCTCACTCAGGAGACTCCAATATAAGGGGTTTTGCATGGAATTTCATCTACAAGACAAAACTATTTTCATACAGTCTCTCCTCAAGTCACCAATCATAAAATACTAGGGATAACCAAGACTCATAAAAATATTATCATATGATTCTAAAATATAAATATCCATTAATACCACACAAGGAAATTAAAGGCCTAGTGTCTTTTGAAGACATGTTTTATAATACATCAAATGAAACTAAAACAAAGAATCCTTAATTTATTATCCAAAGTGTGATACTAAAAATCATTTATGATACTAAATATGGATAGCATAACCTACGGAATACATAAATAAATGGGTGAGATAAAAATATTCGTAATGTAATAATATGATAAGGAAGCATAACAAGTGAGACAAAGGGATAACAATACATCATAAAAGAGAAGGTGTATGAGTGATAAATATAAATCGTTACATAAAGAGCATGGTATCATAAAGTCAAGGAAAGATGGTAAAGGATAAATCTATGAAAACATGAAATAAACAGAAGTCAACTATAACATCAAAGATAACATTATATGGTGGATAGAGTCTCATAATGGGTTTGGTTAACTCCCCAATCCCATACACGACATCTAATTGGACTAAGACATTATCCAATGAATTTTAGGGATATATAATTCCAAGCCCACACATCACATTCATTTATTGTACATGAATATACATACCAAATATTTGTATCAATCATGAGGTATAACATAATAATTTCCCATTGAAATAAATGGGTTGCATAATATTTCCTCAAAACATAATCAAAAGAAATTTATTAAAGAAGGAATTTGAGAAATGTTCATAATGCAAGTATTACAACATAAATGAAAAATATATTTTTATATTTCGACATGAAATAGTCATATATTTATGATTTACAAGCATTCGATATCAAAAATAGACATAATGTGAGTTTTTGTGATAATGGTCATAACCTGATGAAAATGGTGGGTTAAAAAATCCCTTACCTCAAGATCAATTTGTCACATGTGTTCTTTATATACATGAATAAATAATTTAATTAATTATTTACTTTATTAATAACCCTTTCTAAATTTATTATTCATTTTATTTTAATTTTTACCATGTCATATTCAATTACTAATATATTAATTCCACATCGAGCATTTTAATGTCTAATAGATCAAATGTCCAGAATCACTTTTGTAAAATGAATATAGAAAAAGTGAATAATAATTAATCCTATATAAAATTATAATAATTAAATAATTATCAATTTTAAACATAAACTATAATTTCTAAACTTACCATGAAATATGTTATGAAAAGTAAATTAGGTTAATATCATTGAGATGGTAGGTCACACGTACTAGTGAGAAATGATTCCATTTTTCAAAGATCATGATGGAAATAAGTTGAGTGTTATTTCATCATTATGGGATTATAATTATATCCTAAAAATATTATTATTTCTTTAATTAACCTTACTTAAACAATCCATTTCATGCGGTAATAAAAAACATTACATCGCTTCGTGGGACGACAATCCAACGTATACACGAACAACATTATCATTTATTAAAGGAATGATAATGTAATAAGATATATCATATTTTTTTAAAAGAATGTTTAAAATTAATTAATATCATATAAATATATATATATAATATTATTCCTTTTTAGCTTCTACATAAGGCGTAAGTGCAAAATTTATCACATTGCTTTTTAAGGTTGTAGTCTACCGTACACACGAATGACGTTATTATTTATTAAATTAATAATATGGTTATAATTTATATGATATATTTATTTTATAGAATTTTTAATATGTAATTAATTTAATATATGAGGCTAATATTAATCCATATTACATTTAATGTAAATCCTATGGGAAATCATATCACGTCATTTCGTGAGGCGGTAGCTTACCGTACACACGGGCGAAATTATTGTATTCTCTAGAGAATAGAAAGTAAGAATTTATATATGATATTATAATTAAATAAGTTTAATCATATCATATATTATATATATAAATGTTACATAATTCATTATATCCATTCATGTGATGTGGTGATGGAAAACAAATTATGTTGGTTCGTGAGGAAGCATTCCACCGCACACACAGTCAATTGTTTAATTTACAATTTCGAGGGAGAATGAGATAGTTTTAGGTCATTGAATTAACATAAAAATAGTATTAGTGTACATAAGATACTATTTTTATTATATAATCATGCTATAATAAAATTTTAATGAGGTCTAGAAAGATAGAAAATAAAACACCTGCTAACAGATGTTACCTCTTCTTCGTACGACATCTTTTGGTTTTTCCACGAGCCATCCTATGTTGGATTTATGACTAAAACAATTCTTCTAGGATTAGGGTGGGTAATTAGAGAAGTGGTTTTATTATTTAGTGGCACACAAAATGTGTCATAGATTTTTTCTGGGAATAGGAGATGGGGTGTCCATTTATAAGAGGGAGAGGCGGTACACTTTGACATTTTGAAATGAAAGAATTCCACCCACATTGTTCTCATGATAAAAGAATCCAAAATAGACCATTTAAAAACATTAGATGTTATAATGTCAAAATTTGGCCATTAAAATGAACTAGACAAGTTAAGTGTCATATTTTACCATTATCATTTTAGTGTATCCCCTAATAAAACCATTTTTACCTTAACTATGGTAAATAATTTATTTTGGTTTCACTTTTTATTATGGTTAAAAATAATTTAAATTTATTTTTAAATAAAAAATATTATTATTCCAAATATTAAATATATTTTTTAAATTAAAATAACTTAATTGGATGAATTTAATTTAAAATTAAACCCATGAACATGATTAAAATGTAAATCTTCAAGATGTTATTTTCCAAGAAAATGATGATTTTATATTAACTTTAAAAATAGTAATGATCATTGAATGAATTTAAATTAATATTTATTGATATATAAAATATTAATTTACTTTAAATTATTAATATATATGGTTTTTATTTATTAAATAAAATAGGGAACCATTATGCACTTACATTCAATTTTTCAGAAAAATCAGAATTTTAAACACAAAAAAAATATTATACCATAATCCAGTATAAATATTATTTAAATTTAATTAATATTATTTTGTATAACTAAATAATAATTAAGTTATTTTGAAATAAAAATATATTAATAATTATACTTCATTTATTTAAAAAATGACAATTTTATAAAAAACTATATTATTCACTATTGATTAAGAAATAAATATTATCTGAAAAATCAGAAAATTGCACCACATGTTAATATATATTTTATGATTTAAAAATAATTTTAATTTTTTAAAATAAATTTCAATGATTGGTGAACATAAATTTTAAATTATCTATTCGAACCACGACTAAACCACCAATTAGAAAAAAATATTGTTTTTTCGGAAAATATTTATTTTTCTTTTGAATTGTTATTAATTTATTTATAATGACAAGATAAATACTGAATTAATTTTATACATTCATAAAACATATATTTTTCACGATTTATTTATTCTTATTCATACATTCTAACATAAATTCTAGGTTATAATTGCCATGTTTTGATAATATTTTAATAGAGTATGACAGTTCATTTAACCTGGTGTTGTGTGCAACATAAGTTATATAAGTGACAAAATTTATTCAAAAATAAATAAATCCTAAATTATATTAGTGTTTAATTATTCCCCCATAAATAATTTCACCAAAAAAAATTTTATTACATAATTTGGTGAAACTATTTGAGGGTGATTTTACATCATCAACTCTTCTAATTACCAAGTTGATTCCTCAAACTTATTGTTTCACCACTACAATTTGTCCATGTGAGTTGTCTAGTTTTGTATAAATTTTTCTTTATAATCCCTAATCATCACTGTTTACTCCTCATATAAAAAATCTATCTCCAATGTAACCACCTATTTTTGAGTACATGCAACGGTTATTGTATATATTTCCCCAAGAGGGATATATGGAACACATAATATAACAGAGATAGGTTTTGTGGGAGTTCTAGTTAGTAAAAAACCAATCTGATGTGATTAAGGATCTAATAGGCTTTGATATATCTAGGAATAATATTTCCCTTATTTCCAAACCTCCTTAATTTCTTCCATGTTGAAATATGTTGGAATCTCTTATCTCATACCTCAAACTCTAGGTCTCATTGATAGTTGACTACATTGATTTAATATCGAATTTGTGTGGATTTATCAAGATGTTGGATGGTTGGATAATTATCTATCATCGTTTAAAAAATATCTGGTCCAATAAACTTATTTTATCCAACTTTTTCCCACATATTATTCTTTGAAAGAACCTCCCATATAGGGCATCATACAGTTCCATTTGAATAATAGAATGGAAATGGTTGTTATATGAGAACTCAAATATGGTAAGTTGATGATAAAAAAATATATGGAAATCCATTGAAAAATAACATGGAATATCCTATGGAGTTTAGATTGTTATCTCAGAATAACCATCTATTTGAGGGTGATAAGCATTACTAAAACTAAGGTATGTATCCACTGCTCTTTGAAGGCTTATCCTGAACCTTTTGATAAACCTATGATATCATTTAGATATAATAGAGAGTGGAACTCGGTGTAATTTCAACAATTACCTTATGTATATTTTATTAAGACGATCAGAAGACAAATCTTCCATAATAGAAATTAAATGTTCCAACTTTATATGGTGATCGATTATAACCCATATAGAGTTATTAGCATTGGTTGTCCTGGGGAGTCATACAAAAAAGTACGAGGTTATGTTTTTACATTTTCATACTGGTATTGGAAAAATATTTACCATTCCCAAATAATTCTATCATTAATCCCTAAATTTTCTATATACTAATCATTATGATAGATATTCCATAATCTTCCAATTCATGTTATCCCAAAAAAAATTGTTAATTTAGATATCTATACATATTAGTTATTCCAAGATCAATTTAGTAATATGGTCTAAAAACATCATCCAAAAGATCCCTATTTATATCTTGATTTTGTGGGACACATACTTGGGATACAAACCATATTGCCCCATCTTTATCAATGTTGAACAATGAAATATTCACTAACTCTTTTATCTATAAACAATATTCTTATAGGACACATTAATCATATCAATATGGGAAGGTTTAGTAGTTATTTTAGTAATGTAGGTTGAAGATACTTTTAGTTTTTCTATATCCATTGAAATGAAAATAATATTGATTCCTTTTCAATTTTTATTATTGATAAAATCAATGGTTCATTTTTATTGACATAATATTCTTGGAATTTTTTTTTCAAAATACGGTAATGGATTATGAAGTCATAATACTCAATCAAGTCTAACCATATTCACATGATCATGTTATGATCATTATGTGTGAATATATATTTGTTTCTCTTGTGATCATTATATATTTCATATTTTTCCCCATATTGAAAATGTTTTCATATTTTTAATGAAAATATTCTTATAGAAAACTCTAGATCATGTGTTGGATAATTATACTCATGAACATTAAACGACCTTGTGGAATATTAAATTAATTTATAATTATTCATTATTACTCAACCCAACCCCTTCTTTGTATCATTATGGTATACCATAAAAATCATCCCAGCTGAGGGAAGCGTATGTATAAGTATAGTGTTAAGAAAATTTTCAACTCTTTAAATCCATCTTAACATTCATGGTCCGATAAAAAACTTTTATGGAAACTTTCTCGGAATAGAGAATAGAGAACCCTCCCATTGTGGATCACTAACTATTGATAATTATTATTGGCTATAGTTTTCCTGTCAATATCGTATGACCCTCCTAAAATATTTGTATTGTCTTAACACTAAGATATTCCCAGGCCTAGTTGTGTTCAGATCGATTTTGTATGTTTCCCAAAAAGTTTTTCCATTGCTATTGGAGACATATATATATATATATATAGAATGTGATGGTGGTTACATGGAAGACGTAAAAAATGGAACTCTAATCAAATCATTTGATCATATTGACCCATAGGGTCTATAAGATTTTCAACAACACAATATCAAGGATCATAGTTATCCTATGAATGAGAAATGATGATTAATATTTATATAGGGAGGTTTAATATACTAGAGAGTGAAAATATTATAAATCAATTGAATATGAAGGAGGAAATTTCATCCCAAAGGCCAAATGATAGACTTATAAATGCACCTAGGATAATCTATACATTATGGCCTACCACATCTAGTAAAACTCTATAATAGTGAAAAGTGATTAAGATGTGGGGTTTATAAAACAAATCCATTTTCATATTCCCCCAATTGGAAATGTGAAGGAACACAAGAATCATTATTTTAATATTAAACCATATTAGGTTGGTAATTACCTCTGGTCGAAAGTAATTTTATTATGCGAAATCAACAGTAGTGTTCCTATTATAAGACGGGTGAAATACATTTGGGATTATGAAATCTTTGAAGGAGTAGGGTATCAATTGGTTTTTTAGGAGTGGGATAATTTCATTGATCTCACAAATATATGACCTATTTTTTTTAATTTGGGTGATTTTATTATTTTCCATAATTTACCTAAATATAACATGATGTAGTATGATCCTTATAATGATAGGGGAAATATATAGTATGTAATTACCCTGTCCCCAACGTTAAATTGGTGTTATCTTTTTTTGGAATTATTCAATAATCAATAATACTTGTAGAGGAATATTTCCCACCCGAACATTGAGACATACTAGAAGTATATGGATTGAACATACCGAGTGTTTAACTATCTTTCGTTAGTATGAGTAAGAAATAATGCATGATATTTTCCCAAATTATTTTAAAACATATAATCTGCAATTATATTTTCTACTCACATACTCATATGATGATGAGTTTTGTCTTTAAATTTACTTTTACTCCTCTTATTTAAAAACTAGTGTCATGCCTTTCCATAATTTCATCATATTACTTCTTTAAAAGGGTTCCTAATGAAATATATTCAGAGGCTGAGGAAGATGATTAAACATATGACCCTTATAGATAATGACTTATGAATCTCGACCACTTGAAGGAATGTTTCGGAATACTAGTAGAAACATAAATTAATATGAGTGATGTTCTAACATCTTGGGGTGCACCCAAATCACTGATAAAGAAACCTTGGTAGCATGAGGGGGAGTATTTTAGGTGACCAAAGAACCACTTAATATACAAGTGGAATTCCCTGATGATCATATGGTATCCCCCATTACACTTGACGGAACATCAATACTGATTGATCAAAATACTCCTTTTATTCCAAGGGAATATCTCTTAGGTGCACCACTATATATGATCTCAAAATTTTATGACCATGTTGACCATTTCATATTTATTAAAAGTCTAACAACAGTTTCTAAAGTTGAACATATGATTGAGAAGACTCTATAGATAACTATAGAAGATATCCATTCATCTTAGACTGAATTTATTGACTTCAAAAAAGATCTATATGAACAAAACCTACTTATTTTATGTTAACAATGCTACTTTTTAATATTTAATGTTGGATATGATAATGAGAACATACTGTTATTCTATAAAAATTATCCCTGGGATTTTTAACAAATAATTAATTATGATCATCATGCCTCTTTAGGTAGACAACTTGATGAATTATGAGATTAATATAGTGAATCTATATAGTTTACCTATAGAAGAATTTGAAGATCCCAAGAGGGCCACACCGTAGAGGTATATTAAACTAATTCATATCATGAAATAAACCATGATGGATGAAAGTGTAAATGTGAAAAATTAAACATGTTAATGAAGAGGGGTAGAACACCATAATTATATTAACAAATGAGACAATTGATATGGGGTAAGAAACACATATCATACTGATTAAGTTAATAGTGGTTGTAGGATTAAATGCCTCTACCATACCAACCAATGAGATAATTTCAATTAAATAATTTAGTACTCCATATAGAGAATATAGGCATTGATATTTTTATGATAATATTTATATATAAAAACCAATATTTAATTTCTACATCAATTATAGTGTTTCATATATAATCAGTTGAGTGATAGTTTTTTAAATTTGAAATAATAGTATATTAAAAAATTTAGGGGAAAATATTGGGGTCATCGTGATTTAAAAGTCTTAAGAATCACTAAACATTTTGTCTCTCAATGTGATCTCGAAAAAAATGTTATATCCCTAAATATAATTACATAGAGCTACTTTTTATTTTATTAAACCAAAATAGAATATAATAGATCCAATTATATATGATTTTAATAGGTTAGTTTTTTTGATAGAATAAATACATAAATGATCCTTACATTACATTCAAATAATTAAAATACAACATAAAATTTAGTGAAATAGTATTATTTCACCAATATTATCTTTATATCATTGAAAATTCCCATCTTGTATTCATGGGAGAATTGAATAAAATAAAGCGGTTATCTAACTTTTTAGTAATAGTGATTATATAATGGAATCTAAAATTGAAAAATCAATGTGTACATATAAATAATTAAAAGGATTCCATATGAAGAAAATATATTTCCATAGAATACAGAATAATGGGAATAAATAATCACATGGAGAGCATTAAATGCATTCATTGTGAGGGAATTTAATATTATTAATACCGTAATCATACCATCAAGGCATCAACCATGACATCATAACCATATTTAAAATGCCTTATTCCAATACAACATACAAAATAGGATAAGCATAATCTAAATACCTTAAGCTAGTTCATATTACGAATTACACTAATGCATCAATGATCTATCTAATGTTATGCCCCACACATCACATAATAATTATAATCCATTTATAATTTGAAATAGTTTTGATAAAAAATGACATGATATTTTAAAGAATTATTTGCATACCCATGTCTCATCATTCAGTATCATTTTGTATATAATTAATGAGTATGTATATTTAAAATGTTTTCTGAATCAATTTAATAACATATCTGGGTGAATGTCTATTAATATTGTATAAAATATAGGATATTCGTAATGAAATGTAAAATATCCTTGATTGTGATGCAGAATTGTGGGGAAATTTATTTTTATGTGGTCTGTATTATGAATAACTCAAATAAATGCAATGGTTGAAGATAGATGTAATGTCAATAAAATAAACTAAGAAATGTTATAATATATAATTTTTTTTTCATTATAATGGCTTAATTATGAAATATAATATGGGAAAAAGATAATTTCATTATAAAATCATTGATTTTTATTAATGGAGCTTAACATAATTATATAAGTTAATGAAAAGGAAAATAATGATATTAAAAAGATAAAGGAAGATAAAGTTATGGAAACCCTTACCATTCATTGACTCTTCTAAAATCCTAATAATTAACTCCTTAGTTAATTAAATTGTGAGATCTTGAAATATAAATATAGATAATGTTATTAGGAACCCTGATATAACTATTATAATCATTACTATTGATGTGTATTCCAAGACATAAATCCCCACAAGTTTTTTATTTTAAGCTCATTTCCCACTTTTTCAGTTTTAAATGGAATTTTAGTAATTTCAATGAAAATAGATTGATTAATTATTTTTATGTGAATTTAAAAACTCATGAATAAATTTTTCAAGACTGAACTTTGTTTTTCATTCCTTGAACATTCTAGAAATTTTTTCTGAACCTGAAATGAGAAATTTTGCTATGTCATTAACAAAAATCTTGATTGAAGACTTCTGGATACATAGTTAGACTTTGAAAGTCAGATTTTATGGATTTTAAATCCACCATAATACTCATAATGTATTATAATGAGGAAATACATATAATGAATATTCCAAATATTTATTCCTGATAATTTATGAAATTTATAGAAATCCGAGAAGAAAAAAATATATCCAGACGTTCATGACGATCATTCCAAAAAGAGGAATATTAATATGAGACAAATACTCATTAATTGAGGGAGAATTAGAATAAAAATAAAAGATAATAAATTCATGAAATACGACTGAATATTTAATCTCTTAAGCCAATGTGTGTCCAATTATAGAGATACTACTACTACTAAGAGAATTCATGAATGAGTTTCTGTATGTATGATAAGATTATCGAGGAAGACTAAATGATAGAACCAAATTCAAATAAATCGTCAATAAATTTTTCCAAAATTTGATCCATTAAAATAGAATGGTCTGAAATAAAATATATGAAATGGGGTGGTTATTATGATGTGTTTTGGGCTGATCATGATCTATTGTGTCTTTGAATGAGGAATATAAGAGTTTTCCTAGCCATACATAAAAAACATCCCAATCAATTATGGTTGTGTGGTAGTAGATCCAACTCGAAAGCCATATATATATATATATATATATATTATAGATAATCACCTTTTTTAGATCTGTTGACCGGGAACCCTTTCATAACCCATTGGGATTGTTTTAATAAAAGTGATTAAACCAATGTTCTAGTATAACAATGCCCGTCACATGACCTGGAGGCCCAAGGACCCCACTACACTAGAATTATCAATCCCCAACAACTTTATCAGTCAATGTGCCTAGATAACCACATAACATGAATGATTTAGTAGTATTTTCTTATATACAGCTATATGGTTCTTGTTATAAATGACAATTTCCATACCTTATTCATTCAATATTGTTATCCTTTCTCTGTTTGTAGCTACTTGTTATGAATCCTCTTCATAGGAATTCTATTGTGTGGTCTTCCTAAGACTATTTCATGGTCTTGTGGTTCAAAAGCCCATAGCTTAGAGGCTTGATATTTGTTTATAGAATCTTGGTATGAAGTCCAATTATTCCTTAATGGTCTTATATATAGTGGGCCCAAAATAGTATCCCTAAATTTGAAATTGGATGAATAGTTCTAGCTAAAATAGTGAAACAGAGTACCTATTACAATTTTAGTATAGTAATGCTTTTGTAACCCATGAATATTCCCTATCAATATTTGTTCTAGGATTCATGTAGGGTAATATGGTCTATTAAAAACTCATGTACTACACAATCTATGTAGTTGTGGCCATGTGATCCAAGGATAAACTATTCTGATTTATCTCCTATTAATTATACATTCGTTCTATTTTTTCATGGAACAATGTTTTCAAATAAATGAGGTTTTATTCTTTCTTGAATAATTTTTTTATAAAGTTTTCTAATTATTTTTCATCTTATAAAAATGATCTTTAATTTTTCTTTATTTAAGATTATTTGGAATGTTATTTCAATTGAGTATAGTGAGTTCGATCAATTTCAATTTCTTCTAGGTCCATTGGATTTTGAATAATATTTATGAAAGTATAAACACAAATATTGAGTAACAATTGGATAATAAAACTAGATAATCATTATATACTAGGAAGAGAGAGATTCTAAAGGATCCACACTTGAATTAGATGTAAATTTAAAAATTACATTATTTATAATTTTCCATCTAATTTAAGACTCAATATTTTTATCATTAAATTCCCTATTCTATTCTATTTTTTTTATTTTTTTGAAATTTAAAAAAAATCGACAATTTATTTAAATTGTATCTATAAAAATAGAAAAACCAATGTGATGGCTTGGAAGGTAATTTTAAAAACCTGTCTAATAGACAATATGAGAGAATAATATACCAAATTATTTTGGTCATAAAATTATTGATAAATTATTGAAATATAAGATCTATTAAATGAATTGGAATCATTATATGTAATGTTTATTAAGATAATTTTAATTTTCCTTTTTGAATTCTATAAATTCGAACCCAATGTTTTTACCTTTAGACATTAAAATTGATAGAACTCACCATTAAATGTCTATATTAGTTATAAATTCTCCTTTAAATTGTTGTGAGTAAAAAACGAGAATAAATATTATTTAACCTAAAATACCAATTCATTGAAATAAAATATTAATATAATTGGATACATCATATTAAGTCAATATGAATAAAATTATAGAATACCCTCATCCCCTTGATAGTTTTGAGATCAAATTTGGTATTAAAAAACATCTAGAATTAAATGAACTAATAGGTTATGCTCTATATAAAAATAATTAATATTTTAGTTATTTTTTCATCAAAATGAAGCCCCAAAAAATATATAATGAAATAAAATTAAAATGAGTGGGGTTTTCTACTAAAATTAGTTTCTAAATAATTTTTGATAAACATTTTACCTGTATCTGATAGTGAAAATATTTGAATATTATATTTCACTGAAATGTTTTACATATATATATAAAAATTACATTAGAAATGAGATATTATGAATTAGAAAACACGTAGTTGAAATTTTACTTGAACAATGGTAATGATTCAATAACATTGTTTTTGTTTCTACCATCACAAATAAGTGTGAAAATAACAATCTAATATTTTAATGATGGGTCGTGTATTACTAATAAGTGTATGATTATTGTTTCTACTAGAGTAGATTTAGTTGATATAGCACATACTTCATCTAGAACAATAATAAAAATTTCACACAAAATGATCAATTATTAGCTATAATAGGCCTTTTACATGTGAAGTATTCTAATGAAGTCACCACTTCCAACTCTAAAACTAACGTGGTTACAAGCCAAAATAATGATCAAAAAACCATAAATAATCCATGTTGTTATAAAAAACTCCCCAAATATAACTCAATCGTAAAACATAATTTTCATAAATATCTCTGCATATTTTTTTCTTTATATGAAAACTTTACAGATCAATATCGTTAAGTAAAATAACATTTTGAAAATTGTAGTGTTTTATTTCCTAGAATATTATTTAATTCCAACCAACAATGACATTTCAATATAAATAAAATTATAACCATGTACATAATAGTCAACCCCATGTTATATTTATACATCAAGAATACTAAAACATATTTTTTCAAATAGAATCATGTAATTCATAATCTAAAGACTCTAATGAGCTAGAAACATCCCATATAAGAAACAAAATTTCATATTCCATAACCATTCAAAAAATATAAAATAAAATTTTAATAACCCATGGAACTATAAATAAAGATATACCAAAAAAGTTTAAAACTACAATATAATATATTTAATACTTTGATGGCCCAATTAAACCAACTAGATAATAATATTTATAGAATGGAAAATAAAATTATAGGATTTTTACCATTACCACACCAAGTGAATATCAGGGATAATAGATAAATATATTTTACTTCAATTAAACATTGAAGTGGAACCATGATAAATAGACCCCAAAATGATATTCTTAAATTTGATTATAGACCCAAACATATTTAATATAATTTTAAAACCTATTTCATCAAATTTAATAACTTTTGTAGAGAAAAAATATGATAAGATTCTTTCAAAAATTTTTAAAGTTACTCAAACATAAAAATGAGTATTGAATGAAAATTCATTCACAAGATGTATCCTTTATCCGAAAACTATGAATGAATAGAAAATAAATATATGACCTTATCTTCAGAACGGTCGATAGATATTCAGTCCACACCTACATTTCCATAGGAGTATCCCACTTGAGGGAATACGTGATATTAAGGAATTGGATAAATATTGGTTAGAAATTATTAGAGAATTTAATGTCAATATTCCTTTGTTAGATAATATTATGAAAATTACCATGTATGTAATATTCTTAAAAAAATCAGTTCTAAAAAATGAAAATTCATGGTAAATGATAAAGAGAACTTAGAGAGGAATGCTTCCTCAACAATTTAATATTATTGACATATTAAATGTAATGACCTTGGATCATAGACCATTACATATACCATTGGTGAATTCAAATTAATTTATTTTCTTCTTTATTCCAGAGCATCTATAAATGTTATTCGATACTCTATTTATACATCATTATAGTGTGGAGAACCCCATCATTTTTGAATAGTTATTAAATTACAAAATAAAGTACCAAAAATGTTACTATAGTTATTGAAGATAATATAGTTTATGTAAGAAACATAGCTTTCCATGATAACATTTTTAGAGAGAAACTGAAGTTTATTGATCTATCTCACATCAACCTCTCATTCTAAGGATACACTTTTAGAAAATTTCTAAAGTTGTCATTAATGTCAATACAGGAAAATTTTCAAATGAATTTGGAAAAGATGTTGTTTATTTGAATATATCTCAATTAATAATACACCAAATTTAATATAATTCAACTTATCATGTCAAAGTTATTGGTACGTTTTATTCTCATATACTCCTTGATTTTGAAACTGATGTGTTTAAACATTCTATCTTTGAAAATGACAAAAAAATTAAATAAAATTTTTCATAATATTGAAAATGATTTGAAAATAATTTAAAACATAGAATATGGGAAATTATAAGTCTTATTAGTGAAATTAAATTAATATTTATATCTAATAAATACATAAATTGATGAAATAATTTCTTGTAAACATAATATTTTTTATAGTAATGAAATTTTTCTTCATGAAAATATTAAAATTCAAAAAATAAATATGATATTATTTTATAATATTGAAAAGAAAATTATAAACCTGAGTATAAAAACATTTAAAAATATATTTAAATTTATGAAATTGATGTAAAAAAATTTATATCCATTTGATAAGTTGTAATTTATAAATTTTAGTGAAATTTTACCATGTAAACATATTGTTGTGTAGAATGTTTTTCCCATAATAAATCTAATTTTTATTATTTTAGTAAACCAAAAAAATAGTAAATTAATTTTTCTGACCCAGATAGTCATTTTTTACCAAATATATCCCCCATGATATAAAGATGTAATAATTACATGAAAACCTCAAAAATTTCCTTATAGATGATAATGATAAATACCCTTTAATTATTTATAAATGAATTATTAAAATACCAAGTAAACCAAAGTATATGAGTCCTCAAATTTCAAAGGAATTAATTTGGATGGACACTCTCCGATCTCAGGGTAATACGTTTATCTAATTACATACATAAGGCTATATTAAAGGAAAATTATTGAACTGTGATAAGCATTTTAAAAATATTGAAACTAGATTTTTTAGATTTCATTAAATAAGTAATCACATTAATGATTATTAGAATAATATTTCCCATCTATAATTGAAAATTGGATATTACCATTCATGAAATCCCTAAAAGAAGTTTCTTCATGATTTTAAAGAATTAATTTAGTAAAATGAAACCTACTAGAGTTAAAAATGAGTAGAGGATGTGTATAGAATGTAGAAAAATGAATTTCCTAACCAATAAATATCATTTACTGCTACATTTTCGTGATTAAATACATGATTTTCTAGTAAGATATACAAATTATTTCATTCCATATGGATTCTCTAGTCATTTTAAAATAAACATAACACCTAAGGATGATGATATAACTATTTTCAAAAGGCATGTTACTACATATTTTTATAAGGAAATTACCTATGGTTTGTGAAATTTATGAAGAAACTTTTAGTGTATTGGATGAGTATTTTATCTGAATTCATATAAAATTTCATGGTAGTATATATGGATTACTTCACTATATATTGATAATAATTCCTAACACATACCTCAAAAAATTTCAAATTGAATTTTGAAAAATGTCATTTCATGGAAAATAAATGAATTTAACTTGGTCATGTTTTTTTTAAATCTATAATCAATGTGTAAAAGACCCATTTAAGGTTATATATTTTCTACCTTACCAAAAAAATGTGGGTTATGAAAGATTATTCCTTGGTCATGCTGGTTTTTATAGAAGTTTCATTTTGTATTTGAGTAAAAAAACTTGTATGTTGTTAATATTAACTAAAAACGGTAATTATTTTTAATCTATCAGAATTGTAAACAATCCTTTTAATATTTTTAATAACTAATGGTATCCCCACCTACAGTCCGACCTCAAAATAAGATCTTGCCTAATAAAATTATAACTCCTTGACATTTGGTTATTTCTTAGATACTTAATATTACCTACAAATTTGATTTTGTCATTCTTTATAAGTAACATTGAGTTTATCTTGAATTACAAGAAAGATTATGTTTGTATTCTGTTATAAAAAATTCCTATTTTAGCTTATGTCATAGTCAACATCAATTTTAAATGAAACATGACATATTATTAAAATATTATTCTATGATATTTATCACATAGCCATTGGAATTTAGGATATGATTAAGATTAAATAAATAATGAAGATATGGTTTAGACTTATTTATATAATTAATTATTATGTTAGTAATTAATTAAAAATGAAAATAAACCCCTTTTGAAAATAAAATAAAATATTTATTTTATGAAAAACTATTCATAGGCGAACAAGCATGTTTCCTACCAATAAAATAATCAAATAACTCTTAGTGAATTATTTCAATTAAAATAATAAATTATTTTTCCAATATAATTCTCAACATTCATTCTATTTTTTCTATCAAATATATAAAAATAAATACAATTTTACATTTGAAATTGTAATTCTTTAAATAGTTTGATCACTTTTTTATGACAAACATATTTTAAAATTATTTATTAAGAATTTCAAAGGTTTTATTTGAAAAAATTACATTAAATTATTTAATTAAAAATATATAAATTATCTTTGGATCAAATTTTGTTCTTTTTAGAGAACATTCATTTTTTATGCATAGTGAAAGATAATAAATTTTAATTGAAATTTTTTTTTCCTAAATGATTTACAAAGTTAAATTATATTTTATATATGTTTAAAAATATTATTTTTCCTATTAATAAAATATTGAACCAATTCGGGTGATTTTAAAAAATTTTATTTTGAAATTGGACATGGAAACATTGTGAATGTTTTAACATTTTCACTTTAAAAACCTGTTTTTCATCGTGTTTGATGGAATATTTATTTAAATTAACATTCTCCACTACTTGAAATGAAATTAAGAAAAATTGATTCCATATTTAGAATCATTCTAATTTATATTATATAATATGGTTAACTTATTTTTTTACCATTAGGATAAGTGAAAACAGTTAAAATTAATTAACACAATTAAGGTAAAAATGAGGTTTTGTGCCTTATGTGATTTTTTATTTAAAATAATTTTAAAACCACATAGTTTTTTTATTTAATATATTATATTTGATTTTAACAATAATAATTTATATGTTATATATTTAATATCCACTTAATCTTATTTTTATGGGATAAGTTTCCTAGGTGAATAAAAAAGATACAAGTTACCTTGGTAAAAAACTATAAAGATAAAATTGAGTGAATGTAATGAATATCAAATAAATTAGTATAAAATGTATATATATTGATGAATGGAGGTATTTATTGACCCATAAATTCATCCCATACATTTAATTATAATTTTTTAGGAACATGAGATAAGGTAGACCACCTGATAGTGAATGGTTTTGGGTATTTACAAAAAGTCCACTACCCCCTCAATTATAAAATAGAATTCACTATCCCCTAAATTAAACATATAAATAAATTTATATCCGATGAAACCTAGAATTTATTAATTCCCAAAATCACTCAGATCATCATAAAATCCTTAATTTGGAAAAACCCAACCATGGAAGGCCTTTGGTGCCACCAAAAAGAAAAAACCTGAAGAAGCCGTAACATTTATCAACAAACATTTATGTTTTGTTACTTCCTAAAAACTAATAAATTATTTATATTTCATTATTATATAATAACATAATTACCTTACATATACTAATATTTTTTATGTTAAGTTTACTTACAATAACCACACACACTTCTGTAAAAGGGGTTTAGAAATCATCATTCATGTGTTCGAAAGAATACCTCCATCCAAACTGTTATCATTCATGTTTCCATTTCCACCTTTAACAGTTGGGAATAATGATTGATGAAATAATTATATATTATATTTATGATATATTTTATGTATTTATACTTATTTAATTATTATATGACACATACCATTATGCTTTCCATTTTGTGGGAATGTGATAATGTCATTCATATGTATGAAGTATTACCACCTTGAAATGCGATGTGATTCGTTTACTCTTTACATGGAATGTATTAATGATGGGTTTAATAGTAATATTTCATATATATGACATAAAAATTATACTTTAATGATAATATAAATATGTCATTTTGTTTTATTTCCTTTAATAAAATATGAAAATGAAAAAAAAGTTTTCATGCGTACGTATGACCAACCATCTTCATGAATAACGCATTTCATTTCCTATCACTAATTTATATATATCACAATAAATATATATAAAATAAATATATATGATATTTATATAATTATTAACATTGTGTAAATTATGAAAAGACGATCGAATTAATAATACTAAGAATAACAAGTAAAAAGATATTTGAAAAACAAAGCGATTATTACCTGAAATCTAACTTTAACATAGAATAGATAATAAACTGTTAATAAAACGCCTTAGGAACATAATATATATTATGATATATATTAACATTATTATTTAATTTTTCGATAATAAAATAATATTTATTATACATAAGGATAAGTTTTTGTGATAGAAGTCCATACTTAATGTAAGGGGATTTCTTGTCTAACTTTTATTTATGTGAAACTTATTCCATATTCACTAATAATATATTTTTGTGGTGAATATATTGCACTATGAAATTATATATCTTGAATATAAATACTTTAATAAAAATTAATGTTTCCATTAATGTTATTATTTCATGTGGATTGTAATTCAAATGTTACTAAATTTTTATTGTATTTCTGCCTCAATTATTTCTTTTACAAGACACATGAAACATTCACCACCTCCTTCTTATATGCGGTGTATATACTTCCCATGAATTTATTTTAGGATTTTTATCATAATTTTATTCTTTATCCATATCTATTTTAGTATCTTTATTTCGTATGTTTTACAATTCAAAAGTTTCTAAGTCGATAATGGATTTTAGTCTCAAATTACATTTATTTGGATGTATGATATGATATGTACCTATATTATTTATTGAGGTACATATACAACCCATTTAACATCTAATATGATTACTTTTATCTATACTAATTATATTTTATGTTTCATATTATTTTATTTCTTCATGAGGATTATGATTCAAGGTTACCAAAGGTGTAATAATTTTACATTACAATCCCATCATTTATCAAAATTGTTTATGACTATGATTCCAATGATAAAATTTTCTAATATATCTCTGAATAATTATCTTGGACTTTCATATCATCTAGTTATTACTAATATATTCATGTGATGGTTCCATTTTTACACTCTTTGGTACATAATATAAAAATAAATTTGTTTTTGAGAAAATACAACATTATTTCTCTCTTCGGTTGGAAAAATTTATTATTTAAAAACAATATTTTCTAAAAATGATTTAATATCTTACTTGAATCACATTTTCATGGAAAATATTTGAAATAATGTATTTTTTAAATAGTTATTTAATTGATTTTGAAGTATTCATTTATATTATTTCAGGGATATTTTTAAAGGAATGGATTTTTAAAAATGTTTTAAGTTTTAGAAATAGTTTTCAAAGTGGATAGGATATTTTAATCAGAAATGTTTGAAATTGTTTTCATAAATATTCTGTTATATGTATTAAATGTTATTTTTAAAGAAAAAGAATTTAAAAATATTATATGTTTAAAAATTTGTTTTCAAAGAGGAAAGGATGTTTTCTTCAATAAATGTTTAAATGTTCTTTTAGAAATCAACCTTTATATGTTTTTAAATTTATTTGAAAAGAAACATTTGTGTAGTATATTTTCATTAATAAATGTTTTGAATTATATTTCATAGTCATTTTCAAATTAATATGTGATTTTTTTGTGTTACCTAAAAATTACATGGGGTTTGACCAAAGGATACCATTCTAATTATTTCTTCGAATGGTTTATGTTTTGATGGAATTATTTTTATAAAACATGTTTTTCTTATTTGGTTTATATAAAGATAAATTTTTTATGAAACCCACTTCTTTTCACTGGTTATTTTATGATGAAATGATCATTATACCTATCTATTTTCCACAAGTTGTGATATGATGAGCGGTTTATGATACCTATTTAATTTCATGGGTTATTATACGATGAATGTTTTTGATCTTACAGAACACATATATATGATTTAATAATGTGACAGGTGGAAACTATATCTCTCTAAAAT
Organism: Viscum album; assembly: GCA_963277665.1. NCBI lineage: Eukaryota > Viridiplantae > Streptophyta > Magnoliopsida > Santalales > Viscaceae > Viscum > Viscum album. Next base: position 1,179,635 of record CAUJRU010000118.1, read on the forward strand.
GTAATGCATAAATATAAATTCTATATGAGATTAGAGGGTACATGACTGGTCATCCCAAGCATGTAAATTAGGGTCAACATGTGGTCATCCTAACCTCAAGGAAAGTACATGGGTGTTCGTCCCAATCCTAACATGTTACAAATGTCCTGGTGGGTATCCTTAAAAAAACATTTCTATTCTTCTATGTATTTAACAAATCTATTTCTTATTCTAATTATTTTTTCATTGATTTAATTATGATTCGTGGCTTATTAACTAATAATATTCATTCCATTTTTTAATTTTTTGATATTTGATATACAAGGTATGGTTTTCCAATGTTATTATCAAGTTCTCAAACCCTTATTCTCATCTCATGCTTATATCTCTTCCTTTTTTACCCTTAATGAGAATTTGATCTCTCCCTTTCTGAGGTTTTATTTTTCAAGGATATAAATAAAAGTTGTAAGTAGAATTTTTTTTGAAGAGAACTAATTTGTACGATCTTCATAAGAAATATTTAAGATCATTCATCATATTACAATATTGTCTTCCATTTCTATAAATACACTAAATTATTATGGTTCTTGATCATGTGTTTGTGTAATGTAATGAATGTTCATCTAAAAAATATAATATCCATGTTTGAGAAGCATGGGTTTCTAATGTTGGTTTCAAATTAAAAGTTTTGTTAACCTTTGGAAAATAGGATAAGAAAATTTTAGACATATTCCTATCGATATTTAGAAGGATATGTATAGGGATGTATCTAAGGATATGTATAATGATGATTTAAAGTATAGGAAAATGTATTGGAATTTTGAAAAAGGATATAGTGAGTGGTTTCCTAGAAATTACATCCCACTCTGGATACTAAAATTGAATGGGAACTTTCATGGATGTAACAAGGGGTAAAAACTTTGAAAGCACTGTATTGAGCTATACTCAATCGGGAAATGATTAATGACAACAGGATTTGTTGTACACCAAGTATGACACTCTAATGGGATATTATTTAGTAATTCAAAAACAGATTACTGACTATAATTATAGATTTAAATAGATTTTTACCACTGATGACCTATGTTAAGCCTTAGGATACCTAGATTTATAATAATAAGTCATGATTTTGACATTTGATTAATGATTTTTTATGATTAGGTGGTTTTTAGCAATGACAACTGTTTCTTGCACTATTTTTTTTGTTTTAGTCAACAATGTGAACTAGAAAGAACTGGGTTAACATTGAATGTGACAAACAATTTCATGATATACAGTCTAACAAGATTATAATGGGATTAAAAAAGCTGTGATTAATTCTATTTAGTTTTCATGGACCATGAGTAACAATTCATACGATTACCGACTCTTAGACTAACCAAATATGAAAATGAAAGAGTTCTATGAGTGTTTGGGTAGTGGAGACCATGTCGGAAAGAAAATTTAGATTCCTATGTGTCTGGAATGTGTTAAGAAACACCCAAGAGAATGTATCAGAAGTATGGGAGGTTGTTTTGAATATAGAAATGAAACACACAAATCCAGAAACTATAATGTAAAAATGATGATTTTATTTAATGAAATGGATGGAAATATTGGTCTCTCTATGATACTGTTTATTATTGAAATCATTAAACATGGAAAGTATGAGAATTATGAAAATCAATGTCCTAAAGGGGAATATTTTAAAGATAATAATAATGGAGGTATGAGTTTTTGTTTAATTTCTGATCATGAAGAGTCTACAAATTACATGTGAAGGAAAATAAGTGTTAAAGAATAAGATAATGAATCTTAGATAATTATTTAAGAAAGAAGTGGGATGAATGAAGTATTTGTATATTTAATTCAAATATTATATTATCTAAATTATGAAATGTTTAAGGATTTTTTAGTATACATTTTTCATTACGGATTTTAAAAGAGTATATTGAATGGATACGATGACCTAAAATCTGATTTAATGGAAATGATTTGTTTTTTGGAAAGGATGTGATTAATGGAAGAGAACCCTTAATATATTCCTAATGATGATAAAATGGTGTTTATTATGGATATAGATATATTGGATTTATATAAATTTGATTTGATAATACTGATTACATTTGAAATAAGTTAATTATTTTTTGAAAAAGCAGTTCATTCTATAATAGATGGAGATTACGACATTTTTTTATTATTTAACGAATATATCTAATAATATATATTTTATTTATGGAATAAATAATCATGAATATTTTCAATAGTTATTTATGATAATTCATGCTATTTTCATGTTTTAAGTGAATACATGATGAAGGTATTAACATGTCTGGTATGTGACAATGAAGAGACAATTTTTAATATATGGAGGATCAATGTTAATCTAACTTTGAGAAGTTTACTGACCAATTTTCTAATGTTTTTTTGTTTTCACATAATGGATGGGTCAAAAGTTTAACAACTTATTAAATGGTTTACAATGAAATTTGAATTTTGATTTATGGATTAATGTACCACATCACTATATGAATATTTTTGAATATTGGATAACATTTTCTACCCATTTAATCGTGATGATAGATAGAATGAATTATCTATATTTTATAAACCTTATGATATATCTGTGATTCATGAAAAATAAATGAACCTTCATTCCGTAGAGTAAGATATGAATTGGAAATTGTTCAAGGAAAACCCAACGGTGCTATTATTCTTTTGAAATGGAATGAATTCTTGTAAGTGTATTTTCTCATGATAAATTTCCAACTTTTGGAAATGGATCTTGTAAAAAATAGTGTCATGTTATAATTATTTTTGATTATATGAATGACTAATTTCATGCTACTTTGTTTTACAGTTTTATGATTGTTAACTTTATCTAGATAACCTAATCTTCTGTTATCAATGATCTTTTTCACACTCTTTAATTACTTATTCTTTTCATCCATGTCCAAAAAATCATATCCTACCTATGTTCTCCTTTGTGGAAACCTAGTTACGGGTTAATTGGGTAACCATTATGTTTTCAACATTCATTTTTTAATTTATGGTTTATTATAAATTTTTTTTGATGTTGGTTTCTATGTAGGAATATTCAAATGTTAAAACATTGATGACTGATATAAATTTTTATGGAGAAATTCATTTTAAGGGGGCATAATTTAAAACCCTGATTTTTTTAAATTTAATTTTATATAAGGATTTGTATGTTAAATCAAAGATTATTATTAAAATATTATTATAGTATTATTATAATTTAACCATTGGAATTGAGGTTATGAATATGAATAACTAAATTATGAAAAAATGGTTTACCAAATGCTGATAAAATTATATATTTAGGGACCAATTAATTATAAATAAAAAGAAAACCCTTTGGAAAAGGAAATCATTTTTTTAAAAAACTATTTTTATGCACACAAGCGTGTTTTATACCAAAAGATTAAACAAATCATTATTAGTTAATTATTAAAATTAAATTAATAAATTCCATATAATATATAATTTTTAATATTAATTTTATTTTTTCTCTATAAAAGTGAAAAAAATATATCCCATTTTTTAATAAAAACTGTATTTTTATATTCAAAATATAGTTATATCACCTTTTTATGATTAACCTATTTTAAAATTAATATTTAAAATATTTAGATAATTTATTTTAAAATATGAAATTAATTTTTTTAAAAATAATATAAATATATCAAATTATTAATTTTTGGTTTTTTTGAGATGTTTCATTTTTTGATTAATAGTGAAAAATAAACAATTTCATGGAAAATTGTCATTTCTTCTAAAATAATAACAATAATATATTATTTATTAAATTAGTTTTAAATTATATTAATAAAATTTATGAAATTTTAATCAATTTCAATTGAAATAATATATTAAAAAAATATGTAGAATTTTGGAAATATTGTCATTAAAACCTCGCTTTCTCTTTATGTCTCCGGGATTATTTTTTAGAATTAATTTCTAGCACTTATTTGAATAGAATTTGGAAAAATGGATTTAATATTTGGAATCAGTATAATTTATATTATCTAATAATATTTAGTTTATATTTGACCATAATGATTTGTGAAGACAGTTAGAATTAATTAATGAAATTAAGGTTAAAATTAGGTTTTTTTGCATTACAAGTGTATTGGAATTAATTTTAATCACATAAAGTATTTGTATTTAATACATTTTATTTCATATATATAATATGGTCAGTGTGATATAATCAATATTTTATTAATCATAGTCTTAATAGATTAATTACATAGGTTAATGAATGGATAGAAGTTATGTTGGTAAAAATTTATAAAGGTAAAATTGAGTAAACCTAAAGGCTAAGGAATAACAAGATTAAAATATATTTATTTTTTATTATGGAGGAATATTTCAACCAATAAATCCCTCCCCTATATTATTTTTCAATTTTTGATGCACATGAGGTAACAAATAATGCCCAATAGTGAATGTATTTGGGTATTTAAAAAAAGGTCACTCCCCCTCAATTATAAAATCAAACTCACAACCCCCTTCTTCACACCACTAAATCCATTTTGATAAACCATACTCTATAAAAATAACCTCAAAACAAAACTCCCATCATCTTTTTAGCCTAAATTTGGGTTAAAATCCAAAAAAAAGAAGCTCTTTGATGAAAACAAAAAAGACATACCTAAATAAGAGGTAATGTTCACCAATAAATGTTTTTAGTTTATTTATTCCTCAAAACCATTAAATTTTTTTATGTCATTATTATATTATTAACATTGTTTATTATATATACTATGATTTTTTTTAATTGATGGTATGACCTATAACTACACACAATTCCATCAAATGGGTAACAAAATCTGTATTCATGGGTGTGGCGGACTACCGCATGTGGAACCAATGTCATTAATTTATCCATTATCACCCTTAAAGGATAGGAATAACGATATAAATATTGTTTATATATGATATATATGATATTAATTATATTTTTATGCCTTTTTAATTATTATATAACACATAAATACTAGATTTCCATTTTATCAGAATACGATAATGTCATTCGTGTGTATGGAAAACTATTAAATCATGTAACGATGTAATTTATTGAATCTATAAATGGAATGTTTTAAGGATGTGTTTAATAGTTACTTTTAATATATATGACATTAAAATTTTAATGTAATGATAATATATATATCTCTATATATATCATTTACTTTTCCTTTCATTACTATGATAATAAAATGAAAAAAAATTCATACGAACGTACAGCCTACAATCACTACGAATGGTATATTTCATTTCATATCACTAAACTTTATGGACTACAATATAAAAATATATAATTAATATATATGTTATTCATATCATGATTTACATGTTTTAAATTATTAAATCATGATCAAAGTAACAAGACCCATAATAATAAGTCAAACATGTACAAAAAAAGACGTTATTAACCGAATCATAACATTAACATGGAATAGTTAACAAATAAGTATCAAATGATCCTTATAAAATCACATATGGTATAATATATTTCGATATGGTTCTATAATAGATTTATAACAAAAGTATATTTTTACTTTAGGAGGCATTACATCAGTGACGTAAGTCCAGACTTAACGTAAGTGGAAATCTATTCTCACTTTAATGTTTGAGAGACTTAAGCCATAGTCACCAATTATCTCTTTTGTGGGGTTTATATACAACCCTATAACATGATATATAATTAATCAGTATAATTTAATGATATTTAATGTCTATAATTTTTTTATTTTATGGATAATATGATTCAATATTTACTCAATAAGTAAAGGAATTTCGTCTCACTTTTTAATTTTATGATACATGTGATATATTCTCCACCATTTACTCTTTGTAGTCATATGCTGACCAGGAATGCATTTTTTTCTTATAATAAACATTTTAGTATTTGTATTTCAATTCCATTATGTCTCTTTCAATTTTTTTATAGATCAAAATTTATTAAATAAATATTGGATTTTTGTTTCAAGTTTCTTTCTTTCTAACATATGTTATGATATGCACCTATATTCATTAATATGGTGTATATACAGACCATTTTATATGTAATATCATGAAATTATCTATTCTCATGATATTTTATGTTTAATTTTATGTTATTTTTTCATGGGGATTAAATTATGAGGTTACCTATGTGGTAATAATTTTATGTCACAATCTCCTCATTTATCGAGATTTTTTATGAATATGTTTCCTATGATAAAATATTATGATCTATTTCTCAATAATTCTCATAAATTTTATTCTACTATGTTTATTCATGATATATTTATGAAAATTTTCAATTTTCCCACTCTTTGGAACTTAAGATAATTAAGGAAGTGTCTTTTAGAAAATCCTACCTTATTTCTCTCTTCAATCCAAAATATTTTTTATTAACAAAAAAGTTTTCCAAAAAAGTTTTCAAAATATATATTATGCTAATTTTTAGTAAATTTTTATTATCAATTTTATTATTTTTCTAAAAAATTATTTAAATTATTTTAAAATCTTTATTTATATGTTTTCATGTATATTTTTAATGGAAATGGTATTCAAAAATGTTTTTTGTTTTAATAATAATTTTCAATGTGGAAAGGATATCTTCTTCAATAAACCTATTAAATAATTTTTTATATATTACATTTTATGTATCAAAATTTATTTTCAAATAAAACGTTTTCAAAATTAAATTATTCTTACAAATTAATTTTTAAATATGTAATGATATTCTACTCAAGAAATTCTTTAAATGAATTTTTTCAAGCATCATTTTCTTGTTTTCAAATTTTATTCCAAGTAAATTTTTTTTCAATATAATGTTGTGTTTAAATATATTTTTCTAAAATTGGAAAGTATATTTTCTTCAAAAAATTATTTGAATGATATATAAATATTTTCTTCCAACTAAAATGACATGTGTTAGTATTATATATTCCCTACTACAGATATGATCAAAGGACACCATTCATATTATTTCTCTGAATGGATTATTTTTTGACAGAATGATTCTTATGAAACCCATTTATGTTTTAAGGGTTATACCATGCTTAAATTTTATGAAAGAAACGTTTTTTCATGGGTTATTATATGATGATATGATTATAGAACATGTCTCCATTCCATAAGTTTTAATATGAAGAAATCCTTATAATCCTCATTTTATTTCATTGGTTATGATCTGATGATTTTTTATGATCATGTGGAAGAAATATGTATGATTTCAATATGTGAATGGCACAACCTATATACCCTTATAATGCATTGAGTAATGATAAATGATCTACATCCTCATAGGGTACATGTGTGGTCAACCCAAAACCATAAAAGAGGGTACATGGGAGGCCAGCCCAATCATGAAGCAGTTATATGGATGGTCAACCCAAGAATAACATGTTATTAATGTCTTAGTGGGTAGACATGACATAAGATTATTTGCCCTTATGTGTATTAAAAAAAATATGTCTTATTACGATGTTATTTTATTTTATTTCCTCATGATTCTTTTCATATGAACTACTAATCATGATGAAATGATTCAAGTTTACGATCATTAATATGAACGGTATAGATTTATAATGAAATGATCATTTTTCCATACCCTTATTCTCATCTAATTATTTGGTATCTTCATTTTTTACCCATACTAATAATTTTATCTCTCCCTTTATTATGTTTCCATTCACTAGTTTATGATGAAAAGTATTAAGTACGGTATTTTTGTGGAGATTACTAATTGAGAAGATCTTCATGGGATATATTGAATATATTTCAACAGATTAAAAGATTGTGTTCTACATTCCCCAATATAATGATTTTTTTTCTGTATGATTTTGTATGTGAAATTTAATAAATATTCATCTAAAATGAATTAATATCGATTTATGATAATCCTAGGATGATATAGGAATATGAACTAAGGATTCTTATTTTTCACAGGGAACTATCTTAAAACAAATGTTATAAAACATGCCATATAATTTCTTATGTATCTATAACAATATATCTATCCCAATTTAACTATTCTACCACTAAAAATTATATGTTTGGATATTTCTATTTCCTTAGAAAATTTTACATGTTACTTGTTTGTCTCTAAATTTATCAACTTTAAAAACTATTTGATGATAAGTTTTTATAGAAAAAAATAACCTCAAGCAAACAATATTGAGATAGATCCTATTGTTACAAGAATAATTTGTTGAAATAAAATAGAATATTAGTTTTTGAATATATTTTGTCTCACTTTATAAACCGAATTAATACTATTTTAAATGAAAACATTCATATATGTTCACCAATCCAAGAAACCGTTATTCTGGTGAAATTGAATATTTTTATGAAATAATGACCGTGTTTTAAATATTTAGTAAATTATTTGAATGTTTGTGAAATACCCCATTGGTTTTATAAACAAATCATAATCTTTTAATTGATTCAAAGACATAAATTTGGGTTAATTGTTACTATTGTCATTTTTGTAGTGATCAACTGAAAAAGAGATCCCTTCCAAACTCTAAATTCCAATTAATCCTTAATTTTTTTCAAACATTAAGTTATGGAGGACAATTTTTATCTCAAATAACAACAAAAAATTATTATATTATTATTTTCATTATAATTTACATTTATAAGAGGATATTTAATTCTAAAAACATTATAAAAATGAAAATTTCGAAGCAATCATTTTTTGGAGAAATTAATTTCCCAGATAACCCCTCTTATTTTGTAATGTATTTGATGTATATGGAATTCTTTTTTTGGAAAAATCCCAGTACATTTGAAAACATTACATTCTTTTTTTAGTATTATGTGTCAAAATTGATAGAATATATTACCATTATAAATGATTGTGGAAAGGTGGAGTAAAATTTGTAAAAGAAAATCTATTTTATGGATTTTGTTTACCCAAGTATTTAATACTTGATAAATACAACCAATTTTATTTTAATAGAACACTAAAAGATGTGATACTGAAGTATGGATTAAATAACTTGTTTCTAACACCCTATAACACACAACATAATGAAATTAATGAACTATCCAATGGATAATTCATAAAAATTCTGAATAAAACTATTCACCTGAATAAAAAAGAAAAGATTTTGAGGCTAGATAATACATTTTAGGTATACATAACTAATTTTAAAAAAGAAATATTATTTAAAACATTATGTTATTACATTTAATGAATTATAAAATACTTGATGAGTTAGAACACAAGGTTTTTGAGGTTGTGAAATCGATTAATATGAATATGTTTTCAGATAGAAAATAACAAAAATTCATCTTTTTAGAGCTACTAGAAATGTGAAATAATTCTTATGAAAGTGATATTTTATAAAAGGATATATAAAATATTTTTCATGATAATGAAATCCCCAATAATGACTTTTGAAAAATATATAATGTATTTTTGGATGTTTCTATAAGGAATCTTTTTTCAAATAAATATACTTCCAACTAGTTAGAATCACGCATTAATACTAAATATTTAAATTTTGGTGATATTATAACTAAAGAATAATACATTGAAACACCCTTAAAAATGAATGGAAATTGGTTGAATCTATACAATGAGGATTTTCAATAACCACCACAAGCGATGGTCCACATCGATAATGTTGAATATAACATAAACATCAAGTTCTGTCCTTTGTCCTTTGTTTTTGGCTTATCAAAAGTTTATATTCTATATTTTAATATAAGATGATATAAATTGTGGAAATTATAAGAAATAATTATAGGGTATGACCATATTTGGTCAATTTAAGAATTTGTCAATTCTTTTTCATTCAATGTCAATTTTAAATTTTATTTTTAATTCTATTATATGATCACATTTTTGTGTGTTTTTTTTTAATTTTTAGTGAATAATTATATGTTTTTTATCTCAAATTAATCAATAATATAATCATTACTATAAAATCTAATGAGTGAACTTAATTTCCAATGGATCTAGACTTCAATATATTCAAAAATCTATATTCTAGATTCAAAAACATGGTCATATTATATAAATACCTTTTAAATTATGAATACCATGCGAAAAATCACTAAACATATTTTTAAAATCACCTACCTATGAGGCATCTAAACCATTTCAACATCTTCTTCCCATTCATATTAATTCTTGATATAATGAAATAATGTTTTGTAACCGTATTTTTCATTAAGTTTGTCAAAACCTTATAATTTAAGAAGTGGTATTTAATATGATTAATGAAATTATTTTTTGATTCAAAAGAAAAATTTAATAAGAACATTTTCATCCAATTTTTATATACATTTTATCTTATTAAACCCCTTATAATCCATGATCATCCTACAAATTATCCACATAATAAGAAATTTTTCCTCATATAATATTCATTAGGATGTAAAACTACATAAAGTAGTTTAATTCATGTGTAGTGGAGTTTTTGTGTGTTTGGTTACATCCTTATGTGATGTTGTTAGAGGAAAAATTAAAATCTTAAAAAGATATTTTTATTACAGGAAAACTAATTATTCTTTATATTTTCCTTCATTGGATATTTTTTAGCATATTATAAAATGTTGTAGCTACTAAAAAATAAAAATCAAAATAGTTTTATGAAGATAAAAAATAATTATTTTTATTTGATAATGTGGATGGAAGATCACACCACATTATGTGGCTCAATCTATCCTTTATACCATCAAATATAAAAAATATTTTACATGAAAAAATGTTAGATGCAACGCCCTGAACCCAGAAGCCAGGAGCTGGTGCATTATTTTAATACATTGGCATGATTAAAAAGAATCAAGTCCCGAAGGAAAGATCAGTTTAGTATTATTGGAAACAAGATACATACATAAGTTCAACATTGAAACATGAAAAGTTATACAACACTAATTTATTCCATTAGAAAAATCCATGAATCCTAGATATGCCTAGAAGTCACTCATAACTAACTTCTTCATATCCTGGGAAGATGAAACATAAGAAAGGGGTGAACTCAAATTCTCAGTGAGAGTAATTAATACAAGGGAAGATATCATAAACATTAGGCATGTTGAATAATTTAAAACACATGCCTTTAAAAATAATAAACATGAAAACATTATGGCAGGAATATGAGCTGAGTAAATAATGTCATAATAGAAAATAGTCCTAGGTATTATACTAGTCAAATAACCATATGATCCATCAATATTATTTTCATAATTATGGAATGTATAATGTCTAACATTTTGAAACATTTTTTCAAGGATTCATCCATGACGTCTAAAAATGATTAAGGCCTCGGGCAAAACCATATATCAAAAATCTGGAAAGGCCTCAGTCAATTCCAGGACTAATTGCCTCCTGAGACATACCGATTCATAGAGGAGCTATAGAGGGCCCCACCCATCACTTACTAAGTCCAATACCAACCTCATTTAAAAGAATGAAACATAATATCAGCATTTATATTAAAAATAGCATATGAAATGTGAATATTTTAACCACAAACCATGAATGGCATAAAAATAGCACATCCATAGTCAAACATAACTCAATCAATACAATACGGATAATTGTATTTTGATTAATAAACCTCAAACAAGGAAAAATTACACTGAAGGATATTTATATAGATGAAAATAGTTATTAAAACTTTTTGATAATAATATCCCCTTTTTCTTGAAAACATTTAAATGTATCACTATTTATCAAAGAAGTTATTTAAACAAGATTTTTGAACCCACGTGTCCCATTACACATTGAAACATTTAAAAGTAATTTTAATCTCAAAAAATTCATGTTCATATAAATATATAATTTTAATCATTTTTAAAACATGGACATTAATGAGAATTATTTAGAAGAACAAATATTTAAAAACATTAAAACAATTATTTAATTAAAGAGTTCTTAACCAAATAAGAGACGCGTTAATATAATTAATTGAGAAATAACCTTAATAGAAACATTATAATATCATGAGAATAAATTGATTTGTAATATAACATGTCAAAGGATAGTATATATAGCATATAAAATTGAATTGGTGGATAATGACAAAGTGGTCTCAAAGGATTGTAAATTGAGACAAAATATCTTATAGAGATCGTATACTTAGATTAAGGACAAATCAATGAAATAATTATTTGTAAAAAATATAAAAACACTCAATATAATTGGTTATTCAGTGTAAATAAATCTGATTACATTCACACATATTCTTGTAAAAACAAAACCAAAGACTTTGATGTTTAACTCAATGAATGGAAATTGAGTTAAGATAACCCTTAAAAATTTCATATCAATGGAATGTAAATTTATAAATGGATTGATTATGTGAATAAAAGTTATATCCATATAAAGGAGAGTGGAAATTACTACATAAATAATAAAGAGTGATTCCACACATAATCTTGGATTAAAATTATCTATGAAGTATGTTTAAAGCCCAATGAGTGGAAATTGAAATTTGAGATTCCCTTACCTATTTGGAAAATTACAAAACATACACCCCATGAATGAAGTATCATACAATGAAGATGTAAATAACCATAAATTAAAGTATATTATACAAAAAATAAATCATGGGTAGTACATACGTCACATAAAAGGAAATAGTGGCAATATAGCATGAATCTCACGAGAATAAGAAGTGAGATGAAAAACCCTTACAACATTGTAATCAATCGAGTCGTATGACTAAAAGTCAATAACCAAAAAATGAATCACAGAATTCTATGAATATTAATATAATCATGATAATATATATCAAGCGGTTGTACACAATACACAACATGCACGAAATGAGTGGCGAACAATGGAAATCTCACAAAATTAAAAGTGGGATTAGAAATCTCTTACCATGTACTTTTCTTTGGTCGAGGGTACGTTAAACTCCTATATAATAGTTAAATAATTGTTATTAAATTATATAGACCATATATGTAGATATGAGATCATATATGATCTTTTAATATTGCTTTGTTAATAATATATTAGTATTATCATCATTTTAGATGTTAACTGATTCGTTTCCCTTTATATGTTTTGTTACATAATCCGGGTTCGTTTTGGATAGGATGTATTTGATTCATATCCAGAATGATATTATGTTCCTAAAAAATATTTTTAATCATCAATCAAAATTATTCTTGAACGGTTACGGTGGGGAAATGAATCTCATCGCGTTTATGGTGACGGTAATCCGTATATATGCACGAGTGACAATATCATTATATTGATGGAAACAACATATGTAATTGGATGTTATATCATATATACTGAATAATTAAAATGTTATATTTATTTTTAAATCAGTTATACACATTAATATACCATCCAAATGAATAATAGTTTCAATAAAAAACTACACCATGACGTGGATATGGTAAGCCGCACGTACGCGCATATGGTGACTTTTCATTTATAGGATTGATAGAATAATGAATATGGTTGTATCATATTCTTAATAACATAAAAATATGTATTAGGTATGGGATTTATTATTTTTGTATGGAAACAACAAAGAAAGAGGAAGTGGAAGAAAAAAAGAACATGAAAGTGGTTGGTAAAATTATTACCTCTACTTTGGGTGTTTCATATTAAGTTGATCAAAAGGGGTCCATGGGTTGAATTTATGATCAAAGTTAATCCTTTAGAATGAATTGAGGGATGTTGGGAGGATATTCGAGTAGGGTTTGGATGATCCAAAAGGCTTTGGATGTGTTAAATATGGGTTTGAGGGGACGATTTTTTATAATGGGGAGGTGGGGCTCTTTATGAATGTTTGACAATATTATTTTATTATATAAATATTTTCTGTTTATAAAGGTCCAAAACTTATTAAATTATATGATAAGATGACTCATGTTCTAAATAAAATCATCCAATAAAAAATTTACAGTTTTGGGATATTGTTTAAATTTTTAGAATTGTTTTTATTTAAATAATTTATTAATGAGGTAAACACTGCATAATTTTGTGCCTTAAATAATTTTTTTTATATTATGTATCAAAATTATTAAAAAAAATATAATTATGTATGAAATATTTTTATATTTAAAATGAATATTTATATACAAAATTTTAATTTATATAACCCCATTTAAAAATTGTTTTACTAAAAGATATATGGTTATGTCATTTTTTTCTTTACTTTAAAATAATTAATATAAAGTGTCATTATTACTCTCAAGTGTCTCCATTTGTAACATCCTAGGTAAATAAATAATAATACATATTTAATATTTATTAATATTTTTGAATTAAATATTAATTTTACTTTATAAGGGTTGCTATGTCTGATAGCGTACCTGATACGCAACAATGAGTTTCTTTGAAATCTTACATTGCATACTAATAATATAATATTATTATTTTAAATGGTAGACAACTCCTAGCCATTGTATTTTCAGGAAAGAAAAAAAATAAATACAATATGATTATACATGATTTTAAAATGTATTTACATTTATCATATAAAATTTAGAGTCTTAAAATGTGAATGAATCTAATTTTTAGCATAATTTACATTAAAAGGCCGATTTATCGCCTTTTAATGGTGAACCATTTTTAAATATAGTTTTGGTCACATTAATACATTATATATGACAAAATAAATTCCTTCTTTATAATGTGGACATCAAAATTTACTTTGTGTAAATTTTTGGAATTTTTCCAATAAAGTTCATTTTTAATGAATAGTGAAAAATATTGTACTTTAATTCAAAAGTGCCTTTTAATCTAATTTATTTATATGGATAGATTATCTTTTTAATTAGGTTTAAAGTAAAATTACAATATATTTTTACCATTTAATCCAATTTGGGTCATTGGAATTAATTTCACTTTGAAATTGGACATAAACAAGTATCAATATTTTGATAGTTATTGTTTCTTGAAAACACACAATTTGTTTTGATAACAGGAATTAATTTTAAAGTTAATTAATTCCACTTCTATTTTTTGAATTTGGAATAATAGAGATCATTTTTTAATTCGGAATATCAAATATATATTAGGCTGAATATTTTTTATTTTTCAGAAAAACATCAATTTTTTATGAATAGTGAAACCACTTAGTGGTAGTTATAAAAATGGATTTTTCATTTAAATTAAATTTTACCACTTTTGTGAAATTAATTTCAAAAAAATTACATACATGGTTTTCATGAAGACATAAAATGTGGTTAATTAATATGAAAATAATTTTTTGTGAATAGTAACTTTTGACTTTTATTTACCGCAGTTAAAGGTAAATAGGGTAATTCAAGGTTAAAAAAATATTATAATAATTCAGAATGACCATAGAACTTGTCCAAACCATATTTTTTGAGTCATTAACGTCCATGATATTCTTTGGGTCGATTTTGGGACCCCATTGAGCCACTTGGGAGTGATAAGGACAATTTAGATTAATTAATATAATGTAAAGATAAAATTCACATTAACCAAAGTCTTTTAGTAATTAATTTATATATGGTGTTATATAAGTCATATTTTCAACTATAAATATTCATTGGAAATATAAAAAAAATTTCTACATCATGGTATTTGTTTTATAATTTTTAGACATCAAATAAATTATATTATTTCTAACAAACAAATGATGTAGTATTTACCTCATTAATAAATGATTTAAATAAATAAGATTATAAGGATTAAAATATTATCCAAAACATGTCCAATTCTGATGGGATAATTTTATTTCTACCATGTGTCATATTATATTCATATTTAATGATTTAAGGACCTTTTTAAGCAAAATATCATTATATTATAAAATAATATTTTCACACTTTCCTAAAAATCATCTCCTCTTTCATATAGAAAGAGACCATTTAAATCCAATTCATCAAACCTATTAAGCTATTTGGATTGTCCAAACTCTTCCCAATTAGGCTTCCTACATCCCTAGCGTCCCCATATAAGCCTTACCTTAGACAAAAGTCACTTCAAGAACTCCTTTGGTTCAAACCAAAGGGAGTTACCCAAATTAAAGGTAACAGTTTCTCTTAAATTATTTTCTTTCATTTTACTTATCCAACCCCTATAATCTTTATATTCCGTTATTTTGTAACAAAACCTGTATCCTAAATATAATAGTATTTAGTTATGAGAATTATTTGAACTACACATACACACACCTCTATCTAATGAATGAATAACATAATGTTTCTGTGGATGGAAAACTAACGCCTCACGAAACGATGATTGTTCAAATACCTCCAACCACCTCTCTTGGTGGCCATTACGATATAAATATATTAATATATGATATATATTATCTTTATGTTTTCTTTATTCTTATGTATTTTCCATTTATATCACACCTTTATGGTTTCCATAGTGGGTAAATACGATAATCTAATTTGTGGAAGCGTGGACTACCGCCCACTCAAAGTGATGTGACTCGATAATGCCTTATGTGGGATGTATAAAGGATAGAGTTAATGATATTATATATGATATTTTACTGAAATTATAATATACCTATTTATAATTATGTTTTCATTCCAATAAAATAAGAAATAGAAATGAAAGTAGTGTTCATGCATACGTACCTCTTACCGTCTCCATGAACGGTGCATTTCATTTCATACCTCTACATGTTATGTACTATTATAAATACATGTATATATTGTATATATATGACATATATGATATCTAAATCATGAATATAATTCTGTATATAATGAACCTTTGACCACATGAACAACATGTAATTATAAGAACTCCATTTCTGACTCAAGTACCAAATATCGACAAAATGAACATTATTAACTTAAATGATTACATAATGTTTATAAAATGGTAATAAGTGATATAAAAGGAATAATATACTTTAGAAATGTTCTTAAGAAAGTATAAATTAACATTAGTTTGTTATTCAGGAGATTAAAGAACAATCGAGTCAAGTCGGACACGAGGTAAGGGATCCGACCTCTCTCTTTCATTTCAAGTATTCTCTTTTATGTCATTTCTTTTATGATCCATGTTATTATGTTGGAGGATGTTATTTTATATTCACCATACTTTAACATGTATTTTCATATTATTATAGACACCCTCTTACTCTCATAAATTCATTTTATGAATTTTTATGTGGCGTCGTTAGGCTGTCAAATTTTTGTAAGGGATTTCTCATCTCACTTTTTATTCCGTGAGATTTTTATTATTCACCCCATATTTATTTCATGTGGTGTATTTTGTACTTCCATTTTCAATATAATATCATTATTATCTTTTTATTCTTATTATTTTGTGATTATTTTGGTGTTTAATAACTTTTGGTCATACGACTCGATTGAATTTAAATGTGGAAAGGGGTCTTTATCTCACTTGTTTTTATTCCCGTGAGATTCATGCTATATTTGCCACTATCTCCTTTTGTGTGGTGTATTTACTTCCCATTATTGTATTCTTTGTGTAATATACTTTCATTAATGAGTATTTACATCTTCATTGGACGATCCTTCTTTCATGTGGCTTATGTTTTGTAAGTTACCAAATCGGAAAGGGAACTCCTTAACCCAATTCCAATTTTTTGGGATGATCTTATATTTTTTATTTATGTCATCCTCTGAATATTTGTGAATGACTATGATTTTTTACACTTAATATCCACTTGTATTTGGTGTATTTATATTTTTCACATATAATTATGACATTGATTTATCCTTAATTTAAAGATACCATCTTTATAAGGGATTTCATCTCAAATTACATTCCATTGAGACTTCATTGTTTTATCAACCAATTAACTCTTATATTGTGTATATACTGTCCTTTGACATATTATATAATGAATCCATTTATTCTCATGATGTTATAAAGTTATGATTAAATGTTATTTCTCAATTATTTTTATTCAAGAGTCTCTCTTTTTGTTAAAAACTCTTTAACTAAAATATCATTTTAAATGTTGTAATTATTTATTCATCTAACTATCTCTCAATAATGTCCATATTTTCAAAATGGCTTTTAGGATTTGTTTATATAGACATTAATGTTTTCAAATTATAATTCATTTAAGAGCTTCAAAGTGGCATGATACACTTTGATTCAAATATCACTTTTTAAATGGTTTTGAAAATGATTTGGTAAAACATTATTTATTTCAATATCATGATGAGATTTATTGGAATGTGGAAATGTTATCATTCTTTTATACATGTGTTATATGTTATTATTATGTATAGTTATTGGGCATTGTTTATGTATATGTGTGGTTCTGTGATAAACCTATGGCGGGTGAGCCTGAGATAGGCCTCCAATGCATTGGGTAACGTGACAGAGGTAAATGGGATGTTTATCCTAAGAGATTTAGAGAATATACCGTGATGTGTATTCCACCTGTAACTCCCTATGTAGCTGTGATAGCTACAATTTATGTTTTATATGGATTCCATAAGTAACCATTATGATTTATGATTTGTGTGTGTTATTCATAAATCTCATGATTTCATAAGTTATGTTATGATTGAAAAGTATGGTTTCATTGATTTGTATTTATTTATGGGATAATTTTTTACTTCCTTATTTTATAACCCTTACTGATCTTTCCATGCTCATCCAATGTATTTGAAATGTTTTCCACAGGACTTAAAGTTGAGTAGGGTCAAGGATGGTACTAAGGAAAAGTCATGCTATCTAAAACATGGAACAAGACATGTTTCTTTTTAAGAGTTTTTATTTTATGAAAAAATGGATACAGAGTAGTAGTTTCTACTTGTAATATTCAAGTTGTAATGTAATAGTTATGGCCTAATTTTCTAAAACTCTAAACCTAAAAAGATCCTCAATTTGAATTATTCATTTAATTCAATATTATGTAGTGTTTAAGGTCTGGTCCTTATAGTTGGTATCAGAGGTCGGTTTAGATAACTTTAGAGGTTAGGGTAAAATTTAAGCATAAGTGACATTACCATAATTGTTAAGATTTTAGAAAGAGTCATAGTCATTTTTATAAAGTGAATGAGTTTAAGAAAACATTTATAAGTATATCATAGTGTTTACCCTCATCATAAGATAATATATGATGATTTTACTGATATACTCACACTGACCATTTTGGTTATAGTAAATAGCTTGATCTAGTGGGTGCCAAAGTAACAGTGGATGTGAAGAAAACAAGGATAGTTTTCTGAATGAGTAGCTGAATGATATGGGAGCTGCAATGAGAACACTTATGTTTATTCTCAACCAACTATCTGGAGTCATGATTGTCCACCTGAACCTTAGTGATTTTTATAAGACATCATATATGCGAGAAACAAATCCATACGGATGTTCAGGTAATAATCATAAAGTTATTAATGTTCAAAAACCTATGTGTCAAATATGTGGAAAGAAACACATAAGAAAATGTATCAATGGGATAGAAAGATTCTATAGATGTGGAAATGAAGGTCATAAAGCAAGAATCTTCCATGGAAAAAGGAAGCATCTAGTTGACTCTAGAAAACTGAAAGAAGTTATTTCTGAAGGATCAATTTAATTTTTTAAATGTGTTGAGCATGGTCATTATGAAAACACATGTCCTATGAAGAAGTTTCGGGAATGGGATCACCAGGATCGTAAAAATATTAGTTTACCAATACCTAATGCCATTCTGATTGAGGATGAAGAAACTGACAATGACCAATGAAAGGTATGGATTATTTCTTAACATATGTTTTCCTATTATTGAAATATTAGGATATGATTCATGATTTTTTTGTAGGAAATAAGTATTTCTAAATATGTTGGTAAATAATGGTTAATTGATCATGAATAACATTGAATGAGTAAGAGGTCAACATATAAGGGATTCAATAGTTATGGACGATTTCAGGATGTTGAAATGGTTAAAAGTATTAAGTCTCTTTTGATGATGGGATTACATTAGAAGACTCTTTATAGTATGCATAACCCTGAAGTTTGATATGTGAAAATTTTATTCAAGGAATAATTATCTTTTTTGGGTTTACAGTTATAAAGAACCATTTGGGTTTATATGATCCTTGAATTTGAGGAAATTACCGGTTAATACATTTTGGGATGCAAAATGAAAGTTATTACATAACCTTTGTGGTTAAAATATGTTTTGGTTATTTTTGATGAATTTATCTCTTTTGGGAATGTTATAAAATTATTTAGTTTTTGAAAAGGGACGAAGCAAAAACCGTGTGATAACCCATCGCGCCAGATGAAGCTGTGGGAATCGAACCCACAACAAAAGTGCGACTGGTATTTATCGCCTACCACTAGACTACGTGAAGTCCCTGGTTAGTATGGCTAATTTTTTTAGTTAGTTGATCTTATAAATCAGGAATAAGTTGATTTTTCGTTATCTATTGAAATGATTAACCTATCATGGAGGATATGTGATTAGGTTAATTACATTTCAGTATGAGACTTTAAGAGTAAT